>BSBM01000602.1:2540000-3237500 GCA_027924585.1 Larix kaempferi
TTGGGGATGTAGATGGAGGAGGGTTTCCTCCTGCTGGATTTGCGTATTTCTTGCCTGTTGTCCTGGTTTTGGTGTTTCTGCTGAAAGCCATGTCTATCGTGGCTTGAGATCCTTGAATTTTTTCACGCTCGGCTTCTTCCTCCCTCAGGTCTTTGGTGGATTTCCATCCTAGCTTTTTGGAAAATTTATCAATGGGTTCATCTGAGGAGGAGGAGGAGGAAGTAGGGTATCTCGCTTTAGTAATTTCAGCATAGGAAGGGATCTCTTTTATCAGATCTGATCTGATAGGGATGGGGGTGTTCTGAGATGAGGGAATCTTCGACATTTCAGTGGCAATAAGAGAAACTTGAGGATCTTGTTGTTCACGTATTTCTCCTTCTTCTTCAGCCTCAGGATTGTCATGGATCTCCGGTGTTTCAAGGGCTTTGAATCTGTTGCTATTGTTGGAGATCGTTGGATCATGATGTTGTTGATCTGCTTTCTGCGCCTGCAAACTTTTTTAGTTGAGTTTCGTACCTGATTTGGAATTTGTTTGGATCGTTGTCCATTGCTCCTTCTTCCGGACTGATTCCTGGTCTGTTGGTTTCTTTTTGCATGATCGGGCAAAATGGCCATATTCATAGCAAAACTTGCATTTAAAAGGGATTTGTTCGTAATCAAGTTCTTGTATGTGTGACCAGCCTGCTACTATCAGATTATTTGCTTCCGGGAGACCATCTTCCAAATCAACTTCGACGCAGATTCTGGCGCATGAATATTGGTCTTTTCGATCAGGTTTGTCAATGTATTTCCCCAATGTGTTTTCGATCATGTCTAGGGATTCGGTATTCCATCAATGGAGGGGTAAGTGAGGAAGTCTCACCTAGACGGGGATTGTGGAAGGGATATCGAGGGATGGATTGAAATTCAGGGTTCATCTGTTCATATATAGCCCTTGTGGTCCCATAAAGTAAGGTCCATTCCTGAAAATGAGTTCACGATCCTATTTTCATTCAAAAACGAAGGCAAAGTAACCTTTACCCAGGAAGAAGGATTTCACATCTTCCGTGATCAAAAGTTTCCAATTTTTCTGAACCCAAAGTTCTGTGGACTTCGGGGAAGGCCAAATACCGATAAACTGGTCGATCAATGCACGTTCAGATAAATTGAGGGCTGTCTTACATGGCAGATCCACCGGTAGCGCAACGGTCGGGATTTCGTCAAGTTTCTTCACAAACTTTTGTTGAGCAGAGGAAAGGGGCTTTTTTCCTATAGAGACTAGAAGTTTCATGAAACTGATCAAATCGGGAGGGTCTTCAACTCCTGAAGCCATAAGGGACAAGGGGAAAAAACCGAGGATAGCTAAGGAAAGCTTCCAAGGTCGAAGGGATCAAGACGACAAGAGGGAAGGAAGGTCCAAAGGGGTGGGGATCCGAGGCTAGGAAGGCCGAGAAAGGCCAAGAGCGATCAAAACAAAAGTCTGCATCTGCGTGAAGGAGCACGCAGCCCTAGGGATCAGTTAGATCTGCATGCACGCACGAGAGCGAGGATCATACAGTCTGAAATATCCAGGGCCTGCTTATTTAAGGCACACAATACATGATAAAAATTTACTTCCTCAAAGTCAGTAATCAAACGATGAATTCTCCCAATTAGACGTACTCGAAACAATTCCTTTGGACACAATTTGAGAACTAGATGTCCAATGATAACAATCAATATTACAACTTGTTACTAAACTTTATATTTACATTATAAAATAAATCTAGTATACAAACAAATCTAATATTTGTAACAAAATTCTAAAACAAAATATATTAACTAAATTTCCAAACAAAATATATACGATAAAGTTTCAAGCTTTAAACTTTTTAAATATAAAACTAACATTAACACTAACCCGATAGTCATGCGGTGAGACAATTTTAAATAATACAATAAAATTTAAATAACTCTATAAGCCAAAAATGTATAATTACTATGCAGTGGTAGTAAATTTACCATTTTCGTACTATGCCCGAATATTCAGTGATTTTCGAACTCTCCGAATTTCCGTATAGGAAAGTCCAATACGGCCGAATTATGCTACTATGGTTAAAAGTAAAAGTTAAGTTAAATTAATTGTTAAAAATGAATTTATTTATTTATTTATAAATTATAAGTTGTAAATAGAAATACAAGGATAGATTAAGAATTTTTAATAAAAAATTTAACACAAATATATGTTTTTTGTATTAATAAATTTGTTATTTTCTAGGATTAAGAAAAAATACAATCTAAGAGTTTAAGCCTCTCAATGCTGGAGTATGAAAGATAATTAAAAACTAAAGTATAATCCTCCATTTTTTAGCAACTTCTACAATTTTTACCGGTGCAAATCCTATAAAACAATCTTAATATCAAAATGCATTTGCCTAGCATAAGAAACTACTTGTTAATTAGAGTGCTAACTACCTCCGAAGGGCTGTAGAATTTCAATGATTTCCACATTTTCTTGCGTTTGTTGAACTGTTGCCTCCTCCCTTGAAATATCTTGGACTTCTTCCATTGCACTGTGTTGATCCGAGGCAATAATTACTGAGTTGTGGCTCTCATTGTTGACTGCATTTCAGAGAATGTCCACCGCTTCTTCTAGTGTTATTATATGTTGCCAATGTAGTCCACGACTTCTATTGTAGAATCATTTTGCATTCTCACGCTTTGAACCTAAGATGTGAGAGATTGAATTGTTACTGAATTACTCTTAAGTTGGTCTTCCCAACGTCTGGCAACTTTCCGGAGATTAGCTATCTCATGCGAATTTTTAGAGCAATTCAGACTTTCCATTGTCAATATTCCCGTATTATTTTCTATATTCCTATTTTGCAATTTCCTTGATATTTTTTCTGGCTCTTCTCAAGCCCAAGAGTCAATCTCAAAGGTCCCACACCATTACTATAGTAACTGGCTCTTACTTGGTTTGTTTTTTTGTCATTGTGAACATAGTCAGGATGGATGTATGAGAATCTACACAAAACTAAAGGCTTGCCTACTATAACTCGGTGCTTTCCTCCAACAAAATTGTTGATTTATTGCCTGAAAACCCCCCTTACGACATTGAGAAATCTTTAGAAGATGTTGAGAAATGACCCCTACCTGTCAAACTAGCTTTGAGCTAGCTTTTTAGCTATTGTAACTGTGAACCCATGATACGTGTGCATTATGATCCAAGACAGAGACACAGCCCTTCTCCTCGAGGCAATCCTGAAGCATCCTTCCCTTATTGTGAATGTTTTGGAGGGGCATTGAATCCATCCTTTTGGATGTAGATGCTATCATAATCCCACTTGTACGAGCAATGTGGATATCACTTCGATATGTCTGGAGTGTACTGGATCATATTGTTGCCCCCATTTGTATTGAGATTCCCTGTTATTCTCCTCAAGGTGTTATTTGCTCTTGTGTTCGCCTCTTGGTTTTGGTTTCGAAGGACATGAAAATATCGTATGTTGTTAAATTTCTTAGCCTCGTTCTTGATCCTAGCTATCCATTTGGACAGAGAAATGTATTTGGGAGGGGATTTTCCTAGCATTAGTTTGATCAAGATCTCAGAGCCTCCAATTATGACAATCTTGTCTCGTCCAAACAAATGTTCTTGAAGGAGGCCTTGATAGAGAGTTGTCGCTTCTGCATGGTTGTTTGTGGTCTTACCTAGCCCCCACTCATATTACAATTATTCATGTCCTTTGGGATCAAGGATGATCCCTCCCACTGCACCTACCACACCTAAGAATTTTTAATAACTAATAAGGGCAAAATATGGAGTTTAAATAATTAATAATTCAAAAAGGGTCAAAGATAAGAGAAAAATGAATTTATCAAATTAAGTTAAAATAAACGTGAAGGTGATGATATAAGAATAGAAGTTAGAAATGGGGTTCAAATAAATTTTAATTAAATTAACTAGGGAGAAAAGATGGTTAAATTACAAATTGTAGAGAAAAGAAAATATTTAAAGTCGAACTAGTTAATAGGAGGTCATTGAGTTTGGGTTTTTATAAAATTAAAATTGAATTGAAAAAGAGATTTTTTTTAAAAGTAAGGTGGATCCTTCTATTCCATTAGAATACAATGGAAGTACATAATATACAAAATCAAGCTCCAAGGTGCTCCTCCCAAAGGAAAACAAGACAACATGAGAGCTGCAAATATTGTGTATGAGTTTGGAACTTAATAACTAAAGGCAGCAGAAAATAGCAAAGAGTAAAGCATATGTATAGCTATCTAAAAGAAAAACAACAATAGAAATATAAAGACCTATAAGACTTTTTTTTGTTTGCACGAATCTCCCTAACTTGTAGGAGTGGCCTGTGGTCTAAGAAACTATGACCTAGGGGCATCTAAGCCGTCAAAATCACCTAGGGATTTCACCCGGCTTGGGCCACACCAACCCTTAGCATGGTTGGATTCTTTTGGTGTCTCCTCCCACTATTGTCGAGTTTTGAACCTTCGGCCACCTAACAAACAAAACCCCTCTAATACCAACCGCACCAGTGGGACTAATTGACAAAATATCTACAAGACTTATGCATAGCCCTGATAACTCTTTTCAATATAAAGCAAAAAGAAGCCGAGGGTCGATCTGGTTCAAAGATATCAGGGATTGACCAATCATAAAGTCAAGGGGATCGATGAGGATGGCCCTTGAGTCTGTCCCATAGGAGCAACTCCTTGGTCATCTTTGTCCTCCAGATTGATGAACTGAGGCTTATCAGGTGTAGGCATTAGAGGTTGAGCTAGGGCTAGCACTAGAGGATCCTCAACCACCCAAGTAACCTTGAATTTGAATCCCATGGACTGAGCCAAGAGATTTTGTGTAGCCTCAATAATGTTCAGTTGGTAAGGGACATCTCTAATAGGGCTGGCAAACGAGTGGATTTCATCCAGTTGGACCACGAGGTCTCCATAGGCCTCCCTTCTTTATGTAATTGTCTTTCCTAAGAAGGTATTACCAACCAGTAGAGGTCCAGGGACCTGTTGTAGAGGGAAAGGCTACCCCTGGTGGTCTTAGGGTGGAGAACCCATCCTTCAAACTCCTCAAACATCTGAGCCTCATGGATAAAATCCTTGTCCATCTTGATATACTCTTCCATACCCTCAGTTTATTTATTTGCAGCCTCAGAAGTCTGCTCCTAAAATAATTTAGAAGTGTGTCTACCATGCTTGATGTCTCGTGATTTCGACCCATAGGATTTATCCTCGATACGGTGATCCCTCTTGGTTCTCATACCAACTATTTTCTGCATTGGGATGTCCTCCATATTTCCTTTGGATTTCACCATAGAAAAGAGATATATAATTTCAAGATAGTAGTTGAGGATACCTTCTATGAAAATCATAAACTGAAAAATGGTGGTCATCCCTTTCTTCACATTGGCATCACCAGCCTCTCTAGCCTGGCAAGTGACTGAAATAATCATCAATTCACATGCCTGTAGATTATCTCCATGCTTCTGAATCATAAGAATGGGTTTGAGATGCAAGCAACGAGTACAATTCATCATGAGCAGTGGTTGTGTAGGGGAAGGTGGTATGAATGCCTCACATCCCGGGTGATGTCAAAGCGAACCAACAACTTTCTTCTTCCCACCATGCTATCTTTTTCCTGTCCGATGTACCAGTCTTTTGTCTACCTGACAATATCAAGAGTTGCCACTTGCTCCTCCGTCCCATCCACTTGCCCCTCCATTTGATTACCACTTATCGCCCCTATATGGGTTTAGGCTTGTGTGACATGTGGGTTAGGTAGCCTACGTGGACCATATTTGAAAAAGAGATTAAAAATATTTGGAGGGTTAGATGGAACCAAAGGGAGAGGTTAAATAAACTTATATAATGTGAATAATTGTCTATATGCAAAGATTGTATCTGAAAAGGGAGATTATTAGAAGAAATCAAGGTAGTAGGGAATAAACTAATTAGTAAAGGGACCAATTAACGTTGATGCAAAAAATGAGCTATGGTAAATCCGAATGAGATGGGGATCGATCCATAAGAGGTAGGAGCAATGGAACAGGGACAATGAAATGATTTGTTGGTTTAATTAGTGGATTAAAGGTTTCCAAGATTGACTTAGTTTGCAATAGTCTTCTCGATTAAAGTTATTGGGTTTCTTTTCAATTTCCAGGGCTTCCCTAATAAGGCAGGAGGAATAGTGAGAGGTAGATGCTAGAATTTTGGTTTGGTTGAAATAGATATGGTGTTTATATTTGAAGGAATGCTTCGCTATGGAAAATTTGTTGATGTGATTATGATTAGTGTCAGTAATGTGCTCTTTGAGATGGGTTTGAATGGATCAACCAGTTTGACTAATGTAGGTTTTCCCATAAGAGCAAGGAATTTGATAAACAACTTGGGAGAGCGTAGGGTTGGATTTGTCTTTCACACTATTTAACATTTGTTTGAGGGTTTTGTAGGGTTTGAACATGGTTTTAATGTTCTTTCTAATTAAGAGTCTTGACGTGCGATCAATGATGCCATGGATGTACGGGAGAGAAACTAAGGCTTGGGTGGGAGGTTGAAGTTGGAAAGGGTTGGATTTGGGTTTAGGACGAAAGGCAGTTTGAAAGGAATTATTAATAAGGTTTAATGGATAGCCATTGGATAGCAGGGCATTAGTGAGGTGGGTTCTTTCTTTGGTATGATGTTACAGGTTAGATATGTGGATAACTCTGGTGATAAGAGTTTTGAGGACCACATATTTTTTAGTGGGGTGGTGATGGGAATGGGCATGAATGTATCTATTAGTATGAGACGTTTTACGATAAACTTGATGAGAAAGGGACCCATTTGGTTGGCGGGTGACCAACACATCTAGAAAGGGTAAATAATTGTCATGTTGGATTTCCATGGTGATCTGGATGTGCAAAGAGATACTATTGAGGTGATGAAGTCATTAAGGGTGGAGCGACCATGTGGCTAGACGACAAAAGTTTCATCAACAAAATGAAACCAACATTTCTGTTTCAAAGGGGAGTTGTACAGGTCCAGGGTTTCAAAATGTTCCATGAAAATGTTGGCAACAACAAGGGATAAATAAGATCCCATGGTTGCGCCTTATGTTTGTTCATATAACATATCTCTAAAGCAAAAGAAGGTGGAGGAAAGGCATATTCAAATGAGGTTAAAAAATTCATCGTCAACAAGGTTAGAGATGATATGAAGGGATTCAGTGATGATAATTTTAGTGAAGAGGGATAGGACATTAAAGCTAACCAGAAGGTCATGTTCATCAAGGTGGAAATTCTGAATTTTATGGATAAAATCAGAAGAGTCTTTAATGAAAGATGGGGTTTGGCCTACAAAAGGTTGAAGGTTGGTTTCCTGGAATTTGGAAAGGGCATGGGAAGGGGATTTTATAACACTAACAATGGAAAATAACCTTACCCTCATTTATAGCTCTTAACCCTTATCATATTCTAAAATATTTCTTCTAGAATATTTTTCTAATATTGATTTATTATTCTCCAATCATTAATGTTTACATCTAATGACTCCTTACTCTATTGGCTACTCATCCTTACCCTATATATAGAACTTGCCACTATACTCTTATTGCGCCGAGAGGCGCTCTACAACCAAGTATGAGGGAGATCTTGTAATGTTTGTCCATATTATTGTCAGCCATTAATAAAATGTAATAATAAAAAGTAAAAAGTAATAATATGAGGGAGATCTTGTAACATTTGTCCATGTTTGTCCATATTATTGTCGATCATTAATAAAATGTAATAATAAAAAGTAAAAAGTAATAATATGAGGGAGATCTTGTAACGTTTGTTCATATTTGTCCATAAAATGTAATAAAAAGTAAAAAGTAATAAATACCTGAGAAGAGGAATTGCACTCAAGTTGCCCTCGAAAAGCTCCTTGAGTGCAATACCTGACAAGAGGTTTGCACCTCGGTAGATTTGATCCATTTCAGCGCTTGATAGAGCCTAGGATTTGGATCTATGCTGGTCTATATCTATCTTTTACATTTTTATTATGATCCCCTAAAGGTGGGTGGAGTGTCCACTCGAAACCTTGGGTGTTTCCAAAACTCCAACACAATGAAATTCCATAAGCTTTAACACATGGTATTTTAGTCGAGTGGAGCATTTAATGTGTCAAATGATCCTTCAAGGTGGAGCTTGGGTACAAGTTGATAGACCTCTCCTCAAACTTAGTATTCTCATAAGGGGGGATCCAGTTGAATAAATAGTCAACTCTTTCTATAGCTTAATATTCTCATCAAGGCAGATCCCGGGGAAGGGTTAGTCGACCCTTGCTTAATCAAAGTACTCTTTTTGAGGGGTATAATCCCAATGAAAGGTAGGTTGGCCCTTCCTCTAACATAGTATTCATGTCGTGCATGAGCTTGAGGAAGTGTCAAGTGATCCTCCCTTAAGCATAGTATCTGCATTGTGGGATAGCCCAAAGAAAGTTTGACCGACCCTTCCTCAAGCTTAGTAATTGTGTAGAGGGGAAGTCTTGTGAAGCATTAGTCAATATTTCCTTGAATTTAGTAATTGATTCAAGAGGATACATGGGGATTTGGTTGATCCTTTCATAAGCATATTATTCTCGTTGAGTGGGAGCTCATTAAAGGGTCGACTGACCCTTTTTAAAGCGTAGTATTTGTTTTAAGAGGCAACCTCGAATAATTGCCAAGCTTATTTTTCATGTGATCCAGGATCCAAGGTAAGGGTCGACCGAACCTTCCTTGGGATTTGTTTTCACACCATGTGGGATCCAAGGTAAAGCTAGACCTACCATTATTGAAGTATAAATTCATGTTAAATTTCAAAAGATTTAGATTATCGAGATTTCACTTTACATTTCAAGAGATAATACTTTTATAAGTAAATAAAAATATATACATATGAGATATGAATAAATTGATATGGTTGTGCTCCTAAATATTTCAAATTGAAACATGCATTATTTTATATCTAAGATTGTTAAATAGTGAATTGAAAAAATAGTCGTTATACTTCAGAGAAGTTGTAATTGAAAGAAATTAGTAATGATGTTCATCTTAGGCAAGAATCCTATGCAATGGGTGTTTAGATTGCTAGTCACGTATCTTACGCCGTGGATATCACTTTTTAAAGAAGACACATTGTTTTGGCTAGAGGCATGCTTATCTTCCATTTAATATTACTAGTAGGGCTAAAGTAAATATTTTTTATCACAACGAGCCAGTGAGCAACTCTACCCCCCGTCGGGTAGGTGACCCCTAGGATAGAGGCTCTCCCCTGGGATAAAGGGTCTCAGAACGTCTTGATCCCTCTCGAGTCACAAGTTTCTGGTATATCTGACTTGCGGGCTGTTGGATATACCCTTGGGAGGTTGTTGTCCCCATGGTTAAAAAAAAAAGTAAATATTTTTTTATTTTAAGGTTTGCACATTTTGCCTCAATGACTTGGATTGCCCTTTCGACATATTCAAAGTATTTAACATTGATAGTAGAGTCAAGAATAAAGATTCGACTGATGTTGCTTAGATTCTTATTATATTTTTAGTATCAAATTGTAATGTCCCCATTCAAATAAGTGCATAGTAAGACAATCCCATCAATCCTACTAGTTTCCTAGGTTGGATGGGCACATGTGGGATGGTAATAAGGAAGCTAATAAATGATATTTATACACTAGAAGGGTTCAAACATTTAATAAAGATGATGAATAAATAAATTCAAGAGAAATTCTAGGTGGCAAGTGGTTTTGGAGACATATGGAGGTGGTGGGACCCACACTAGCTTGATTTTTCAATGACACATGGCAGCTCTCTCTTGCCAATTCGAATTCATGGGAAGGTGAACACTCTTGGGTGAGTTGGTAAGTCATAACACATGGCATTGAGCATCTTAGGTCGAAATGGGATGGAATAGTAACCTCCATGGGAGAGGAAGAGTCAAATTGGAGACTAGTGGACACTTGGGCTAGATTCCCTAGTTTTATGACAACAATAATGAAGCATCTATGACATTTATGACAAAATTCAGACCTGACTTCTTACACCTGACCATTATGACATGTCAGCCCCAAAAATAGGCTCAAGGAAGGCGCTCATGGAGTTGGAGGAATCTAAAGAGACTCAAATTCGAATTTGGGAGAAGATGGAAGGTTGGAACTAGGAGACAAGTGGCAAATGAGGAATATTTTCTAAATGGAAAATTATTGAATCTATTTAGAGGATTTCTACCCCTTGAAGGCTAATGTTGGTTATAAAATGTAGAAATCAAGTATGAGAATGGCTTTTGATGATTTGAGAAAAATTGCATTTGTGAAGAGAGAACTAGTGGATGACTAGTTTCTTGCCTTAGCCAATTTCAAGGGTGAAAGATTCCCATCCAAGTTGGTGTTTGGAGAGGCCACTCAAGTCTTTCATGGTGCTTTAATGGAGTTTTATTTGTAGGTAGTAGCTACAGGAAGTTTCATGGTTTGGTTTAGTGTAGCACTTTCTCTCCACCATTTCCAATTTTGAAGGCATATTCGGGCTCCTCGAGGGATTGCGCTTTGGGTGAGATCTTGCACTCATTGGGAGAGCTTCATATGATATTTTTCTGATTGTAATAGCTTCATATCCTCTGTTCTTCATATTCAGAAACTCTCAGGTCGAAATAGCCATTGAATGTATGCAAAATTATTGATTAATGAGCAAACAATGTCCGTTTCCCCAATGCTTTGATGTATGACACTATAAGGTTGATTATTTCGAATGGATGGATGATTCTCTGATATATTTGTGATTAATATACTGCCATGGATATATTATACAAGTTTCATGTACTGTACTTGAGCATTTGAAGCATTTTTACTCAGTTTGTTTGTATTGAGAGGTGAAATAGTGCCATTTCCCCAAGGGTCGAATTGGGGGTTTTTGCTGTTGAATGTGAGTGAGTTAGAACAGTAGTAAAAATCAATTAATGGTTCATATGAGACCTTAATCACATACTTAAAACATTACATACCTCTGTTCATAAATTCGTGGGAGTTTGGAGGCATTTGGAAGGCCATTTGCAGTGTTACCCCGGGGGGATTTGATGCACAAATTACTAGTCAAAATTACCTATATTGATCAGAATACAAATCAAGTTTGCAGCAGTATTTGGAGGGCCATAAAACATCCCTGAACCTAATATTCAAGTCTAAATACCATTCATACACTCCTACAGAATATTTGGGATCATTTGGGTTGATTTGGAGGTCAAAACAGTAAAACTAGTCAAAGGTCGAAATTGGGGAAAAAGTGGAAAAATTGGCATTTTAATAAAATTTTGAAAAAGGGTCATTACAAGTGGTATCAGAGCATGTTCTTGGCACCTGATGGTCTTAACAATAAGTCAAAATAATAATCCACCACCCTTTGAACCGGTAGTTGAAGAGGTTTTTGTTGAAGAAGAGGTAGTAGAAGAAGAGGAGTCTTTCACTGAAACCATGGGTAGAGAGGAGGAGGACAAATTAAAACATAAGGAGAAACTTATTGCAACCTTAGATCCATGTTTCTCTAAACTTTCAGCAAACATGGATAGGATAGGTGATAAATTGTTGCAAGGATTCGAATTGTTGATTAGCCAGCTTCAAAGCAAAGGGATAATAGGAGATAATAGTGGTTCACACTCAGGGGAAAAGATGAAAGGGAATGAGCATATTTTCTCAAGTACAAGACCTCATAATAGACCTGATGAATTTCAAAGCACACAAAGGCCTACTGCACCAAAATTTCTCACACCCAAAGAAGAGCCCAATCTTGAATTGGATTACAAGAAACTAGTAAATGATTGGAATGATTTGAATGAAGAGTGTAAAAGAGGTGTACCACTCAGTGACTACATTGATGCTATGAAAAAGATTAATAGGAAGGGAGACAATAGGAGTCCATTCCAAAACAAAGAATTAAATAGTGCTATTGGAAAAATGTCACTTCCTACTTTTGATGGTTCTTCTCAAAATTCTGCTAACACTTGGGTGCAAAAATTGGATGTATATTTTCAGCTGAATCCTATGTTGGAAGAGGATGCATTAAAAATGGCCATTTTGCATTTGGAAGGAGATGCCAATGAATGGTGGTTTCATGGGCTGAAAACCTTGGGTCATAATCAGGTTAAAACATATGGAGAATTTGTTGACAGGGTATTAGAAAGATTTGAACAAAAAGATCCAGAATTGCCTTTCAAAGAACTAGCTCAATTGAAGCAAACTGGGTCCCCTACTGAATATATGACGGACTTTCAAAAATTATCAGTCAAGGTGGCTGATGTATCTATGGGAAGATTAGTATTGTTGTTCATTGAAGGTTTGGATGAACCCTTAAGAGGTTTGGTCAAAGCCCACAAGCCAACTACATTAAAATATGCAATGAGCTTGACTAGGGATCTCCAAAATGTGCTTCTTAGAACGAGATTTCCTCCTAAGCCTAGCTATAAATTTGAAAAGAAACCTTGGAAAAGGGATGGATATGATAAGAAACCTTGGCAAAGGGATGGATATGAGAGGAATAAAAAAGAGGGACTAAACAGGGATGAACTTAGAAAAAAGAAACTATGCTTCACATGCTTCCAACCATGGGCACCGAGGCACAAATGTACCAAAGGAAAGGCTCAATACATAGAAGTATTTTCTGATAATGAGGGGTATGATGGGGGCATGGATGAAGATGGACATATTTCAGATCAAGAAGAGGCATATGAGACAGCAGTAGAAGAGGAAAGACAAGAAGAAAATCAGCCTTCACCGGACAAAGCAAGAATGGCAGTGCTTTCAGCAGTACCTCGCTATCATACTATCCGATGCAAAGGTGTGGTACAAGGACAAAGAACTTCAGTTTTGGTAGATGGAGGAGCCACTCATAACTTCATTGATGCAAAGATAGTAGAGAAAAGAAAGATACCTATTGAACCATTTGATGGCTTCACAGTTGTCATTCCCAGTCACAACACAATGCAATGCAAAACATGGGTTCCAAAGCTGCAAGTCACCGTAGGTAACTATACTTTTGTTGATGGTTTTTATGTGGTTGATGTTGCTGATACTAATGTGGTTTTGGGAGTGCAATGGTTGTATTCAATAGGAGAGAATACAGTAAATTATCAGATTCCCGAAATGAAATTCCAAGATTCAAAAGGAGTACAAAGAGTTGTGAGAGGGCAACACACTTATCCAAATCAAGTAGTGACTTGCAATAGCATGAGATCTATATTGAGGCATGGGGATATAGAATGGGCTGTTGAATGTCATAGTACATCTCCCAAGCCAACTATAAATATTGTTAAACACCCAAAGGAGATAGAGAGACTTTTGCAAAAATATGAAAAGGTTTTTAGAGACCTTCCACATGGTAGGCCACCGGATAGGGGGGTTGAGCACAGTATTGTTTTGGAGGAGGGTACTTCATCCATTCAGATACCACCTTATAGACATCCTAAAAGGTTTAGAGATGAGATTGAAAAACCTATCCAAGAACTCCTAGAGTTGGGACTCATTAGACCAAGCTCTAGCCCTTATGCTTCTTCAGTAGTGCTAGTGAAGAAAAAAGATGGAACATTGAGAATGTGCATAGATTTTAGAGCCTTGAACAAAAAGACTATAAAGAATAGGTATCCTATTCCTAGGATTGATGAGCTCATGGATGAGCTGCATGGGGCCAAATACTTCTCAAAAATTGACCTTGGATCATGGTATCACCAAATTCGAATGAAAGATGAAGATGTGCAAAAGACCGCTTTTCGATGTCATTTTGGCCACTTTGAATTTCTTGTCATGCCTTTTGGGTTAACCAATGCTCCAGCCACCTTTCAAGCATGTATGAATAGGATATTTTGTAAGCAACTAAGAAGGTTTGTTTTGGTTTTCTTTGATGATATTCTCATTTACAGTAAAACATGGGAAGAGCATTTGCAGTAGTTAGAGATTGTGTTGAAAATCTTGCAAGAAGAGTCCTTATTTGCTAAATGATCAAAATGTGAATTTGGAATGAAAGAACTACTGTATCCTGGGCACATTATTAGGCAAGAAGGAGTGAAGGTACACATGGAAAAAATCAGGGCTATCTTGGAATGGCCATCACCAAAAAATATTACCGAATTGAGAGGCTTTATTGGCATATGCATCTACTACAGAAAATTTGTGAAAGGGTTCTCCAAGTTGACTTCTCCACTCACTGATTTGACTAAGAAGGATGCTTTCAAGTGGGATGGAGAGGCTGAAAAGGCCTTCCAAAAAATGAAAGAGGTAATGAGTAGTTGTCCCATACTTGCACTTCCTGATTTTACTAAACCTTTTGTTGCAGAATGTGATGCTTCAGGTGGAGGAATAGGGGCTGTCCTAAAGCAAGGCCAACACCCCATAGCCTTTGAGAGCAGAAAGTTGCAGCCTCATGAAAAAATTTACTCCATCTATGATAAAGAAATGCTAGCCATTATGCATGCATTGGCCAAATTCAGACAATACTTGGTGGGCAGCAAGTTTGTGGTGAAAACTGACCACAATAGTCTAAGACACTTTCTCACCTAAAAAGATCTAAATGAAAGGCAACAAAAGTGGGTAAGCAAGATTCAAGCTTATGATTTTGATATTGAATATGTCAAAGGAAAGAATAATATAGTAGCAGATGCTTTGTCAAGAAGGCCTTCTTTTTCTCTCATGTATATTTCCAAGGATTGGAAAAACATGCTACTAGTTGAATATGCCAAAGACAAATTTGCTTGTGATGTGTTGGATGGAATCAAAGGGGATGATAATTATAGGATTTTGAATGGGCTGATATATTATAAGGGAAGAATTTATTTAGTTCATAACTCCAAGATCAAGTACCCGGATTTTGCAAGAAGCACATGATTCCCCACTAGCGGGCCATCCGGGGATCTTCAAAACTTATAGACAGTTGAGGCAAAGATTTTTTTGGAAGGGGCTGAAGGAAGATGTTCAGAAGTATGTGAATGAATGTAAATCATGTCAACAAAACAAATCATAACTTACATGTCCAGCCGGCCTATTACAACCATTGCCCATTCCGGAGCAAAAATGGGACAGTATTTCCATGGATTTCATCACCGGATTGCCTAAATCCTTGGGTAAGGATTGTATCTATGTGGGAGTTGATAGGTTGACAAAATTTGCTCATTTTTTTGCTATTACATCATATTTTAGTGCTGCACAAGTGGCTGATATTTTTTTCAAAGAAATCTTCAGATTGCATGGGCTTCCCAAGAGCATTGTCAGTGATAGAGATAGTAGATTCATGGGTGCTTTTTGGAAAGAAATTTTTAGATTGGTAGGCACTCAATTGACTCCAAGTACTAGCTATCATCCACAAACTGATGGACAAACAGAGAGGGTAAACCAATGATTGGAAGGATACCTAAGAAACTATGTGGGAGGGCAGCAAAAAGCATGGGCAAAATGGCTACACTTGGGTGAGTTTTGCTACAACACCACTTATCATATGTCAATAGGAATGTCTCCTTTCAAAGAATTATATGGTTATGATGCACTTACATTTGCTGACATTATATTTGGTGATAGTAGAGCCCCAAAAGCTAAATATTGGGTGGAAGAGAGCCAAGAAATTTTAAAGCTCTTGAAAGACAATTTGCAGGTTGCTCAAAATCAGCAAAAACAATATGCTGATAGACATAGAGAAGAGAGAACCTTTCAAGTCAATGATTTAGTATATTTAAGGTTGCAGCCCTATAAACAAACATCTCTCAAAAAGAATGGAGCAGAAAAATTAAAACCAAGGTACTATGGGCCATACAAGGTAGTGCGGAAGGTTGGAGAAGTAGCATATGAACTAGAACTTCCGGAAGGGAGTAAAATCCACAATGTATTTCATGTTTCTTGTCTTAAGAAAGCTCTTGGTCAGCAAATCATCACTTCAGAAATATTTCCTCCTTTGGATGATGAATGTCAGCTCACACTTGTTCCGAAAAAGATTTTGAAGACACGGGAAAGAAGGTTGAAGAGTAGAATCATCAAAGAATATTTAGTGCAATGGAAGGACTTACCAAATGAAGATGCCACATGGGAAGAGGAGAAGATTTTGCAGCATCCAAATTTGAAATTGCTTGAGGACAAACAATCTTGGGTGGGGAGGACTGTAATGTCCCCATTCAAATAAGTGCATAGTAAGATAATCCCATCAATCCTACTAGTTTCCTAGGTTGGATGGGCACATGTGGGATGGTAATAAGGAAGCTAATAAATGATATTTAGACATTAGAAGGGTTCAAGCATTTAATAAATATGATGAATAAATAAATTCAAGAGAAATTCTAGGTGGCAAGTGGTTTTGGGGACATATGGAGGTGGTGGGACCCACACTAGCTTGATTTTTCAATGACACATGGCAGCTCTCTCTTGCCAATTCGAATTCATGGGAAGGTGAACACTCTTGGGTGAGTTGGTAAGTCATAACACATGGCATTGAGCATCTCAGGTCGAAATGGGATGGAATAGTAACCTCCATGGGAGAGGAAGAGTCAAATTGGAGACTAGTGGACACTTGGGCTAGATTCCCTAGTTTTATGACAACAATAATGAAACATCTTTGACATTTATGACAAAATTCAGACCTGACTTCTTACACTTGACCATTATGACATGTCAGCCCCAAAAATAGGCTCAAGGAAGGCGCTCATGGAGTTGGAGGAATCTAAAGAGACTCAAATTCGAATTTGGGAGAAGATGGAAGGTTGGAACTAGGAGACAAGTGGCAAATGAGGAATATTTTCTAAATGGAAAATTATTGAATCTATTTAGAGGATTTCGACCCCTTGAAGGCTAATGTTGGTTATAAAATGTAGAAATCAAGTATGATAATGGCTTTTGATGATTTGAGAAAAATTGCATTTGTGAAGAGAGAACTAGTGGATGACTAGTTTCTTGCCTTAGCCAATTTCGAGGGTGAAAGATTCCCATCCAAGTTGGTGTCTGGAGAGGCCACTCAGGTCTTTCATGGTGCTTTAATGGAGTTTTATTTGCAGGTAGCAGCTATAGGAAGTTTCATGGTTTGGTTTAGTGCAACACTTTCTCTCCACCATTTCCAATTTTGAAGGCATATTCGGGCTCCTTGAGGGATTGCGCTTTGGGTGAGATCTTGCACTCATTGGGAGAGCTTCATATGATATTTTTCTGATTGTAATAGCTTCATATCCTCTGTTCTTCATATTCAGAAACTCTCAGGTCGAAATACCCATTGAATGTATGCAAAATTATTGATTAATGAGCAAACAATGTCCGTTTCCCCAATGCTTTGATGTATGACACTATAAGGTTGATTATTTCGAATGGATGGATGATTCTCTGATATATTTGTGATTAATATACTGCCATGGATATATTCTACAAGTTTCATGTACTGTACTTGAGCATTTGAAGCATTTTTTCTCAGTTTGTTTGTATTTAGAGGTGAAATAGTGCCATTTCCCCAAGGGTCGAATTGGGGATTTTTGCTGTTGAATGTGAGAGAGTTAGAACAGTAGTAAAAATCAATTAATGGTTCATATGAGACCTTAATCACATACTTAACACATTACATACCTCTGTTCATAAATTCGTGGGAGTTTGGAGGCATTTGGAAGGCCATTTACAGTGTTACCCCCGGGGGGATTTGATGCACAAATTACTAGTCAAAATTACCTATATTGATCAGAATACAAATCAAGTTTGCAGCAGTATTTGGAGGGCCATAAAACATCCCTGAACCTAATATTCAAGTCTAAATACCATGCATACACTCCTACAGAAGATTTGGGAGCATTTGGGTTCATTTGGAGGTCAAAACAGTAAAACTAGTCAAAGGTCGAAATTGGGGAAAAAGTGAAAAAATTGGCATTTTAATAAAATTTTGAAAAAGGGTCATTACACAAATCACTCACAATAAATAAATAAATAATAGTTTCAAAAAAATTTAATTATTTTTTCCAACTTTTAAGTTTGATTTGGGATGAAATTACTTTCAACAATTTAACAACATTAGTTGTGTAGTTTTTTTTAATTATAAATCACAATGGTTGCTAGAATGAAATTACTAGTTTCTGTCACATCTTATATGAAAGATATCGTTTTCTGAAGAAGGTTGAAATGTTTTTGTTAGAGCCATTCTTATTTTGCATTAAATACTACTAGTTGGGATAAAGCAAGCATTTATTGTATCGACATTTGCACAGTTTGACACAATGACTTGATCTACCCATTTAAGATATTCAAATTTCTCACCGATAACAACACCAAGAATAAGGAGCTAATCATTGCTTGTTAGTTTATTAGTTTCCATTGAGCATGAAATCAATCACAATAAAAAATTAAAAGACAATTTCAACATGCCCGTAAAGAGTTTTGCTGAATTTTAGAATTTGATATGGGATGGTGTCATTTTGGATAATTTAACCACATTGATGTCTCATGTATTTATAACAAAAAATGTTTGTGCCACTTTATCAATCATCAAACATTCCTTGGATATGTATAAGTTCTTTGATTTTTGTACTTATGAATAATAAAATCATAAATGTTTACATTTTTGTAAATAAGTGTGTAACAAAAATAATATAAAATCCATTTAACACCTGTAAACAACTCGCAAGGACATGTCCGATATTCTAATAAAAGTAGAAGAAAATTGATTGATGCACTTTGTTTTACATGTATGTGAGATATTCTATGTGCTACATCCACGTCCAACCATTACATACGAAGTCAATCACAATCATGAAAAACGATGTCATCTGGCAAGGTAGTGTGAACATATAAAAAACAACAGTAAGGCTTGCACAACTCTAGGCTTAATTTTAAAGCTTTTTAATATTACATTGTGATATATAAATATATTTATTAATTTTATTATAAAATTTGTTTAATATATTTTTCAACATATGGTACCTTAAAGTTTAGGTTGCGTTGAAAGATTCAATTTAAAGTAGAATATAAGAAAAGTTACGAAATATGGTGCCTAAAATCCTTAATGCACCATTAAACACTTTGTAAAACATGATATTGGTTACATGGACAATGTTATTCTTTATGCACAATTAAATTCTTTGTAAACCCTGAAATAGGCTACGTGGACAATTTTCTATGTAAGCTTGGCAATTAGACAACAACATATGGGTAAAATAAATTTTTGTATGAATATATCATTATAATAAAATATAATTATTTATATAGATTTTAATATATGAAAATATCATAATAAGTTAATTCTGTTAGAAGTTTTCTTTATGGATCGTTTATAAATGATTAAAATTATAAATTTTAATAATTCAGATTCCAATATAGAATTATTTTAATGAAAAAAGAATCTACGAATTCATTTATAATATCAGAATTTGCAAAATTGTTATAGTTTGGCATTTATCATACACTTGAAACTCGCCTTCACTAATCTATTGTTCCACGCATTGAGGCCATTTTCCATTATCAAATTTGAGACACATCAGAGGCCAGTGAAGACACAATAATGGTCATTACCTGTTAAAACAAGAATCCTCGTGCATGGAGAGAAACCCACACATGACAACCATGCCTTTCATCATTCCCTGACTTGTTGCACATGCACTGTAAAATAGTATGGGCAAGGAGAAATCAGTGAATGTTCCTATCGTTTCCCACATGAGCAAAAGGCTACCTAATCACCCTGACCAGACTTCACTAGACATACAAGGGGCAGCTCAGGCAAAGACCTCAGTATTTTTATTCAAAGGTATGGATGAATTGCATATATAGGTTTTGTTCTTCGTTCTTTACCTTTTTTTCTTCAAATCATTTAGCTGGATAGATGTCTGTGTGCGGAAGTAACGTGTAGAAGAAGCAATGTGTTTTTGTTTATATGGATGATGAGATTTTGACCTTCTTTAGTAGGAAGCAGGACGCAGACGATCGAAAAAGGATGAGTTGCAACAGCTATCGAGTTCTACGTAAAGGTTGCAGTGATACTTGCATTCTTCATCCTTGTCTGCAATGGATCGAATCCCCGGAAGCCCAGGGGCAGGCCACTGTATTTATCAGAAAAGTCATTACACGGCCATGGGAATGAGAAATTCTCAACTAAAACTTCTACTACAAAATGCCAACAGAGAGATCCCAAAGAGATCGCCAAAAGGTTAAATTTGCCTGTATCCAAAAATTCATGTTCAAAGGTTTGGTACATTTCCCGTTCTGTTCCGTAAATGTAATAGATATCAGCTGCAACTATGCGAAACTTCACCTTCTTGACTGGCTAGCATAATTGCATATATAACTTACCTTCCTAAATTATCTAAATACTTCTCTCTAAAGAAGATAAATCTAGAGCTCTCTGAAATGAGAATTTCCATCTGCTATAGATTCTTCACGCTATAGAGAAGTAAGGCCAATCCTTCTATATTGCGATGGTTATATATAGGGTAAAATGCATGCTTATTCCTGCGAAGTGCAGTGGTCATGTAAACTCAGTTTTTATAATTTGATCACAAATGTTACGCCCTCTTTTAACACACTCAACGCCTTACAAAATATTACCTACCCCTCTTTCACTCAACTGGTAGATGGATTCACAGCCTTCAGATTCGCCAACGGGATTGCAACTTGCATTCATTATTATCACAAAATTTCAGTTTATGCCAATGCCAATTACATAAAAAAAATTGAAGCATGTAGCCATCACTCACCCTGTAGTAAATCTAGTAACTCCAGGACTCCTCTCCAGAAGGAGTGGTGAATGATAAGGGTCAATCGCTGCAGAAGGCGATCTGGACGGTGGAGATGTTCAGTGTCAGTGTTGCAAGTGCTGCCAAATGTCATTAAATTCAACGGATCTTAAATTTTAAAACACGACGATATCACTGCATACAATAAACTTTTATTTTCCCGTAGAACCTTTTCCAATTCGGTAGATAGAACTTTCTTGCATGCTATCCAAGTGGACCCACAACACTATATTCTGCAATTGAGGTTTTTTATTTGAATAATTTGAATAATATACGTATCATCTGGTCATGCATCAAGCGTGTGTCTCCGGCTCTGCATTCCCATAAGAATTCACCCAAAACCCTATTTTCCCATATCTGGCTCATTTTCTTTCCCATATCCGGCTCATTTTCTTCCTCCAACATTTGTTTTTGGTTTGCAGGTTCGCTAGGTGCCCAAGGTCGACGCCTAGCTTGATCCAGGAGTGATAATCTCAGGATCCAGTCCTAAGGCGGAGATGTGAAGTTAAATTGTGTAAGGTTTTGAACAGGTCCTTTCCTTTTGCTGATTATTTTTACCCACTGATTAGTGATCCAGATTTATTATTTATTGGCTTTAGATTCAATGAATTAGGAGCTGGTGGTGGTGGTGTTAGAGATTGTATAGGGAGATGTGGAATAGGAGTTGTATGTGTGCATAGCTATAATTGTTTTTTTCTTGTGTTAAAAATGGAATGAATTCGGGACTGTATGTGCTGTTGTATGTGATGCCCAGGGGTGCCCAAGGCAGCTGCCATATCTATTATTACCTCTGCGTCATTTTGATTGGTGTTTGTAGGGTTTGTCGGATCTAGTGATGATGGCAGTCACTGTGACGTTTATTCTGAGCATTCCAGGTGTGCATTTTACCTAGAAACAAAGTGCTTTTGGTGCAATATTGAATGCACGCCTTTGTTCAAAGTAGTTTAAAACTATAACATCTAAAACTAATGCTACGCAGTTGAGGAAGTCTTTGGAACTCTCATAGTTGTTTTGCTAATCCAAGAGTTCACCGAGGCTATCAAAAAGTCGGGGAGGAATGTCTATGTTTTCCTGGCTCCTATCGTTCCTCTCATTGAACAGGTATGGGCGAAATTTAGCGAAGTTCTTCTAAGTTTGGCTGAGTTTTGGCAATTTTGTGGGCTTTTTAAAGTTTTCCCACTTTCCAAAGATAGCGCTTAGCAATTTTTTCATGAAGTGATGAATGGTCCAGCACTGCTTTCCCCGTACACAAAACCAAAAGGTAACGATGTCCATAAGCCATAGGCCAGAAAATATGGCAAAGTTCTTTGGCCGTGCGGATCTCATGGCGTTCATTAGCGCTGTGTCGGATCATCAGAGGCCTGGTATGTTCGAATTCGAAGATTTAAGAAGTGGCGAAGCCTGGCAAGGTGCTGGAGCGAGACACAACACTAATGGCGGTTGTCAAATCTTTCATATATCACATTAAATGTATTAAATGAAGGGTTGTTGTCAAGTGCATGTGGCAAGTTTGTTTTTTTTTTTTTCTAGTTTTATATATTTTATTATTTTTATAATTCCATAATTATTTTGCACACCAGGGGAAATTTGTCAAATCTGTGTGCTGCACCAATCAAAAAATAAATAATCTAATTTTGAAATTTCAAAAATTTATTTTTAATTTTTAGTAAATTGATTTTAATAATAAAAATTTGAAAAACTTTAATCAACATTAAGTTTAAAAAATTGAAAGAATGACGATCAATGAAATTTGGCGACCAACCGATTGCTATAATCCCTGTGGAGCAGGGACTAATAAATCAATTGAATATATCTATTACATTAAATGATTTTTTTATAAGTAAATAAATAATTTTATTAATACAAAATAAACACACAATTTGGAAATTATGGGCATGATAGTAAGTATTGCCCATATATTTGGAAATTATGGGCATGATAGTAAGTATTGCCCATATGTGTGTAAGAACATATTAAATCGTAACCATGATTGAACATTAATATTTGAATAATTATAATAAATATTTCCTTCCCATTCCTTGCTTCTTCAACATTTCAAACTCTTATACTATGTCGAGACAAATATGACAATTTAATTGATTTAGGAATTTGCAGTCTACAATCACCAATGTGACATGTGAATATGACAAGTTAATTATATTGATGTGACTTAGTATCTTCGATGTTGTCTTAATAACTTGTACTGGTAGATATCCACTTTCATATATGACAGCTGGACATATTTACTATTTCGTATATTAATAGTAAGTTGAATTTTTTTGGAAAAAAAAAAAACTTGTACTAGTAGATTTCCACTTTAGCACTCCGTCCAAAACTGTTGGGGTTTTGAAAACCTTTGTTTCTAGTGTCTATTTAATTCCTTGAAAAATATTGTATTCAACACAATAATTGTATTAAATCCGGTGTTAACTAATTGCTCTTGCTCTTGCCTCAACGAAATATACATAGAAACTTATATTTAGTCATCTGAATACTTTGTGTCATTCGGTTTTGCAAAAATATAAAAATATAAAATTATATTTGGTCATATGAATACTTTGTGTCATGCAGTTTTGTATCTTGCCTCAACGAAATATACATAGAAACTTATATTTAGTCATTTGAATACTTTGTGTTATGCGGTTTTGCAAAAATATAAAATTATATTTGGTTATGTGAATAATTTGTGTTATGTAGTTTTGCAAAAAACTTAGTTTGAAGTAAGGTATGGGTCGAATTTTGATAACTAAAAATCTTGGTCACATAAACAAAACTTATTCAAATTATATTTAGTCATCTGAATACTTTGTGTCGTGCGGTTTTGCAAAAATATAAAATTAGATTTGGTCATGTGAATACTTTGTGTCATGCGGTTTTGCAAAAAACTTAATTTGAAGTAAGGTATGGGTCAAATTTTGATAACCAAAAATCTTGGTTACATAAACAGAACTTGTTCAAATTTAAGAAAAAAAATTCCTTTGGTCATAATGTTTTTTTTTCATTGAAACGAATAATTTGTATTGATAAAATAAAAAATAAAAAATGGGGAAGCCGTGGCTGAGGCCAAATCCGGCTAAGTACAACATTCATAAAATCTCAATGGTGTATTGCTCCTTAATCCCAAAGCCATTCTTCTTTTGACAATTAGCATCTATTAAGAACTTGAGATGGTTGTGTTGAACGCGATGTGGCTTTTCCCTTCAACCTCTGTAACCGGATTGCATAACATGGGGATCTATTATTAGAACCTTGAGATGGTTGTGTTGAAAGCGATGTGGCTTTTTCCCTTCAACATCTGTAACCAGATTGCATAACATGGGGATCTATTATAATCTCTTTTCTCGGTGTCGATTGTCCTTTCATTTCTTCACTTTCTTGATCCGCTCATAGTCTACTAATGCAAATTATAATTAAGGGATATTATGAAGACTCATTTCCCCATTTGAGAATTCAATTTTCCCAGGTTCGAGACTAGTTTTGGCTTTTGCCTCAATGTTTGCTTCATAGTTTAAGTCTCTCACGATATGGAATGCTTTGAATTGGTCAAATGAATTTGCAATTTGTTGGATACGGTGAATAATCCATTTTATTGCCAAATTATTGAAATCTGATTACGAGTTTAAGGCTTTGATGATTAAGAGGGAGTCTCCAAACACATGTAGTTTCTCAATTCTTTGATTTTTGTCAATCTAGCAGCCTTTTAGGAGAGCTAAGGCTTCTGCTAAGTTGTTTGAGCATGTTCTCAATCCCCATATGTATCTGATTTATGACACTCCTCCTGTAGACAACAACCCCCCTTCCCCCCCGTCCTGCCACTCTGGGGTTTCTTTTGGATGCACCATCAAAGTGTAGTCTATCCATAGGTTGCTTCTTTCTCTAATCTTGAAAGTCGGAGTTAGAGAGTCTAATTTTCCAAGGTGGTAGGTCCTAGAGTCGAAGACATGTTTCTTTTCTGGCGCTTGAGGGGAGGGCCCCGATCCAATTTAGTTGATTTGTGTTGAGGTTTGTATTTGTCCTGAGCTTAGAAGAGTTCAAGCATTCTATAAGAAGGCCTTTGGCTTGTCCAACGACTTGTAAGAGAGAGGGGCAAGAGTCCTGGAAAATGGCTTTGTTCCTGGCAATCCAAATTTTCCAGCATGTGACTTTAGGGAGAGTTAGCCAAATTTGGAGCCAATTTTTTTTTGTTTGAGAGGGGGGAGGGATAGATGGATTTCCAATCTTTGATTAGGCAGGTGGTGGTGGTGAGCACCGACATGGTTATCTCAAGACCATGAAGCATGTGATCCCAGACTTTTTTTACAAATTGACATTTTGGGAATAAGTGGTCTATTGATTCAGAATTCTTACGACATAAAATACACCAATGTGGCCCTATGATTCCTCTTTTGATAAGATTGTCTCCAGTGAGCACCTTCCAGTGGGCGAGAGTCCAAATGAAGAAGTTTACCTTGGGAAGTCCAAATGGATTCCAAACCAATTCCCATAATCTTTTCCTTGAGACATCTTGGTTTTGGAGAGCGTTGAAGCCTAGGGCTGCAATACACTTTCCTTTTGGGCCCCAACCGTGATCATCTTTATCCTGGATATGAGTAGGAGCGCAGCCAGCCAAGTTTTCCAAAAGAAGGATTCTGGAAGGTTCAAGATTGGTTGGGATTGGTAATTTTTCCAGCTTTTCCATGTGTCGAAGAAGTCCCAGGAACTGAAATCAACAAATGTTCTAATTCCTTGGTGAGCAATCCATTGGGCTATATCGTGGAATTCTTGTTTATCCTGAAGTGGCCTATTTCCCATGATTTTATCACAAAAAATGTTTATATTTCTTCCATTTCCAGGGACCTAGTAGAGTTCTCGAGAGAAGAATTCCCATGCGCCTCTGCATAAGGACCATATCGAGGAGACTTTGGAGGCAGGCTTGCTATCTAGACATCTTAGCTTAGTGCATGTTAAATATTTCTTTCTTAATAATTGATTGACCCGGTGTTGTCTATTGGACAGAATTTTCCAAAGGATTTCCCCCCCCATTGCCATGTTTGCTTGGAGAGGATCGCGAACTTGGAGGCCACTTGAAAGTTTTGGTTGTTTTATAATGCTCTAGTTCACCAGGTGTATTTTGTTCTCATTGCTTTTCCCCACTATCCAGAGGAACTCTCTTAGGAGTTTGCTTATTTGATCTGACACTCCTTTAGGCTCCAGAAGAAGAGATGATTGATCAAATTGGTAAAGCTTATAGGACTTATTTTGCTAAGGTCAATTTTCCAGCTTTGTTGAGCCAATATCCTCCCCATTTCCTTATTTTGGATTTGATTTTGCTTATGGTATCTTCCTAAAATCCAGATTTTGAATGTCCTTGTGCTATTGGGAGACCCAGATATTTGAATTTGTCCCAATGCTTGTGGACTTTGATTCCGAGGATTTGGCCAATGTTGGCTGTGAAAGTGTTGTTCGGATTCCATCCATAGACTGCACTCTTGTGGAGGTTGATCTTACCTCCTGAGGCGTTGCAATACCAGATCATGTTTTGCTTAAATTTCTGGGCAATAATAGAGGATCCCCCTCCCAATAAGAGGGAGTCATTGACGAAGAGTGTGTGATTGAGAGGCATAGAGTCAGAAGCTAAATTGAGGCCCGGGAGGGAACCTGTTCTTAGGTCTGAGTTCATCTTTCGACTAAGGGAATCTGCCAAAAGGATATACAAAAAAGAGTACAAGGGACATCCTTGCCGAATTCCACGCGTGGCTTGAAAAAAATTAGTGAGACGGTCGTTTACTAAAGGGGCAATCCAAGGGCCTCTTTGTTGAAATATTGTAACTTCTAAGAATATTATATTTGTACTTTATTATTCTGGAGATGTTTCATTCCTCCGTGGAGACCTTATTGTATATCCGGAAATGTTTATTCCTCCGTGGAGAATGTGGTAACTTGGGTTATTAGACTTCCCTAGTGGGGTTCGGCCCTGTATGAGTCATGTGGGTTAAAGGGGTTATTAGACCACCCTAGTGGGGTCGGCCCTGCCACATTATGTTAAGTGATTAAGTTGGGGCCAACCTAGTAAATGTAAAATACAAGTCGGAGTTGTGTATAAATAGAGGAGGTGTGTTCCTCATTTAACACACATTCACTCACTTGTGATTAGCGCATAGGTGAGAGAGATATCTGCTATGGTGGAGAAGGAGCTCATGGTTGTGGGTTACATCTTTGTATTTGCTGGTCATCTATATTGAGGAAGCTTTGCTGGGTTTTATACCCCATGAGGGTTTCCCAAGATAAATCTGTGTCTCTTGTGTTTATGCTGTGCTTGTTGTTCTTTCAGTGATCCTTTATAAGCTATTGTTGTGAAATGGAATGTAATGCTGATATTTTCTGTCTTAGCATATTGAATATTAACATGGTATCAGAGCTAACATGAAGGAAGGCAATGTATGGCACTTACGACACTTCCTTCACTTGCGACAATTTGAAGGTTAGGGTTTTGTATAGCAAAAACCAGTCATCGTGGAACTTTTGCTATAAATCCATTTTGGCAAAGGTTCAGGATTTGAAACCTTTACAGGTCATAGATTACATCCCCCTGTACCTTGTGTCCAAAGGAAAACCTCTACTTCGTTGTACTTTGTGATTTATGATCAGTACAAGTTAGGGTTTCTCCCTCTTCCAGATCTCAGTCATAAACAGGTGACCTAGGAAAAAAGGTCACAACTTGGGCTAGGAAGCTCCAAATGAAATTTCGTAAAAAGTGACAGGTAGAGCATGGATTGTAGTTTCTCAAGCAACGTTTTCAGAGGCCGAAGTTGAACCAGTGACACGTGGCACGCCGTACACATTTGCTCTCCTGTTTTATCCCATAAACAACTCACGTTGCGACACTTGGCATAACTCTCTCTCTCTCAGAGAATCCAATTGAGGTCAGACCTGTGGGGTTGGAAACATGATAGGTCGAGCTACCACAGTAAGAAGTTTCAGACCCTATGGATTCGTAATTTCGGAGTTACACCAGAAACAATCAGGTGCATATTTCTGTCAAAACAGATTTGGATTTTGAGCACCTTCATTCTTGAATCGTCACTGCTGTGGGAAATTAGGGTTTCAGAGAAAGTTGAAATTTTTGGAATCGGAGTCCACAACTGAATGGTCCTCATCAAAATCTAAATTTAGAGACCAAGATCAAAATTTTTGGTTGGTTTGAAGGGTGGGCTTGATCAAACCCTAGTTCAGGATTTTGATCGGAAAGGTGGAAAATTAGGGCTTCTGGAAAAGTTGGAATTTTTTAAGTCTGTGACCACGGCTGGAATCTCCTCAGAAAAATCGAAGTTTAGAGCTTTGGATCGAACCTTTTGATTGGGCAGAAGGGTGGGCTTCATCAAACCTTAGTTCGGGATCCTGTCCAGAAGATCTAGAAGTTTCAAAGGCAATTTTGAGGGGTCAAATTTTGGAGATTTCAAAATTGAAGTATGTTATCTTGATCAGCTCAGCAAGGCACATATTTCCATCCATTCAGAAGTTTGAAATTCAAAGTTTGAATTTTTAGGGTTTCTCTGACAAACCCTAATCCAGCTCCAGATCCAGTTTCAGTAGATCAAAGTGGATTGGATTAAAATCAATCCTGATAGGTATGACTTGAGGAGATACAGGTATGTGTTGAAATATGTTCATGATTAAGTTTATGTTTGTCTTCATATTATTTAGGTTAGTACAATCTTGATTAATGTTAGACTTGTCTTATTACCCTAGTAAAAGTAAGAATGCATTGGAATGATAGAATACATTTATTGATTAGGGTTATGACACTTATGATTGTACTAATGCACTTGTGGTGTTTTATGAGGATGATGTTGTCTGCTAACAAGATACAGGTAGATCAAGAAATACAAATCAAGTTCTATGACCATGATGACATGAAGACAAAGACTCATCCATAATGTTTGACCATATAGAATCTCTACTTACGAGGTATGTATGACTTTGTTCTACTATGCTTAACTTATGAGATATGCAGGTTCTAGCACAAGGTCTCTAAATCATTGAAGAGAGCAAAGAACATATTGTTTAGGTATGTTAGACATAACTAAGCATGTATACTAATCCAGGTATGTTTTCCTATATCAAGTTAGAATCCTACTTTGTGCTAGGATCTTAGTATACCCATGTATTGAATGATCATGACCATACATATTCAAGATTACTCAGAATCATAATGTTGTGATAATATTGAGCTTATACTGATGAATGTATGATTATGTATGAGATCATGATGATGACACTAGTGCACACTTAAGCATGCATAGTGGTCAAGGATGGATAGAAGCTCATGACGTGGAAGGGAAGTAGAGACCAAGAAGGAAGCAACCTCACAAGACATAAAAAGATAAGTATTTGAATTGTTATTTGAATCACTGAATAGTCTATGATATTGCTCGTAATAGTTGTATGCATATTTGTATTCCTAGAGTATATCATGCTAAGTATTCATATAGCATTGAACAATATACTACTAATATGCATATGATTGGTAAGTTGGATAAACATTCCATTGTTGCTTGTCTAGAATGAAACCTCTTTGCTGACATGCTGAGAGCTGTGCACACTCTCGATAGTATGTTCTGGTAGAGATGGAAGGCATCTAGATAACCACTGTATGCATATAGGATATGGAAAAGTGTTGTACCAAAGTATTGGTCAAAATAGTTGCATAACCATGTGAATCATATTTGTATAAAAGGTTATCATGTCAACATGATTTGATGATTATGAAGTATTACTAATCATGTAATTAACTTTGATTTGTAGGAAAGATCATGAAGAATGATGAACACCAAACAAGTGATGGATGTTCAACAAGAAGACTTACAAATCAAACATGCAATAGAAGGCTTGTGGCTAGAAGATTCTCTTAGAAAGAGGAAGAGGATCATGATGAGCTGTTTGCTCTGAGTGGCTAGATAAGACCATTCTCTTAATGGTGTAATTGAAGAAGAAATGCGAATCGATAAAACTCCCAGGATTCAAGAAAGCTCTGTACGGGTACCCAGGATTGATAGTCTTAATGATCACCATAGGTGATATGGATTCAACCTTTGCTACAAGGTTGAAAATAGTTTCTATATACATATGACATTCTTCTCTTAGATGGATGCAAGAAGGAACTCACCACAAGAGTTCGAATGATCTTGAGGCTCATATCAGTAGACCCATTTGACGAGAGATGGCACGGATAGATATGCAGAAGATCACTCAGAGTAGGAATGATGTTCAGTCACAAAGAGAGAATTGATAGCTTCTTGACAAGCTTGGGCTTTACCAGAAGTAAAGTTGATCCTAACCTTTACCTTAAGGTTATGGATGATACTATTATTGTATGTGGATGATCTCTTTCTGACGGGGAATGAGAAACAAATCAGGGAAAGCAAGAAGAAGCTAGCTACAGAGTTCGAGATGAAAGATCTCGGATTGATGAATTACTTCCTAGAACTGAAAGTGTGGCAAGGCTCTGAAGGAATCTTTCTCAACCAGGGAAAGTATGCTGAGAAATCTTGAAAAGATTTGATGTGTTGGAATGGCCACTCTCATGGATTCCAACTTGAAGTTGTTAGCGGATGACTCATCAGATTTAGTGGATGTAACTCTATACAGACAGATTATTGGGTCATTGATGTATCTGACGAATACTAGGTCAGATATATGCTTTGCTGTGAACACCTTTAGGTAGTATCCAGTGAAACCTAGACGTGTTCACTTAATAGCTGCAAAGCATGTGGTGAGGTACCTGAAGGGTACGATAGACTTTGGTCTATATTATCTTGGAGATCATGAGTTTAGATTGTATGGCTACACAGATGCTGATTGGGCAAGAAGTGTATCAGACAGGAAAAGCACATCAGGCGGATGTTATTGTTTGGGATATGCCATGATCTCGTGGTTTAGCAGGAAGCAGTCTAGTGTGGCTCTCAGCACAGCTGAAGCGGAATATATAGCTGCTTTCCTTGCTAGTTGTGAAGCGGTATGGCTTCGAAAGTTATTATTAGGACTGTTTGACTTAGAGATGGACCCCACCGTGATCTTGTGTGACAACCAGAGTTGTATCAAAATGACAGAGAATCCAGTGTTCCATGATAAGTCAAAGCACATAGAGATTCGATATTTTTATATACGGGATATGGTGCAGAAAGGAGCTATCAAGCTCGAGTATGTGAGCACTAATGAATAAGTTGCTGATGTATTGACCAAACCTCTATCTTGAGAAGAGTTTGAGTATTTCCGAGACAAGCTTGGTGTAGTTCAGAAGGACCCTCCTCGAAAGGGGGAGTTATGTGGTCGATGATGATATTTGGATACTAGTATCTATGTGGATACCTATATCGATGATGAGATTGCCTATATTGACGGTAAGGTCAACGATGAGGATACTTGTATCGATGATGAGGATACTTGTGTCGATGATATGTATACTTGTATCGATGATGAGGATACTTGTGTCGATGATATGGATACTGTATTAATGTGGATACTTGTATCGATGATGAGGCTACCTGTTCTGACGATGAGGTCATTGTATGGTCCCTAGTGGACGTGATAGGACTGCATCGTCTCTAAACGCTTGGTTCAAAATGTATGTGATGGGGATTGCATCATCCCAGAACCACTAGTTCAAAATGTACGTGATGGGGATTGGATCATCCCGGAACCACTAGTTCAAAATGTACGTGATGGGGATTGCATCCTCCCGGAACCACTAGTTCAAAATGGACGAGAGAGGATTGTATCATTCTTGGACTTCAGCCCTAAACTGATCCGCAGACAGATGTCTCCAAGAGTGAGAGGATTGTATCATCCTTGGACTTCAGTCCTAAACTGATCCGCAGACATATGTCTCCGAGAGTGAGAGGATTGTATCATCCCTGGACTTCAGTCCTAAACTGATCCGCAGACAGATGTCTCCGAGAGTGAGAGGATTGTATCATCCCTGGACTTCAGTCCTAAACTGATCCGCAGACAGATGTCTCCGAGAGTGAGAGGATTGTATCATCCCTGGACTTCAGTCCTAAACCGATCCGCAGACAGATGTCTCCGAGAGTGAGAGGATTGTATCATCCCTGGACTTCAGTCCTAAACTGATCCGCAGACAGATGTCTCCAAGAGTGAGAGGATTGTATCATCCCTGGACTTCAGTCCTAAACTGATCTGCAGACAGATTTCTCCCAGAGTGAGAGGATTGTATCATCCCTGGACTTCAGTCCTAAATTGATCCGTAGACAGATGTCTCCGAGAGTGAGAGGATTGTATCATCCCTGGACTTCAGTCCTAAAACAGATCCGCAGACATATTTCTCCGAGAGTGGTCCTTAGACTTTGTCTAAGTTGACGAGTGGACTGCATCGTCCCTAGACATGATATGGTGTCTTAAATAGATCATGTGTGTTGCAGGGTATGCTGCTATTGTGCTATTGATCGAGAGGATCTAGTTGATGCTATTATGCTGTTGATCGAGAGGATCCAGTTGATGCTATTGTGCTGTTGATCGAGAGGATCCAGTTGATGGTGATGATGTTGATCGTGTGATGACGATGTTGATGATCATGTGATGACGATGATGCTGATCGTGTGATGATGATGATGCTGATCGTGTGATGGCGATGATGCTGATCGTGTGATGACGATGATTCTTATCGTGTCATGACGATGTTGATGATCGTGTGATAACGATGTTGATGATCATGTGATGACGATGCTGATGATTGTGTGATGACGATGCTGATGATCGTGTGATGACAATGCTGATGATCGTATGATGACGATGTTGATGATCATGTGATGACGATGTTGATGATCGTGTGACGACAATGCTGTTGATCATGAGGATCCAGATGTTGATGTTGCTGTAGCTGTTCAAGTGCTGCAGAAGATGAAGATTCAATACTAAAGATGTTGATGTTCCAGTATTGAAGATGTTCCAGTAACTGCTTGAGTTACTGATGATGAATAAAGAAAGCTTCCAATGATTTATAGATGTATCATGTATGATGTAGTTGATGACTCCTTGCTCCTGCAAATGTTGTTATAATATCCTTCTCGTTAAGGGGGAGTGTTGAAATATTGTAACTTCTAAGAATATTATATTTGTACTTTATTATTCCGGAGATGTTTCATTCCTCCGTGAAGACCTTATTGTATATCCGGAGATGTTTATTCCTCCGTGGAGAATGTGGTAACTTGGGTTATTAGAATTCCCTAGTGGGGGTCGGCCCTGTATGAGTCATGTGGGTTAAAGGGGTTATTAGACCACCTTAGTGGGTTCGGCCCTGCCACATTATGTTAAGTGATTAAGTTGGGTCTGACCTAGTAAATGTAAAATACAAGTCAGAGTTTTGTATAAATAGAGGAGGTGTGTTCCTCATTTAACACACATTCACTCACTTGTGATTAGCGCATAGGTGAGAGAGAGATTTGCTATGGAGGAGAAGGAGCTCATGGTTGTGGGTTACATCTTTATATTTGCTGGTCATCTATATTGAGAAAGCTTTGTTGGGTTTTCTACCCCATGAGGGTTTCCCAGGATAAATCTGTGTCTCTTGTGTTTATGCTGTGCTTGTTGTTCTTTCAGTGATCCTGTATATGCTATTGTTGTGAAATGGAATGTAATGCTGATATTTTTTGTCGTATCATATTGAATCTTAACACTCTTATGCATGCTGAGATCCAATTTATGAAGATTTCCCCAAATCCAAAGTTTTTCATGACTTTAAAGAGGAATGAATGTTTGGCACAATCGAATGCGTTAGCCATATCGAGTTTGATCAACATAACTTTTTCCTTGCGAATCTTACAGGAGTGAATAACTTCCTAAACGAGGATCACATTGTCGAGGATTTGTCTCCCTTTTAAGAAGCCTCCTTGGTTGTATGAGATGATTTTAGCAAGAAGAGGCTTCATTCTATTTGCCATCATTTTGGGTATTATCTTGTAGGAAGAGTTACATATAGAAATTGGTTGGAATCTTCCAAAGGAATTGGGATTTGTGTCTTTTGGTATAAGGGCTAGGAATGTGGAATTGGTGCAGCCTCCGATCTTTGCTTTTGAGTGAAAATTTCTAACCATTCTCATATAATCCTGTCTTGTATACTACCAGCAATATTTGTAGAAGTGAATTGAATATCCGTCTGGTCCTAGGGCTTTGTCAGGATCAAAAGACCAAATTGCGTTGATGACTTCCCGCTCAGTGAATGGCTTTTGGAGTTCGACGTTTTTATCAAGTGTGATGTTCTTTGGGATGTGCTCAAGGAGAATTTTCTCTCCTTCCTCTCTAGTGTCGTCTTCCTCCATGAAGATATTTGAGAAGTGATGATACGCTGCAGTTTTGATGTTTCCTTGTCCTTTGATAATTGATTTGTTCTTCGTTTTGATTTTTGAGATATAGTTGATAGAATGCATGGCTTTGGTTTGTTTGTGGAAGAAGGAAGTGTTCCTATCGTCGGCTTTGAGCCATGTGCTGCATGATTTTAATCTCCATAATTCCTCTTCTTTACGAAAGGCTTGGTGAACCTTGACTTGACACTTAACCTCTTCCTGAAGCGTTGAATTATTGATTGGGTGTTCGTCCAATGAAGTTTGAAAGGATTCCAGTTCATCTACTGCCTTCTTTATGAAGTTAGAAGGTAGGGGGCAATTAGCTTTGGCCCAATCCTTTAATTCCTTTTTGGTGATTATGAGCTTCAGCTGCCAAACAAATCTTGGGGAGCCCGATATAGGGGTTCTCTAGGTTTTATCCAAGATGCCCCAAAAACTTCTGTGGTCTAGCCATTGGGGGCTAAATCTGAAGGGGATCGGGCTGATGTCTTCATCCTCTTGAATTTGGAGTAGGATTGGTTTGTGATCCGAAGCCAAATTTTCCATAATTTTTGAAAAATTTGTTTGTCCTTCAATCAGAAGGTTGCTCTGGACAAGGAATCTGTCAAGCCGGGCCATAATATTTCCTTTACCTAGTCGCTTGTTGGACTAAGTAAATTTTCCTTTGTTGGGTTTGATGTCAAGCAGATCCCATGTCTGGATTAGGGCTTCTACCTGAGATTTGAGAATATCCCTTCCAGTGAGGCCTGCCTTTTTTCAGTTGTGGAAAGAGTTATATTCATATTGTCAGGTAGAATAAGATTTTGTGGAGTGTGTGCATCTATAAAATCTTCCAAGAGTTTCCAACAATATTTTTTTTCGGAGTAAAGGTTAGGGACATACAAATTGAAGAGTGCGATTTGAATGTTGCTTTCAGCATGAGTGAGCTCTGTGAAGATCTAATGTTGAGTGGCAAAGGAGTTATGCAGTTTGAATTTGTCCGAGGACCATAAGGTTCCCAGGCCGTCGGAGGCCCCTTTGGCATTGACAAACATACCTGCATTCTTCTTCCACTTTTCCTTTCCAATAGCTAGGATAGCATTTTCATCGAGCTTAGTCTCTTGGAGCATGAGGATGTCCGGCATGTCGATTTTTTGGAGGGCTTTAACTGCTTCTATTTTACTGGGGGTGCTCATTCCTCTGCAGTTCCAAGAGACCAACTTCATTATCTACTATTGTGAGTAGAGGAGGGGCCTCCCCCTGCTGAGTCTCCCATTTTCTTCCCTGCTATTCTGGCTCTGGTTTTCTTGCTAAAGGCCATGTCTATTGTTGCTTGAGATCCATTTTCTCGCGTTCAAATTCTTATTCCCTTAGGTATTCACTCGATTTTCATCCTAATTTTTTGGATGATCTATTTATTAGTTCTTTTGAAGATGCATGGGAAACCATTGGTTTGGATTTTTTCATTTCTGCATAGGAAGGAGAGAGTGTTCCTTTATCCGAATTAGGTATTTTGGGGCTTGGGGTTCTCTGGGGATAGAGTTCTTTTGGGGCTTCTTGGATTTGAGGGGCTTCCTGAGATTCTTGTTGTTCGAGAATTTTTCCTTCTTATGGGGCTTCGGGGATTTCCTGGCTTTCTGGAATTTCAAGAGCTTTGAATATATTCCCAGTATTAGTAACTAGATATTTTTGATGTTGAGGGTCTACCTTCCTTAAAATTTGACCTTTTGGTAGGGTTTTTGGTCTCGATTTGGAGATAGAGTTTTTTTGAATAGTTGTCCATTATTCTTTTTTCCCTCCCGACTCCGGTTCTGCGGGATTCTTCTTGCAAGATCGAGCAAAATGCCCATATTCGTGGCAATACCTGCATTTAAATGGGATTTGTTTGTAGTATAATTCCTGAATGTGAGACCAGCCTGCCACTGTGAGTTTTATAGCTTTTGGGAGTCCATGTTCCAAATCTACTTCAACTCAAATTCTTGCACATGAGAATTGATCCTTTCAATCTGCTTTGTCTATTTATTTTTCAAGGGTATTTTCGATAGCTTCTGGTGATTCTAGGTTCCAGCAATGGAGGGGTAGGTGCGGGAGTCTCACCCAAACCGGGACTGTAGATGGGATATCTTGGTATGGATCAAAATATGGATTCCATTTATTCATATAAAGCCCTTGTGGCCCCATGAAGTATGGACCATTCCTGAAGATTAACTCACAATCTTGTTTGCTTTCAAAGACTAATGCAAAGAAGCCCTTTCCTAAGAAGTAAGATTTTACTTCTTCCGAGATCAAAGGTCTCCAATTTTTCTGTACCCATATTTCAGTAGTTTTTGGAGAGGGCCACAGGCTTGTGAACTGGAAAATCAAACCTCATTCCGAGAGATTAAGGGTTTTCTTGTAGGGTTTCTCTACCGGAAGCGCTACTGTGGGTATCTCGACTAGCTTTTTCACAAAATTCTATTGGGAGGCTGACAAAGTCTTTTTCCCTTGAGCTGCGATTAGCTTCATGAAGTCACATAGGTCAGAAGGGGGTGGGGGAGGGCCTAAGTCTCCTCCCAAGGTCATCATGGGGGCAAGTAGAGCTCGAGGGCCGAGCCCTAACCACAAACAGAGCAGGTAGCAAGCTTCGAATCATCGATGCACGTCTTCACTCGCAGCAGCAGTTTCGTCTGTCGTGTATTAAATCAATGTGTTTTTAGTGTAGTTTGGTCATAATGTTAAACTCTCTTTAGTTTCATCACTCTCTTAGTTAGTTGCTTGTTGGATTCAAAATCGTGTCTTTTGGGCATTGAATCACTTAGTTTTCTTTTCTATATATACATATTTTATAGTTTCATGTTATTTACACCCTAAGAGTTGATTTTCTAAATCCTTGCCTAATTTGCAATCATATATTAAGAGTAGAATGTAAATACTTTGACGTTTTGTTTGCATTATTGCATAATGAAGAGTAAATTTTAGATGTAGATAAACTTCTTGGGCATATATATTCATGTTGATATATCTTAAAGACAACATGGACTATGAGGGAATGACTCTTTTACTTTGTGATGTGGATATTTAGTTGCTTTGATATGAACATTATTAGGCTTTGGAGCTAAACAAAATGGCTATTAAAAAATTGTAGCCCAAAACAAAGTGTTAAAATTTTTGTTAGGTTGCTCTCAGAGAGAAGGTTACTCAAATATTTACTAATGTGGATTATGGATGATGTACATTGTATACTACTTTACCACTTATAATTAGAGTGGAGAATTAGTGATTGCATTTGTACTTCAATTTCCTATAAATATGCGATGAACATCTTTGTTTGATTGTGCCAACATTGACTCCTTTGCAATTAAAGTGAATTGTGAACAAAGAAAATTAAATTATACATGCAAGGATCTACTATTGGAGAATTTGTTGCCTCCCATAAGTATCCTTACTCCCTACATTTGAATGTTTCTTAATTCATTTAGCATAGAAGTCATTTAAAACATAGGAGTCATAATTCTTTTGAATAGATGACCAACCACTCATAACCAATGATGTAACTAAGGATCATAGCAAGGAAATAAAAGTCGGAAATATTTATCAGAGGTTATTGCAACACAAGGTTCTTTTTTAGGGTCGACATTTTTTCTTGTTGTTGAGAACCTTATTGCATTTTTTTGTTAATGATGGTTGTGTTGAAATAACAATCAATAAAAATGGTGAACAATGGATTGGAAAGGACATACTGCAGAGCTCGTCGTAAAATTCATATTTGTTGTTTCCATTATTTATAAGAAATAAAATGAAGCACCACAAATTTGAATGCATACATTGTTGTTGGATGATAAGCATAATGTTTCATTTTAAACATTCTTATTGACAGATCATTTTTAATGCTAGGCCATTATTATTGAACTCATGTTTATTGAAACCATATTATGCTTGTATTATGTAAGCTCCCAAAGTTGCTCTAACTACTAAAGATACTCAACAGGCATAAATGATATGTAGTTTGTCTTATGCGTTGATTATTATGAGTGGAAGGTAAATATAGCATTACAAAAATCAAAGATTTGTTTAATATTATATGATGGAATAGACAAATTAATTTAGAATAATTATCTAGTTAGATACATCTTTATAGCTTTAAATAGTCTAACACATTACATGCAAACATATGGGATGCAAAAGAAACATCAAGATATAAATTATCCTCTAAAAACAAGACCTTTTTTGGATTTGAATTTAGTTTCCAACAATGAATTTCAGGATACGAAAGCCAATATATGAATAATCAAGGAATGGGAAAGAAGCATAGTTGTGGTTTTGAACTTTAAAGATTATATTGGATATTTTGTTGATATTATAAATATTATATCTAGACAACCAAACAATTGATTTTTTTTTCATTTCATTTGTAAATATCAATGTATAGCTAAATAACTCATAATTTCAATTATGTTTTATTTGTAAATATGGTTGAACAATCAAACAAGTAGTAGTTTTAATTTCCCTTCTATTTGTAGACAAGGATAGAAGTTGAAGGCTTAAAGTCCAAGATAATATTTTAGCTATCATATTTTTGTATATATAAGTATGTTTAATGTGTGGAAAAAGTAGTGCTAAGCAATAGTATAATAGTGGTATCCTTGGATTTCATTTTAATTTGAGGAATCAGTTAGTTAAACGTTGTCAAAAATCCTATCCTTTGTGAAACACTTATGATAGTAATTTTTCCTTATGGATCCTCCTCCAGATCCTGATCTATGGGAGTCTACTAAGCTCATTGATGAGTCCTTTCATGCTTTGGTCACCTCCTCGCATCCCTCTTCCTCAACGGTGGCTCCTACTTCGCACTTTGTGAAACTTGATTTAGCGCCATAGGTTAAGATATCCTATTCAACTACTAGGCGTAAAGCAATCTCTCTCTTAGATTGTGACTTATTTGGATAGTTTACAAGCTTATGGATATCTCCCGAAGCAATGGAGGTTTGGTTAGATAAGAACTGGAAGCACCTTATCTTGGGAAGTTTAAAATGCAATTTTTGTGGGAGGGGGGTTTATGTGTTTCTCTTTTTGAAGAAAGAAGATAAGGATCTCATCTTTAGGAATGGCCCCTATTTCATGGGTCCAAGAGGAATGTATATGAACAAATGTGATATGTCCTTCAATTTAGAGAAGGATATTCCTTGAGTCGTCCCAGTATGGGTTAAGCTACCTCACCTATTGCTACATTGTTAGTCTGATGAGGATTTAGAGGCTATAGGAAATCCCCTCGGTTGTTATATTGATAAATTGGAACCAAAGCCACCAATGTTTAGATGTGATCGTATTTGTGTGAAGGTAGACTTGGAAAAAGGATTGTAGGAGGCCATACATCTCTCTATGGATGGATGGAATCATATGTAGAAACTAGATTACAAAAAACTCCCATTCAAATGCAATGTGTGTCGTGGATACATGCATTTTGCACGAAATTTCCCTAAAACCCCTACAAGAGAACCCATTAATGGGAAATAAGAAGCATGGAAACAAGTAACAAAAAAGGGGAAGAAAATTCTTGCACCGGCTCCGCCTAAGACTCTAGTAACGCCTTCCTCCTCCAACCAATTCCAAGTTCTATCAAATGAAGAGGAAGGGGAAAGTCAAGATAATGGGGTAATAGGCTTTGACTCACATAATTATGTAGATCAATTAGTTATAGAAGAGATAGGTATGAAAGGAAATTACATTTCCCTCCTCCCCTTAGAACCATTCCAAGAAGTCCAAGTATTGCAGGGTAGAAATATTAATACTCTAGGAGGTATTCGTACCCGAACAAAAACAGAGAAACCTCAACAAAATTCCACTGAAAGCATAGAGTAGGAAATTTATATCATGAAGAAAATAAAAAAGAAAATGACCGAGCAATAAAGGGAGGAATAGGTATCTAAGGACAAAGCCTTGGGCAGGAAAGCCTTGTTAGACGAGAATGTCAAAGTGACACCTCCTGCTAGAAACCTAAAGGATCAGAAAGAAGAAGGGAAAGATAAGGCAGGTCTAACCACAAGTAGGAAATAAATATTATGGTCTCCTAGAACTGTAGGGCTATGTGTTGTGGGGAACTTTTCCTAACAACTAGGTCTTCACTACCAATAGAGCAATGGAGAGATCACTTCTACTATTCCCCTGGGGTATTGGTCTAAAATCAATATATTGAAGGAATATCCAAGAAGGTAAACCTAATGAACAAAGAAAAGAGATGAAGGAACCTGTATTTCATTAGTTTTCCCCAATCCTTCTCCCCTTCTAAAGCTTCAACATAGTTCACCTTCAAACCTGCACACAAGGAGACAAGATACCTTCCTCAAATACTTTTGACACTATATAGTTATAAACCAAATCATAGACAAGAAACATATACAAATTACCTTGTTAACCTATTAAGAGGGTTAAGCCTTTACACCAATGAGAATAAATCACGATGGTAATCAAATTGGGGGTGGGGGGGGGGGAGGGCGCAGATAATATATCTATATTGAAAATGACGAAGTACAACACATATAAGTATACCTGATCACATTGCACGCTCGAAACCAAAATCTGAATTCCTTCACAACTTGAGCCACTCACACTCCTCACTCCCAAGCCTTCAATCTCTCCTTGTGTATAAGGAAGAGGTCATAGGATGACTTCGACACACAAATGGGAAGATATCTCAAAGACAAGGATCTATGGGGAGGGAATCAAGCATAAAAACTCAAGGACAAAGGAAGCTCTTCCAACAATATCATAATTTGGGTGTTCTCTCTCCTCCTCTTCTCTTCTCAGGAGGTAGTTATGAGTGGTTACCACCGAAGAATTACTCTTCCAACTGTCCAATTTCATGATCTTTAACAATTTTTTATATTTTTTTTGCATTTCCAAGGCCCGCGTGTCTTGTAGGAAGGAAAGGCGCATGGCCATGCACCTTGCTGAAGGGAGTATTTCATGGGGCTCAAAACTTCATGTTCTTTGTAAAAATTGAGCTGGGTAGAATTGATTTTTTTCCTAAGGTATTAACCATCATTTTGGATGATCATGATTGTGGAATTCAAGGTCATAATCAACTGTTAAGGTATTTTCTAGTGATTAGGGATAGTTGGATGTTGTTTGGGAGGCTTTGATGACATTAGAGTCACACTGATGTTGTTTGGGTCAATAGGGTACCATTAGGGCCACTAGAGTGCCATTAGGGTCACTAGGGTGCCAGTTAGTGTTATAACATATGCCCATAATGTGTGAGGTTAGAAGGGAAGTTGATGTCTAAAATACATTATAGTGCTTGGGAAAATAAGTCAAGTGATCACAAGTGTCCCCGGATGTTGGCCCTAGAAATTACCTACAAAATAGATCAATGTGTCAGACAATCTTTCTTTACCGAGGAGAGCATACCCATGCTCAAGTGCAAGTAAGCATGACTGACAAATCAAGTACATTACGGATCCATGAAATATATAAGATGCTTAATCATGGCCATGATAAAGATACATATTGGAACCTTGTCAAAATAGATCATAGCCACGAACAAATACAAAGTGGATATATTGTCTCAATATATATTAGGAGATTAACTAGAACTAAATGAATACAAACTGGTTCCTCATAGTACCAATGTTACATAATGTATGGTATAGTCTTGCGCAACTCAGGCAATAGAAAACAAGTTAGTGCTTCTATAGCCCAAGGTCTTCCATCCAAATTGTTGAGATGTATGTATCCTTACCATGTGAATAGATGATCTGACACCGAACATGGGGACACCATTTGATTATCGGTCATTGATTTATACTATTAGCAAATGAAAGACATCCCAACAGTGACGATAATGGGCATCAAGGTACTTGGCACATTATAACAAGTGTGAATAGAGGTGTTAGAGTCGAACACTCGTAGAATCTATCGAGCAAGGGACATTTTAGTATTCCCACTGACAAGAATGAGGGAGCTTTTCACTTATGACTACAAACCAAAAGGTACTGAGAATTTTCTAAATCCCATTCCCATAGCATAATGAGTTGAAGTTGATGGGAAGAGATCCATTGGAAGGGAGGCATTAAGGTATCCCCCATCAACCAACACGAGGACGTATCGAGAACTAATTTATTTTGGAAAGGTCTTGGACAATTTTGTGTAGGTACATATCACCAAGTAAATCTCTCACGTGCACCATATATAAACAGCACATGAAAGAGAACCTCTAAGCAAAAAATCGGTATTGAAAGTCATTGATAGAGGTGAGAAATTCAACCAATGATAAAAATGGAAACCAAGGTACATCGCGAATCCCAAAATGTGAATAAAGGTCTTGTCGTTCAACATATGGGAAACGTCTTAATTAGAGACTATTGATGAGATGTCATATGTCGAGCACAAGGTAACCTACCAATGGTGAAAGCATGCCCAGGGTGTCAATGACTCTAGGTCAATTGCTTATGTTGGAATTTATGCAACTTCAGAAGTTATTCTTATTATATTTTATTGTATTGATTTGTACCTCCTACGGGAGTTTATCTTGATGTAATTAATCATGTAAACCCTTGAAAGAATCAATGTAAACCTCAGGGATAATTTACCCAAAGAAAAAGATTAAAATAAACATTATTTATTTGTCCCTAGGTCAAGTCGGCCCAATCAAGTTAGACAAGTCGGCCTAGTTAGGAAAAAGGCCATTTTGGCAAGTGTATAAATAAAGGGGATTTGTTCCTCATTTGGCACATTCACTCTTTCACACAAGTTCGCATCACTTGGAGAGGAGCTCACATCTGTAGAGAGAAGCTGTTCTGGGGGTTTTCTCTCATCATTGTAGAGAGACTTTCTTCTTTATATCTCTCATCATTGTACTCTGTTCTCAGAATTATTCATCTCTATACGAAGGTTGTTGGGTTTTCTCCTGATTGTGTTTCCCAGGATAAATTCTCGTGTTCTTTGTTTCTGTGCTTTGTCTTTATTCTAGTGATCCTATTGATCTTATGCAATAGAATTATTATGTTATGATTGTATGAAAAACTAACATGGTTTCAGAGCATTACTAGAAGAAGCCATTGTCGGAACTAGGGTTTGTTATTTCAAGGCCTTCACTCAACATTTGGTAGAAAAAAGTGCATTGGGAATTTTGCTCTAGGAAGGGTGCATCTTTTGGTGAAGACAGAATCCAATTTCGAGAATTTTCATTTTTGACCTAATTCTGCAACTGCTGCAAAAATTAGGGTTTCAGTTTTTTACCTAATCCCTCCACAGTTTTGGCTCGGACCTACCTTTTCTAAAAACTCCTTTCTAGGGTGCATCTCCCTGAGGAGTCAGTTTTTCAAGAATCCAACTTTCATTTTTTACCTAGCTCCTGCTAGGGTTTCTGCTTCAGATCTACAGTTAGGATGATTGGAATGAAGGTTGAAGATCGTCTGGAAGGGGCTTCCAACTTCATCCCTTGGAAGTCTAGGGTTCTTCTCTTACTAGAAGAAAATGATCTCTTGCATTTTTTTGATGAGAAAGTCCCAGAACCAGAAGTCGAAGAAGACAAATCTCACTGGAGGAAGAATGATGCCAGAGCAAGAAGGATTTTGGTGGACTCAGTTAGAGACCTAAAATCTTAGGAAAGAAGACTGCTAGAAAGATGTTCAAAACCATAAAGAAGCTATTTGAACATAGTAGTATCAATGTGACACTCACATTGAGGAACCAACTATCACATATTAAGATGTGCAAGTCAGAATCCATTGCCTCATACTTCATGAGGATCACATAACTAAAGGACAAGTTAAGTACCAATGGAGATCCCATTGATGATAAAGAGCTTGTCATTACTATTCTAAATGGTATCCCACCATCTTGGGATTCATTCATTCAAAGTATAAGCGGTCGAACCAAGCTACCCAAATTTGACAAATTATGGCAGATTGCACCCAGGAAGAAACGAGGATAACAGCAAGGCAGAGACTTCATGGCACTCAGCCTGAGGAGAATCAAGCATTCTGGTCCCATGCCAAGAAAGGCAAGGGAAGGGGAAGAAAGTTTTATAATCATGAGTACCAAGGTAGGAGATCAAGTCCTCCTCCAGATCAGAAGAATAAGAAGAAGGATTTATCTCAGATACAATTCTACAGGTGCAAGGCATATGGTCATTATGCCAGTAATTGTCGAAGTTTAGACAAAAGGAAGCATGAAGCCTCAACCGTTGATGTTGATGAATACACTCCTAACAAGAAGTCAAGGAATGATGATCGTTCGAAGTTCTTCTTCTAGTTCTCCCTATGTTGAGGTGATATGAAGATCAAGACTGAAAGAAAACAGGTCTCTCATGGTTGTCCCCAGAAGAAAGCAGTGGGAGCCCACACACAAAAACAATAAAAGATAAGTATTTGGTTTTCTTGCTTACATAGATATGTTTTGTCTTATATGTCTTCATAACTATTTGTATACAGATGTATCAGGAAGTGTGCACTTGTTTTACTTGTTATATATGAGCTGCACAACATTTCATGAACCCCTGGTGGAACTATTTTAGATGACATCTCCTTCCTATATGCTTAGAGTAGTGCACACTCTTGATGGCATGTTTTAGTGGAGATAATTGACATCTAGATAGTTTCCAGATGTGTTTGGGAGACATGTTTATGATTCCTGTGCTAGAGCATTAGCCAAGATACCTAAATACCTGTGTAAACTATTGTCATTGCATTGAAATAGACATTAGTTAAATTTGATCATGCAATGCCACTAATCATCTGACAAGATTTAACTTGTAGGGAAAAGACCATGTGATATGGCCTACAAGAGAAGTATGATGAGACTTGTTCCGATGAACAAGTGGTGGACACATGAATCTCCTTAATGTTTAGATTATGACTCTCAGCCTAGAAGGATGACCTCGAAATAAGCTTTCACAAGATTGAAACCAGAAGTGGGCCACCTCCGGATCTTTAGCTGTCTAGTCTACATACATATGCCCAAGGAGAAGAGGACGAAGTTAGAACCTTCAGGCAAGAAAGGAACTTTCGTGGGATACAGTGAATCTTAAAAGGCGTACAGAAATGGAACTTTCGTGGGATACAATGAATCTTCAAAGGCATACAGAGTTTACATCCCAGGATCCAGACAGATCGAAGTTAGCAAGGATGTTCCCTTTGAAGAAGAAATGGATGTCAGAGAAGGCAGAGGATCAAACATGGAGATCGACAATGAGGAGATGCTAGAACCAAAGAAGATGAGATCATCTCCCCCTCCAGTTTGGAGGGAGTTAGAAGAAGAGGATGAACCCATCCCATTGATTTAGTGTAGCCAGTTGATGTTCCCAGAGATACTGCAGTAGGGCGGAAGAGGCCTAGATGGGCACAACAGACTTTACAAGATGCAAAGGGGCATGAAGCTCCACATGGTACTTTTCGAGATAGTAAAAGACCTCAGAGGTTCTCTAGTTATGTAGCATTGATGAGTCACATCATTGAATCATAAGCTACCACTTAGGAAGAATCATCCAGACACCAAGTTTGGGAGGATGCCATGGTGGAAGAATACCAATCCATCATGAAGAATGATGTGTGGGAGGTTGTGCCGAGACCTGAGGGTAAGGCAGTAGTGAATTCCAAGTGGTTATACAAAATCAATCATGGAGCAGATGGTAGTGTTGCAAAACAGAAGGCTAGATTTGTTTCCAGAGGGTTTTCGTAGAAAGAGGGAGTCGATTACGATGAGACATTTGCTCCTGTGGCTTGATATACTTCCATCAGATCAATCATTTCTATTACTTCAGCTATGGGATGGAAGTTGCATCAGATGGACGCCAAGACATACTTTCTCAATGGTGTTATTGAGGAAGAAGCATATATTGAACAACCAGAAGGGTTTATTGTCCATGGAAAAGAGTCTCACGTATGCAGGATGGAAAAGGCCCTGTATGGACTCAAGCAAGCACCCTGTGCTTGGTATGGACGGATAGATGGATTCCTGGTGAGTTTGGGCTTCACCGAGAGTGATGCAGACCCCAACCTTTACTACAAGGTTGTAGATGATGAGCCATTGATTTTGGTACTTTATGTTGTTGACCTGTTTCTCACTGGAAATTAGAAACTTATCGTATGGTGTAAGAATAAACTTGCCTATGAGTTCAAAATGAAGGATCTTGGATTGATGCATTACTTCTTGGGATTAGAAGTATGGCAAAGGTGGAAGGATATTTTCCTAGGTCAAGGAAAATACACCATAGATATTCTGAATAGATTTAGAATGTTGGACTGCAAGTCCATGGCTACTGTGATGGATGCAAATTTGAAGAAGCTGAGGGATTCTGCTTCAGATTCAAATATGATTGATCCCACTATATATCACCAGTTGATTGGATCCTTGATGTATTTGGCGAACACCAGACCATATATATTTTTTGTTGTGAATGCTCTCATCTAGTTCATGTGCAAGCCGAGGCAAATTCACTGGATTGCTGGAAAACATGTGCTCAGATACTTGCATGGCACTATGGGATATGGATTGGGATATGCTTCAGAATGTGACTTGAGATTGCAAGGGTTTTTAGACTCGGATTGGGCCGGACGTGCTGCAGATAGGAAGAGTACTTTCGAATGTTGCTTCAATTTGGGTTCTGCAGTGGATTCCTGGTGCAACAGGAAGCATAAATCAATAGCACTCAGTACTACAAAGCTCTATTATATGGATGCTAGTACAACATCTTGAGAAGCAGTATGGATTCAAAAACTCCTTGCAGGATTGTTTGGCCAGATTCCAGATCCAACCGTGATTCACCGTGATAACCAGAGCTGTGTGTAGATGTTAGTGAATCCTGTATTCCATGTCAAGTTGAAGCATATAGAGATTCAATATCACTTTATTTGTGATATGGTGCAGAAAGGTGAGGTCGAGTTACAATATGTTTTGACAAATGACCAGACTGCAGATGTTCTCACCAAGCCTCTTCCCAGGATAAAGTTTGAATACTTTTGTGGAAGACTTGGAGTAGAAGAAAATGTACCCTCCTTGAGAGGGAAGGATGACATATATATGTTTACCTTGCCTTTACCTAGGTGCCTCTACTCGTCTAGGTTCTCAGCCAGGTATGGGAGTGATACCATCGGTAGATGAGACATACATGTAGTAGATGGTTGGGTTCCACCCAGGTGCCTCTACTCGTCCAGGTTCTCAGCCAGGTATGGGAACAATCCCATCGGTAGATGAGACAAACATGTAGTAGATGGTCGGGTTACACACATGTGCCTCTGCTCGTCCAAGTTATCAGCCAGGTATGGGAGCAATTCTATCAGCAGATGAGACAGACATGTAGTAGATGTTCGTGTGATTCTTGCACAAGTAACTCTACTCGTTCAAGTTATCATCCAGGTATGGGAGTATCTGATGCAGGAGCATCAATGCTGAGTCAACAATGTGATTGCGTGTTCACATGTTGTGGCTAGCAGGAGGATGAGCTGTCTTGAAGAGAAAGTCTGTTTATTAAGCATTTTGAATAATTGCAAATATGTAACCAATTAGTATGTGTCAGTTTTTGAGAAGGTAGAGCATAGTGGCTTGTTGATACTCCCTGCGTGGAGATCAAGTTAGTTAGCTAGTTTGTTGTGGATGATAGTGACTCCTTTAGTGATGGAGAGAGTGAGGTTGTTAGTTTGTTTTGGCTATTCCACCGTTCTATTTTGGGGAGCCAAATGGATAAAAAGGGGAGAGCAGAATGCGAAGGGGGTTGGTCGTTTTGGTTGGGATGTAAATTTTCTAGCCATCTGTTAGTACAATTAGAAGTTCTATGTGTTCGATTGGGTTACTGTACATCTGGAATGAAGAATGATCTGAGATTCTGTCACGTAGAGCTCTGTGCAATTGTTGACCTGATTTTCGTGTGAATGAGTCTCTGTTTCGTATCTGTATGATTTCCATGTGTAGTTAAGAAACCCAAATAGTTTACAGACCGATCGTCGTCAAGTAGCTTAAGTATATTTCCTGTTTGTATTTAGTTTCCCTTAGATTTGAACGAAGAATAGAGCTGGATTGATCGATTCTCCGATCAATCAACGAAGAAAGTCGTAGAGTTGCAACGATTCAGTTAACAGAGGTTGGATGGCTAAAAACAAATCCGAAAAGGAGATCAACGACGGGGAAAGAATCCATCAAGTAAATGTGCGTCAGAGTTAGCGAATCCGCAAGCCGATTCAAAGTGTTCCACGTTGATCATATATCAATGGCCGAGATTAGATTTGCAAAGGATTGACTGCTGAGACGGTGTTCCGCAGAAGGAAGAAGCGCGGGCATTAATGGTGAGGAATTGTGGAAACTGCATTGCGGAAGAGTCCTTGTGGAAAGCCCGTTCAAGAAAACACGAAAGACGCACCTGCAATCCGCAATCCACAAGCTGTGGAAAGGAGCGTGTGGAAAGACCATTGCAGGAAGGCGCTTGCGGAAGGATCATTGCGGAAGGAAGGTGTTTCCGTAATATTGTTGCAGAAGGTTAGTTCTGACCGTCAGAAGGTTGCAGAAAGCCCAGTTTGGAGAGGAGGGCCGCCATTGAGAAGGAACTAGCTAGTTTTCAGTTAAGTCCAGGGGTTCGATTTCAGTAATCACCCTATTTCCTGGGAAGGTGCGAGGTTGGATGGGCTGTGGTCACTCCACTTGCACCAATTTTGGTATCAAAGCAAGGTTTTGTTCAGCGCAGCAGAGGAAAGACATGGCGGTACGTGTAGGCCGAGCAAGAGGTCGTGACAGAGGTAGACCAACAACGAATGCAGAGGTCATGGAGGAAATGAGAGAAATGCAAGCACATATGGAATCTATGGAGATGGGTAGACGAAGAGACCCAGAAGCAGGGGATGTGAGTGAACTTGATGAAGAGGAACAAGGAGAAGAGGAAACACCCATGCGAGAGACACCCGAGCTAAGATACTTTCAGTCAATTCTTGGAGCAACTTCGAGACCAAAACATGAGTTGCTTACCTATGAGGGAAGTCTCACTGCTGAACACCTTATTGATTGGATCAATGAGTTAGACAAGTACTTTGAGTATGATGAAGTTGAAGAGAACAAGAAGGCCATGTTTGTAGTGACGAGGTTGAAAGGACATGCGTCCCTGTGGTGGGATAGTGTGCAAGATGAAAGGAGAAGGAAGAAAAAACCATTGATAAAGAGCTGGGATAGGATGGTAGCTAAGATGAGAGCCAAATTATTACCCAAGGATTACCAGCTGACGTTGTACAGACAAATGCAGAACCTTAGGCAAAGATTATTGACTGTGAGAGAGTATACTGAAGAGTTCTACAAAGTAAACCTAAGGGTAGGCTATGTGGAAGAGTCAACAGAGAAGGCTGTGAGATATGTCAATGGTCTCAGGATGGAGATTCAGGATGAGATCAGCATGATATCACCAAGAACAATGGAAGAGGCATACCAATGTGCCTTGAGAGCAGAAGAAAAATTAGTGAGAAAGCAGAACTTCAACAGGGGAAGAGGTTCATCCAGAGGAAGGGGGAAAACACCTGGAAGAGGAAGGTTTGCAACCAAAGGAGGAGGACCCAGTAACTTAAACCAACAGGAGCACCAAAGTAGAGGAGGTGACCCAAGAGGTAGAAGACCTTACCAAGGAGGTAGAGGTAGAGGAAGAGGCAGAGAAGCTGTCTACAGATGTTACAAGTGTAACAAATTGGGGCAAAAATCCTTTGAATGTCCAGAGAAGGAAGACATAGGACCCTATGTAGCTCAGAATGAGCAGCAGCAAGAGCAAATGACAGTGGCTGAGAATATGCCAAAGAAGGGAGAGTCCTTGATGATGAAAAAAGTCTTATTGAAACCTGAAAAGGAGGAAGTGGAACCGGCTCAAAGGAAGGATTTATTCAAGACCATGTGTAAAGTCAGAGGGAAGTGTTGTATGATGGTGATTGATAGTGGGATCACCGATAATCTTGTTTCCACAGAGATGGTGGAGAAACTGAGCCTGAAGAGGACCAAACACCCCGTTCCATACAAAGTATCCTAGCTGCATAAAGGACATCAAATCCTGGTAAGTGAACAATGGGAAATTGATTTTCAAGTAGGCACATATAAGGACAATATTATATGTGATGTTATGCCCATGGATGTTTTCCATATTCTTCTAGGGAGACCATGGCAATTTGACAAGAGGGTAGTGCATGATGGTAGGAGGAATTGTCATAGTTTCGTGCAGGATGGGATAAAACATATTCTTCATCCTTTGCAAGGGGAGAGTTCGACAGAGCATCAAGCATTTAAGGTCCCGATGTTGAAAGGGAAAGAGTATTTGCAGCAAATTGATGAGAAGGAACTAAACAATGTTGTGGTATGTAAGCCCAGAGTAGAAGTGACGAAGACTAATATTACAGATCTGCCTGAGGAGATTCAGGAGATGCTAGGAGATTTTAGTGACATTGTGGTAGATGATTTTCCCAATGAGTTACCACCGAAGAGGGATATAAGTCACCATATTGATTTTATTCCTGGAGCAAGCTTACCAAACAAGGCAGCATACAGATTGACACCTCAAGAGAATGAATAAGTTAGAAGGCAAGTACAAGGATTGTTAGACAAGGGGTTGGTTTAGAAAAGTCTGAGTCCATGTGCAGTACCAGCAGTACTTACCCCAAAAAAGGATGGTGAATGGAGGATGTGCACTGACTCCAGAGCAATTAACAAGATTACCATCATATATAGGTTCCCATTACCTAGGATGGATGACATGATGGATTTCCTGAGTGGGGCAACATGTTTTTCAAAATTAGATCTGAAGAGTGGATACCATCAGATCAGGATTTGAGAAGGAGATGAGTGGAAAACAACCTTTAAGACAAATGATGGGTTGTATGAGTGGCTGGTTATGCCATTCGGGCTTTCCAATGCACCAAGCACTTTCATGAGGTTAATGAATGAAGTCTTGAGAGATTTCATAGGTAAGTTTGTGATAGTTTACCTTGATGATATTCTGATTTTCAGTAGAACAGAAAAAGAACACCTGAAGTATTGGAGACATTATCTGATGCCTAGAGAGTTTGTTTTGTTTTTTGATAATCATGCACTGTAGTACATCATGCAACAACCTAAATTGAATCAGAAGCATGTAAAGTGGGTTGATTTCATGCAAAACTTTACCTTCGTGATAAAGCACATCAATGGGCAATCAAATCGAGTAATTGATGCCTTAAGTAGGAGACAATTAGTTGTGCAAGAAAATTAGATCCAAGTCTTAGGATTTAAGCACTTAAGAGGTTTGTATGAGACTGACATTTATTTTCAGGATGCATATAGAGTTTGCAAGAACCCTGTGGAGGTAGATAGAGAGCCATGGATGGAGTATATGTTGCAAGATGGTTTACTCTTTAAAAACAGTAAGCTTTGTTTTCCCAAATGTTCCATGAGGGAGAATTTGATACAGGAGAAACATAATGGAGGGATAGCAGGTCACTTTGGGAGTGATAAAACCTTTGGACAGTTGAGCCATTTCTATTTTTGGCCAAAGATGAGGTCTGAAGTTGAGAAATTTGTGAGCATATGTAGGATATGATAGCATGCCAAGGGGAGAAGCCAAAACATAGGCTTATACACACCATTGCCTATTCCAACTAGGTCTTGGGATTCTGTGAGTATGGATTTCATTTTGGGTTTGCCAAGAAATCAGAAGGGAAATGATTCTATTTTTGTAGTTGTGGATAGATTTACTAAGATGGCACATTTCATTCCATGTTATAAGACTAGTGATGCCACACACATTGCTAACTTGTTTTTCAACGAAGTTGTGAAGCTACATGGTTTACTTAGGAGCATTGTATCTGATAGAGATGTAAAGTTCACAGGTCATTTATGGAGGACCTTGTGGAAGAAGTTGGGGACCAAGTTGAACTTTAGTTCAAAATATTATCCACATTTTGATGGACAGACTGAGGTGGTAAATAGGAGTTTGGGTAACATGTTGAGAAGTCTGATTGGAGAAAATCCAAAGCAATGGGATAAAGTGATAGCTCAAGCAGAATTTATATAATGACTCACCAAATCGAAGTACAGGGATGAGTCCATTCCAAATTATGTATGGAATGCATCCAAGAGGAGTGTGTGAACTTCGTGATTTGGGACAAATGGAGAAGAGAAGTGCAGATGGAGAAGAGTTTGCAACAAGGATCAATGAACTACAAGAGCAAGTTAAAGCAAGGTTGCAGCAGAGTAACAATAGTTACAAAGCCAAAGCAGATTCCAATATAAGAGAGAAAAAATATGAGATAGAAGATTTGGTTTTATCACATCTGAGGAAAGAGATATTTCTAAAAGGAGAGTACAACAAGCTGAAAATGAAAAAGATTGGACCCTGCAGAATACTCAGAAGTTTTCAGTAAATTCCTATGAACTGGAATTGCCAACAGGGATTGGAATCTCACCTATTTTTAATGTTGCAAACTCGCATGCTTATGTGACAGATGATACAGGACAAGTGCCATGAGTGGGAGATCTTCAGTGGCTGAAGCAGATGCCTATAGCCCAACCATCAAAAGCTGAGTTTATCTTGGATACTAGAGTGGAAAAGAGTACCAGATAGAGAGACTACCTGGAGTACTTGATCAAATGAAAAGGACATCCTGTAGAAGATTCTACATGGATGGATGATAAAGAATTGGAAACAAAGGGTTTCTCAGTAGCTGATTTATTGAACATGGGTTCATAAGTTTTAACCTTGGGAGTTTGATGCAGGAGCAACAATGTGGAGTCAACAATGTGATTGCGTGTTCACATGTTGTGGCTAGCAGAAGGACGAGCTGTCATGAAGATAAAGTCTGTTTATTAAGCATTCTGAATAATTGCAAATATGTAACCAATTAGTATGTGTCAGTTTTTGAGAAGGTAGAGCATAGTGGCGTGTTGATACTCCCTGCGTGGAGATCAAGCCAGTTAGCTAGTTTGTTGTGGATGATAGTGACTCCTTCAGTGATGGAGAGAGGGGGGTTGTTAGTTTTTTTTGGTTGTTCCACCGTTCTGTTTTGGGGAGCCGAATGGATAAAAAGGGGAGAGTTGAATAAGAAGGGGGTTGGTCGTTTTGGTTGGGATGTAAATTTTCTAGCTATCTGTTAGTACAATTAGAAGTTCTGTGTATTCAATTGGGTTACTGTACATCTGGAATGAAGAATGATCTTATATTCTGTTAGGTAGAGTTGTGTGCAATTGTTGACCTGATTTCTGTGTGAATGAGTCTCTGTTTTGTATTTGTATGATTTCCATGTGCAGTTAAGAAACCCAAATCGTTTACAGACTGACCGTCGTCAAGTATCTTAAGTAGATTTCTTGTTTGAATTTATTTTCCCTTAGATCTGAATGAAGAATCTAGCTGGATTGATCGATTCTCTGATCAATCAACGAAGAAAGTTGTAGAGTTGCAATGATTCAGTTAACAGAGGTTGGACGGCTCAAAACAAAGCCGAAAAGGAGATCAACGACGGGGAAAGAATCCATCAAGTAAACGTGCGCCAGAGTTAGTGAATCCGCAAGCCGATTAAAGTGTTCCATGTTGATCGTAGATCAACGACCGAGATCAAATCTGAAAAGGATCGACGACTGAGACGGTGTTCCGCAGAAGGAAGAAGTGCGGGCGTTAACAACGAGGAATTGCGGAAACCACATTGCAGAAGAGTCCTTGCGGAAAGATCATTCAAGAAAACACGAAAGACGCACCCACAATCCACAATCCGAAAGCTGCGGAAAGAAGCGTGTGAAAAGACCGTTGTGGGAAGGCGCTTGCAGAAGGATCATTGCGGAAGGCATTGTAATTGTGGAAGGAAGGTGTTTCCGTAAGATTGTTGCGGAAGGTCAGTTCTGACTGTCAGAAGGTTGCGGAAATCCAAGTTTGGAGAGAAGGGCCACCATTGAGAAGGACCTAGCTGGTTTTCAGCTAAGTCTAGGGGTTCGATTTCAGGAATCACCCTATTTCCTGGGAAGGTGCGGGTTGGACGGGCTGTGGTCATTCCCCCCTGCACCAGTATCCCATCGGTAAATGAGACGAACATGTAGTAGATGGTCATGCACCTCTGCTCGTCCAGGCTCTCATCCAAGTATGGGAGGATCCCATCAATAGATGAGACAAACATGTAGCAGATGGTAAACCAAATGGTAAAGCTTATCTCTCAGACATCCAAGTAAGATGGAGAGGCTACTCTTGGACTCACTGAAGGACTAGTGGAGCTGATGCATGATGACACTTCTCGAAGGACTGAGACTATGTTGGACAACCTTCAGTATGTATAGAGATGATTGGGATAGTATATATGTACAAATGAAACCCATATGATCATGATGCTGATGATGACCGAATAATACCTTCCCTGTTGAGAGGGAGAGTTGGAATTTGTGCAACTTCAGAATTTATTCTTATTATATTTTATTGTATTGATTTGTACCTCCTAAGAGAGTTGATATTGATGTAATTAATCATGTAAACCCTTTAAAGAATCAATGTAAACCTTAGGGATAATTTAACCAAAGAAAAATATTAAAATAAACATTATTTATTTGTCCCTAGGTCAAGTCGGCTCAGTTAAGTTAGACAAGTTGACCCAGTTAGGAAAAAGGCCAGTTTGGAAAGTGTATAAATAAAGGGGATGTGTTCCTCATTTGACACTAACACATTCACTCATTCACACAAGTTCGCATCACTTGGAGAGAAGCTCGCATCTGCAGAGAAGAGAAGATGTTTTTGGGGTTTTACTTAGAGAGACTTTCTTCTTTATCTCTCTCATCATTGTACTCTATTCTCAGAATTATTCATCTCTATACAAAGGTTGATGGGTTTTCTCCTGATTGGGTTTCCCAGGATAAATTCTCCTATTCTTTGTCTTCTTCTAGTGATCCTATTGATCTTATGCAATAGAATTATTATACTATAACTGTATGAAAAACTAACAACTTAGAGCAATGTGTCGTCGTCGATGAGAAATGTGTGAAGTTCCATAGGGGTAGATCATTGAGCTTGAACAAACCTCACAATTTCACATTGTTATTACTGACAAGAATTAGACAAAGACATGGATCAATTCACTCATAAAACTGAAACACACATGAAAAACTATTGTTGATACATTAATAAGTTGTAAGTTGGCAATCAAAAAGTGTTACAATAAAATGAATTCGATACTCCTGGGAGGATTCGAATTCACCTCAAGTATAGGCTTAGTTTGCATTGGAACCATCTTCCGATAAGGTTCAGTGGCCACCGATGATGAATAATCAGCTAACTGATAATAACTAAATCATGTGGGCACCAAAATAGGGGAGGATAATCCAAGGAGGCGCATAACTAGATGGCAGTGGTTAAGGAGGGTGCTCCTACACTCAGTAGAAGTAAACTAGGAGCTATAGTCAGTTAAATGAGCAATCAAGGGGACAAGGTTCCCTAAATCATGGAACTAACTGTTATATCTCCTAAATCTGTGCATGAGGGCGCATTGTAACTCTAGTGATGGAAACAAGGTGCACTAAGTGGCTAGGAGGGCTAATGATGGAAGAAAACAAGCTCCGGGGAACCCACATTAGGGACTAGGTGCTAGGAGACTCAACTGCCAATGCATGGATGCATGGAGTGCTGCATGGAATGCATGGATGCATGCAAGACCAAAATAAGATGGTGAGAATATTCCAACACCCCCCTTAAGCTGGACTATGAGGAAAAATAAATGAAAATTAGGGCCCTAGTTACTGAGACCAAAGGTCACCCCGTACAACAATCTAAAAAAGTGAGGAAAGAAGTCAAACCCAGTCGGAACCAAACATGGTGAGAATAAATCCAAAAATATGAATATCATCTTAGAACCTATAATTCGAACCAATTAAGGTAGGATCAGCTCCAATCAGATCTATTTGCCCTTGAAACTTGAACTTCTGATTAGTGGAAGTTAAATCAGCTCCAAGAATTGATAGATGGTTTCTTGTGATCTCCTTTGAACCAGCAGGGGTGAAATCAAAACCAAAATCACCAAAATGTGCTAGAGACTTGAACCCAAGGGAATGGTAGTGTCTCCATCTTCAGAGAAACTCTGAGAGCATGTGCCAATGATCAAATAGAAGTTCATAAGAAGCATGTGATCAAGGAAGGCGAATGCATCACCTCCAAACTTTGATTTAACCTCCAAAACATTAAATAGATCATCATTTTTCACACCAGCAGACTCATGGGAAGTAGAGAATTTGAAACTCTCTTCAACTCCTAGAGTAGTAAATGACATATCTTGCTCAGAATTCCAAATAGAAGACATTGAGAACATGAGTGAGGAATGGATAATCTCTACAAAAGGATCATCTTCATTAGTTGTATCACTTTCATTTGCTTCAGCTACATGGGAAGGGGACAATTCGAAATTGTTTTCAACTTCTAGAGCAACATAGGAAAGAATGTCTTCAACATGAAATTTCTGTGTTGAATCTGCAGCTTCTTCTTCATCTTGAACAACTTCATCGTGAGAGATGATTGAGGCCAAGACATAATTAGAAAGGACACTTAAGGAGGTATCACTGGGCTTGTTCTCCAAATAATTTGCACCAATCTCTTCATTCTGCTTGCCAAATGATTTGTCCAGTTGGGCCCATAGATCACTTGGATATTCAACAGTTTCCATGAGGTAGCGCATACTAGGAGACATAGCAATACACATTGCTCCAAAGGCTCCGTCACATTCATTTAGACAATCATTCTCTTCTTCATAGGAAGAAAAATCTCTCATAACATCAATACACATATCAAAAAGACCTTGTCTCTTTAGATATGCTATCATATTTGGTTTCCACTCATCATAGTTGAATGGAGAAAGAGCAAGAATTGCTTTCAGGTTCGTGGAAGCTATTGTAGAATACCTGCAAAAACAATGGACAAATATATGTTGTTACTGAATCTATTGAACACTCTTTAGGACATTAGGCACTTTTATCCGGATCCTTCACACCTGGATAGACCTCAAAGGATTTCTCCAATGAATTCAATGCAATGGCACCAGGATTTACTGTGGAAATCCAGAGGCTTCTGGTTCTCTACTGAAAGCAGCTGCTAAATCTACTGTTGGAGCTACTGCTACTGCTGCAATTGTTGCAACTGCTACACTCAAAATCTCTCACAAGCTTTGATACCATGTGAAATTCCACATGGGTAGATCACTGAGCTCGAACAAACCTCACAATTTCACATTGTTTTTACTGAGAATAATTAGAAAAATACATGGATCAATTCACTCATAAAACTGAAACACAAATGAAAAACTACCATTGATACATTAATCAGTTGTAAGATGGCTATCAAAAAGTGCTACAACAGAATGAATTTGATACTCCTGGAAGGATTCGAATTCACTTCAAGTATAGGTTTAGTTTTCATTGGAACCATCTCCCGATAAGGTTCAGTGGCCACCGATGATGAATAATCAGTTAAGTGAGGTAAAATTGAGCATAACCTAATCATGTGGGCACCAAAATAGGGGAGGAGACTCCAAGGGGGTGCATAACTAGCTGCCAGTGGTAAAGGAGGGCACTACTACACTTAGTAGCAGTAAACTAGAAGCTATAGTCAGTTAACTGAGCAATCAAGGGGACAAGGTTCCCTAAATAATGGAATTGACTGTCATATCTCCTAAATATGTGCATGAGGGTGCATTGTAACTCCAATGATGGAAACAAGGCGCACTAAGTGGCTAGGAGGGATAATGATGGAAAAAAATAAGCTCTGGGGAGCCCAAAGTAGGGACTAGGTGCTAGGAGACTCAACTACCAATGCATGGATGCATGGAGTGCTGCATGGAATGCATGGATGCATGCAAGACCAAAATAAGATGGTGAGAATATTCCAACAAAATGACCCGCGAGTGACAAGTCAATATGGACCATTTACACCAACATGAGTACAGACATTGGTTATGATGATATAAGATGATAATAACTTAACAAAAGGGAAGGAAAACTTGTATGGTCAGGGAAACTAAGGAAACAATGACTCGGGCTAAAGACAACCCTTGAACATTAGCACGATACAATGGTGACTTAAGCAACATTTGGCACTCAAAGGGAATATTGCTATAAATCTACAATGCAAGTGGCAGAAACAGATTCTCTATAGTGATTGGAAGAGTAACCAACCGAAGGAGTATAAACTCAAGAGATCATGGTTCGATTTCCTAATGAAATACCAATACCCAACTTGCTAAAAAGACTCGAGGCAAGTGCTTTGATCAAGGGTGACATGACTAACTTGTTGACATCAATCATAATAAAGATATAACATCTTTCCTCTCTCTCTCTTTTATAAATATTTAATTTTTTGTGTCTTTTTCACACCATAAAGCCTAAAAAAGAATATAAGAATGTTATATTACATTGGAGGGGATGAGTGTCACATGGCGTGCAATTGCGTGTTGAAAAAGTACCAAGGCAGTATTTTTCCACCTTGTGATGCCTAGGGGTGGATAAAACATTAAAAGTGGTCCCTAGTCACTTTATTAAAGTGAGAAGCACTTTATATTTTTAAAGTCACTTTATAAAGTTCGCTCATGGTCTAATTTTTTTAATTGACTTTATGAGAAATAAAGTGGGTGAGGAATTAAAAGGGTCATTAATGTACTTAAGTTGAAAAGTGCATTAAATTCACGTATCAAATTATTAATGAGCCTTTTATGTGAGCCTTAGATCTCGTTGAGCCAAGATCTAATATTGGCCATTGAATCTCAAGAAGAAGTTACCATGAACAAAAAGAGGAGAAACTAGGGATTGAGGCATTCATTCATCATTGTGATCTAGGAGATTTGGAGAGCAAGAGAGAAGAGGAGAAAAGAGAGAAACCTAGGCTTTGAAGAGATTTCATCCTAGAGAGAAAGAGAGTAAAGCTTGGTTTGATTCCCAAGGAGAAGAAGTAGGGCATGAGTTCCAAGAAATAGGGCTCAAATTTCAAGAAGGTCGTACATGCATTTATTGATGTTTGTACCAACACAAAAATCAAGGAGAAGGCATATATTTTGAGGCTGAAAACTAGCACAATTTTTGAGGTAGTTGTACAGAAATTAATGATGTTCGTACATCGTTTGTACAGGTAGATTCTGAAACAAATTTTTAGGCAGAGAATTAGCAAATAAATCGAGGAAGAAAATCAGTCTGTTCTATCCATATGTGTGAGCCATACAACACGTTTTTCAAGGAGGTCGTACAACTTTGTTTTCTAGAATATTGTATAACAGTTTTGTCAGTGGGATGCTGGCACTGTTTTCGAGATGAATTAAAGGAGATAAGTATTGCTGTATATTTTTTTATATAATTAGTGTCTGAAAATAATAAAATTTCTCTCTCTTATCAGGTTTTCCTGTCGGGGTTTTTCCTGAGCCTATTCGGCTAAAATTACGAGTTTTGAATTTTATGTGTTTGCCTGTTATAAATTTTCTGAGTGTGAAAAGTGAAAATAAATTCCATGTGTTTCAAGAAAAAATATTTTTTTATGCATTGAAGCTAATCTGCAGTCATGGGGTTTGGGCATTAAACTCTATGTGAAAAATAAAACTTGAAACCGGGTTGGGGTTCCAAAATTTTCATGGTATCAGAGCTGAATTAAAGGGCAGAATTTAAACTACTCAGCAAAATTTCAGACTTGGGAAAGAAGGGAGAACATGTATTTTGTGAAGAAAACATGCTCTTGAACAGTCTGGGGTTATGGACACCGGACGCAGACTTGAAGATAGGTTGGATGGGGCTGTAAATTTTAGCCCATGGAAGGCTAGAATAGTGTTGATACTGGAGAAAAATGAACTATGGGATATAGTGAAAGTACCACAGCTAATCCATCATAGTACCTACCGATGCTACATATAAGGTTGTTAAGATGGATGTAAAAGCGAGAAGGATCATACTTGATGCCGTGAAGGATAATGTGATCCCACATATTTCAACAAAAGACCATGCTTTTCAGATGTAGATTGCTTTAACCAATCTTCACCAAAGTTCAAACGAAAACAAGAAGATAGTGTTGAGAGAAAAGTTGAAGGGTATTCGCATGAGTAAGGATGAAAGCATGGCTTCCCACTTTACTAGGATCACATAGGTGAGAGATAACCACTTATACTATGAAATGAGAACTCGACACAGTTCTCATTTTTCTCTCTCCTAATTTCAGTAGCTATTTTTAGCTCCGTTTCAAAAAGGGTTATATCGTATCACACATTTTCATTTTGAGGCATTTTTTCGGGCCTTTGAATTATCTTTGTTGTAAAATATTTTGTATTTCTATTTTCAAGTGTGTTTTTAGAAATTTAACAAAATAACATACATTTATAAGCAATTTATAATGAAAAACATATTCATTTTGCAATTTTTTCTATAAAATAAGACATTTTTATGGACAAAATAAGACATTTTTATTGACAAAATTGTAAAAAATTCCAGAAAATAAAGACATTTAAAACCATTTTCAATGAATTTTTGTATAAAAATGATACTATTGCATATTATTTTAAGAAAAGTGACGATTCACATAAATTCAAGAAAAACTATACCATATATTTGTAAAAAATATATAAAAAAACATTATATATAGAAATTTTTGCAAACAAATTTAAAAAATATTTAAAATCTAAACCCAAAGCAAACACTATAAAACCTCATCTTGCCCCCTCCATTCCCCCTTTTCCTCCTCCCTTCTCCCTCTGCGGGTCTTTGGACGCTCCGAGGGAAGGGGGAGGCGGAGGGGGAATGGAGGGGGCATGAGGAGGTGGAAGGAGGATGGGGGAGGGAGGGGGAGCGAGCGCTCGATTTGCTTGGGCGCCAAAGGGCCGCCCGTGCCTCCCCCCTCCCCGTGGAGGGAGGAGGGGGAGGAGGAGGACGGGGGGAGGAGGGGGAAGGGAGGGGGGCAGTGGGAGGAGGGAGGCGGAGGGGGAGGGTGGGGAGGGAGGGGGAGCGAGGAGGAGGGGGAAGGGGGAGGCATAGGGGGAATGGGGAGGCAGAGGGGGAATGGGGAGCAAGGAGACACTAAGTTTTTTTGACCCAAAATTCGACGGCGAAAAAGTCGAATTTGCTACAACCTATGGTCGACTATCCGATAATTCCAGTCTTTTTTTATCGTCGGTGGGATATCGGCTAAAATCCGACATAGTTTAAGACGTCGGATATTCGACTACCATACCTCGTCGGTTAACCGACTTCCTCCAACTTCATAGGAAATCGGATAAGCGACAACGTCAACTTGCAATATTTGTCGGATGCCATCCTTTCCCCGTTGATTATGCGGCGGCAAAGTCGTCGATTAAGCGACGTGTTTGCCAAAAAAAAAAGACAATTCCGAGGTTTCGAGCCGTCGGAAGTATAGCACAATCGTAGGATATCACCATGCAATCGTTGGATAGGTCGTCGGTTAAGCGACGTGGACAACATAGCAAAAAAAAATGGATCCGACGTTTCGAGCCGTCGGCAGTATTGCAACACCGTCGGATATTACCCTACGGTCATCGTTATTAGGTCGTCGGTTAACCGACTACCCAATACATTTAAAAAAAAAATATACAGGAAATCAATATATTCTATCTCTATTGTGGAAATATGTAGAATAATTACATATATATATAACTGAGAAACCCATTATGCTCTTCCCATTGTATTAGCAACATAGTAGCCTAAGGGAATAGAGTCGTTGTAATAAAGCCATTGTATTAGAGTCATTGTATTAAGTGGCGGAGTCAATCATTATTCAAGTGGACCTACAGGCTAGTGGGTTCCTATTAAGGTGGCACAAAAGACTGTACTCTAAGTCTCAAGTGCTAGTGTCTATGGAACTTACTTTATGGACTACAGGCTTTCCACGTAGCAAAATAAAAGGAGTGGGAAGTTATGTAACATTGTGGCATATTCGTCACAAAGAGATGGTAGTGTGCTTCCATTGTGTCAAGGTACTCTTACCTAACTTCTCTAATTTGGTATACTGAGGAGTCTGTATATTCATGTATGAGATCATATTCTTTGAATAAGGCTCATTAGATAGTTAATGGGTAGTTACTTAATGTAAAAGGCTCATTTTCATTAAATAAGAACTAGTAGGTGGTTGGTAGTCATTAATTTTGAGATTGCATATAGTTAGGGTTTTGGTAGTTATTAAGAAACTATTTATAGTGCTAGAAGGATGTATATTGTTTTGTCAAAGATTGGTATTGTATTGAAGCTTTGCTCAAAGGAGCTCATCCTCTCCAAGAGGCCCACGAACATTACTCTCTCTTTTTGAATTTATTAATACAAGTGTTATATTTTGCAAGTTTAATCTCTTTCTTGCATTTTCTTTTGTTCACTTATATTTATTTGAGGTTAAGCTGGATATTGATTCCAAGGAAATTAAAGAGAAGGTTAAGGATATTCATTCCAGTGCATCATTTACTCAACCTTTGAAGTTATGGAAACTCAAAATTGGTTATGAGGAGCAACCAAAAATCACAACAAGCTCCAAGAAATTGTCAAAATTTAAACGACACGCGTGTGGGTTGTAGAAATCCAGCATTGTAGCCATTCATTGAGCTCCTCTCTGTTTCGAGAATAATTTCATATTCTCTACTGAACAGGGCCAACCACATGAAGGTGGAAGATCTTATGGCCCATCCCCCCCCTGACATCACTCTCAATTCCCCATACCCAATGCATGCACTCGAAAAAAACAAATATGTCCAAATTCATCCATATTTTATCATGAACTTTCATCCATTATTCATTCAATAAATGCTAACATTCACTAAACCATTGTTTATGTCGATACACACATTCATTCAATAAAAGATAACATTCAATAAACCATTCATTAATCATTTAGTCAACACATTCATTCAATAAAAGCTGAAATTCAATAAAGGTAACAGTTTACTACACTGAATCATTAAAACATTAGAAAATTCATTAAACCATTCATTCATTAATTAGGCCAAAAATTGTGGACGATATATTGTTATCAAAAATATTTAGACGAGATTTGAACCTGCAACCTATGTCTAGTCCCAAGGATACCACCTTCAAGCTTGACCTTATCAATAAATTCCCATCGCCATTTCCTCTCATACGACGTCCCAAAACCATTTCTCTCAAGACCCACTCTTCATTTATTCTGCATGCATTTCACTATGCAACCGTCTCAAATTCCCATTGCGTTTTACATCAATTAGTTGATCAATTCAGTATGACCCACATCCGCCATCCAATGAGTGTTTCCACGGTCTTCAGTTTCAGCCTGGCAACGGTTGACGATTCATGGTATTACGTTTCCCTTCGACTACAAATGAAAAACTCATAGTTCATTATTAAGGTTTGTTTGACAAAGCTGATGGTCAAAGAAATCTTGATAGTGAACTATGAGTTTGCCATATTGCAGCTTAAGGGAAACGTAAATATAGAATGAATCGTCACCGTTGTTAGGTTGGAACTCAAGACCGCGGAAACACTCCTCGGACGGCGAGCGTGGGTCATACTGAATTGATAATCTAATAGAGGGAAAACGCAACGAGAATCTGAGACGATTGCATAGTGAAATGCATACACAATGAATCAAGGTTGAATATGGTAGCCCGCCATCTCCCATTGTGAAATGCATGCAGAATGAATAGAGCTTGAAGGTGGTCGCCCTTGCCAGCTGCACTTCAAGCTTGAAGGTGGTATCCTTGGGACTAGACATAGGTTGCAGGTTCGGATCTCCTCAGTTCAGTTCGTACCCTGTTATTTTTTCGATGCAAACTATATGTTTTCTTTAATTTGCTATTGACTTTAATTCCCTAGCGTAGGAGAAGCCATTATGGTTAAGTTGCATTCCTAAAAAAAAGATGAACATTCACAACAAGCAGCATGTCTCTAATTGTTGTCGGTGTATGCTAGCTTAGTTGCAAATATCATGCTTCAGAAGAAGCCAGATTTGAATGGTAAATATACCAATTTGGAAGGGTTTAATGTGAGGTTAAGGATATTGATTCCAAGGAAATTAAAGAGAAGGTTAAGGATATTGATTCCAGTGCATCATTTACTCAACCTTTGATGTTGTGGAAACTGGAAATTGGTTATGAGGAGCAACCAAAAATCACAACAAGCTCCAAGAAATTGTCAAAATTTAGACAACACGCGAGTGGGTTGTAGAAAGCCAGCATCGTAGCCATTCATTGAGCTCCTCTCTGTTTCAAGAATAATTTCATATTCTCTATTGAACAGGGCCAACCACGTGAAGGTGGAAGCTCTTATGCCCTCCCCCTCACATCAATCTCAATTCCCCATACCCAATGCATGTACTTGAAAAAAACAAATATGTGTAAATTCATCCATATTTCATCATGAACTTTCATCCATTATTCATTCAATAAATGCTAACATTCACTAAACCATTGTTTCAGTCGATCAACACATTCATTCAATAAAAGATAACATTCAATACACCATTCATTAATCATTCATTCAATAAAAGTTGAAATTCAATGAAGGTAACAGTTTACTACACTGAATCATTAAAACATTAGAACATTCATTAAACCATTCATTCATTCATTAGACCAAAAATAGTGGACGATATATTGTTATCAAAAATATTTAGATGATGTTTTTCCCGTCCTTCTTTTTATAAGTTTTTCTTCTCTTGATCAGTGGTATATAATCTATGAGAGGACCATATACATCATTTGGACTTTCTCTTCCAGTTCTTGGTTCTTTAGCAGGCGCTTTTGGTGATGTTTGCAATATCCTAGCTGATTGTTGTTCTAGACTTGGATTTTGCGGCAAGGGGTTTGGATTTGCTGCAACGATGTGAAAATGTTACATCATTATATTTTGCTATTGTAATGACAAGTTTTTCATTTAAAAAAATTCATTACGAAGGTGTTTTTTACCAGGTGTGACCAAATCATGTTGATGATGTTCTTGTCTAGTCTCAACCTGTACAGTTTCACCCTCTACATGCTCTGCAGTTGAAATACGGTGAACTACAATTAATGGTCACCATTTGCAATGCTATACATAAAATTGTAGCATATGAATAAATTCATTACCGGGATTTGAAGCTTGATCATCGATTTGTTGTTGTCCCTCCTCGACACTAATGGGATCATTACTTTCCTGTTAAAAACAGAGTCAATATTTTACATCAAGTATTTGGAACGAAAATATTCCACAAGCGACAAATCTTCATTAAACTATATAGATTCTATATACCTGTGCACCGGATGGATTGGTACCACAAGACTGTGTTTGCCCATATAAGCTTCTTCTATGTTCAACAACAGCTCCAAAGCCTTCCTGGAAGCCAAGCTTCATGTCTTCCTCTGTGGGTACTTCATTGAATCGATCGGCCTGCATATTTGCTTATCGTTGTTAATTAACATTTTACGGTGCAATAAAACAAAAAATAATTTTCAATTTATTATTTGTATTCATTGTTGGTTTCTCGAAACTTACAAACCATGCCACCAAATTTGAATAACCACCAGGGTCAAACTTGTGCTGACCTACTTTTTCTAGTCTTGCCTTTGTGGCCTTTGATGTGTCTGGTAGCATATGCAAGTGTTGAAATACGTTAGATGTTCCAAGTTCAATATAGAAATCAAGGATAATAAGGTCTAGAATTACATTGCGGAAAGTATTGCATACCTCCCTGTGCCTAGTGTTAGCTTGCCTTCTCTTCTCAGAGCCTTCTCCTTTCCATCTTCCACTAGAGCTCTCCACTCCATTGCTGGAATCATTGGTGGGCGCTCATACCTATGGTTTCTTTCTAGGTGTGTCCTATATTGGTCTTCGACAACCTTCACATGTTGACAAGCCTTTTTCAAGACATTGGCATGACTGAAGGTTTTCTCCCCGAACAAGCCAACCAACCGATTAGTGAGTTCATCTTTTAAATGTTTCGGTTGTCTATCCCACCTTGATCGGATGGTGGGCCCGAAGATCTCCAAGCAAAAGTCATTCATATGTTTATAGAAAACATTGTTTACTGCACAATGATCGTTCCATGATCATAATTAGTTGATAAAAAATGTTTTATCGGTATATTACAATGAAATTATAAACATTAATTAACCTGATCAACTATGATTAATTACCTGGGATCGTCGGTATCTTTATTGGGATGAGATCTTCGTCCACCAAAAATGTTGTCTCCAGTGTTCCCGTGCTTTTGACATGGGAAGATCCTGGAAATGTAGCTTGTTCGACATCAAAATTGATAGGGGACTCGGTGTCGACCCCTTCTTGTGGAGGATCCGTTGTGTGTTGGTCAATAGCGGCTGTTGCGTTCACAGCGGGGGTCCGTGGTGTTTCGGAACGTGTTGCCGACTGTTCGGTCGACAACAATGGCGAAGGATTCGAACTACGTGGAGTCATTTGGTCGTGATGCGAAGTCTCTCCACGAGCCTCGCTGGGGCCAACACCACCTTGACCAATATTGTGTGGTCCCTTATAATTCTGTAAATACACACCACGTCTTATACGTTCAATACTATCATATAAAAGAGAACATTATAAAGATTTAAACGAATTATTCTATGATTCAAGATTCCTCAACTTACTCGCAAGTTATTAGATTTATGTTCCAACAATGCAATCCTTTCTTTAATTGCGCTTGTCTGCGGAACCTGGATTGCTAGAGAAAGGATTTCCGCAGTATATCTATTCAACAATTTCTTTGCCATCTTTAACGGGTGTGCGGCTTCACCAATTTTTTTGCAATCGTGAAGCACCTCTGCCACTTTAGGGTCTAACGAAAAATATTGCGATGCTGATTCATACTGCGATTCACTAGTGGGCTGCAACAAACATATATAAAGCACTACTGAGTTCTCTACTGATAGATTCCAAATTTTATATTAACATATATAACACATCTATCATGATAGATTCGTAAAATTACAACACGGTTTACATTATCATAACGAAACCAGTATATCACAAGAAAAATACATAACAAAATTAACATTACGCTACGTATTATATTGGTACAATTGAAATGAATTATACCTGCGACCTCGAGGATCGCGATCCACTCATTGGATCAATGGTCATAGGCGACTTGCCCTGATCTGCTAATATCTGGGAGCTGCCCCTAACAACACCCTAATAAAAAAACATAGTGAAAGTCACCTAAACGATTCCAAAACTATTCATGAGAAAACACATCAAAAAAATTATTATTCATATCATATTTTTAATATTACAAAGATGTATACCCATTGCGCGGACCTTGGTGTGGCCGACCTTACGGAACCGGCCTGCATCAAAAACATAGACTAGAAAATTACGTAAACGAAACCAAAATATTCATTGAAACATTAATATAATGCTAAAACATTTTGACATATTTTAATTGTACAATTCAAATCAGGTCTACCTGTTGTGCCGAGGGTATTGTCGTCTGATCAACATTCGACGGGTGTATTTCCCGATCAACGTTTTGCATCAATTATAAATTTCATTATATAAAACAAACCAAGTTATTAATAATGGAAAAACAAAGCAAATAAAAACCATTTTCTCTTATTATATTTGTACTATTAGAAAGATGTATACCTGCTCCGTCGAGGAAGAAGTTCTCCTCCGACCATTTGTTGGCAGGGATTTATCCCGATCACTGGCCTGCGAAGTAAATATGGGAAATTTAAACGAAATAAACTAATAAAAAATCCTTATGATGTTTAATTTATTACTAAAAGGTTGGGTAAAATTTTATATAGTAACCTTGTTTGTATCTACTCGGTTGACAGGGTAATTAATAAGCAACTCGTCCCCTCCAGATATTGTTTTAATAACAACTACAAAAACACAGTTTCCTTCACGCCCCTCAAATTTAATTGTAGACCTTGGTTGTGTACTTTTTATAAACCCCGCAATATTCCCTGTGGCCTTTGGCCTTCCGTCCATGTACAACGTTCCTCCTTTATTTTGATTTTTGTCTTTCAATTGTAAATAGTTTGTTGACAATCCATAGCTACGCATACTTTTTGTATATCGGACAAGGTGCATCCAATCGTTGTAGTTGTATATGGGTCCAACATACTCCATTAATTCTGTACATGTCCCGTAACCGACCAAGATGCAATCCATGGAAAACAACCCGAAACCATGTATCGACGACGATGAAATTCGATATCTCCTCTCGTTCACACAAAAATCAGTGTTCGGTGGAGGAAGATCCTTCGGTACCCATTGTTTCACTAAATGTATGTACCTCAAGGGCACCTCTTCGTCGTCTTTTGTCTCATCACCATAGGAACATGGCCCCCCTTGACCGTGAAAAAATTTATTACGTCTATGGAATCTTCTTTTGGTTTTTTGACATCTAGTTGATACAATTCTTCTAGACCTACTGGATGTCTCACTTTTCTCTAGCCTTCCTAAACTCCCCTCGCTTGAGGAAGACAGATCAGACAAATGCTTGTTTGGTTCTACCTGCACCATTGGAAAAAAGTTTAGATTCGACCGCAAGGCATAGCACCTCTTAAAAGTTGACGTGTATCGCCTTTTATAATTTTACTTGATTCTCATTCCCTTTGTCAACATGTAGGCATTCAAGTGATGATCGGAAGAAGACCAATTTATCTTTCTTAAGAGTAAAAAGTCATGCAATATTTATGAGTTGTTTTTTACTATTTGATTTAACGCTACATCACACATGTAACACACATGTAGCACACATGAAACACTACACATACACGTTATAGGATCTCCTCTAATGCTAAAAGTCCTAGCTACTTAATGAAAACTATTTACCACATATTTGATTACCTTACTGTAGACGTTTCCTGTAATATACTCAGAAGAGTTACTTTCAGAAATGACTGTGCCTCTTAGAGGCCAGTCAACTCTAGGAACCAAGTGACCCTATGATAGGGCTACTACAAACCAGAGAGAGAGAGATGACTGGGCTATGGTACGGTCAATCAAAGAAATTCAGTGACAGTAAAGAGGCTCAGTACAAAGACCAACTAGTAAGGTACAAGGAAAAAAAAAAGAATGGGTATAAAGACTCACAACCCTTGGGACTAAGGGGGTGTACACTACCTCAAACGTGGACAAACTACCATAGTTATAACCACAAGACCAAAAACATAAAAGGCGGTCCAAATCAATATATGCAATATCTCCTTGTAACTACCTCATATATGTAATATCTCCTTGTAACTACCTCATATATGCAATAGCTCCTTGTAACTACCTCTTGAAACTCAAATAGTACCACCAAAAGGTATGATAGCACAATCTTCCAAACTAGGGTCAGGAGGGTGGTACGAAGTGGGTATAAAGACACATAACAATTTGGAGAAAGTGGGTGTACCTCAAATGTGGACAAACTACCATAGTACCCACAAGACCTAAAACATAAAAGGTGGTACAAATCACATGCTATCCCAATGTCAGTAAAACACCCAAAAGGTAAAAGGCAAGGTACCACAAAAATATTATCGACAAAATGAAAGGACAATAAGACAATCGACCAAGGTGGGGTACAACCATTCATCTCTCTCTCAAATGTACCATTGTTCCATATAACTAGAAAGACCATCATCACAGTAAACGAAAAAGTCCACACGGGTGATGTGATCATGTGGTCCTCTAGACTACTCCTACGGTCAAGCGTTAGTGGCTCCATGAAGGGGTGTTCAGTCCCTTCAGAAGACCATCTAACTCAACCATCTCGAAGACCTAGGAGAAGAGGACATCACACATCATCAAATAAGTATTGGTAACTACCGTGTATGAACTCAAAAACCCTAAAGCAACCGAGCGTTTAGAAGGGGAGCTATGAAAAGACAAGGCTCGTAGGCCAAAAAAACAAGCTCAAAAAACTATATTGGGACCGATGTCACAGTAAACGAGCTGAAACAAAAGTGGCCAGAATGCCAACAAGTAGCACTAAAAAGAAAAAGACCTTCTAAAAAGGTGAAAATGCAAGCAAACTTCCTAATTAGGAGTTGAGACCTCGACAAATCGTATCCTTCGCAAGGTGATGAAATCCAAGTCGAGCAATATGAAGTGAGAGACCGAATTTGAAGGATATCCCTCTACCGAAAGGGATCTTGGGTAAAAGAGCCCTAGTAGAAATGTCACTAAGCTACCTCGTTCATGACATGTCGGAAAAGGTTTTCGGCACTTCTGCCTTATCACCCTTGTATCACCAGTATGGTGGCCGGATAATACAAGGAAGACAATGATCGATGTTGCCTTAGGGCTAAGTGGAGTGCGGCATTCCACAGTCCGTCCGGTTCTCGATCTCGTGGCGGTTTAACCCCTGAAAAAACAGGAGGCCCCTCCACAAACTGGTGTATGACCATGTCAACAAATACTAGAGGATTTTGGTTCCCTATAGGACAACAACTATGTCTCAAATGATAATGACAAGGGGGAATTATTTGGATGCCTATCCCCGGTGTGCTACCTAACTACCAAATTCTTTTGATTTCCTCAAGTGAGGTTATGGTGTGTTTAGTTAGGGGGTGTAAATTTTAGTGGTTGTATTACTCAATCGGGTGATGGAAGTGAAACTCGTGGTGTGATAACTGACTCAAACCATGCAAATGCATATGAATAAAATAAGCCTTTCCTTTCAATGAATGCTAGCTAAGGTAAGGAGAGAGTTCTTTCAAACTATAACTACTCTTTCAAATTAAATGAATGCAACAAGTGTTCAAGTTCATTCATGGGACCTCAAGGAGAGCTTCAGATATACTCAAGTCATGCGAATGAATTCATCACATAAAACAAAGTGATAATAAATATAAGGAATTGTACATATCCATGTTCATAATTCTCTAGGAACACTTATAACATTCTTCAATCATTCTTCACAAAAACACAGGGATAGTAGAAACAATAAACTGCATATAAATTTTCATGAGCTTAATAAAAAAACAGTAACCACAACTGGGGAAGCTATACCACAACTTGTTTTTTTATGACTATAAATACAAGCATATCCTAATCATGAGCAATACATCCTTTACTTTTACATCATGAGCAATACTAATCATTTCCCCTTTAACTTGCATTGAGTACCTTGACATGAATTTCCCCAAGCTACTATATTCTAAGTGTTAAAGCTGTTACAGTACTACCCTAGTCGAAGACTAAAATTGCCACAATCCAAGTCATGATGGTTTGATTGAAGTCTGAAGTATGATGATGCATGCTTACCTTTTATGAATTTACTAACCCTGATCAATGATACAATGAAAGCCAATTTTAAGAAGATGAAGACTTTAAAACAAACCATAATAGCCTAAAATACTTCTTAAACCAGAACAGCAAAAATGGGTAAGCAAAATCCACGCAAAATCGAAGTTCCGTTTTCCGTCGAGGTGGCTTACAAATTGATTTAAATTTGACCGCAATGGCACCAGCCGCAATTTTAGGCCTATATAATTATGTTCCATATATATATATATACGTTTCCAATCCGTCAAATGTTTCGTTACTTTGTACCTCGGGGCCACTTTCTGGAAATTATCATCTTCAAGCAGCCTCGACGGAAAACGGAGCTTCGACTTTGCTTATATCATGATGCTAATGGTGTTATAGGATCTATCTCACATGGTTCTACTTCATAATGGGATGGGGCCAATTAATCTTACTTTCAAAACTTATATGGTGGCAATGATTGATACATTCTCATTCCTCACATTCTACACTGCCTAAACTTTTCTAATTGTATGAAAATTGAAGCTTTCAATTTTATCCAAACCATGTAAGGAGAACTTGACCTAATTGCAATTTTTATAATCTACATGGAAGGATATGTCAATTTATAGATAGGGCAATTTTTAGCCGTAGTATAGTTATCAACCTAATCCTTCGCATATCAGGGCAATCTAATTTATAGAGACAAGGCAATTTAAAGAGGATGATGATTTGGTTGACATCCATACCAGATTGATCTTTAATTTGTTGCTGAGTTATTTAACACACAGACCGTATGACTTGAATCTGGGTGAGACCCAATTCTGCAACAAATTTCAAAAGATAGAAGAGCAAATTGAACTCACCCATATTGTTTTTCCTAGCCCCCAAGTAGGATTTATCTATGAAGAAATGGCTATCGGAGATATATAGAGAAAACCTGATCTTGCACTACTCTATGGAGCCTTGACAGGCCCCATGAAAAAAAATCCAAGTCATATTTGGATTCATTGCTACTTCACTAATAACACAGGGAACCTTCAAAACTACAATGTGGGTGGCCTTAAGTCTTGCTTTTTGCATTCACGGTTTGGTTGGTTAACTTAACATCCCTCCAATTCACAACAAATTTTTGTGGCATTCATTTAATTTGGTGGAGGCTGAGGCATTCATTTCAAAATCGGAGATGGAGGCTGCTTCCATGCCGAGACTTGAGGAAATTTCAAATTATGGTGATTTTAGTTTACAAAAATTACTACTTGCGGACTGTTTTGGGATTGAGGTCTGCTCAGGAGAGGCTACAGCTTGTTATATGAGTTGAAAATTGGGTTAGGTTAGGGTTTGGAGTAGAAAATTAAAATATTTATACTTTAATGCATAAATAAATTCCTAAATCAATGCTATAAACAAAATAGTACAGTTGTGACAAGGTAATATAAATTTAAACATAATTTTCATCTCTTTCAACTTTAACACTCCCAAAGGTCCCCGTGTTAAAGTTGAAGTAGACAAGGACAATAAACAACAACAACATTAATAAAGTAATGAACAAGTTAAACAGAACTAACAACTAGCATCAGTAATGCTGGTTTAGACCTTCCTTATAATTAGATATATTTTTTAATAAACCCTTTTTGCAATAGCTGACAGCCACCAGGGATCAACAATGTATGCCCCAACAAGGCCCATAGGCTCAGAGTAGAGGACAAAGATAGTTTGGATAGTCCTGTTCCTATGGATACTGATTCTGAAGATAAGCATAATGACGGGGTTGGAACTAGTGGATTGTCTCTTGAAAATATGAGTAATGAACGCTTTCTAAAATTAATCATTTCACATGCCATGGTGTTTGTGCATCTGGCAATGGAAAATCCTGAAACTTGTAGAATATTTGTTGAGTAAAAGGGCATTGAAGCCCTTATGAGGTTCTTGACTCTTCCAAGTATTCTGCTATCTTCAAAAGGGATGTCTATAGCTGTGCACATGGTTGCAGTTTGCAAAGAATTCACACAACAACACTCAGTTGCCCTTGCAAGGGTATTTTGTGCTCATCTGAAGGAACATCTCAAGACTACATTAAATGTCTTGGATCATGTTGCAGGGACTAATTTATTAGCTGCAAAAGATGGACTGAATAGGAAAGTATTTTGGTGTTTGTTTGTGGTACAATTTTTTTGTCTTTCAAGATGATGATACTAAAGAGAATTGATGGTTGGTAGCATTAACGACAGAGTTTGGAAATGATAGCAAGGATGTGCTTCTTGATAATGGGATTAATTGCTGTTAGCTCGGATTGGTGCTTTAATGCAATAATGGAAACCTTAACTTGAGCTTGTGTGAATACAAGTACTCAGTCACAGTGAGAGCTTGGTAACTCTGCTTTATCGGGGTCATTAGTAACAGCCCCCCCCCCCCCATTAACCCATCAAACTAAAAAAAACAGTAGATGCAATAAGATAAAAATACCCCAATGTAGATTGAATTAGCAATGAAACCCTCTTAGAAGATCGAATTAGCAATGAAACCACAGTGATTTGCTACCAAATTTATAAATTTCTCAAATCAAAACAATTTAGGGCTTGGTACTCACGGATGTGGGAGGCATTTACAGCTCTTATAGTTTATTTGCTTGGACTCCAAACCGCCTCTCCCAATGCTTGCTCGTTGGGTCACTCTCACTGCTTGGTCATTGGGCCACTCCCTCTCGCCTACCACAATCAGAAACCGCCTCTCCGGCCACAATCGAACAGTCCAACCTAAATCGATAGCAGGTCCAAATCGCAGAGGCGCAGGTCCAAATCGAGGGTCACTCCAAATCGAGGTCACTCAAAATCGCAGGTCACTCCAAATCGAGGTTAGTCAAGGTCACTCCAAATCCAAATCGCAGGTTTGTGAAATGCATATGGCCGCCGGCTTTTATATTTGTTCAATATATATGTTATGTAATGTTTGTGTTTTGTTTTGTTTTAATTTGTTTTTAATTATATATATATATATATATATATATATATATATATATATATATATATATATATATATATATATATAACATTATACATAACAATTAAAATTTAATTGTTATATATAATGTTATATATATATATTTAATTAATAACAAATTAAAAAACCATTGTTATATATTTATGTTGTAATTTTTTTATTAATGTTTTAATTCTATTTATTATATATTCATTTTTTTAATTTTAATTGTTTTTTTTTTGTTATATATAATGTTTTTTTTAATTGTTATATATTAGGGGCTTAAAAACAACGATACAATATTTTTAATTTCATATATTATTTTGTTCAAAAGTATGACAATATGATCACACATTGGATGGGAGGATACATCGATGAAGCAATGAGATGCTATGATCATGCTCTCTCATTTGTAATTCCAATAAATCCATGGTGATATGACATAATCTTATTATCCATTCACATTGAGAACAATATCACGCCCACCCGTTTCAATGGAAAACATGTTACTTTTCCGCGAGTAATCACCCATTTGAACATTAATGAGGATAAATAAATACTAGTCAAATAATTAAGGGACATATAGGGTTCTTCACAGGGTTAGGAAGAAAAACTTCCTCAATGATGGGAGGGGATTCCTTTTGAGTTCTTCCATCAAGTTCATCATCATAAATGTCCTCAAATATGTCCACAAATAATTGATGTTCCTTACATATATGCTCAAGAGAATATATTTCATTACAATTGTAGCATAGAACCTTAAGTTGATGTTCCTCCATTTTGTCCTATGCCAACTTATGGACCTTGAAAGGTGGAAGAGGTTGTTGAAGAGCCACCATAGTTGGGGAAAGGAAATGAAATAAAGTTGGGGATTTTGGACTGAGGATAGGATATAACATAGGCATGACAATAAATATTATTGTCCTCCAACCAAGTAGTAGGGTGGTTCACCTCTAGGTGGGATTTAATTTCCTCTTTAAGACCACTAATAAGGAATTGCTTAAAAAATAATCAATTAATTTTTATGAAAAAACAAATGAACTTTGATGACTCCTATAATGAATTTCATTAGGTAATAAAATATTACATTAAGGGAAAGTTAGTGCTTCATTTGATCGATCGAACCAACCAATCGGATCTGACCCACCAAACTTGTTTAAAATTACTTCAGAAAAATGAGGCGTCATACTATTGGAAGGGTCGGAAAATGAGAAGTGATTCTTGGTTTCCATTTTGCTAACTAATTGGGTGAGAGAATCAACCATTTTTTGTATGTCCTCTATATTTTACATGTTATGAGTGTTTATCATGGGCCATTAGGTCCATCAAACAAGTTAGTGATGATTTATCCCAACACAATCAACGACCTAAGAGGATTTCCTTGTGAGGGTCCATAAGCAATGGTACTAGAGAGTCCATGAAAGAATAAGTTATTTCAGAGTGACCATGATGATCAAATTACTCCTTGTTGAGTATCATTACATGGTTTTTAATGCTCCATTAATGGTTGGTGTCAGTCATTTTTGAGTCTAGAAACCCTCCCACACCGTAAATGCATGCATCTCTTCTAACCATGCCAAATTTCAGTCCAAGCCAACACATATTTAAAAAATTTCAACGTTGGCCCCATGTATCACAGTATTTAATTTATAGGTATGGTTTCTGATGCTGCAATGGTGAGTGTCATTCATTCGAGTCTTGAAACCCTCCCACACCGTCAATGCATGCGTCTAATATCAGACTTCTGACTTCAAAATAATCCAACGAGATTGCTAAATCACCGACGACAAACACCGTTGGTTTTTCTAGGTAATAGCTGCGTCGGATATCATATAACGATGATGATCATGATGATGATGACGACGATGAAGATGACAATGATGATGAAGACGATCGATGATGATGATGATGACGACGATGATGATGAAGACGATCGATGATGACAATGATGATGATGATGATGATGATGATGATGATGATGATGACGATCGATGATGATGATGAAGACGATCGATGATGACGATGATGATGAAGATATTGCTGCTGATGATGAGGAAGATGATGATGATGATGATGGTGAGGATGATGATGATGATGTTGATCGCAATGATGATGATGAGGATGATGACGATGATGCTGATCACAATGATGATGATGATGATGGTGGCCGTGACGATGACGATAAACATGATGCTGCTGCTGCTGATGATGATGAGAATGATGAAGATCATGATGACGATGATGATGATGATGAAGATGACGATGATGATGAAGATGATCGATGATGATGAAGACGATCGATGATGATGATGATGATGATGATGAAGACGATCGATGATGACGATGATGATGACGATAATGACGATGAAGAATATCGATGATGATGATGATGATGATGAAGATATTGCTGATGATGATGAGGAAGATGATGATGATGATGATGGTGAGGATGATGACGATGATGCTGATCACAATGATGATGATGATGATGGTGGCCATGACGACGACGATAAACATGATGCTGTTGCTGATGATGATGGATGAGAATGATGAAGATCATCATGATGACAATGACGATGATGAAGATGACGATGATGATGAAGACAATCGATGATGATGAATACGATCGATGATGATGACGATGACGATGAAGACGATCGATGATGACGATGATGATGACGACGATGATGATGATGATGACGATCGATGATGACGATGATGACGATGAAGACGATCGATGATGACGATGATGATGAAGATGATGAAGACGATGATGATGAAGACGATGATGATGACGATGATGATGAAGATGATGATGAAGATGATGATGATGACGATGATGATGATGACGATGATGATGAAGACGACGACAATGATGATGATGATGAAGATGATCACGATGACGATGACGACGACGACGACGATGATGATGTTTGAGTCTTGATAATTGTGCATTTCCTTACTAAGCTGCTCTCTGTTTCAAGAATAATTTAATATTCTCTACTAAACAGGGCCAACCACATGAAGGTGGAAGCTCTTATGGCCCCTCCCCCCCCTCACATCACTCTCAATTCCCCATAACCCGACAAAAATATCTATGTACACTAGAAACTTTAAATGTGTTTTTTGACATACTCTAAAACAAGCAATGTTTCTAATTATATCATATAGGAAAATGGAAACTCACTACGAAACAATTAATTTATTATTACTGCATACCTCGTAAACTTCAATGGTCTTCATCATCTTCTTCATCTGGGTCATCGTTTGTACTATCATCCGATGATCCAGATTCAACATTGTAAGGATTGGCCATATCATCCTTGCCGTCGATGTCAGTTACGATCAACATGTCATCGTCGATATCATCTTCATGGACATTGTCTGATAGTACATCATCTGATTCAATAAGTTCTTCGACATCTTCTTCTGGACCATGATCATCTAACTCATGTTTATCATGATCATCTTCTGCGGCATCTTCATTACCTTCATCAATGTTATACTTTACCGGCCTTCCCCTTGGATCGTGTCTCACAGCAAATGACCAACCCGCTCTACCTGGAACCTCAGAGTAAAATACCTGTTCACATTGGGTTGGAAGAACATAGGGCTCCGTTCCTGGCTCAAACAACCTTGTATTTACCATGGTAAAACCATTATCATGTTCAATAATTGTTCTATCGGGATCACGTTGATTCAATATACACCTATACCATTTGACAATGAACATAAATACCTTGAAGGAGTTAAAGTCACATTGAAGAATGTCTTCCAGATACCCATAGTATCAATTTTCAGATAGTTTTGGATGTCTGTCACTTCTAGAAGAAACATTGGTCACCTCAAAGACTACAGATATCCCACAATAAGATGTTTTCTTTGTTTCATCCAACTTTTTGATGCGATATCTACATCCATTGCACCACATAGCCTTATGGTGTTTTACCTAGTACAACAAGCCATACAGGAAAAGATTACATAATGATCACACCATATTTATGATAAAGTAGTGCATGTTTATTAAAATGCCATAAAAGGAAAATAACCAGCGTGACGTACAACGACAATATTTAAAGAAATAAATAAATAGTGCCGTTGATTAATATGCTTACCTGCTTATGTTTTAAACCTCTTGCTAAATCGATTTCCCTTTGTGTTACATTGGTGTATCCATTGCGATGTGCAGCTTTAACCAATGAAGCCACACCTTCCCATGATATTCCATGACAAGATTGTTCACATTTTTCGATCCATACCTTCATCCAGTCAAGGTCCACACAGTTCAATCTCCTCAACTTGGTGTATGAGGTAGTGTTCCTGTGCATTGAAAAATGCTGAAGGTAGATGCTTCTGCATTTCACACATGAGACAAGGAATTTCTCTCCTCTAATACTTTATGTCTTCTTTATGGAATTCTTTAGATGACAACCATCTACAAGTGACATGACAACCGGCCAATCAAGAGATTAAAGAAAAAAGTCATTATATTACGTAACATGAAGTAGAGAATGAAAATCAAATTAAGAATAAGTTCTATGTTGAATTAAACAAACAGTAAGCACATGGAAAAATCACCACTTACCTCATGTATTTCCCGAGACTATATATTATTTGCTTGACATTGTTGTCAAAGTTGTCCGGGATAGAGAGAGGTAGAACATACTGTAACAATAATATCCAAATAGTTTCAGTATATCGAAAAAGAGTACTAGAAAAAGAAAAAAAAATGATTGAATGCATACCATATTAATTATTACCTTCATGAAGACATGCCAATTGTGCGTTTTCACCCCCGCGAAATCACCTTTCTTTGTTATGGTATTCTTCATGTTCGCACAAAATCCGGTGGGAAATTTAATTTTTCGAATGACTTCTTTTACAACATTACTTTGCTGGTCCGTTAACATCCATGGAAGTGAGTTTATATTAATTTGGTCTCCGTTGCTATGAAATTGAATGACGCCTTTCATTGCATGGTTGTTATCTTGAATGTCTTTGCAAATTTTGACAATTTTTTCTTTGTCACTCCTTCCATCCAATATTCGCCATAATGTTTCAGTCACATTCTTTCCGATATGCATTGTATCAAATAGATGAGCAATTTGTAGGTGCTCATAATAGGGCAACCTACTAAATTGTCTAGGATAAATTTTCATTCCTCGTGCAAGCCCATTCATGCCTTCATGATGATCACATGAACGACAATGATGAAATTAAATATTAAATCAATGTCAATTACACTAAACAACACACAATATAATAAAATACAATATGATCATATACAATGATTGATTATACGTACCTTGACGATTTCTATTATATTGCAACTTCCATAGCTGAGGTGTCATTCTCTTTGGTTTTAATGCAGTCTCTTGCTTGCCATTGAAAAGATGTCATTCAACTTCCATAGATGAGGTTCAATACTTGTGATTCTCGGAGAGGAAGTGCCTATACTCATCAAACACCTCCTTTCCTAATCTTTTTGAATGACGAGATTTGATCTTAGGACCACAAACTGGACATGCAAATTTCCCCTTTGTCTGAAGACCTAAATAAAAAGATGGAATATCAATATTAATGTCTATTATAATTATATAAAAGATGACTGGATTATTTAGAAAAACATGCATGCGTATTATATTAACTAGTAGTTCGTAAAATTAAATGCAACTAAAGTGGAACTTATAATTACATACCACATAAATGGGTTAACCCTGGGGCATCATGTATTGTCCATACAAGCATTGCATGGAATTGGAATTGCCTTTGTCGTATTGGTCTAGATAAGTCATTCATAGTGATGCCATTCCATAACTTCAATAGCTCGTCAATAAGAGGTTCGATATATACATTCATATCTTTGACTTGGTACTTACCTGATTGATTTGAACATATAAAATAAATATTCTGATTATGAGACGTACCGTTTAGATATATAAACCATATTTCACAATAGAAAAACTTTAAATATATATACCATTATGAGACAAAAAACGACAAATGAAAATATACCACTGTAATAAAAAAAAATGCAGTGTTCGTACCTGGAATAATCATCGACAACATTATGTGCTCCCTCTTTATTGTCAACCACGGAGGAATGTTGTTGTTGATAACAAAAATAGGCCACACCGAGTAAACATATCTCATCTCTGCAAAAGGATTGACACCATCTGCTGCCAAAAAAATCCTAAGATTACGAGGTTCGTCTTTAAAGTGAGGCAATTTTTCCTCCATATCTCTAAATGCAGATCCATCTGCAGGCATCCGAATAATGTCGTCTTGATTTCTGTTCTATGCATGGTAATCCATAAACTGCGCTATGTTTTTGCACCTGAACAGTCGTTGCAAACAGGGAATAATGGGAATATAATGTAGAACCTTGCGAGGCACCTTTTTAGTTACTTGATCTGTGCGATATCTACTGATATGACATTAAGTACATTCTGTCGCAAATTCATGCTGGTTGTAATAAAGAACATGATCATCGGGGCATGCATGAATTGCTTCATACTGCATTCCAATTTCTTTCATGATGGCAGATAAATCTCGATATGTGCGAGGTAAAATATTTGAAGGTGGTTACAAATATTCACCTATCATGCTACAACAAATTAAAATAAAAATCTAGTTAATATAATATAGAAATAATATTAATGAAACAAATTTCATCCGTAGTAATTTGACTTATATATGAATTAACAATAAAATACATGACAATCATATATATTTTGTGATGGAATATATTACATACCTTAACATCTGTGTGACTGATATGTTTGAAAGACCATTTATAACCTTCAAGTTCATTACCAACAATATAGCAGAGAGAAGATTTGTCTTGGAGCCGTCATAAAGGGGTTCGTCTGCCTTGTCAAGAAGAGGTATATCATGAATATCATCAAGATGTTCATCATTTTCATGATCATCATCATCATCCATTCCAACATTAAATGAATCATGGATCAAAGTATTTGTAACATCATCTTCAACTATGTTCTCAGTATGATCATCTTCTTCAATGTGATCATTAACTTGTTCTCCATTAATATTCACAGCTCCATGTTCCTCCTGTACTTGTTCTGGAAGCACTTGCTGATCCGGACGATATGCCGTAGGATGTCTTTCCTTTATAATTACATGAAACAATCAATAGATAAAAGTTACAAAGAACAACGACCAATTGTACTGTTGGTCAAAAATAAGAAATATTATAATAATACATAAATTTACAAAAGCAATAAAAATAAAAATATATATAATGCAAACTTACAAATGGATGGTATTCATGTCCCCCCTCGGCGTGCCCATGCTCCCTACAATGTTTTGTGGCTATTGTGATCAAAATTCTTCTCCTCTTAAAGCCTCTGCATTGATTACATGGACAATAGCATTTACCATCACCCTTTCTTTCAACTCCTTCCCACAATCTAGCAAGCAATTGTCGATTTTGTTCGTCTGGATTAGGAATATTCGTAGTTGACATTTTCTCGTAAAGAGCTTAAATGAAGATTATTGATCTTAGAAAATAAAGCGCCAGCGTACTTTGCTCACTTGAATAACAAAAACAACGAAAAAAAGTCCGCCGAACAAAAAAAACATCCACAAACCGTCGCTGGTATGGCAAACATGTCGAAATGGTTTGATATTTATAAATCATAAAAATCAAAAAGTCAAACCTACGTCGGATATCCGACGACACTAATCTTGTGACCGTTGGGAAGACATCCGTCGGATATTCGACCTCTTCGAGTTCAAAATGAAGTCGGTTATCCGACATCCAAAGCGTCGGATATCCGAATAGGCATCGGATATTAGCATAGCCGTCGGATAGCTTGCCAGCCTTGTCGGATATTCAAAAGGACGTCGGATATCCGACGGCATCTATTGAAATTTATAAAAAAAAACAAAAAAAAAGAAGTTTTCAAAGAAAAATCCGACGACACAGTCCATTTCGTCGGAGGTCGTCGGATTTTTGGTTCAAATCTACTAGTGAGAAGGGGTTGGTGTGAAATATATATATATATATATATATATATATATATTTTTTTTTTTTTTATGTTTTTTCATCTAGTTTGGTTTAATTTTTTTTAATATAGTTTGGTTTAATTTTTAAATTTTTTTTATATTGTTTTTTTTTTGGGTTTAGGTTTTAATTTTTTTATATAGTTTTTGTTTTGGGTTTAGGTTTAATTTTTTTTTTTTTTTTTAATTTTTAATTTTTATATGGTTTAGGGTGGGTCGGTTTAGGTTTTAATTGTTTTTAAATTTTTTTTTTATATAGTTTATGGGGGTGGGTTTAGGTTTTATTTTTTTAAATTTTTTTTATATAGTTTAGGGGCGTGGGTGGAGGGGGAAGGGGCGAGGAGGGAAGGGAGGGGGCAGGAGGATGTTTAATTTTTTTGTAAATCTAAGTAAAAAAAAAATTTTTTTTTTTTAAAACCAAAATTAAAATTTGTTTGTAGATTCCATAATCAATGCACTGCAAGAACATCACAATCAACCATCAAATGAACGACAAAAGTTGTACAAACATCACAAGAAGTGTTATGACGCTCCACATAAGTATATGGGTTTGATAATTGATGGCATGGATCAGAAAAAAAACACTCTTGCCACATTTTGTCCGTGTGCCAAAGAATTTAAAGGAGGAAAATTTCAAAGAATATGCAAGTTTCAAAAAAGTTTTAATTTAACTCTTGAAGATTTTTTTTTCCTATTTAGGGGTTGATTTTAAAGTTTTTGTAAACAACAGTATGGGATGTTTAGGCCATGGCTCTATTTTTTACCCTGAAAAAAAATACGTGTGTACTGGTATCAACACTTTTCAATTTGGGGGGTGCTTTAGGTGTTTGTTTTGCAAAAATCACCATTTTTATGGCTAGAGTTCTCGTTCATAGTATAAAGTTATCATTTCATAGTATAAGTGGTTAGATGAATTTGCAGCTGTTGGGGAGGTTGTACAGGGCAGTGAGTTGGTGCAAACAACATTGAATGGTGTGACAAAGCCATGGGGTATATTTGTGGAGTCCGTGGTTGCTTGTGAGCATATGCCTTCCTGGGATCAACTCTAAGACGACTTCGTTCAGGAGGAGACCCAGAGAGGGTATGCACAAGGTAGAGGGTATGCACAGGGTAGTTCATCTCAGAGTAGGAAGGATTAAGAGAATGTGGCATTGGCAACAAAGGGAAAGAAGAAGAAGTTCAAGAAGGGTCCTAAGGGTGTGGCCAATCAGCAGAGTGGCGAGCAAAAGAGAGACATGAGCAAAGTCAAATGCTTTGCTTGCGAGAAGTTTGGACACTACGCTAGATAGTGTCTAGACAAGAAGAAGAAGAAGAAACAACAGACGACACCAACAACATACATTGATGAGTTTGCTACATGATTTAAGGGAGAGCTTTCTCTCTATGCTAGTTGTACATAGAGATGATCCATCACTAGTAGTGATGTGGAGGACCAAACACGAAATTCCTTATTGGTTGGTCATTCATTGAGTGCTTCCACCACTCCTTCCACTTGGTACATTGATAGTGGGGCTTCGAGCCATATGACAGGTGTTTGAGACATGTTCACCAAGAGGACTGAGACTAGCTTGAGCCTAGAGGTAGTGTTGGGTGATGATACTGTTGTGAGAGCAGTTGAGTGTGGGACTATCAGCTTTCAGAGGGATTCCATGTAGCCCATGACATTGAGGGATGTCTTGTATGTCCCCAGACTGAATAAGAACCTTGTTTCAGTTTCCACTATTGAGGGCAGGGGCTTTGGAGTGTATGTCCTAGATGGGAAAGTGTATCTTTTCTCCAGAGCAACACTAACATATACTTCATATTCCATTGGAGTTAGATGTGGGAAATTGTACAAGATTCTCTTCTAGCCTCATCATGCTTTGTCCCACACTAGCAGTAGCAGTGAGTTGTGGCACAGGAGGATGGCCCACGTTCATCATTCAACGTTGAGATTGCTGAGGGAGATGTCTACAGGTTTACCACAATTCAACACAGAGTAGAGTGGTGTGTGCAGAGGGTGTGCTTTGGGAAAGTACACCAAGACTATTTTTCCAAGCAATGATAGCAGATAAGGAGGAGTACTGGATTTGATACATTCTAATTTATGTGGACCTATGTCATCTACTTCATTGACAGGTTTTGAGCACTATATCAGTTTCATTGATGATTACTCCAGGAAGACCTGGATCTACTTCTTGAAAACCAAGAAGTCTGAGGAAGTCTTGAAGAGGTTCCAAGAGTTCAAAGCTCTTGTGGAGAACCAAACATGGAGGAGGATTTGGGCACTCAGGTCAGACAATGGGGTTGAGTATACCTCGAAGAATTTTGATGAGTTTTGCAGACATGAGGGGATCAAGAGGCAGTTAACTGTTCCATATACTCCACAACATAATGGAGTTTCCAAAAGTAAGAACATAGCTATAATGAGAGCAAATAGATCCATGTTGCATGATCAGAGTCTTCCTTTCTTTCTATGGGCTGAGGCCTGTAGTATTGTTGTTTATGTGCATAAAAATATTCCACACCGTGCCTCGGGGTGTAAAAATCCCGAGGTGATGTTCACCGGGAAGAGGCCTAAGATAGGCCACTTCCACATATTTGGATGCCTTACATATTGTCATGTCCCTTCTGAGAAGATGACAAAGTTAGAGCCCATTGCAGAGAAAGGCATATTTGTTGGCTATGATGAGACTTCGAAGGCCTTCCGCTTATACCTTCCCGCATAGAGGAAAGTTGTGGTGAGGAGGGAGGTGAGATTTGAGGAGGAGCGGGCCTTCAGGAAGTCTTGTGAGTCAGAGATGGTGGAGCAGTAGGTTATTACTCCACAGGTGACATCATCTCAGAGTTCAGTTAGTCAGAGTGCAAGGTCACATGTTTCAAGGGTGACTGGTCCACAGGTTTCAGGATCTTTAGGTTCAGGGACTCAGTCTACAAAGAATTCTGGTATAGGGACAGGATCTCGGGTCACAAGTTCACAAGTTTCACTGTCACGTGATTCAGGTTCACATGGTTTTGGTTCACCAGGTACATGTTCTCATACCACAGGTACTTCTTCAGGTAGACAATTGTCAGATGAGGATGTTCATGAGGAGGGCCTACCACAGGAAGCTACTTCCAGGAAGAGAAATCCAAGTTGACTTAAAGAGCTTGTGAAGGAAGCTAAGGAGTCTGTGGGGCCACCCAATAGGGAGGTTAGAGAGAGTAGAGAACCAGAGAGGTTTTCTAGTTATATGGCGATGGTGACCAACTTGCGTGAGTCAGAGCCTTCTACTTTTGACGAGGCTACCACACATAAGGTTTGGAGAGATTCCATGATGGAAGAGTACAATTCCATCATGAAGAATGATGTGTGGGAGATAGTTCCGAGACCGGATGGGAAGTCAGTTGTGACTTCCAAGTGGCTCTACAAGACCAAACATGCTGCAGATGGAAGCATTGAGAAGTATAAGGTTCGTTTTGTGGCATGGGGGTTCTCATAGGTAGAGGGAGTAGACTATGACGAGACCTTTGCACTGTTTTCTCGATATTCCTCGATTAGAGCAGTGATATCCATAGTAGCAGAGATGGGTTGGAAGATCCACCAAATGGATGTGAAGACCGCATTTCTCAATGGTATTTTAAAGGAGGAGGTGTACTTAGAGCAACCACAGGGATTTGAAATTCATGAGAGAGATTCTCATGTGTGTGCGCTGAAAAAGTCCCTGTATGGACTGAAGAAAGATCCTCGAGCTTGGTATTCGAGGACTGATTCTTACTTGCTCTTGATTGGATTTCAGAAGAGTGAGGCTGATCCCAATCTGTAATTCATTTTGATTGGAGGTGATCCGCTCATTCTTCTTCTATATGTTGATGACTTGTTTATAACATGAGAGGAGCATTTGATTGCAGTTTGCAAGAAGGATCTTGTTTCAGAGTTTGATATGACTGATCCTGGGATGATGCACTATTATTTGGGGATGGAGATTTGGGAGGAGGATGAAAATGTTTTCCTGGGGCAAGGAAAATATGTAGCTGATGTTCTGAGGAGATTTTGGATGGAGGGATACAGACTGATGTCCACACCTATGATCACCAACTTGAAGAAGCTTCATGCTTATGAGGGACAGTTGGTGGATCCTACCTTATATCGTTGGCTCATAAGATCTTTGATGTATCTGGTCAACACTTGACTAGATTTGTGTTTTGCGGTGAACACTCTCTGCCAGTTAATGATGGATCCTAGGAGAGTGCATTGGATAGCCGCAAAACATGTACTGAGGTACCTTGCTGGGACATTGGACTATGGTCTGGACTACAGGAGGTCAGATGGAGTTGGTTTGATTGGCTTCACAGATTCATATTGGGCAGCCAGTGTAGCGGGCCGGAAGAGCACTTGCGGTTGTTACTTCAATTTGGGATCGACAGCAGTGTCATGGTTCAGTCAAAAACAAAAGTTAGTTGCATTGAGTTCTGCATAGGCTGAGTATATGGCATCTAGTCAGGCTAGTTGTGAGGCATTGTGGCTTCGCAAGTTATTGGTTGGTTTATTTGATTAGGCTCTGAGAGCTACAGTTATTTACTGTGACAACCAGAGTTGCATTAAGATATCTGAGAATACAGTATTCCATGATGGGTCAAAGTATATAGAGATAAGATATCACTTCATCAGAGACTATGTTCAGAGAGGAGTTGTTTAGTTACAATACATTTCCATTGAGGAGCAGGTTGCAGACATCCTAACAAAATATTTGGGGAGAGGAAAGTATGTTCATTTCAGAGACAAGTTGGGGGTTGTGAAGAACACCTTCCTCGGTAAGAGGGAGTGTTGAAAAAGTACCAAGGAAGTGTTTTTCCACCTTGTGATGCTTAGGGGTGGATAAAACATTAAAAGTGGTCCCTAGTCACTTTATTAAAGTGAGAAGCACTTTATATTTTTAAAGTCACTTAATAAAGTTTTATCATGGTCTAATTTTTTTAATTGACTTTATAAGAAATAAAGTGGGTGAGGAATTAAAAGGGTCATTAATGTACTTAAGTTGAAAAGTGCATTAAATTCATTTATTAAATTATTAATGAGCCTTTTATGTGAGCCTTAGATCTAATCTTGGCCATTGAATCTCAAGAAGAAGTTACCATGAACAAAAAGGGGAGAAACTAGGGATTGATGCATTCATTCATCATTGTGATCTAAGAGATTTGGAGAGAAAGAGAGAAGAGGAGAAAAGAGAGAAAACTATGGTTTGAAGAGATTTCATCATAGATAGAAAGAGACTAAAGATTGGTTCGATTCCCAAGGAGAAGAAGGAGGGCACGAGTTCCAAGAAACAAGGCTCGAATTTCAAGAAGGTCGTACATGCATTTATTTTTGTTTTTACCAGCACACAAATTGAGGAGAAGGAACATATTTCGAGCTTGAACCTAGCACAATTTTTGAGGCAATAGTACAAAATTTAATGATGTCCGTACAACGTATGTACAGGAAGATTCTGACATAGATTTCGAGGCAAAGAATTAGCACATAAATCGAGGAAGAAAATTAGTTTGTTCTGTCCACACGTGTGAGCTGTACAACATGTTTTTCAAGGAGACCGTACAACTCTATTTTCTAGAATTTCGTACAACAGTTTTGTTAGTGGGATGCTGGCACTGTTTCTGAGATGAATTAAAATAGATAAGTAGTGCTGTAATTTTTTTATATAATTAGTCTTTGAAAAGAATAAAATTTCTCTCTCCAATCAAGTTTTCCCTTCAGGGTTTTTCCTGAGCCTATTTGGCTAAAATTCTGAGTTTTGAATTTTATGTGTTTCGCTGTAATAAATTTTTTGAGTGTGAAAAGTGAAAATAAATTCCATTTGTTTCAAGAAAAAATATTTTTTTATGCATTGAAGCTAATATGTAATCATGGGGTTTGGGAATTAAACTCTATGTGAAAAATAAAATTTGAAACTGGGTTGGAATTCCAAAATTTTCACCGCGTTCCAAGTGCCTGGAACATACCTATGCAAAAAAATGCAAAAAATAGATGTGAGGGATGTGGACACTCATTTATCCTGTCTCCTCTAGCAACCAAGGATATTGCATAAGTTGTAAGCAATAGATGGAAAACTACGATGGGCATTAAAATCAAAAGAGTAAGTGGCAGCATGTGATGCAACAACAAAATTGAAACAAAGGTTTTGGGAGCCCCATAGAGGTAATGGCCATTAAAATATTGAGAGGGATTAATGTGGCTTTGACACAAAGTCATGGCAGGGCTAAAAGGGACTCCTTAGCCTAATAGAGAACTTCAAAATGGCAACCAAATTAATAACCAAGGTTCTACCTAGGGAACCCATGTTTGGTAGGCTCTACCACACAAATTACAACTCTTAATAATGGAGGGTTAATGTCACAATTCAATGGGGTGGATCCTAAGACATAATGAAACGAACAAGGAAAATGCAAAATGTAAGGCAGAAAAATCCTACCCTATATGCCAGTTTCGAGTTCTATACATAACAGACCCTTTAGAGATTAATGTTCAACACATAAATGACATCAAAGCCTTATGAACTCCTATGAGCCTTCAACATCACAAAAATGTCTTAGAGAGAACATTAGTGATGATGGATATATTATGAAAAACATAAATAGGTAACTCAAACTATCAATAAGAGGGTAAGATTCAAAATAAATTACATTTACCAAATGGAATTACCAATTCATTTGAAATTTACCTCTTTTACCTTTGGAGCTCATGTTTTTCCCTAGAATTTCAAGTGAATATTGTGGATCTCTCAGTCAACCATTCACAAATCCATCACCACCAGGTTGTTCCTCATGCCCAACTCTTTCATTTTTCATGCTTTAGTTTCTCAAAATTTCCAAATTTTGGTGTTTGAAAACCCCTACACAAAAGTTCAACTCACCCAGGCACTTCTGTCTCTCACAGAGTGCATGGGGAGGGGTGTCCACGCACCCTATCGTGGCCTAGGGCATGTGGGCATGCACTTGTTTCCACTGTAGGGCGCATGGGTGCTCAGTTTTTGTCAAAAAATGTGCTTAAGCTTGAAATATTTTCATGTTTTTTGCATACATGGCCATTGCTTGGAGGGAGAGAGAGAGCATGAAGCTTTGGATAGGGAAGCTATTGAGGATGATGACACCATAGATGCTCTTCAAGCTTGTGGCCTTCTAAAATTTTACTGAGATCCATACACGAGGGCACAAAATAAACTCCTCCAATTTCTTATGGGATATTGGGAACTTGATCAAAATTCCTTTGCGATTGATGGTGAAGTTCTTGACCTCACTATCGATGATATATACTTCCTAATGAGATTATCTTGGTGAGGAGTGCTTATTAACCTCAAGGGCATGGGGCGATGTGGAGGTATATTGACCCTGCAAGAGTGCATAAACACTTATTGCTCCACGGGGACCCAAAAGATGGGATCCAAAGTTCCCACCAACAATATTGAGGTTTTCCTTTGAAGGTAATTATTTCAACCATCTCTTGGGTAGCAGGTCCATCCATCCTCCATCAAGCATCCACTCACATATGTTTTACGGTGTGGAGTGCTTAAGATCAACTGTGTTTGATTGTTGCATCGGTCTCCTAGTAAACATGAAGCCTTAACTAACAGATTTCAAGACAGGGGAACAAAAGAACTTCGGTTATGGGAGTATAGTGGTCTTGTTTCTTTTAGATAGACTCCCATTGATGTGCCCTCTTATAAGTATCCCTCTTCTTGACCCTCATCAACCTAGGATGATCCACTTGACGGATATGATGTATAGGTTGGGAGGTGGATCTATTATCAGTGCCTTCGATGATGACTTCTTCAATGGGTGGAGGCATCAAATTCCAACCATCAAAGAATTCCCTTATGTCGGTATGGACTATCGTGAAGATCTTGAGTTAGTATTACCTCTTGATACACAGTGGGGGTGCATAAATAAGAAATGTTTTGTTTTGCGTTTTTGAAATATATGATTTTTTTGCAATTTTGTTATCTTTAAAAAAACAAAAGGTAAAATATTTTTGGTATGCATAATTATTAACAAATTTTTTGATGATGCAAATGTGGGACCAATATGACTAGCAGGGGATCCACGGGTTCAATGACTTACTGAGTCCGAAGAGGGTTTCACAAGGAGTCTTGATTCTATAGAGCATAATCTTGATGGTCTAACCCTTGGGATTCCTGCTACACAAATCAAGGAACTTTGGGAGGGAATGTAGTGGAAAGTTGTTGGAGTTCCACGTGCATGGATTTTCCTTTTCTATTGGGTGGTGACTACATTATTATGCTACCAAGATACTAATGGGTTACATTCTTGATATCTATTGGATGTACCAATATTTTGTACTTTTTGGTCCTACATATGCATGAACGAGGGCTAAGATGCTTTATTTTGTATAACATTCTACACATTTTTGTACTTGATGTAAACTCCTATTATCTATTATTGAAATTATTTGACTACCTTTATATACAAATGTGTTTGCTATCTACATGTGCTTGGCTATAAGTGTGGCAATTACCAATCTAATACATCATTCACTAATGAATCAAATATAAAATTACAACTTCTTAGAACATGAATGTATGTAATAAATTCAAAATGATGTTAAAGAAGTCGCACCCATGATTTTTTTTTCAAAAGAGTAGGATCACAAATATGGTATATGCCATTAAGCTATGACACTACTAATTGGGAGTCTAGGCAGACCACGAAAATTTGAATTCCATTTGAGATAGCATCCAACAATAGTTCAATTATAGCATTGTATTCAACAATATTATTGGTATTTGAACCTAGGCATACTCATCCTGAACTCACCAGTTGGCCTGTGAAAGAGTACATCACCCAAGCGACAGAGGCAAGATTATGAGTGTGACGTATAGCACTGTTTATGAACTTGACAAATGTAGGTGTTTCAAACGACATCTGTCAATCAAACAAAAAGCACGATGAGCAGCAATGTAAAAGATAAACCAACAATATAAAATATAAATTGATTTAACCTACTTATAATAAAACAAGTAATCTAGACCCATTTCTAGACCCTTTCAACACATTCTCCTTAAAGTAATCTAATTCATAAACCCTTTGACTGAGGGTTGACCTCATTATGTAAGTATTGAGCTACACCGAATTGATTTTAAGTGATCCTAGGTCATCATTATCTTGGTCATAGACAAGTACCATATCTCCTTTATATATTAAGACACGAGGGTAGACCAATTTATCATACTGTGCTTTGACATGTTTCTTATGTGCCTCATTTGCAGTGGTCACATCTCTTCCATGCTTGTTAAGTTGTTCGAAGTATAGAAGATGTTTTACTAAAGCGCTAGTGTCAATTAAGATATCAATGGATAATTTTAGAGAAGGGATCTCACATTCAATTGATAAGATAACTTCCACTCCATGTACAAACTGGAACAGAGTGAATATTGTGGCAGTCTTGATTGAAGTTATGTATGCCCAAACTGTTAGATATAACATAAAGTGTCTGTTTTTCTTGCTCCTGCTAACAATCGGTTGGATAATGGTTTTCAAGGATTTATTAAGAACCTTTACTTATCCATTCACTTGTGTATAGTAAGGCGAGAAGTGGTCCTATCAAAGCCCTAGCTTAGTTGCTAATTCCATCATCATTTTATTTTGAAAATGACTGCCATGTTTAGTGACAATTACTTTGGATATCCCAAATCTAGTGATAGCTTTCAAGTGAATATGAAATGTGTGTTTTTTTATTTTATTTTATTTTATCTGTTGCGAGATTTCTGTGGTTGATGGTTTCAGGTAGTTTGATGGTTAATGAAATGTGTTGTTGCTTCACCATCATTGCTAAAAGTTTGCATGACTTTAACCCACTTATTAAAGTAGTCTACGACCACAATAATGTATTTATGAACTTTTATTGATGCTAGATTACACATCATGAAATTCACCCCCCAATTTGTGAAGGGACCAATAGTGATAACATGATATAATGGAGTAGAATGTACATATATTTTCCCGGTGAACATTTGGCATTGATGGCACTTCTTTACTGCTTCTACATGGTCTTTAAAGATAGAAGGCCATAATATCCCGAATGAATTTTTTTGGGATGTTGCCAACTTAGATAAATGGCCACCACATATTTCACTGTGGCAATCATTTAGAACCTTCTCGTCTTCTTCAGGAGTTAAGCATTGACACAAACTGAATCAATACCTTGACGATACAAAGTGTCACCAATGATAACATGATGTTTTGAATGATGGTGTATGCACCTTGGGTTATCATGAAATAATTGAGAGGGGAACCTTTATGTTTGGAGATACACCGACATATCTCCACCCTAAGGGTCGTTCAAGGCGATGAGGAAAATGTGTTCATCAAGTAACGATTCATTCTTAGTTGGTTGCTCACCATCTCTAAGTAGCTATGACATTAGATTGACAAATGCTTAGTACTTTTTAGACTTAGCTTACGCAAATTCTAAGTCGAACTCTTGTTGAATAACAATCCATTTTTTGTACTTGCCCATGATTATTCATCGAGTCAATATGTATTGATATCTTATATCACCATAGTTCATCTAAGAATAATGTAATGTTTAAGTCTTTAACAACATGAATAGCTTCCAGCATTAGCTTTTAACATGCGAATACCTTAGCTTGGGACTAGCCATGTTATGGCTTGGATAGTACACCACATGCTCATGATGTAGTTCATATTCCTAAACCAATACCATACCAATGGTTGATTCAAATGCCACTAAGCATGACATAAAATCCTTACTATAGTTCAGAGGACTTAGCAGTGGGGTGGACATTAAATCCGCTTTTAGTGCATGAAATTATTATTTAGTGAAATTAACCCAAATGAATGGGACCAATTTCTTCAAAAGGAAAATGAAACCTTTTGTATTTGCATACCTAACGATGAATTTTTGCAAGAAGTTAGCCTTCGCTTGGAGGCTCTGTAATTGACGAACATTATTTGGGTAGGAAATTGAACTACCGCATCGGCTTTGAATGGGTCTTACTATAGTTCAGAGGACTTAGCAATGGGGTGGACATTAAATCTGCTTTTAGCGCATGAAATTATTATTTAGTGAAATTAACCCAAATGAATGGGACCAATTTCTTCAAAAGGAAAATGAAACCTTTTGTATTTGCATACCTAACGATGAATTGTTGCAAGAAGTTAGCCTTCGCTTGGAGGCTCTGTAATTGACGAACATTATTTGGGTAGGAAATTGAACTACCGCATCGGCTTTGAATGGGTCTACTAGAATCCCATGCTTAGATACAATGAAGCTTAGTAATAACCCAAATATGAAACAAAAAATACACTCGTGGGGATTCAAAAGAAACTTCTAATAGTGACATTAGTAAAACAAATTTCCCTGAGATGTTCAGGATGATCAACCATCCTTATGGATCGGGTTTTCAAGTCATCAAGGTAGGCTACAATGATGCATTTTATGTCATGTAATTCCTACGACATGACCTATTGAAAATTTGCTCCAACATTATTTAGTCCAAAAGGTATTTTCCTATATGAAAACGTGCCCCACGGACATATGAAAGTTGTTTTGTGTTGATCTTTAAGATGGACTTGAATTCGATTATAACCCGAGAACCCATCCATGAATGCGAAAATATCGTTCCCCACGCACTCATCGATAATTTGATTAATGAAGGTGTAGGATAATTATCTTTCAGGAAAGCTAAGTTCAAATCCCTGAAGTCGGTACAAACTCTAGTGTATCCTTGTTTTTGGTTGATAGGTACCAAATTAGACACCCATTTGGTGAAGGGCACATGGTAGATGAATCCTGCATGTAGTAGTTTCTCCACCTTTGCTTTGACGACAACAACCTTCCTTGGATTGACTAGTCATAGATTTTTTTGAACATGTTTCACATTGGATATGTGTTAATCTCATGTTCAACAATTTTGGTGACAATTCATGAAATTTCCACATACAACGAAGCAAAGGTGTCTCGATATTCCTTAAACAGTGTAGTATAGATCTCAACTTCCCCAAGGCAGCAGTCTGCATCTATGAATACATTTTCGAGGACATTAGGAGTCCTAGAAATATTGATTGACATAGTTTTAGGGACGTTTCCCATGTTCCCTTCTGCATAAAAATCCTGCGTCATGAGGGGAATCCCATACTATTCCATGTTTCCAAATCTAATAATCCCTTTTTCATCTATATTCAGACTATCCATTGCAAGAAGAAAATATGGTTGGTGATGCATGTCCTTCCACAGTCTCTCTGTCATAGAGATGGCCTCTAAAATATATTCACTAAAGGGAAAGACCATATGTAGGATATCATGGTAAAGTGAGGAGTTGACATGGAGTTGATGGCCCAAATGAGCATAGTGTAATGATTGTGTTCCTCCATAGATGAAGAAGCACAATTGGTGTCTGTTTTGGTTGATTAAACAACATGGCATGCTAAATCGATTGTATACAAATCCATTGGGGCCCTAGTATGTCCAGTCCCTTCTGAAGAAATCGAAGAGATCGACACTACCCACAAATCTTCAAAACAAGACGTTCTGAAGTGGCATATTCTTGGCATGGGATTAGTGGCGATTGATGAGATCACATGTGTTGGGGAAATGTTATATTGAGGGTTGAGTGGGGGGATATTAAAATTTCCCAGTAATGTTGGGCACATCCCCACTCGAATATTCTCGCATGCTCTTGTGGAATGCTGTTGAAAAGTTACCTAGGAAGTGTCGTTCACCTAGTGTTTCCTTGGGGTGGACAAGGACACTTTAATTGGTGACCCCTAGTCATATTAATTAATGATGTGAGATGTACTTTATATTTTTAAAGTGATTTCATTAAAAGGTAATATAATGGTTTATCCTAAGTTCACATTTAATAAAATTTAAGTGAGTGATTAATTAAAAGGGGGTGCTCTTACTTTATTAAATGACATGAGGTGCACTAAATGTCATTTATTAATTATTAAATGCGTATTTAATAAGAACCCCACATCTAATTTAATCTTGACCATTAGATTGAAAGAGGAAGTTTCATGAACAAAAAGGGCTAGGGCAATGCATTCATCAATTCATTATTCACTTTTCAAAGGGAATTTTTGGAGAGGAGGAGCAAGAGAGAAAAACTGGGTTTTGAGGGAAGTTGACCTAGGGAGAAGAAGAACATTTTCAGGCACAGTTCCCAAGGAGTTTTGTATAGAAAATTGGCACAAATTCCAAGGTGACCGTACAGTACAAATCTGGCATAGATTTCGAGGAAATCTGTACAACATTTAATGTTGTCCGTACAACAAAGATTTCGAGGAGTTTGGCACAGTTTTCGAGGGTAAAGTCTGGCACAATTTTCGAGGCTAGACAAGTATAGAAATTATGTTGTTCGTACAGTCTGTACAGGGAAAAAAACCTGCATAGTTTTCAAGGAGCAATTTCTGCATAGTTTTTGAGGCACACGTGTGAGCCGTACAACTGATGACTGGGTGCAAATTTTGAGAAAGAAAACAGTCTGTACAACAGGCTAGTTTTGGCACAAATTTCGAGATGAAATTTGAGAGATAAGTACTGCTGTAATTTTTTATAATCTGTCTCTGAAAATAAAAATTCTCTCTCTCATACAAGTTTTCCCTTCGGGGTTTTATCTTAGACCATTGGTCAAAAATTCCTGTGTCATTTTTATGTGTGTTTGGCTGATTTAAATTCTGAGTTTGAGTTTAATGGTTGAAAGTAAAAAAAATTTCTGAGTTGTTTGAAAAAGAAAAGAATCTCATGTCTTTCAGTTTAGTCAATTTTTGTTAAACATTGTGCATACTGGGGTTTGGGCATTAAACTATGCAGAGAAGCTATCAAGCTTGAAACCGGGTTGGGGTTCACAAAAAATTTCATGGTATCAGAGCTGAGTTAAAGAACCGGAATTTAAACATTCATAAAAACAGGGGTTTGTGGAAAAAATTTCAGATTTGAAGAAAACAGGGGTTTTGAGAAAAATTTCAGATTTGAAGGAAGTTAGGGTTTTGAGAAAAAATTCCAGATTTCAGAAAAAGTTCTTGATCATGTTGCTTGAGTAGTATAGGTTGTATCCATGGTGTTTGGGCTTAGAGTAGAAGACAAGTTGGATGGGGCTACAAATTATAGCCCATGGAAGGCTAGAATTATGTTGATACTTGAAGAAAATGAGCTATGGGATATAGAGAACAGTATAACAACAAATCCTGTGACAGTACCTACCGATGCTACTGATAAGGCAACTTTCATGAAGAGAGATGTAAAGGAAAGGAGGGTTATACTTGATGCCGTGAAGGATCATGTAATCCCCCACATATCAGCAAAGACATATGCTTTTCAAATGTGGACTTCTTTGACCAACCTTTACTAGAGTTCAAATGAGAATAGGAAAATGGCGTTAAGGGAAAAGTTGAAGAATGTACACATGAGTAAAGGGGAAGGCATAGCTTCCTATCTTACCCGGATTACATAGGTGATGGATGAGTTTGCAGCTGTAGGAGAGGTTATACAGGGCACTAAGATGGTGCGCACCACCTTAAATGGAGTGACTCAACAGCGGAGTGTGTTTCTACAGACTATTATTGGTCGAGAGGACATGCCTACATGGGATCGTCTTTGGGATGATTTCACATAGGAGGAGACACATAGAGGATACTTACAGGGCAGTTCATCACATCATAGGAATGATGAGGAAGATGTAGCATTGGCAGTGAAAGGTAAGAAGAAGAAGAAGTTCAAGAAGGGTCCCAAGGGTGGGGCCAAGTAGTATACAGGTGAACAAAAGAAAGACTTGAGTAAAGTCAAGTGTTTCGCATGTCAGAAGTTTAGACACTATGCTGGACAATACCCAAACAAGAAGAAGAAAGGACAGTAGACAACAACAACAACAGATGTTGATGATTTTGCTTCTCGTTTTGAGGGAGAGTTTTCTCTTTATGTTGGGTGTACAAAGAGGATATCTTTCACTAGCAGTGACTTGGAGGGAGACATGGATGATCACAATCAATGTTCCTTATTGGTTGGCCACTCTTTGAGTGCTTTTGGCACTACTTCTACATGGTATATTGATAGTGGGGCTTCGAGCCACATAACAGGTACTCGTGATATTTTTTCTGAGATGACCGAGACTTGCTTGAGTCTCGAGGTAGTATTGGGTGATGATACTGTTGTGAGAGTAGTTGGGCGAGGGAATGTCACCTTTGAGAAGGAGTCCATGCAGCCCATGTCTTTGAGGGATGTCTTGTATGTCCCTGGGATGAAGAAGAACCTTGTTTCAGTTTCTGCCATTAAGGACAGGGGATTTGGAGTATATGTCATAGGTGGGAAAGTGTATGTGTTTCCGAGAGCAGCAGGACCATCTACTTCATGTGCCATTGGAGTTATATGTGGGAAACTGTACAAGCTTCTCTTCCAGACTCATCATGCATTATCCCATGCGAGCAATAGTACTGAGATGTGTGAGTTGTGGCATAGGAGGATGGGCCACCTTCATCATTCAACTTTGAGATTGCTGAGGGAGATGTCTACAGGATTGCCTCAGTTCAGCACAGAGTAGGGTGGTGTGTGCAGAGGGTGTGCTTTGGGAAAGTACACCAAGGCTTCTTTTCCAATAAGTGGCACGAGATCAGGTGGCATACTAGACTTGATTCATTCAGACTTGTGTGGACCTATGTCTTCGGCATCGTTGACAGGATTTTAGTACTATATCAGTTTCATTGATGACCACTCCAGGAAGACCTGGATCTACTTTATGAGAAGTAAACAATCTCAGGAAGTCTTGCAGAGGTTTCAAGAGTTCAAATCTCTTGTGGAGAACCAAACAGGGAGGAGGATTCGGGCACTCAGGTCAGACAATGGGGGTGAGTATACCTCCAAGGAGTTTGATGAGTTTTGCAGACATGAGGGCATCTGGAGCTAGTTGATAGTTCCATACACTCCACAACAGAATGGAGTTACGAAAAGGAAGAATAGAGCAATAGTGGGAGCAGCTAGAGCCATGCTGCATGATCAAAGTATTCCTTTCTTTCTATGGGAAAAGGCCTGTAGCATTGTTGTTTATGTTCAGAACATGAGTCCACACCGAGCATTGGGGTGTAAAAATACTAAGGAGATGTTCACGGGGAAGAGACCTAAGATAGGTCACTTCCGTATATTTGGATTCCTTACATACTCTCATGTCCCTTCTGAGAAGAGGACAAAGTTAGAGCCTACAACGGAAGGAGGCATTTTTGTTGGATATGAAGAGACTTAGAAGGATTTTCGCATATACCTTCCTGCATAGAGGAAAGTTGTGGTGAGGAGGGAGGTCAAATTTGAGGAGGAGAAATCCTTAAGGAAGTATTATGATTCAGAGGTGGAGGAGCAACATATTGTGTCTCCATAGGTGACGGGTTCACAAAGTCAGAGTACAGGGTCACATGTTTCAGGAGTGACTGGGTCATAGGTTATAGGTACATCAGTTTCAGGGGCTCAGTCTATAGGGACTTCTGGTACAGGGACAGGTTCTCGAGTCACAGGTTCACAGGTTTCACCTTCATGTGATTCGGGTGGTACAGGTTCATGATCACCAGGTACATGATCTCAGGCCACAGGTACTTCTTCAGGTAGACAGTTGTTTGATGGGGAGGTTATGGAGGACCGCCTAAAGGAGGAAGCTACTTCCAAGAAATGTAAGCCAAGTTGGCTTAAGGATCTTGTGAAGGAAGCTGAGGAGTCTGTGGGACCACCCAAGAGGGAGGTTAGGGAGAGCAAAGAAACCAGAGATATTTTCCAGTTATATGGCGATGGTGACTAGCTTGAGTGATTCTGAGCCTACTACATTTGAGGAGTATACCCCACACCAGGTTTGGAGAGATGCCATTATGGAACGGTACAAATCCATCATGAATAATGGAGTGTGGGAGGTTGTTCCGAAACCAAAGGGGAATTCGGTGGTGACTTCCAAGTGGCTCTATAAAATCAAGCATGTTGCAGATGGAAGCATTGCCATCTACAAATCTCGGTTTGTTGCACGAGGGTTCTCACGTAGAGGGAGTTGATGACCATGAGACCTTTGCACTGGTTGCTATATTTTCTTCGATCAGAGCAATGATCTCCATTGTGGCAGAGATGGGTTGGAGGATTCATCAGATGGATGTGAAAACCGCTTTTATAAATAGTTTTCTACAAAAGGAGGTATATCTAGAGCAACCTCAGGGCTTTGAGATTCATGGGAGAGATTCACATGTTTGCAGGATGAAAAAGGCCTTGTATGGTCTGAAGAAAGCCCCTCAGGCTTGGTATTCCAGGATTGACACTCACTTACTATCGATTGGGTTTCATAAGAGTGAGGCGGATCCCAACCTATAATACATTGTGGTTGGTGGTGTTCCGCCCATTCTTCTGCTATATGTTGATGTCTTGTTCATTACAGGAGGAGAGCACCTGATTGAAGCATTTAAGAAAGATATTGCTTCAGAGTTTGAGATGTCTGACCTTGGATTGATGCATTACTATTTGGGGATGGAGATATGGCAGGAGGATGGACATGTTTTCTTGAGTCAGGGAAAGTATGTTGCAGATATTCTGAGGATATTTCAGATTGAGGGTTGTAGGCCCATGTCCACACCTATGACCACCAACTGGACGAAGCTTCATGCTTTTGAGGGAGAGTTGGTGGATCCTACTTTATATCGTCAGTTGATTGGTTAGTTGATGTATTTGGTCAGCACCGGACCGGATATGAGTTTTGCAGTTAACACTCTCAGTCAGTTCATGGTGGAGCCCAAGAGAGTGCACTAGATAGCTGCAAAACATGTGTTGAGATACCTTGCAGGTACAATAGATTTTGGTTTGGACTACATGAGATCTGATGGAGTGGGATTGGTTGGCTTTATAGATTCAGATTGGGCAAGTAGTGTTTCGGACCAGAAGAGCACTTCCGGTTGTTGTTTTAGTTTGGGCTCAGTAGTTGTGTCTTGGTTCAGTCGGAAACAAAATTCCGTAGCATTGAGTTCTGCAGAGGTTGAGTATATGGCTTCTAGTCAGGGCAATTGTGAATCCTTGTGGCTTCGCAAGTTGATGTTTGATTTATTTGGCCAGGAGATGGGACCTACCGTGATACATTGTGATAATCAGAGTTGCATCAGGATCTCTGAGAATCCAATATTTCATGACAGTTCTAAACACATTGATATCAGGTATCACTTCATTAGAGATTATGTTTAGAGAGGAGTAGTACAGTTACAGTATATTTATACTAAGAAGCAGGTGGCTGACATTCTCACGAAGTCTTTGGGTAGAGGGAAGCATGTCTATTTCAGAGACAAGTTGGGATTGGTGAAGAACACCTTCCTCGGTAAGAGGGAGTGTTGAAAAGTTACCTAGGAAGTGTCATTCACCTAGTGTTGCATTGGGGTGGACAAGGACAATTTAATTGGTGACCCCTAGTCATATTAATTAATGAAGTGAGATGTACTTTATATTTTTAAAGTGACTTCATTAAAGGTAATTTCATGGTTTATCCTAAGTTCACATTTAATAAAAGTTAAGTGAGTGATTAATTAAAAGGGGGTGCTCTTACTTTATTAAATGACATGAGGTGCACTAAATGTCATTTATTAATTATTAAATGAGCGTTTAATGAGAACCCCACATCTAATCTAATCTTGACCATTAGATTGGAAGAGGAGGTCATCATGAACAAAAAGGGCTAGGGCAAGGTATTCATCAATTCACTATTCACTTTTCAAAGAGAATTTTTGGAGAGGAGGAGCAAGAGAGAAAAGCTGGGTTTTGAGAGAAGTCGACCTAGGGAGAATAAGAACAATTTTCAGGCATCGTTCCCAAGGAGTTTTGTACAATAGATTGGCACAAATTCCAAGGTGACAGTATAGTATAAATCTGGCACAGATTTCGAGGAAATCCGTACAACATTTAATGTTGTCCATCCATACAACACAGATTTCGAGGAGGTTGGCACAATTTTCGAGGCTAGAAAAGTACAGAAATTATGCTATCTGTACAAGGACATAAATATGCACAGTTTTCGAGGAGCAATTTCTGCACAGTTTTCGAGGCACACATGTGAGTCGTACAATTGATGATTGGGCACAGATTTTGAGAAAAAACAGTTCGTACAACAGGCTAGTTTTGGGCACAAATTTCGAGATGAAATTTGAGAGATAAGTACAACTGTAATTTTTTATAATCTGTCTCTGAAAATAAAAATTCTCTCTCATACAGGTTTTCCCTTCGGGGTTTTACCCTGGACCATTGGTAAAAAAAAATTGTGTCATTTTTATGTGTGTTTGGCTGATTTAAATTATGAGTTTGAGTTTAATGGCTGAAAGTAAAAATTTTTTTGAGTTGTTTGAAAAAGAAAAGAATCTCATGTGTTTCGGTTTAGTCAATTTTTGTTAAAAATTGTGCATACTGGGCTTTGAACATTAGACTATGTAGAGAAGCTATAAAGCTTGAAACCGGGTTGGGGTTCACAGAAAATTTCAAATGTCCTACCAATGGGACATTGGACCCTTTGTAGAGATTGATTTCTCTACAATATGACAGTTGGTCTATAATCATGATATTTCCTTCATGAGGAAAATGAATGACAAATAATATTGAAGACACAACTACTAACATGTCATAATTCCAACTACATCCTAAAAAGAGGTTGTAATTGAGAGGAGCATCGACCACTTCTACCTCTACATACATAGTCTTTCCCCCTAGCTCAATTGGAAGCATGGGGATAATTCCACGGGGCCTAAAAATATGGCCATCAATTGCTTTTAGCATGGTAGGTGATGGTATTTTATAGGTGAGCTTATGGCTTACCAACATGACAAGGACATGACACATGTAGAAGCCTCTTCATTCACCACAGTCCTAAAGATGTTTGATCCTCTGGTCGAAACTTGTATTTGAAGGGAAGTACGGTGGGGGAGACAAGGTTTCTAGATGTCCAAGGAAAATATTATTAGTTGAGAATCAAAAGGGTCTAGAGCTCCGATAGCCAATAATAATGTCTTTCACCGCATAGGGAAACTTTGGAGCACCTCTAATGTGGACATTGTGCATCACACTTGAGCTAGGTATTCAACAATGTTATAGCTTTGTGCACCTCAAGCATTGGGATTATGCATGGACTGCTTTAACACACCCTTTGGTATACATGGCATTGTGTCATTTGTTGGCTTCTCAATGTGTAGAGGATTCAACATTTTCAAGGTTGAAACTCCTTTTCCTTTAGATCCATACGAAGGTGCCTCATAGTTATGGGCTCTGGTCTGGATATCAATCCCCCATTCGTGCATGTACACATTGGAATTTAATGGGTTTTCCTCTTATTAGGAGGCTCCATGGTTTCCCCTTTTCCAAGGTACAAGGTTACGTGGGACTCCAATAACCATTTGCTGGTGTTGAGGAGGAAAGGGGCTAGTGAGAAAAATAGGTTGCTAAGGAGATTCCTGTTGTGCCAATAGTCATTGAGCGACCTCCAACTTGGGGCAATGGTGAGTCAGATGGTCTTCCTTGCAAATTTTAGTCAGAAATTTGACCTTCTTCTTTTCCTTCTTACACCCACCAACATTATTGTTATTGGCATTATTGTTCACATTCCCATTCTTTTAATTCTTTCCTTTCTTTTTTCCTTCGGGCTGTTGGTTCCATTTTTTATTAGTTGCCTATACTGATAGGACACTAGAGGGTTGAGTGGTATTGGGCTTGTTGGTGATAGTCTATGCAACTATAGGTGTGTTTGCATCTAAGGGCATTTGTCCCATTTGTGTCATAACTTGGCTAGTTGAAACATTTTATCCAGAGCCAGTCATGCCATCAACATGTGGCTCAAGCTTGGGTTGAGTTGGACATGTACTTTTTCATAGAGCTATAGTAAAAACCTCATACAAAATTCAATGACTAAAAATATACTAGTTGGTCCAATTGTTGGGCCCTGATAATCACTTGTTCTCCAGTTGCGACTCCTAACAATGTGATGTCTTTTGCAATATATGGTAGCAAAGACTTAATAAACTAATCCAATTGAAACTCCCCAAGTATCTAATCCTTAATCAATTAATGTTTCCTTTTCCACTCATGGATATGGTCAAAGATTTGCACAGACTTGTCCTATCGAAAGGATGTTAAAAGCTTAGTTCCCTTCTCATAGTGGTCATGCAGTTGGAAGTGGTTCAAAAAGGTCATGGATAAAGCATTGAAGTAATGGAAACATGCTCATAGGGGATCTATATATCACTTCACGATGACCCCAGTCAATGTTCTCTGGAAGAGTGTTAGTCTAATGCTATCCTCCATTAGTGAATTGGATGAGCAACGCAGATGGAACGTCATGACATGTGTAGCATGATCTTCTCCATATTTTCCTTCGGATTTAGGAATATTCGAAGGTAACTTGGTTAGGATAGGAGGCCAACTTGGTTTGTTCATGACCAGATCATTTGTTATCCTAGTTAGATCCAAGAGATTTAAGGTTTCCAAGAATGATATCTTAGTCTGAGTGAAATAATTCCAACTCTAAGGAGCATGTCCTAAGGATGTTAAAAGCTTAGTCCCCTTCTCATAGTGGTCATGCAGTTGGAAGTGGTTCAAAAAGGTCATGGATAAATCATTGAAGTAATGGAAACATGCTCATAGGGGATCTATATATCACTTCACGATGACCCCATTCAATGTTCCCTGGGAGAGTGTTAACCTAATGCTATCCCCCATCAGTGAATTGGATGAGCAACGCAGATGGAACGTCATGACATGTGTCTCATGATATTCTCCATATTTTCCTTCGGATTTAGGAATATTCGAAGGTAACTTGGTTAGGATAGGAGGCCAACTTGGTTTGTTCATGACCAGATCATTTGTTATCCTAGTTAGATCCAATATATTTAAGGTTTCCAAGATTGATAGCTTAGTCTAAGTGAAAGAATTCCAACTCCAAGGAGCATGTCCTAAGGATTGGTTTATGAAAGAGTTAACTAGTACATAGCCACTACCAAACATGAAATACGAATTGGTTTGATAACCAGGGACATGAGTGTGGTTAGGTGGAATTTGCATGTAGGTTGATAAATCTCCACTAATCATGCCTTTGATTCCATGAAAAGGAATGCTCCCTTGAGGTATACTAGAACTTGTGTGAGCTCCAATTCCCATAAAGGGTACTAATAGATGAATGTGTCCACCTCCAAATGGAAATACATTTAAGGGGATGACTAAGCTTCCTATCGACATTCACTCATATTTACCCATTGGTATAAAGGACTCGATTGTGTGATGTGGCTTCAATGATTAAAGCTACGAGAATGGAAGAATGATAAACTCTAATAACTAGTAGAAGATGTGTTAAAATCAACAATAGCTATAGGTTTTGTCAAGTCCTTGATCTCAACCAGATTGAGGTTCTCATAGATAGGAGGGGGTGAACCCTCATTAGGTAACACAACATGACCATCAAAATCTCTTACAAACCCTTCCTGTGATAGTTCATCAAAGTTACTAACTCCTTCCTCTCTTTCCTCTTTGGTGGGATTCCATTAGGCTCTTGATAAATGGGCTTTGATTCATCCATCTTGTGCCTCTTTGGAGGCACCTACGTCGTCTTTGGAAAGAGGCCTCTATTCCTTCTAAACATGTAGATAGGTTGGTCAGCCAATTTGACTCAAAATTGAATAAACTTTCTTGTAATAATTAACCAAACCACATGACACTAGAAAAAATCCCTAAAGATGCAATCCAAGAAATACTACTCTTCCAAAGACAAGTCAATGAAGAGGTGAAATAGGGCCTTCGGGAGGTTATCCTAGGATGATAAGGGACCAATTCCAACCAACGAAGCTATGGGGTATAGTTACGGTAACCCTCATGTAACAATCAACCAAGGTGAAAGTGCCCTCATGAAGATGGGCACACTTCCGGGGATCTAAGGTGGATGTTATGCATCTATCTCATGTATTGCAAGCACTTCCCGCTTGTAGTCACCTACGATAAATCTAGGCCATGAAACTATGGCCACCACTTCGTGATTGACAATTGGGTAGAACAATTGTAGGCTGGGTTTCTACTAATGGGCAGGGAAAGTAGGACTTAAGTGCCAGATCCAAAGATCTAGTGAAAAGTGGTGTCACCCCGAGGACTTGCCACTTCACCTAGTGCCATGAGACTTGCATATCCCACCAAACAATCAAATGAGGGGAAAATCCCACTTGACTACTTAGCTTTCCCTTGTGCTTGATGCACGTATTAGGTGCACTTTCCCAATAAATGTTTTTGCTAATAATAGCTTTTACACTCTCTAGTAATGTGTCAGTCTCATTTTATGTGGCCTTGAGAATTAACTCTCCAATTCTACAACCAAGGCCCTAGAACCTAGGCTAGTGTTGGTTTATAGAAATAAAAACCTAGGTCTTTTCACTTAGATTGCTTCTCAAAGATTCTTAACTTTCGATTACAAAAAATGCGAGGCAATAAAATGTTCACAAGATGCAAATGTTTTAAAGATATTAAGAATACTTAATGAACATACATCTTCATTCCTCACAATAATGATATCTAATGCAAATTTTATAAGCACAATAAAAAAAAGATATCAACTCACTAATTCAGTTTGCTTTCAATAAAAGAACCCAAGAAACATGCACCCAAAACTCACTAAAGCATTAAAATGCAACTACACATTCTCACCTACATGCACTAAACTAGGAAAAAAGGTACTAAACAACAAGGTCTTTCTCTTCTTCACCTATAATGCAGTAAATGAGGCAAAAAGGTACAAAACAACAAGGTTTTCTCTTCTTCACCTACAATGCACTAAATGAGGCAAAAATGTACTAAACAATAACTTTCTTGTCTTCTTCACCTATAATGCATTAAACCGAGCAAAAATGTACTAAACAACCATGTCCTTCTCTTTTTCATCTAAGTGCACGAAAATAATTAAGAGGTGAGTTAATCAAATGATGTTGTTCTTCCTTCTTGGCAATGGAACCTATCCAAAGCTACAAAACTAATGCAACCAAATAAAAAACCCACGAACACAAGCTTGTAGTACTCTGAGGAATCACATAGACCAAACATAGTACCAGACAACTCATAAATTAGGGAGAAATTAGAGCAACAACTTTGTTTTTTAGACCCCATGCACCTATTACAAAACTAGGGTGCGTGGCCACGCAGTTTCTGTGAAGGTTGGGTGCATGGACTTCATGGTCCATGATTTTGTTTCCTTTGGAGGGTGCATGGGAAACTTGTAGCAGATTGAAAAAGATCTAAAACTAAACAAATGCTATTTTTCAAGGAGTTTGAATGTTGGATCCTTATAGGCCAAGGATAAAATGGCTCATAGAAAACCTAATTAAGGTTGTAACAATAGTCCCAAATGGGCCCTACGGAGAATAAATTCATGGAATTCTACCTAGTGGAGTTGCCAGTTCTGTTGTGGAAATTTTTTACTAACAACTAGGGATTGACTACCATCAAAACAATGGAGAGATCACCACTACTATTCCCCTAGGGTATTTATCTAAACTCAATATTATGACTGAAGATCCAAGAAGGTAAAAAAAATGAACCAAGAAAATAGATCAAGGAACTTGTATTTCATTGGTTGTCCTTAATCCTTCTCCCCTTCCAAAGCTTCAACGTAGCTCACCTTCAAATTTGCACAAAAAGAGATAAGAGACCTTTCTTAAATACTTTTTCCCCACTACATAGTTATAAACCAAATCATAGACAAGAAACATCAACAAATTTCCCTAGTTAACCTATAAATGGGGTTAATCCCTTTACACCAATGTGAATCAATCACAATGAGAATCAAATTATTGGGGGGGGGAGAAGATAATATATCTCTATTGAAAGCGATGAAGTACAACACATAATTATACTTGGTCACATTGCAGACACTCCCAAAACCAAAGTTTGATTTCCTCCACAACTTGAGCCACTCACATTCCTCACTCCAAATCCTTCACTATCTCCTTCTGCAAAAGGAAGAGGTCATAGGATGACTTCGAAACACAAATGGGAAGACACCTCAAAGACAAGGATCTCTAAGGGGGGAATCAAGCATAAAAACTCATGGACACATGAAGTTATTTCAATAGTATCATAATCTTGGTGTTCTCTCTCCTCCTCTCTCCCACGAGTTCCTTTTTAATGAGTGTTTGGTATGGTTGAGATGGTTAGGAGGTAGTTTTGAGTGGTTACTACCAAGGAATTGCTCTTCCAATTGTATGATTTCATGATTTTTTATATTTTTTGTGCATTTCCAAGGCCCACACACACTACAGGAAGGAAAGTCACATGGACACTCACCTTGCTCAAGGGAGAAATGTGTGGGGCTCAAAATTTGTGTTTTTTTAATTAAAAATTGAGCTGGGAATAACTGAAGTTGTTTCCTGAGGTATTAACCATCATTTTGGAATTCAAGGTCATTAATAACTATTAGTGGATTTTCTAGTGATTAGGGCCATTAGTATCCAAATTAGGGACATATGGATGTTGTTTGGGAGGCTATTATTCCATTAGGGTCACCATGATGCTGTTAGGGTCAATAGGGTTCCATTAGGGTCATTGGGGTTCCAATTAGTGCTATAACAGTATGGAAGGAAAGCAAAAGATTGAATCACCTAGGAATATAGTTTACAAATGAAGGTCTTCTCTCCTCTTGACCTAGGAGACTAAAATGGAGGATGGAGATGAAAACAGCCAGCTATCAAAGATATGGAAAAATAGTGAAGTTTATGTTGCAAGTGCAAGGGGTGCTCCAGGGGGAATAAAAACTATAGGGGACTCCAAGAAATATAGGATGATTAGGCATAGGGAAAATCCAAACTCGCTTGTGATTGAGCTAGAATACTTGGTAACTTTGGATTAAATAAGTGTGTACAATGTATATGGTCTTGTTCAATATGGGAAAGAGGTTGAATTCTGGAGATCTCTAAGGTCCCCGTGGGAAAGCATATTTTCATAAAAAATCCATGTGGCAGGGAACTTCAATGTCACAATCTCGCATAAGGAAAGAAGAAAAGGAAGTATGGTTAGAGATACTTTTGGATATAAATTAGAGGATTTAATGGTATATTGAGATCTTGTCGACACTCCTCCAAAGAAGGGAGTTTATACTTGGCCTAATCAAAGGATTGGTCCATGGCATATATGTAATACCCCGATTGTCAAGCCCCCGACTTATGGTATTTTATTTGACTATGGAATTATGTTCTATTTGTTAATGTGACTATGGACTTATGCTCATTTGTTTGATGATGTGATTATGGACTTTGGAATTATTATTATTAATGTTAATGTTGTTATTGTCATTGTTGTTATCATTGAATGTTGTTGCTATTAATTTTAATAAACAAATGGATAAGCAAAGGAAACTGAAAGAGTATGGGAGACCATGGATATCACAAAGTGAGGGGGAATGGGGGACATCCCTAGAACCTTAGATATTTTTGTTGGATGGCGGTTGTCCATCCTAGTTCATTTTGTGTCTTGGTAACTTTAGTAGTGTTGGTCACCCAAACATTGTACAACGAAACCCATTTTTTTTTATTTTTATGAACTATGGAGTTATTATTGCACCCTATGCATACCTTAGTGCCCCCCCCTTTCCTAGGGCACCCTCCTTGGGAGAAATTCCCTCCTATTTATGTGTTTTTGTCATTTATGAACCCTCTCTCTAGATTCTAGGAGCTATAAGCTAGAATTTAGCTTCCACCTCCTTGATTTGAGCCTCTACCTCCACAAGTGCGCCCCACTCCTCCATTCATACTTATTTTTGTGCTTATATGATATTTATGACCCTATTGTATCCCCTCTCTCACCTAATTTGCCCTCCTTAATGTTTTGTAACCCCCCTTATGCATTAATGCGCCTCCTTGTGCTCTTCATGGATACACTCTTTGGTTTTTATTAACTCCTCCTCATGGTGCTAATCCAAGAAAGGGAATCTCCTAACTAGGCCACCACTCCACTAATTTGAGTTAAGTCCCCATGATGAATCACAACCACACTTATACCAATTCTAGTTGGACACCTTGGGTTCAAATTTCCATCCTTGAGCTATTTATACATGTGCTCTCTCCTTGTTGAAACTAACCTTGAGCTTTGGATCACTTGACTTGTGCTATCTCAACGTGTTGGGAATGTTGATAGTATTGAGAATGTGTTGAGTATAACATACAACTCCTCTCCACCAAACATTCTTGACAACCCCCCCCCCCCCCCCCCGCAAAACTTGTCTTCCCATGGAAAAACATTATTGATTTAAATATCGAAAGGTTCATAACTCCAACCCAAATACCATGGGATACATAACTATTTAATCCAAAATTAAATGGATAAAGGATATGGATATGGTAAATCAACCATATAATACCTTTTTGGGGAAACAAATATATATTAAACAACCATATCGTATTTTTTTAAAATAAAATATGTGGTATTAAATACCATGGGATATGGAATTATTTGATCCAAAATTAAATGGATAAAGGATATGGATATGGTAAATCAACCATATAATACCATTTCACACTTAAAAATAATATTTTAATAATCCCTTTTCAAAGGATTAGCATCGTCCCTGGGGAGGCAGGTGCGGGGGGGATTATTTTTGATCCCGGAGGAAGAAAAGTTGCTGACTTTTCCTAGAGATTAGGCACAAGAACTAACAATGAAGCAGAATGGTTGGCGATGCATCATTCACTTGAGTTAGCCTCCTCACTAAACATGGCAAAGTTACAAGTAATTGGAGATTCCAGGCATGTAATCCAGACTATGAAAAATAGCACTTCGAGAGGAGCAAAGAGCCAAAACCTTCGAAAAAGAATCGAACTTCTCCCTCTCCCCACCGACACTCTTTTTCTCCATGTTCTCAGAAGTCTCAATTCGACAGCGGATAGGCTCGCCAACATTGGAGCTACTTTGGGAAAAGGTCAGTTAGTACAAAATAAAGTCTTGGGATATAAATTCATCCCTTAAGGAGTTAGCCATTGAACTCAAATTCATCCCAATGAACTCAAATTCAAATATCATGGATTTGGAGGCGTTCCTCCCGTTGTGGGCACCCGGCCTCATCTGCCCGCGCTTCCCAACAGATGGCACGTCATAAGCCATGTGCCTTCACATCAGGACTCAATTCTCTCACGCTCCAGCATTTATTGCTCCAGGGCGGTTTTAGGGCTCCGCTTCGAGGCATGGAGCAGTCAAATTCCCTTTCGCTCGGCCCTGGGCTACAACAGCTTAGCCTCTACGTTTCAGATTTTGATCCTCGGCAGCTTGAAGAAGACCCTCGCGACAGCAGCATTCAACTCAGCATTATGGACAGGATTCGGCAAGCCATTGCCACTCTCAGCCAGATTACCTCGGAAGTCAAGGTTTATTTAAGCAGGACGTATTCGGCGGTTTGCTCCATCGCGGACCAGAATAAAGAGCAGAACATGGAATTTAAATACATACACTCTCGCCTTTCCTGTGTTGAGTCCCGTCTGGATGACATTGATAGGAACACCATTGACCTTCTGGGGAAGGTTGACAGCATCAGAGAAGACCTCTCTGCCTTCATCAGTAAAACCTAGTTCAGCCAGGTCCAGGAAGCGCCGTCTGTCAATCAGGGAATGTTGGAAGTTGCTTCTTTTCTGCAGCAGAACTATAGATAGTCTCTCTTCTTAGAATTTTTGGAAATTGCTCTCTCCACAAGTTTCTTATGAACTTCTCCTTCTGAATGTTTTTTTGTCTATTTCTATGTAAACAGTTTGTAAGGGTATACCCCAGTAAAATGACTAGAAATTCCAAGAAAATTAGGAGTAAAGACTCTAAGAGCCAAATTCCTTGTAAAATCTGCATTTTATCTCTTTTTGAAGCAGAATCATGGCTCAAATTTTGTAATGAATGGCTGTGCACAACCTTTTATATATATATCTAAATTCCCCTGTTTCTGTTAAAAAAAAGGATTAGCATCGTCCCATTGATAAAGTGTTGCAATATGGTTGGTGGCATGTAATATAATGTGGCATATAAAATAGATATTGTAGTTCCTTCACACCCACGCTCCTACTGGAAATAAGGAACAAAGGTCTCGTCCTCCTTCGACTGGTATACAAAGGATCTCAAGGTGATCAGGTGGAGAGGTGGTCTTCATCGACTAATCTTGGTTTGTCCACTTAAAATTTAGAGGAGTGGATTTCCTTCATTCGGGGTCTAGATCATACCGGGCTTGTCCTCAACAACTCACCAGATTCATTAATTTATCTCTTCAACAAAAGAAAAGGCCAAGTGACTCGAGGTTGGCATATGGTGCTCTGGTTCAGTCCTCAAACCATCTCCATCAGAAATGGTGGTATAGATGTTTGTGGAAACAGAACGTGCCAACGAAACTGAAATGCTTCATGTGGTTGCTGTTAGAAAACAAACTCTTGATCTGGGATAATTTTATTAAGCGCGGTGGAAGTAGGCCAAGCATATGTGTTCTATGTAAGGGGACCTAGAGTGTGTGGAGCACCTTTTTGTCTCCTGTCCATTCAAAAATCATCATTGGAATCATAGATGTTATTTGAGCTCCATTCATTTCGAATTTCATAAAACATATGAAAGGATCAAACGATCATTTTTCTAGGAAAGCATGACGACCATCTGCATATTTGTGTCCAAATGTAATATTTAACAAAGACATAAAGGTGAGACAATGAAACTTCCAAGTGACCTTCGACTATGTCCAATTCCAGTTGTAGTATGGATTAACATTTCTATGGATTTCATTGCGGGGTTACCAAAATATGGTAATAAGTATGCAATCATGGTCGTGATTGATTGCCTTTCTAAATATGTCATTTTTGTGCCCTACAACACCCTTTCAAGGCCTCTATGCTAGCTCAAGTCTTCATGGATAATATATTCAAAATTCATGGTATGACATACACTATTGTCACAGATCATGACCCCACCTTCACTAGCAATTTTTGGCAAGATTTGTTTCATTTGCAGGGAACTCAATTGAATCTCAGTATCACATATCCCTCCCAAATTGATGGTCAAACTGAAGCTATTAATAAGCACCTAGAAGTGAATTTCTGGTGCTTCACTTCAAAGTGACAATCTCAATGGAATTAGTGGTTACCTTTAACAAAATGGTGGTATACTACAACTTCTCATATTGCCACACAAATGACTCCCTTTGAAGTTGTCTATGGACAAAAGCCTCCCTTAGTACTATCCTACTTACCAAGAATATCTAAGGTACAAGAGGTCGAAAAAACACTTATAGCTCAAGCCAACATTCTCCACTCTTAAGGATTATCTTGTAATGGATTAGAATAAGATGAAGCAACAAGTTGATCAACATCTTTCAAAACATCATTTTGCAGAAGGGGATCCAATATTTATTTGCCTACAACCCTATAAGCAGACCTCGCTTAAGGCCATCCACCACAAGAAGCTTGCCCACAAGTTTTATGGGTCCTATAAGATCCTCAAACATTTGGTCCTGGTGGATTACAAATTGGAGCTACCTAGGCACTCCAAGATTCATCCCATTTTTCATGTCTCTTGCTTGAAGAAAGTGGTCAATCCTCACTATCGTATTCAAACTAGCCTCCTAGAATTAGATGAAGAAGGTTCTGTTTGGTTGCATCCTGAGGCCATTCTTGACAAAAGGGAATTTCATCTCCACCTTTGCACCATCCAAGAGGTCATGGTCTAGTGGAAAGATACCCACACTGGGAATGCTACATGGGAACCAACAAAGATACTTCAATGATTTTCAGCCTTGAGGACAATGTTTTTCTTTAAGGGGTAAGGAAAGTTAGGGTCTAGTTACCTTAAACCCCTTCAATAGACAACTTATTAGTATTGAGGCCATCTACATTAAATAAGGTCCATAAAGTAGATATAGTGTGAAAGCAATATTTTTAAGAAGACTTACTAGAAGGTTCCTCCTACTAGAAAGAGTCTTCAATGAGAAGGATTACTAGAAGGTTTCGTCTATAAGAAAGTTCGTTCACTAGAGACTATATAGGAGTAGAAGCTATGTAACAAGATGTCTTATGAAGTATTTTGTAATTGGATCTTGGCTTCATTTGGAGGTTTCCCCTCAAAGAGGCAATTGAAGATTGCTTTCATCAATAGCGATATTGCTCTTGTGATATTTTGTTATCTACTATTGTCTCTTACTGTGGTAATTCTATTATTTTCATTTTGAAACCTTTCTTTATCTAGTTAGTTTTGCTCCAAATTTCCAATTTTGCTATTAAGGTACATAACATTTGGTATCAGAGCAATTTTATATGCCGAAAATATTAGATTTTATTTTTAGAGCAAGAGGTGTGTTCCGAATTCTATAAATTACATAACGAGATGTCATTTAGTGGGTAAATCTACAATTGGGGAAGACTATAGACAAGAAATACAAGAGGTTTCACTTGGTTGGACACCTTTGTAACCCCTGTTGGTACCCCTTTGAGTAGTATCGCATCAGACAACACTTGTATACAAAATTTCACTTCCACGTACCTTTGGATATACCATAAGTCACCTAGGCATCCTGAAACCAACTTAGATAATCCGATTGACCACCTTGTTGCTATAGTGGCACCGAGGACAACACTTGGGAAGATTACTCTCTAATGCCTAGGTAGTTAGGTAGTACAACTAAGGGCATGTTTGAGCCTCCTTAGTTAGTTCCCTTAGAGATTGGATCGAGTACTATCATTATATGCTGCAAGTATATTAGAGAGATATAGTACCTGACAATCCCTTACCCTCAGGACCTTGGAATCCCTGCCCTTTGTGAACAATCCGTGAATTACCATTTTAAGAATTTGGAAATTTTTTTAGCGAAATAATATTTGGGCAGGAGTACAATTCCCTAGGATTAGCAGAGTAAAAAACAAAAAAATCTGAATCCTGCTTGCACCCTTCTTGCAGATCCATTTCAATAGAATCATTGCGATGAGTTGATTTCACTGGTGCCCATCTTATGTACCCCTTTTTTGTGGGCCTGTTTCCCCTATGGATAACAATCGAGGAGGTGAGATCCCCCATAAAGTTTCCCAATTGGAAACACTATATGAATAGTTGCAACACAAGTTCTACTGCAACCACTTCTCTACTCAACAAAATCTTGATGACATTTGTGGCACATACTTCCTAAAATCGATATCACCAAATTCGATGGGTTAAACCCCATAAGATGGGTCACTTAGATGGAACATTTATTTTCCTTGCATGGCATCACATATGATATGATGAAACTTAGAGTGGGTATCTTATATTTAGATCTTGAACGTAGGCAATTGTGGCAATGGCACAAGAAATCCTACAAGGGTTGTAATGCCTGGACATAATTTGCTTTTGATCTCTATGAACGTTTTGAAACAAACACTCATTATTTGGGGCAACTAACTGAGCTCACCCAGTCGAGAACAATTGAAGATTTCATCTCATCTTTTGAAGGCATGTTTGGAACTTTTACAAGGAATGTTTCAATAGTGGTTTGAAAGAAGAAACACATGCATATGTATTAATGTCTTATATTACTACGTGGTTGGATGCCACTCAAAGAGATAGAGAAATCCAAAGGGTGATGAATGCTCAAACCAAAAAATGCCTCATTTGTTCCCCGTCCCCTTTCCTTATTTTATGCTAATCCCTCTCCATCTTCTCCATATCTCAAGATCCAAAAGTTAACAAAAGTTGAAATGGTGGTGTGCCATCTCAAAGGTCTTTGCTAAAACTATGATGAGAAATATTCACCTAGACATAAATGTAAGGAGCATAAACTCTTTATGGACATTTTTGATGAGGAAGTTGACGCTATCACACAAGAATTCCCTCAGACACCCGTGGAAGACATTTCCCAACATGATATATTAGAGACGAAACCCCATATCTCTTTGCATGCATTGATTGGTCTTTATGGAACTAAAATCCTCAAATTCATAGGCTACCTCAAACATCGCAAGCCCATCATCTTAATTGAATCATAGTGGTAGCACACATAACTTTATTCATCATCAAGTAGCCCAAGAAACACATTGTTATATCCATGCTATGAACAACTTCCAAATCATGATTTCCAATGGAGGCCTTATGAAATGTGGGGGTCGTGAAAATGTGCATCTTCAAATGGGTGATTAGTCCCTCAAAACCCACATGTTTTCTATTGATATGGGTGGTTTTGATATTGTCTTTAGTGCTGAATGGTTACGAACATTAGACCCCATCACCATGGAATTTAGTACCTTATACACGAGTTTCCAACATGAAGGGAATAACGACACTCTCAAGGGAATTACAACTAGATCTCTATAGATTATCAGTTTGCATTGTATGGAAAAGTTTCTTGAAAAAGGACATTTAGGCATTGCACCACTATTCCATGCCATTCAAGCTTTTAAGACCCCTTATGACATGTAATTAATCTTGGACAAACACCAACCCATCTTTGACACTCCCAAACTATTACCCCCTTCCTATGGTGAGCATGATCATTCCATTCCACTCATACCTGGTAGCATCCCACCCACCATACACCCATATCGCCATCCATTTTCCCCAAGAATGAAATTGAAAATACAATTCAAGAGTTGCTAGTTATTGCTATCATCAGCCCCAATACCAACCCCTATTATTCCCTTGTTGTTATGGTCCTCAAGAAAGAAGGCACTTGGTGCATTTGTCATGACTTCCGTGCTTTGAACAAGTTGATTGTCAAGGATAAGTTTCCAATTCCTATAATTGATGACCTTGTAGATGAGCTAAAGGGTGCTCACTTCTTTACCAAATTCGATCTTTGCTCAAGCTATCATCAAATTTCTATGAAGTCGATATTCCCAAAACCACTTTTCCCATTCATGAAAGTCATTATGAGTTCTTGGTGACTCCCTTTGGCCTTTGCAATGCTCCATCCACCTTCTAGAGTCTCATGAACATAATATTTAAACCCTTTCTACATAAATTGGTCCTCATCTTTTTTAATGACATTGATTTACAGTAAAAACTGGAAATCCCATCTAGCCCTTGTGGATTAGGTCCTACAACTACTTGAGGATCATCGCCTTTCTTAAAAGTTCCAAATGCGCGTTTAGTGTCTTTGAAGTGGTATATTTGGACCATATTGTCAGTCAGGAGGGTGTGCATGTGGATCTAAAGAAAATTGCAGCATTGAAGGATTTTCCTTGCCTTAAGAATCTTAAGAATCTTAGAGGTTTTCTAGGTCTCACAAGTTATTACAGAAGGTTCGCCCAAAATTATGGTAAGATTGCAACTCCACTCACAAATTTGCTAAAATAAATGCTTTCAATTGGAATAATGCAACATAAAAGTCTTTCCAGGACTTAAAGGAGACTATGTGTACCACTTTGGTACTGGCTTTGCTCAATTTCACTACAAAGTTTGTCCTAGAATGTGATGCCTTGCGTAAAGGCCTTAGAGCAATTCTCATGCAAGAAGGCAGACCATTGGCTTTTACTAGCAAACAACTCTACGAGTGGCACTTGGGAAAATCCACTCATGTAAAAGAGATGATGGCTATATTACATGTTGTGGACATATGGCATTCATACCTACTTGGGAAACATCTCTAGATAAAAAACAACCATCGCAACTTGAAATATTTTATGGAACATAGAACTTCCTCCCTTGAGAAAGAAAAATGGGCCACCAAAATGTTGGGATATGACTATGAGATAATTTATCAGAAGGGTAAGGAGACCGTGGTAGTAGATGCTCTCTCTTGACAGTGTGAAGAAGCAAGTTCCCTCTTTTCCCTCTCCTATTGGTAGAATTTATCATTGACGTCAATAGGTTCAAGAGATTTCTGAAGTCATTAATGTCAAAGGAGAAGTGATGATGTGATAGTGAAAGGCTTGAGGCAATGATAATGATAGGATTGTGGTTCGGTACCAAGTCTTGTTTTGGTACCAGTTTTAGTACGAGTTCCAATACCAATTTTGGTACAAGGAAAATGACAAGTATGGAAAACTAATGAAAGGAAAGGGCTGGAGATATGAATTTGAGTCCATGATTGTTACAAATGACGCATATGAATATGTGGTCATTTGTTGGAAGTGTTTTCAACATAGCCATCAAGGATTGATGCGGCATTGTTATACTGATCAACTTCGGTCCACATATGACCGACATGGTTCTTCACCAATTGGAACAACTCCAGGTGTCATCATTCAAATGTTTATCCTTCCATCAAAGGTATGGTCAATGCCTTGGTTCATGAAATGTAGCAATGATTCTAGAAGTGATCTCGGGTCGCATATGAACTACTTGGTCTGCTTACGAACAATCAAACTTCATTATTGATTGAGTGGTTAAAGAATTTTTATGACATCATTGTGGTCCACTCGAAGAGGGAAAAGGAGAAATTGGCTATGCGATTGGTTTACAAAGATCCAACCTTCGCGCTACTCCATTCAACAACACTTGGGCTCATGCAACCGTAGAACGATTTGTTGAGTTGTATTTGAGCCACTAAAAGTCAAAATATTGTTTTGAAGTGTATCACATGAAATTATATCAAGTCGTCCCAATCAATAGGAAACTTAAAGAATATAAATAAAAGTGTGATCCGTTATTTGTGGTGTAGTGATTGGGTGGAAGTGGTAGATCGGATTTGAGATAGTAGCAAGTCAGTAAATAAAAAAGTGGGGAGATCAACTAGCTCTATTGAATAGGGTTTATAATCGATAAAGATAATCTTTTGAATGGCTTAGTGAATTGGATAAGGCCCATTTTGTACCCTTTGTATGCCCTATTGAGGATTAGATCCAAGAATGTGAAAGGCAGAAGATTGATTGTCTAAGGATTATGTATTCGCCAATCATAAAACTGAGAGGAAATGTTCCAAAACATTTTTGATTAAGAATTGATTATAATTTGAGGTGCAACATACTTAAAAAAGGTGTAAGTATCGTTAATTAAACAAGAGTTAGTAATTTATGTGAGAAGACCTATTGACTGAACTAAGAACTGTGCTTAACGACCATATCATCAAAGACTTGTTGACTGAGGCATCTTGAAGACTATTATATGAAAGTGTAGGATCAACAGAGAAAATTGGAGAATAGACCAGAGGATAATCAAAAGATAAATTGTGGGCAGAAGATAAAAGTGAATTATCATTTTCCGTGAGAAAAGAATAAAGCAGTGGGAAACCATTGCTCATGGGAAGAAAATAAGCAGTGAGAAACAATTGCTCGTGGCCATAGAATAAAGCAGTGGGAAACCATTTCTCATGGGAAGAAAAATAGTGGGAAACCACTGTTCGTGGGAAAAAGATAAACAATGGGAAACCATTGTTCATTGGTAGAGGAAAATCGGAGTATTACCACTGATAGAGGATACCCATAAGACAATTGAGATTATCATTAAGTTGATATGACTACTAAGTTGATGGAATCTACTCCATTGAAATTGATCAATATACAATATTGAGTTTCATATCTATTTGATGTACTTCTTGTTGATGACTTCTCTTGTTCATAGTTGATGACTTCTCTTGTTCATAGTTGATGATGAATGATTAACTACATAGATTTGATTTGGTGAAAATTAAAAATTGTCTAAGATACTGATTCACCCTCCTCTCAGTATCTCCATGTGTTCTACATCTCCTTCATCATCGTAGACTAGTTGAATGTCATTCATAATGAATAGTTTACAAATCCCACAATTGCTACCATGATCCAACAACTTAAACACGAACCCCATGCATATCCAAGATAGACTTGGCACAATGGTTACCTTCGTTATAAAGGACGTCTATATTTACACAAGAAGTCATAATTAAAATAATGAGTGTTATCTGAGCTCCATTCATTCCCCATAGTCGATCATTTTGGGTTTCATAAAACATATCAAAGGATCAAACGATAATTTTTCTAGGAAGGCATGAAGAATCTTTTTTATTCACATTTTTGGTTGAATGTGATATTTTCCAAATACATAAAGGTGAGGTAGTGAAACTTGCAAGTTGTAGTGTCCCATCATGGCTGGTATAGTTTGAGACATAGAAGGAGGATGATTTTTTATGGGTTTTGTAAGCTAGACTTATATGTTATGGACCTAGTTGAGTCACTTGATTGGTGAACACTGATATATATGTATATAAATGGTTGCATATTTGATTATGTGTACCATATTGATATTGATTAAGAACATGTTCTATGAATGTTTCTATTTCTACATTTGGTTAATGATATGGATTATGATATATGATTGTGACATATGGATGATCATTGTTGTGTGGAACAAATAACCGATCATGATATTGTTGATGATACATGAGTTATATAATTATGTATGATCAACTTTGTAATGAGTAGGATGTGGCAGGGAACTTAGTTACTTGTCGATAAGGATGCTCAAATTATAGATAACTATGGAATCCATTTTGTTAGAGAAAAAATCATCGAGGATGTCTTGTACACATTTGGGTAAAATGTGATTAAGTTAATTCATTATGAATTTTAATTGATGCTCTTAATTTATGAGGGTATGATATGTGCAAGCATAGAGAAACAAGACCTTGCCAATAAGACCATCGGATGGGTATGAGCTCACAATTAGTACCCTAAGGGAAACGTGGAATTTCATATTAGAATATATGAGAAGTCATGGAGGGTAGGGTGCAAATATTATAGATAAAAACATTTCCATAGCATCATTCTCCTTTTCTAGTCACCTAGTCCTTGACTTCATGACTCCTAAGGGTCTCTAACCACCTTATCTACCACATAAACGAAAACCCAAATGACCAAACTTAGCTTAACTAGGCACGTTCCTAGTTTTGAGGGCACCTCCCTTGATTTAGGGAGTGATTCCCTGATTTTAGAAATGTTAGAGTTCATTATTAGTTAGTAACTGAGAGAAATTTGCTAATTTTGCTCCTAACTGATCATTCATGCCCTAATTCTCCGTCATGGACCTAATTAGGAGTTTTGCACTTCCTCTCAGTTAATTAACTCAATATTCAATCGGTTAACTAAGCAATTAGTTAGATAACTAGTTATTGTGAAGTCTAGAGTCAATATAACTCAATTTAGGATAGTTAGCACGACTAACTGAGAGTTTTTATCCTCTTGTTAAGCCTAAGTAATCTCATGCACTACATGGACAATTCGAATTGGCTCTAAGCCTAATTTGAGTTTCTTCTATTTAAATATTGTACACCACCACTCATTCAAGTCAATGAAATATATCATTCAATTCTTCCTATATGCTTCTAGTTTATTGTGTAATGACCTATTCTATTCATTTCTTACATAATTTATTGATGGTTGATTTGATTTTCACTATATGTCTCATTAATTTATGTACCCAGATCTATTTGTTCAAATCTCATATGGTATCAAAGCATAGGGGGTACTAAACTAGTTAGTGTTTTAGTGATTTGTTGTCAATAATCTTGCTTTTGCAAGTTGATAAGGGATTTTGTAGCCATCAAAAAGGATTTTGCATCCACCAAAGAGCTCATTTGCAGTTCATTTTTTTCCAATAAAGTGCTCATCTACAACCAACACAATGCTCATTTGTAGCCATCAAAGAAGTGCATTTGCAGCCATTAAGAAGTGCTCATTTACAACCATCAAAGATTCAGTGCATTTGGAGCCACCAAAAAGCTCTTTTGCAACCATCAAAAAGTGCTTTTGCAACCATCAAAGAGATATTTTGTAGCCATGAATCTCCTATCTCCCCAGCTCAGTTGCTACACAGTTGGTATGCTCGATCTAGTCTTGTTGAAGGAGGCCTCAGAAGCTTCACAACACATGAAGTTCAATGAGTGTTTCCTTTTGTTCTCATCGATATCTCACCACCTGACATACGAATATTTTGTGAAAAACCTCCATTTATCCTATTTACCATGCCAGGTAAAAGCATACTTCCTGTAGGTATCCCAAAATATGGGAAAAATACACTCCATAAAGAGGGTACAAATGTAGGGATATGTTCCCATCCCCATGAGAATGAGGGGAAGGGGGTAACTTCTTACTGACAGGTTAAAGCTTGGGAATGAAGGTGGCACACTGGTGTGAAAATGAGGCATTCCAAAAGTAAAATAATTCACATACATTGAAAGAGGCCCCAGAAGCTTCACATCATATGGACTACAAGGACATATGATCATCCATGATCCACCACTCAGCTGACGAAGACACTTTTCTAGGCCCATAAGAAGAGGCGATCTACAAATTTCTTCTATCCATTCGAGAACTAGTCACAAATTAAGTTCAAATTTCAGAAGACATTGAAGAACTTGTCCCAAATCAAGTTCAAATTGAAGAAGCCTTCTAGCATGTCTCTTCAGTCTCCAAATCTATAACCTTTGCTCCTACTACTCACCAATTTCCATACAATTTTTTCTTAGTAGATTGACTTTTTTTTACATTCTCTTTTATGTTTTTTTTTGCTATGTGGTTTATCCCTATTTCCCAGCTTTTAGAGAATATGTTTTTTTAGTGCATGGGTACCTAATATGACTACAAATTGCCGAGACCCATTTTTCTTTCTCATCTAGTCAGGCTTATGGGGGGGGTGTTAGAGATAAAAAGCTCTCCATAGCATCATTCTCTTTTTCTAGTCACCAAGTCCTGGACTTCATGAATCCTAACGGTCTCTAACCACATTATCTGCCACATAAACCAAAACTCTAATAACCAAACTTAGCTTAACTAGGCACATTCCTAGTTTTGAGGGTGCCTCCCTTGATTTAGGGAGTGATTCCCTGATTTTAGGAATGCTAGAGTTCATTTTTAGTTAGTAACCAAGAGAACTTTGCTAATTTTGCTCCTAACTGACCATTCATGCTTTAATTCGCCTTCATGGACCTAATTAGGAGTTTTGCACCCCGTCTTAGTAATTTAACTGAATATTCAATTAGTTAACGAAGCAATTAGTCAGATAACTAGTTATTGTGAAGTCTAGAGTCAGTATAACTGAGTTTAGGACAGTTAGCATGAATAACTGAGAGGTTTTAGACTCTTGCTAAGCCTAACTCATCTCATGCACTGCAGGGATAATTTGAATTGGTTCTAACCCTAATTCGAATCACTTCTTTTAAAATATTGTACACCACCACTCATTCAAGTCAATGAAATATATCATTCAATTCTTCCTATCCGCTTCTAGTTTATTGTGTAATCATCTATGTTATTCATTTGTTACATAATTTATTGATGGTTGATTTGATTTTCACTATATATCTCATTAGTTTATGTATCTAGATCAATTTGTTCAAATCTCATAGTAGAGTCCTGAATCCATGAGAGATTAATATGCAGTCTTAGGTCTATGGAAGAGATTAGAGCGCAGAGTCCTGAATCCATGAGAGATTAATATGCAGTCCTAGGTCTATGGAAGAGATTAGAGCGCAGAGTCCTAAATCTACTAGGACGTGAATTCCTAAGTACTAGACAAGGGCATGGAGTCCTAATAATTTTGAAGAGGTGCATAATAGGGGTGCAAAATCTCTATTGTTCAACAGAAAAACACAGCTCAAGGGCATAAATCAACCGAGTAAACCCACCTAGATTAAACCTTGAATTAATTTAACTCCAAAATTTACTCACTTTTGAGGGGCTTTTAACTTTAATATTATTTTAATAAAAATGTGAATGATTTAATTATTTATAAAGAACAATATGAATTTACCTAAAAATGACACAAGAGATAGTGAATAATAGGATAATTATTAAAGCAACTAAAAATATAAAAAATGTGGGATTGCCACCTTAGGGGAGGGTAGTGAATAATACAAAATATTTCAATTTATAAAAAAATGATAATTTACATGAGAATGTGAAGTGTTACCCCTCTCAAAGCTATAAATACATAAATACCCCCATGATATGAGGGGAGAAGAGGAGAGCAACCATACGCTGTTGAGATGGTTTTGGAATTTCTAAATTAGATATCCATGTTAGCTTAGTTGGTCGATTGAGATTTGAGTGGTGTTGAGAGAAAGAGAAAATTATCATCTTTTTATGATTGCATGTGATATCTCTATTGCTACATTAGGTATTGTTGTGATCATACATCTAATAGGTTTATTGGGGGGGATTTCTCCCTTGATAAGGCTGGGAAAAAAATTGGTTGGTCTTTGGAGTTGGCAAGTGGAGCTGTTTGACAGAGCAAATCAGATGGGTTTCATGCATAATTTTCAGTTTTGTTCAATTTTGATACATTGTGTTATTTATCCATTTGAAATAAATTCTGATTTCCTTAAGAAATAAATCTATAGTTAATTATTGAATATTGGCAATATATAATTTCAACTAACTTTTTAGGTAACCAAACAATTTGTATGGCATCTTTGGAAGTAAATTTTTTATGTAGGGATTAAAGGAAAACAATATGATGCTAGAGCTAAATATCTTATATCTTATTTATTCTATTATTTGCCTCATTCTATAAATTTATCCTTGGAAGAAGCAAAAAGTATTCAATGAGGGCATGCAATAAGTTTATCAAAACTGTAGTTTGTTGTTTTAATTTCTGCTTATGAAAGAAATTTTGTCCATAGTATGCATTATCATTACTAATGGTATTTGAAAAGCTTAAATTGATAATTGTGAAATTTTGGATGATATTTTGTTATTTGTGGTTGTAATGGCTACCTTGGATGTCGTGTATTTGAAAAAATGTGCAAAAAGCTCTTAGAGGTTTTAATTTTGTTGGGTTTTAAAAAATTGAGTTTTGAGACTATTATGCTACGTTTTAGTGCAACTTTAGGGTGTATCTGTTCCATATGAATCTGGAACCCCCGATTAAAGTTAACAAAAAATGTTTCATAATAAGATTATGTGATCTAGACAACTTTCCATATTCCCCAGGTACCTTGTGGGGATTGTCTTGGGGTTTGATTGTGCAATCTTGCATATCATTACCAAACCCCTTATTAAATTATGATAGTAGATAGGGCTATAGATTTAATGCCTGTAAAGTTTTTATTTTATTGCCTCAAGAGCTATGTTAGTTTGCTATCAAATTGTTTGTTTTAAGTCCTCAATGAACTATATTAGTTTGCCATCAAATTGTTTGAAGAAATACCTCAATGACTATAGTTTTCATGCATGAAAACAGTTTGAATAAATGTTTCAATGGTTGTATCTTTCATGGGTGCAAAGTGTTTGATTAAACACCTCAATGATTGTAGCTTGCATGCATGCAAAGTGTTTGATTAAAGACCTCAATGGCTATAGCTCCCATGCATGCAAAGTGTTTGATGAAATGCCTCAATGGTTGTAGCTTTCATGCATGTAAGGTGATCCCCCCCCATGCATGCAAAGTATTTAATGAAATGCCTCAATGGTTGTAGCTTTCATGCATGTAAGGTGATCCCCTCCCCCCATGCATGCAAAGTGTTTGATGAAATGCCTCAATGGTTGTAGCTTTCATGCATGTAATGTGTTTGATTGAAGGCCTTAATGGTTGAAGCTTTCACGTTTACCCTTTTGCTTTTGATTTAGAAATCTTGGCATTTGTCTAACTATGATTATAAATAATGGTATGATGTTAATGCAGAGATTGTTGCCATGTTTGCTAATCATATGCTTGGTTGCATACAATACAAAAATATTTGTGAGTAATTCATTTCAAGCATGAAGGGACTTATTCTTTATGTTTGTTCATTACTTTTTTGTTAATTTCTAGTTGTGGAATTGATGGATTGTTTAAGTCTTTTGACAAACTAGGCTTCATGGCATTATATTTATCTTCACACCTCTATGATTATAATTACATATGTGAGATGAGTCTAATCATAGTTAATTAAAAAAAAGAGTCATAATGTCCAACTTCCAATTTTAGTTGTAGTATGGATTGTCATTTATGTGGATTTCATTGTGGGGTTACCAAATTTTGCTAATGAGTCTGTGATCATGGTTGTGATTGAGTTCCTTTCCAAATATGCTCATTTTTGTACCCTTTCAAGGCCTCTATGGTAGCTCAAGTCTTCATGGATAATATATTCAAACTCCATGGCATGTCGTAGACTATTGTGACAAACCATGACCCCACCTTCACTGGAAATTTCTAGCAAGAATTATTTCAAATCTAGGGAATTCAACTGAATCTTAGCACCACCTATCACCATCGAATTAATGGTCAAGCTAAAGCTGCCAGTAAGTGCAAATGTACGTGTGGTGCTTTACTTCAAAGTAACAATCTTAATGGGATTAATGGTTACCTTTAGTAGAATGATGATATAATACAACTTATCATGCTGCCACTCGAATGAGTCCATTTGAAGTTTTCTATGACCAAAAGCCCCCCTTGGTATTATCCTACCTACCAAGCATCTTTAGGGTACATGAGGTTAACTAAACATCCACACCTCAAGTCAACATTCTTCGCACTCTTAAGGATAATATGGTAATAGCTCGGAATAGGATGAGATAATATACTAATCAACATCGTTCATGATACCATTTTATAGAAGGGGATCAAGTATTTGTATGCTTACAACCCTATAAGCAAACCTCACTTAAGGCCAACCACCACTAGAATATTTCCCCCAAGTTTTATGGGACATATCAAATCCTCAAACGTGTGGGCCCGACGACTTACAACTTGGAACTACCTAGCCACTTCAAGATTCATCCCATCTTTCATGTCTCCTGCTTGAAGAAAGTTGTTCACTCCCACTATTGTATTCAAACTAGCCTTCCAAAATTGTATGAAAAAGGTTCCATTTGGTGCAATGATGGAGATGACATTCCTTTTTGTTGAGGATCGCATCAGGCTACAACCAAATGGAATCAACTTCATCCAATCTTTCATGTCTCTTTCTCAAAGAAAGTAGTCATCCCTCATTGTCATATTCAAACTAGCCTTCCATAGTTGAAGGAAGAACGTTCCATTTGGTTACAACCCAAGGCCATCCTCAACAAAACGGAATTTCATCTCCATAATCGCATCATCGAAGTGGTCTTGGTCTAGTGGAAAGACACCCACCTTGAGGATTCAATTGTTAAGAATCAAACAACTTCTCTTGAAAGGGGGAAGGAATCAACTGCCAAGATTCATGCAACTTCACTTGAAAAGGGGGGATTTAGGTGTCAAGATTAAGGTAAATTCACCTAAAAGGGGGGAGGATTTCAAGCATGAGGAGTCTCCCAGGCTAGTAATTCCTTGCTTTGAGATTTTGATGCAGACAACCCAAACCAACATTTAGATGACACAAACATAGGTAGCTCAAGTCATTGTGACAACATTGATTTGGATGAGGGGGATCCCAAGAATAGGCCAAAGTGGTGGCACAACACCATTGGAGATGTTCGAGTGGGTGAAACAATCAACAGATGATCATTGAGAGGCAAGAGCAAGAAGAAAACTAACATGGTAAACTTTGCTCCGAGGGCCAACATTCAGGGAATTTATGAGACACATATCTTCAAGGAGGTAAAAGGGAACTGAATGGGAGAAGGCCATGGCAATTGAACATGAGCTTCTATTGAAAAACGAAGAATATCATTGATATTCCACCAAGGAAGAAACCCATACTCTGCAAATGGGTGTACAAGGTCAAGTACAATGCTTATGGCACACTCGACAAGTACACAAGGTAGTTGGTTATAGAAGGGTTCTCACAACAAGGCATCAAATAAGGGAGACCTTTGCTCCTAAAACAAATATGAGCACCATCTGATTAGTTCTAACCATGAAAACACACTTTGGCTAGAAGGTCCATTAGATGAACGCAAAGAGTGCCTTCCTTAATGGATATTTGGAGCAAGAAGCCTTATACGTATCAACCATAGGGTTTCATGTTCCAAGAAAGAAGCATCTTTTGTGCAAATTGAAGACAGCTCTATTTGGCTTGAAGCAAGCACCCAATGCATGGTACATTAAAATTGATAGGTACTTGGATGAACAAGGGTTTGAACAAAGTCCATCGAATTCCTATTTGTAAGACAAAGGCATTGATAATGAAATCATCCTACTAGTCATTTATGTAGATGACATCATTTTTTTTCTTCAGCGAATAGTAGATGACATCATTATTACAAGTAGTTAGCTAAGTGCTATATAAAAAATCAAATCTAGTATGAGTAAAGATTTTAACATAATTGATCCAAGTCTCCTACATCATTGGCTAGGTGTAGAAGTTTGGCTAACAGATAACAACGTTTTTGTCTCACAATCAAAATATGCTGGGAGTTTGCTCGACATGTTTAGAATGACAAATTACAAAGTCTCATCTATCTCCATGGAAAAAGAGTTGAATATTTTAGCCAAGACTAACTCTTAAGACAATTAATGAGTCAATTTATAGGCAACTAGGGGGAGCTTTAAAATATACCTTACAACCACTAGGCTTGATTTGAGATACAATGTGAGCTTCATCTCCCGATTCATGACAATGTCAAAAGTAGAACATTGAACTGCAATGAAAAGTGTGTTGAGATATGTGAACAAGACACTTGACCTTGACATTCTATACAATAGAAGTAAAGACCGAAGGTTGTGTGCATATATAGATTTAGATTGGGCAACTTTTGTGCATGATAGAAAATTCAATTCGAAATATGTTTTCAATCTTGACATGGGTTTAGTTAGATGGACTAGCAAGAATCAACATGCAAATCATCAACTTAAGCAACATATTGAGTAATTAATGAAAGGATCGTGTGAGGCAATTTGACTTAGGAGGATGCTTTCAAACATGAAGATGAAGTAGACAGAGCTAAAACCTTTTTGTGACAATCAAGGGGTGCTGGAACTAGCCAAGAATCCAACCATCCATGTGTACCAAGCATGCTGAAATATATTGTCACTTCATTAGACAAATATAAAGGATGGACCTATTAATTTGAAATATTGTCAATTAGAGGACCAAACTGCAAACATTTTTACCAAGTCTCTAGGTCCTATAAAATATGTAAAACTTCAAGATAAGCTTGGGATGGTTAATAGATTGATCAAAAGAGGGTGTTCAAAAACATGTCAAAATAATAATAGTCAATAGATATTAAACATAAGCATTTATAAAATAATTGTAACTTTATGTTATACTATGGGTTGATGTTTTATTCTACTTTTGTGTATCTAGGTCTATCCCACATTCATAGACTTTGAATTGACCCATTAGTATGTAGCCATTTCTATGGAGGCTTTCACTCGTTTGAAAGGCAATATAGAACTCTCTCAAGTAATCTTGGTTTCTTTTATATATCCAATTTTCAAGTTATTGTGATATTTCTCAGCTTTAAACGAACATGGATACTAATGATAGTTAAATTTCTGGTTTTTTGAGAATTGATAATTGAAAAAAAAGAAAGAGGAATAAAGTAAGAAAGCAACAAAAAGTTGTATTTTGAAGTTTATTCCATTGGGTGTATTTTGTGCAACATGCATAGTTTGTTTGAGTTTTTTTTCATTCAAAATAATGATTAATTCAAGATTTGAGCAATTCAAACAAGAAACCTATTTTATTACTTTATGGTTATTTGACAGAATTATGATTCAATATCTTGCAAATGGATCATACACAAGATTTGGGATTGGGATGTTGATTAGCACTAATTTTGTTTAATTTCTGAATGGTTTTTTGGACATTTTGTTTACTTAAATGGTCTTCATATTTTGTAGAGAACTAGATTATTTCATATTTTTTCTTGGCATGTTATTGGGTTGTTAGGCATTTTCAAGGTTTGCTTTGATCTAGGAATTCACATCAATGAACATTTACAAGGACTCTACCTCACATGTTCAAACAATGGGATTTTGCAAATTCTATAAGTTTTCCACATCTAGATTATACATAAAACCATGGAAAAGTTTGCTAAAAACTATTACATATTACATTAGATTATACATAAAACCATGGAAAAGTTTGCTAAAAACTATTACATATTACATTAGATTTTTGAAACTTGTGTGCAAATAGAACCACCAAGGGTTTCTTTCAAAAATTATTAAAATGTATTTTTTAAACTATTTGATTTGATATGTTTTAAGAAATTCATCAAAAAGTTTCTTTTTGCCAGGAAAATCACTATGATAATGATAAGCTACCTATGACTGTATTTATTTTCTTATTTTCAAATATGGGAAGGTTTCATAAAAACTATTAAATTATATTTTTTTAACAATTTGGACTTGTTCTTTAGATTTCATACCTGTTGTTCCCTCCTCGTGGTTGGGCGGGAATAGATAAGAGGGGAAAAATAGAACTAGCACTCCATCCCTCGCTTCCAAGTAGGTTCACAGTCTTTACCACTTCCCCATTTACCACTTTAATGAAGGGCACCCTCTAACTTGTGAAAATAACATATTGCCTTACTTAGTTTCAAGGTTGAAAGGCAGGGGCATAGCTATTTCCCACATCGGGCAAGGATGCAATGTTAGGTTTTAACGATCGAAGATTTATCGCTCATCCACTCCGTGCCTCCTCTTCCCTCAAATTAATGGAAGCATCAACACTAATCGTGCTTCCTCCCAATAGTTGACACCACACCCTACCCTCCTTCGTCCCATTCTTGGTCTCTCTACCCTATATTTATTTTCAAATATGGGAAGGTTTCATAAAAACTATTAAATTATATTTTTTTAACAATTTGGACTTGTTTTTTAGATTTCAGAAATATGTCCAAGTCCATAAGATGTCATGTACATGATTTCAGAAATATGTCTAAGTACTTACATAAGATGTTATGAATATGGTTATTTTATGGACTCAAACATGTTTTTCAAATCTAAGGAGAAAATTCAACCAAATAATGAAAGGCAGAAGAAAGTCCATTAATATTGTTTGAATAAGTAAAAAACAAAGAAGCAATTAAAATAAATTTAGGACAACCAAAAGAAACCAACTTGAGGCTACTTTATGAGGAGGAAGTTAAGCAAGACAATGAAAGGAAGAAGGGCCATTTAAATAGGTTCAATGAGAAAAAAAGAAAAAAGAAAAAGAAAAGAAGTTAAGCAAAATGAAAGGACCCCGGATGCGGGCGCCACCACGACAACTGGGAAGCACGTGTTGGAGGGTCCTTGGCATGGGAGCCCATGACATGGCACCATGCAACGCATGCATTAACCCGTCTGGTTGCCTACCTCTTCTCGTCGTTAATGGCTCATTCAAGACGCTTCATCTGGACGTCCCCTAACCCGCTAGCTGGACGTGCTCCTGGTATTGTGTGCATTTACTTCAGCTCTCTTCTCATTGATATGGCGCATGAGAGCAGGGATTACCGCCCTTTAGGCAAGCCAAAGAATAACAATGAAAGCACATTCACCATTTCTCCTTGGCTCTGTCTTCATCTTTGCTGGTTTTGCCCTGCGAATTATCGTTTTGGTCTATGGAATTGGGTGTGGCTTCACTCTGTGCTCTCAATCATGACCAGGCCACGCGATTCTCCTCGTCGGGGAAGTGGAAGCAGGGGCAAAACCCAGCGCCCCCTGCACTTGTCATCAGGGACGGGTATGACCTGGGTGTCTCCTTTACGGTCCGCACTTTGATTAGCGATTTGGACGTGCAATTGGTCTCAGACTACTTGGCCTCAGGGAAAGATGGTGGTAACATCAACCACTACTGGCTCATGAAGAACATGATGGGTTAGCTCATGGATGACATGTTAAACAGCTGGGGCTCTACGAGAAACTTGGTGCTGGTTGCCAGTTCCAAGCACATTGAGATGGACGACTGTCTGGAAAACCTGGACGCCACCTTCTCCTGGAACCACCTCGCCTTCGACTGTCGTGGCACGAACAATGCAGAGGTTGGTAGTGGCAGTGCTTCAGGTGCTTAGACAATTGGCCATGGCGTTCCCTCGGAAGGGCCCACGGCTCCTCCAGCGCCGTTCCCGATTCCTTCAGCTCCGCCTACGGCTCCTCCAGCTCTGCCTACGGCTCCTCCAGCTCCGTTCCCGGTTCCTTCAGCTCCACCTACGGCTCCTCCAGCTTCGTTCTCGGTTCTGTCCACCATTGGTTCTCCTCCCAACAAGAAACTCTACAACCCAGCAGAACCTGACCCCATGGATGTTCGTAAAATGGCGCTGCTTCCTATCAAGCTGCTAGAGTCCAACGAAGATTTCCAGGGTGGATGCCCAATTTTGGAGGAAATCCCTCCTGAATAACCTCCTCATGTCAGCCCAGAGGACTAGTTCTCTCTACTCTTTCCAGCGTTTCTGTTATAGACTTTTTAGTCTTTTTTTGTACAAATTAGTTACCTGTAGTTCAAATTATGATCAGAAAACCCTCGCTTGGGCCTCACTATAAGAGGCAGCGTTTTTGTATGGCCTTTAAAACTCACTGTAATATTTTTGATAGATTGGGATGGTGGTTCCATTATCCCAGATCGCCTTCTGTAATTTTCCTTCTGTTTTAATTAATATATTGTGCAAATTTACAAAAAAAAGCAAAAAGAAAGGAAGAAGAATGATCATTTAGAAGGGTTCAATGAGGTAAGACAAAAGGGAAGAAAAGAATGATCATTTAGAAGGATTCAATGAGGTAAGACAAAAGGGAAGAAAAGAGAAAATTAAGATCAAGAAATTGAATAAAAAGGTAAGAAAAATAAATTAAGATAAAAATGTGAATAAAGCTAGGATAACAAAAACACAATGGATATCAATTTGGGCTCCTTTAAGAGAATGCATATCAATTTGACCCTTCTTTGGGAGAGGATGTGGAGCTATATAGAAGTAGATGACAATTATATAGAATTAGATGTCCGATGTTTTGATGTTTTGAGCATGATGCTTATGAAAGGTTAATGAACGCATAAATGGCTTTGATGAGGTAATGCATAATGGAAAAGGGACAAACAAAAAAACAAAATAGATGGAAATCAATTTGATATGTTGTGGATAAATGTACTAGAAGATTCAACTACACATAAATGGATTAGAAAATTGTAGGAAAGATTAGTTCTTGAAGACGACGTATATCCATATTAGCCACTTAGAAAGAGATCTTTTTTTTATTATGTAGGTCCAATCTTAGAGAAACTTTTAGGAATCCTATACGAGAAAGGAGGCGAATGAAGTGGAGATTATGGGGGAAGAAATCTCTATTATGCATATCCAATGTTACAAGGGCCTTTTGGAAGACTTAAATAAAAGGAGCTTTTAGAAGTGGAGATTATGGGAGAGAAAACTCTATTATGCATATCCAATGTTACAAGGGCCTTTTAGAACAATTACACAATGAGAAAATAGTTCAATGGATTAGAAAATTGTGGAAGGGGTAGTTCTATGTAGAAAATGAGTTAGGCCCATGTTAACCGCTCAAAAAGAAAAATATCATCTGAGTTATGCAGATTCAATGTTATGCATTCAATATTAGAAGGGACTTTGGAAGACCACACAAGAACAAGCGGTTATTGGATTAGAAAATTTTGGGAAATAGTTTCCTTTAGAAGATGAGGTAAGCCCATGTTAGCCACTTAAAAGGATAATTCCTTCCTTTTCTATTTGTGCAAATCCAATATTAGAAGGGCCTTTAGAAGACCTACACAAGGAGGAATGAGGTCAAGGATATGTGCAAATTTGTTTGAGGTATTGAAATATGACAAGACATCAACAAAATGGAGACCTTACCAAAAAATAATGGTATTAAGAAGGTAACATTTGTTTGAGATATTGAAATATGATGAGACATCAAAAAAATGGAGACGTTACCAAAAAAGGATGGTATTAAGAAGGTAACATTTGAACCCTCTTATTTAGGCATAGCTCTTTGTGACTAATCATACCCAAATGGTACTAAAACGGTGACATTCAAACTCTCTTATTTAGGCATAGCTCTTTCTTTAAAAGAAGCTATTTAGGCATAGCTTTATTTGTAAAAGAAGCTATGATGCTAGTAATGTATTTTAATCTTTAATCTTATATTCTACAAGGTTACCAAATCATGTTCCATTCTTTTGCACGAAGACAAGGCAAAATAAATGTTTTCTACGATGTAGTATACTCTCTTAGTTTGTCTAACGAAGTCCAGGCCTTGAAATGTTTTCAACGATGTAGTATACTTTCTTAATTTGTCTGGGGGAATGTTCCCTGATTTGAAAATTGTTGCCTTCACATTTTAATTTCATGCTGCAAGCCTGTGATAGTCTTTATAAGTAATGATCATTTTATCTCACCCAACTCTCTCTGAAGATATAATTATATTCATTGTTATTGGCAAAGCTAGTTAAATTGGGAGCAAGAAAAGCAGTAGTCAAGGCTTGTCAAAATCTAGACTAAACCTAACAAGACTTTCAAACAATTAATTAAAAATATTTGGATCTTGTGAGCAATTTTGAACTGAAGTACATCGCTAATCAAACCAAAACCTCACTATAAAATCTTTTAAACTAATTACAAATATTTGGATCTTGTCAGCAATTTTGAACTGAAGTACATCGCTAATGAAATCATAGACCGAGCGTTAAATTACTTGGCCTATCCATACTGAAGTAGATCGCTTATCAAAGCAAACCTCACTGTTAAATTACTTGTTAACCTATCCACAATGCCTTCACAAGGGTTGGTAGTTGAGGGAGGGTATTGTTGGGAGAACCTCCTTTGGAAATGGGGTTCAATGCCCCAAAGAATTTCTCCGTCATAGTCCCATGTTTAATGCTGCTTGCAAACCTTGTGACCCACTTGCACCCAGGGTTGTCCATAATTAGGGCGAATTGATAATAAAACAAAACTTGCTTCTATTCTGCGAACTTATACCACTGACAATCGTGCATGACACTTGTCCCAGTTTTCTATATTCAACGCTCCATTCAACTTAGTCCCAACTCATAACACGACTTTCATTTTCTTGACCATATATTGCAACTCCTTACAAGCATCATATAGGAAAATAGCATTGCAATTCGTTAAAGATATACTATAATGCAGAGACATTTTCAATTGATTGGTTCAATTATTGGTGCGTTTTTTGCACCTTGAAGTAAATACTGATAATATCAAAGGTCAACTAGGTGTTTGTCTATAGAAACCCTAGTGCTTCAAAATTGTAGCCACTACAATGCACAACGAACTGTTGGATCTTCTGAGGCCAAACCAAAACAAGGTTTTCACACTAGGAATTAGAATAGTTATTGGTTACAGTAATCATTCAAGATAGTTAAATAAAAATAATAATCAAACTTCATTGGTTGAAGAACACTCCGGAGGTACTGCATCCATGTTTTGGGTTTTGACGTTGCAAACTTCAGTCATGCCTTTAACAAACTAATCCTGTTTAATAAACTCTTATTATCAGTTATCCAAACACCATAGTAAAGAAGTTATCGAAAACTTCACTACTACTATTAACATATCCCATATTCTACTTAATGCCTCTATAAAAATCAACTGATCACTGTATTTTGCCACACTCCAATGAATTCAATGGAAAGAAGGGATTCTCAGCATCTTGTCCCAAGTGTTCCTTCTAAATGGTGTCGAGGTCTACATGGATAATATATAAACTAGTTCTTTATGGTTGCCATAGAGCATCACCACAACACAAAGGGAAATCCCCTAACCTTGCAATATGAACGAATCACCTTCTTGTCTACGAAGTAATTGAACCATTAAATTGTGTGAGAAAAAGCGATTACATGCTAAAGAAAATGCATTTCAGCGATTGTCATTCAAGACTACAAAATCCATGAAAAGTTGTAAGAAACGGATATTACATGCTAAAGAAAATGCATTTCAGCGATTGCCATTCAAGGCTACAAAATCCATGACAAGTTGTAACCCCCATGGAAAATGTATCTCTAGATCATAGACAAAAGATAAAGCACTTGAGCAGCTACTGAAGTCGAGAATAAACATCATCCTTTGCTAAAAGGAAATCCCTAGGACTTGAAGATCTTTTAGCCATAAATACAACAAAATAAATTGCAAAACACCTGTCTTTTCCAGCAACAAAATATGCACACACTCAGTAAAGTCCCCTTTCAAGAATGAGCATGTAATGGCTATACTTGTATGACTGCATGGCATAGAGGAGGACTGAAGCAAACTCTCCTTTCCACAGGATCAATATCCCTTGTATCTCTATCATAACTTTGTAATGCTTGCGATCTCCATACAATACCTGGGGATTTTGGATCAGTTTCCATTTCCAACTATTTAAAGTGCCAGCTGAATCTAGCCGATGCACATTTCCCATTGCTCAGGAATTATTGGTACGTTTCCCACTCAATTCCAGATAAATTCAGCAGAGAGAATGTTCTTTACAGAGACATACATGATTAAATAAAACTTAAAACACAATTCAACCCTGTTCTAGAACAGGATATGGTCAACTGTGTTCAATTTCTTACAAACAAGTAGCAAATCTATGTTAATGTATACTTCTGAAAAATAACAGGGCTGCTAGTGAAACAGAATTGACGCAAAGCCAAACAATTACATGCATCTATTTTATGTAGAAAACTATGCTCGCAACCCTTCATCATTGAGCACAGATCTGTAGTCATAAATTAACACCCAATGCAGGGTTGAATAGCTTGGGGGAAGAGGTTGTTCAGCCAACATTACTAACTTTTGAAGTTCCTCTTGCAAAAAAATCTGAAGTCAACATAATCAAAAGGGATATCTTAGAGAATGAAAACATCATCTGAGGATATTGAAGGCTGCCTGTTTTCATTCTGCAAAGGCGGGGTAAAATGACTGCTGAGAGAATTATAGATCATGATGCCCAAATAAGTTAGTGAATTTCTTGAGTGCCGTGTTACAGGACAGAAGAAATGTTCCTATGGGCATCTTTTGGAAAACAAGATGCAAGTGTTAACTTGCGCCTAGGTAAAACTCAGCTTTTGCACTTTGGGTTTGCACCATCAAGAGGCAGCTTGAAGGTCCTGTCATGCTGATAGTGTGGGATCACAAAACTTTTGGTTATTCAAATAAAAAAACTGAAAATTGGACCAGCCAGATACAATCAACTAACTCCACCACCTCTCACTGATTGTGATAAACTACGACGGGAGCCCTTGCTGATTAAGTCATGATCTAGGAATAAAACAATGACAGTTATGTCATCATGGAAATGTCGCCTAACTCCTCGGTCAATCTTTTTGAGGTCTGAATATCGCATTTCTCGTTTCCTTGCTGCTTCATGCAAAGCAGCTTTAATTAGCCTCTTGGCACTTCCCTACATAACAATGTACCATCATACACAGAATTTAGTGCTAGAAGGAACTTTTTCTATGATATATTTTCCACAGATAATCCACCAAAAATACTAAATTTTCCTTAGATTATCTGAAAAAGTACCAAATCAAAACAGGTAGCATGCTCAATGCTCGTTACAAAGCCTGTTAGCAGATCAGAAGCAAAACTAATCTTTGAATATCTTCAAGAAATTTTCCATAGGAAATAAGAAAAAGCAGATAGAAATAAAATCAGTAGCATTTGTATCAAAAGAAACATTTAAAATTCTGTGCAGAAATGATAAATCTCCCCAAGGCCTTGATGCAACGATGGAAAAGAAATACTAACAACCTTAAAATATTCAGTATAAATACTAACAACCATAAACATAGATAAAACCCAAGATCTCTCTTTTATATATTCCATACTGAGAGTCATACAGTAAATCCTAAGCATCATCATTTCACACAAACATCAGAAGATCCCTGCAACACAACTTTCTTAAATGCAAATACATATCATTGTTGAGTATTCAAAATCATGATTCTTCACTCATCTCTTCCTCAAGTCCAAGCCAAAGACCATCCGACAAAAGGAGGTGGTGAGGAAGTAACTCTCCATCCAACTGCCATAATTGAACTGAAATATGTGTATACACTTCAAAGGACATTATTTTAGGAAGGTGCTGCTACAAAACCAAATTAAAGAACCTCACACTAGAAGTATGATAGCAGGAACAAGAAAAAATATATATGGAACCCAAGCCGCCTTCATCAGGTATTTACATTGAATAACAGGAATGCAAATTATTAAGCATTTCGAATAAGACTTAATAGTATTTGTATAAATATTGAAAGTTAGCAGAACCTAGAAGCAACATCTGTTGCCATTCTATAACTAAATGAATTAAGTCACATACGAATAACTGACTAGTACTACCCTTATATATCCTGTAACAATTATGGTACTCCCACTAAAACTCACTTATCAATTTACAATAGACAGGTGAAGCTTACGACCAAGAAACATAGCATAAGAATTTGGAACAGTACCAATCAGCAACTGAATATTTCTTATCCATCAGCCGCAGATTCTGATCAGTAAGAAAATCGGGTTTGCAAAGAGGACCAAGGATATTCTTGGTGTCAATGAAGTCTAAATCGTATGGCCACGGATGTTGATTTGACAAGGTAATGATCCCACCATATAAAAGCATTTCATTCAAACAGAAAACGCCAAATACATATAGGCAACCATTGTCCTAATATTACCTGGATAGTTCTATTAACTCAAGCCTAGATGGTAAATAGTAAATACCTAAGGTTCACAATCTACTTCTCTAGGAAGTTACCTTTCAAGGACAAAAATGAAAATCTTCACCATAATATCATTATCGGAAGTTACTCTCTTTTTAAAGGACTCCAAATATAGGTCACTTATTCTTTAAGTCCACTCTTTTTTCTCTGATTCAAATTTATCAAACCATGGAAGGTTTGATAATGTGCAAGAGTATTTCACAGCAACATAAATCTAGCATTATTGCTCAATTCAACTATTTAAAACCAAACGAAGCATTCCATCTGTCAAAAGATTCCACCGCCCATGTTTTTCCATCTAAGATATTTATTTCTTAATATGTGACATGTCCTCCACTGAGAACAGCTTGAGTCACGGCTATATCCACCTGTATCACTTGACTCCAATAAGCCACTCTACATAACATCTCTGACACATTGAATACCTATCAGGGTGGATTGCTAGAACAACATTTTCAGAAACAACAAATCTAATCCCCTAGTACTTCAAAGTTCTAATTCAATACTCTGGCACATATTTTGTCCAAGGAAAGTATTCGTGTTGCAGTCTCATCTTCTTCACCCAAAAACATAAAGCCCTAGCACTATGGGTGTATGATGATTAAGCCCAGTAGTGTCTGCAAGTGAATAATTTAGGCCTGTAGGGAATATTATATAGCCAGCCAAAGCTTCTAAACAATAGTTTGTGCCAAATGCATGCAACTCTGCCCCTTTGCTCAAGTATAATGAGCTCAAGGTATTGCTTTGGTGCTTTCGTTCTTTGGACCTTGTTATCCAAAGTCACAAGATCCACCGAATTTGAAGCTTGAGGATTGAATTCAGGCGAATCTGAAAGCACTGGTTAAGATTCACCTAACTTTTATACAAATTTGGCATAGATTTCCACTGGTAATCAAGTCGTTAACAGAACAACTGGCAGGTCAGCACCCGTTCCAAATGTTAAATTGTCAATGGAGGGTGACCACATGAGTTCAAGCGATTTGATTATATGGTGTGAAGCTTGCATATCCCGTGACGTTTTGTACTCCATGGAGAAGGGCATTGACATTGACAAAATGTAATCAACTTACTAAGCCATCTGATACTTTGATGCGTGTGCATGTTACAGTGAAAGAAGAATCGACACACAGGAGTAAAATTGACAGGTTACAGGAGTAAAATCTGCAAGTTACGATGTTATCGTTTTAACTTTTGTATAATAATAAAGTTAAATGTTAGATAGTAAACATATTTTAAATAAAAAAAGTTAACCAATGATATTTAAATCATACATATTAAAAAATATGTCGATGTTATTATAAATTTCAAATTTGGTTAATCTAATATATTTTTATAAAAAGCCATAAATTTAATATATATATTAGCCTGATGGGTTAGCTCAAGTGGTTGGGAGTTGTGAGTTATAAGTAGAAGGTCTCGGGGTCAAATCCCCGGGTGGCTATGCATTGTTATATAAGGGCCTCACTTGATGTCCCCATCGGATTAGGCTCCGTAATCAAAGCCGGCGGGGTGAGGCCCCTTCAGATGCCCCCTGTGAATTCTTCCCATGGACGTAGCAACTCCTCTCCGAGGTTGTGAACCACATTGAATATGAATATATATATATATATATATATATATATATATGATTATGATTATAAATAAAAATTTTAATCTTTTGAAATATTTATATAGACAAACTTAATGGCAAATCTTATCCAAATCTCATGGCTTAATTCGAATTCGAGTCAAATTTCATTTTACCGAATTCGAATTCGAACCAGAACCATGTGACTTATGTTACGACAGAAGGGTATGAAAAGCAGGATTGTGTTAATAAGGCACAGCTCTTCTCTTAGCCAGCTGGATTTCCATTACACAGACATCAATGGTTTATGCATTTATCATGTATAAAAGTATGTACCCATGCATGAATCCATAGAAACCTAGACAAATACCAAACTTAATGGCAAATATTATCCAAATCTCGTGGCTTAATTCGAATTCGAGTCAAATTTCATTTTACCGAATTCGAATTCGAACCGGAACCATGTGACTTATGTTACGACAGAAGGGTATGAAAAGTAGGATTGTGTTAATAAGGCACAGCTCTTCTCTTAGCCAGCTGGATTTCCATTACACAGACATCAATGGTTTATGCATTTATCATGTATAAAAGTATGTACCCATGCATGCATCCATAGAAACCGAGACAAATACCAAGCTAATCATAGTGGAAAGAATAACACAAAACCAGGATAAAATCATTTTAGCTTTTTACCAAATGTACATCTAGCATACATGAATTGTCCATGTCTACAATACTGTCCAACTAATCCATCACCTTGGGGCATATTTTCCTATTGCTTATTAAATATAATTATGCATGCAATAAGAGGAGACAGGGGTGGGAGGTGATATTTGATCCTGGAGAACACCAAGAAATCAGGTTTGCTTGGGGCATAGGTGAAGCCACCAATAATGAGGTGAAAGTGTTGGAATTTTCCAAGGATTAAAATTCCTCGCCAAGCTTACAAGGGACACTATGCTGGTCATTGGAGACTCTTCTTTGATCTTCCATGCACTAAGAATAGATGGGAGAAATGCATGCCCTGCTCTGGACAGACTCATTGTCAGAGAAAAACCCCTTCTCAAGCAATTCTCATAGGTCCATTTCTATCATGTCTTTTGAGAAATAATTTTGTCACCAATGAAATGGCAAAGGCATACTGTGCACAAAGGTATGCTGAAAATAATTATACAGGAGGGGATGTCCATGTGGGCATGCCAAAGAGATCGTGGATATATGGTGAACACTCCAACAAACCCTAATCCAACATAAGCCTTATACAAAAATATCACATAAAGAGAAGTGAACACATGAACAAGGGAACAAGAGATATGGTGCCCTAAAGTAATGGAATTAATCACTAATGAATCCAAGATGGTGATACAAAAGACTCATAAGGTGTGTATTTATACATAACTTATGAAGTGGGGTGCCCTTCCCCAGCAAGGGGTTATGGGCCCACATAAATGCCTATGTTATCCTTAGCCACCTAGAATAATATAAAATAATGTTCATTAGGTTGACTATTAAACCATAACCTACTAATACAATAATAAGAGCGTGTAGCCATAATGTCAAGTAACCACAAGCGAAGATTACCGTCATTTCATTTTCAACACCCCCCACCCCCTGGCTCCCCAAGCATACCCAACTCTATAGAGAGACAATTGTAGTTGTAGTGTGACAAAGTGGTTTTGTGATGACCCAACTCAATACAAACATGGAAGGTTTATAGATACCCAACCATCATCAACATAGAATTTATCACCTCCTTAAAAAACACCTGATCTGAATTGTTCATCATGTGGAGGATTATGATCTTGATTTATCCATTTGATAAAGAAGTAAGGTAAAGAGGTATAAATACAAAAGAGGGAGGGTATAAAAATGAGTGGTCATACCCAACTCAATGGAGAGTCTATTGTAGCTAGAAGATGAGGGGGTCAGTTTATGAGGACCCAACTCAATACAAAAGTGGACCCAATAATCTGATGGAAGAATGCTACCACCAAACTGCTCATCATTTGGGAGACTACGATACTCAACTGCCCATTCGAAAAAGAAGTGCTAGAAGAAACATCATGTGTAGGGATCAACTCTAAGTTGCTCATCATCAGAAGGGAAGTGATCACTAAACTGCTTCTATGCTCAAAGAATGCTGCCACCAAACTGCTCATCTACTGGAAACAATATCACTAACTTGCTCATCCAATGGAGGATGGTTGGAAGACATTCCAAGTTTCCAACCATACAACATATCTACTGGAAGAATAGTGCAATTTGTTTGTCCATCTGAAGAAGTATCGAAATGGACATCTTGTATGAGAGAAGAGATGGAACGACCCAACTGTAATAAAATTAGTTGTAGCTTGGACACAACTGTAAATGCTCAAAAACAACAATAGATTGGGTGTGCAAATCCCAACATAGATACACCTGAGAGAGAACAATTGAGAAGGAAACTTAAATATAATCCGAGAGCTTGAACACAACTGAGAGAACTCCAATACAACAGGGGTGTGGGTGTGTAAATACTCAACATAAATGCACCTAAGAGTGTGCAACATGGAAGGAAGATCAAATACAAGATGAGAGTGGGTCTATAAATACCCATTTCCTCACAAAGAGTGGTGGTCATAAATTAAAATATAAAATATACATAGTTGAAATACAAGTGAATGTCGGTGTGTGGATAACCAATTCAAAAACATGGTTGACTGTAGCTGTAAAGAAGCGAGAGGGTTAATGGATACCCATTTCAACATAGGTTTGGTTCCATGCACAACATCCTCCCTAAAGATGGATAGGAGACAAAGAAGAGAAAGTGTTAAATCGCACCTTTCCCCCTTAATGTTGACTACAAGCCATCAGAAAATAGAACCTCACCAAAACACCATAGTACCAATACCAACACAATTCCACACCCTGGTAAAGGGGGCTTTTTGCTGATGTTTGAAAAAAAGAGCATTTGAAGTATGTTGGTCAACTAAAGGAATCCCAAGAAGCACAATCTGTTTTTCAGACCGAAATTACTACTGAAAATACTTCCAAGGGAAACCAAGATAACTATGAGAAAAAACAAGATCCACGTGAAACACAGAATGATCCTGCATATAGTATGTTCAATAAGGATAAATAGCATAGTGTGGAAGACAAAGATCCACACAATCAAGTTAAGAAACTGGACACGTTTTCCAGGCCCTTTGTGCCCATATCCAGCGTGGCGGACACTAATAAAACAAGATCCATGTGAAACACAGAATGATCTGCATATAACATGTTCAATAAGGACAAATAACATAGTATGGAAGACAAAGATCCACACAATCAAGCTAAGAAACCAGGCACGTCCTCCAGGCCCTATGTGTCCGTATCCAGTGTGGCAGACACCTGAAACGCTCGGACATGTGTCTTGGACGTGTCCAAAAGTGGGACATGTTAAGACACGTGCCCTGAGCGTGTCCCGATTTCAGGACACATGTCCGGCAAAAAGGACACTCACGATCGCCTTAAACTCATGGATAAGGGAAATAGCTCTAACACAGTGATTTTGTGCAGGTGAAGGGTAAAACCACGATTTGAAGGGATTCCAAGTGCTTTGAAGGCAGATTTATAAACCAGATTTGTCATTTTTTTCAACAGCAGACATCAGCAGAGAGCTTTCAATGAGTGCTTTGAGTATGGGACATCAGCAGAGAGCTTATTCACTACCATACAAGATATTCTTATCGCTAGGTGGGATAAGAATAGCACACCTTTGCATTGCTTGGTTCACTCTTTGAATCCCAAGTTCTACCGTCAAGATTGGCTCAATGGTGGGCACTCACATAGATTCCCTCCTTACATGGATGGAGAGATTTCACAGGGGAGGAAGGCAACATCTAGAAGGATATATCAGGATAGAGCATCCCTTACTGAGGTGGAGGAGGGCTTAATAGAGTTTTCCCTTGGCATTGGGAGATTTGGAGGCTATGATGTGCTTGGAGACAGGGGAGTCAAAACGCTCTCTGGTTGGTGGGCAACTCATGGGGCGATATGCCCTATTCTACAATGATTAGCCTTGGCCCTTGAGGTCCTCTTTCAGGTTACTTTATCCCCTTGTTGCGAGAGAAATTGGAGCACCTATGGGAATTTGTACAATTTGAAAAAGAGCAAGCTTAGGCCAAGGATTTCATGCCCGAAATTTTAGAGCCAAATTTTGGGGGTCGCGGGAATTTAGGGCCGAAATTTTGGGGTCACGAGAATTTAGGGCCATGATAATTTAGGGACTGGGTTTTAGAGTCGAGATTTTAAGGTCGCGAGAATTTCGGCCTTACATTCTCGGGGCCCTAAATTCTTGCGGCCATTAATTCTCGTGACCGCAAAATTTCAGCCCTAAATTCTCGCGGCCCTAAAATCTTGGCCCTAAATTATCTCGTCCCTAAATTCTCGTGACCCGAAAATTTCAGCCCTAAATTCTCATGACCTCAAAATTTTGGCCCTAAATTCTCGCGGCCCTAAAATTTCGGGCATGAAATACTCAGCCTATTTTTTTAAACCCTAAACAGACCTGCAAAACTGCCAAAACTACTATACAAACACCATCCTAACTCTCTCTATTACTCGGTGCTTGACTCCATTAGAGGCACTAATCTATGCTTTAAGGTGTTTGGAAGGAATTTGGCATCTACTTGGTAGGCACATTAAAGGGCTCTCCCCTTGGGACAACATTGGATCCCGAAGAAGTTAGGAGATTGGACAAAGGTGACAGCAGTCCAAGTTTCTTATATGATTGCCTTTCACTTGCAAGCCTAGCCTGCTAGTTTGAACAGTAACAAAGACGAAATGGAGCATCGACAGATATTGGTTTGAGATCCATTGACCTTAGTTTGTGAGGAAAGGGAATCTGACAGTGATATTGATTGATGTTGGCATGGATGATGCTCAGCCAGTTTTGCAGTGCATGGAAGCAGAAGACCAAGCACAGGCTAATTTATGATTTTCACTTTTGTTACTTCTGGATTGTAAAAACCTTCTATGATTATTATGGTGTTTCATTGTATTGCATTTCGATTATGTACTGTTTACAGTTTACTTTTGGTTATGACATGAGAAATACAATGATTCATTAAATCTCCAATGTGCAAATGGCCCCTGAGAATTGCAAATACTGATGTTTTGTTATTCAATATTTGTTTTCATTACTGAATGTCCAATCACAATGTTTAGTTTAAAACTTGAAAACCTTAGTCAATAGTATATTTATATATATTTTTGGCAGGGTCACTATGTAGTAAACCCCCGCTGTACCCTGAAATTTGGGGGGACTCCCCACACACTGAAAACTTGGTGATTCATAAGGTTTGGTCAATCCGTCCTCCAGTGCCAAAGCTGCTCATACTGTTGAATAGCCCTATGATACACATCACATCTATATAAGTACCCCATTTATTTATTCTCATTAATATATAAGAATATGAACATATTAGCTCTGGGATTCCTTTATGTCTTATTTACCTGTCATGCCTTCACAATATTAAAGCAACAAAACATGTTCTCTGCGTATGCCCGTTTTCAGCTCCATAACTCCCACTCATTCCCATGTTACTAGCCAAGGAGCCATCACAATATTTATTCATATCTTTATGATTGTAACTTGTAACCTTCCAAATTGCCTTTGGGCAACAGAATACCATACTCAAATTAGAAATGAGTAAAGGACAAAACTAGCTGCAAAGATTCTGCCATTAAATGGGACCCTTTACTCTGCTTTTTGTCCCCTTGCAATATTTGCTAAAGTGTTTCTTGAATAAATTGTGAACTAACTCGCAGCAACATATCATATATGCCATCTATTGCTAACATTCTTCTCATCACTGCGCACTAACAGATACCATAAATGGTAAAAAGTCAATATATGTGCTCAAAGATTTCAAGATCATCCACATGTTGGATAAGATCTTACAAGTGATGGCATGTTCCATATGGTTGATCCTCATGCCCTATTTGGCTGTGCTACCGGATCCGCAGGGGGCAGTCCAAAAATCCATGGATCTGCGGTTCTGAACTGGATCTGCTAGGATCCACTGTCAAGACTCAATACAGCTCCAAGGAAAACTGGAAAAGTATCCCACAAGCTGGAAACAGATCCCGCATTTTACAGGCGGATCCTGACTTTTGGAGATGGATCCAATGAGTAAGCGACCCCAGCCAGGCGGATCCCAAGCGTATTCCAAATGAATTTTAGGTTTTTTGTCTTGTTCTTGGGGTTTGTCTTTTCAGTTACCACAACCATTATAATATGCTCCCTACCCCACTTCAAACACACCAAAGTCAATCCACTGAGTGACTGTTCCAAGACGGCGATTGTTCCAAGAGATTTTGTCTGAACTGTGTCAGAGTCAGACTGAGTGGAGCGATGTATCAGCGGAAGCTCTCAAGACAGCAACTCTTTCAAGGGAACGTGGCATCAACCCAGCTGGATCACCAAAGCAAGTAAGGGAAAAGGTAAATAATAAATATTCTGAGTTTGACTGTCTATACTAAAAACGATTTTACTAAATATTCTGAGATTGATTGTCTATACTAAAAATGATTTAATTAAATATTCTGAGTAACAAATAGGACTAACTCCCGAAGCACAGAATATTTTTTACGTTTGGTCCAAAACATGAGTTTCTAAGTTGTGAATGCTTTTTTGTTTAGCCTTTACTTCACCATTTTATACTGTTTTGTTCTTATGTTTCCTTCACAAACTCGTTTTATATAAGTGATACTGAAAAAGTTCATATAAAAGGGTTAGGGTTACTTCACCATTTTATACTGTTTTCACTTGAAGAAGAATGCAGTGTGATCCATTCCACAGTTCTTTATTGGGATGGTCATTGCAAGAGTAATGGCTGAAAATAAAGATTTCAATTTTCAGGGGACTTAATTTTAAACCTCAAATCAGTAGTCTTTTTATTAAAGCACAAGAATTATAAGAAGGAAGCCTAATGGATGGGGCATTGCACGAGTTTTTCCAAAAGCCAGGGCCTTAGCTAAATAGAATAATAAAGATTTTGCTCCTCTAAAAAGCTGTTCCAGTGGCAGTCTAGCTTCTTCAAAGCCTCAAGTACTTGTAATTTGAGTCATCAACCATAACTAGACCAATTGTAATTAACATCCAATTGCACAATTACAGAGGAATTTTTTACCTGCTTTTTTATGATTTTGCATTTTACCACTTCTAGTTTATTATTTTTGCACAACTTATCTTTTTCATGTTTTGATTGACTTTGTTGGAAATAGTGTACGTGCTTGTTAAAAAGCTAGGTTATTATTGGAAATCTCTACCCAAGAATGCAACATATTGTTTTGTCATGAATTTTTACTATTAATTAATATTAGCAGATTATAGTGGTGGTGTTCTCAAGGTATACTTATCAGTGGTTTTGTTGCTCTGATCAGGAGATAGTATTGTTTCATATTTTGTGGCTTGAAAACAAGGAATGTATTAACATTGCTAGCATCCAATCTGTATTGACCCATTTTCATTTAGGATTGGAATACAAATGCTGCCTCAAACTTCCATTTCATTAGCTTAGAATCTCTACTTGGAGTCCCCATGTGTGTGTTTGTGGTGTAGTTGCAGAGATGATATGTTGAAGTGGAATGTCATGTTATTGGATCATATGCTTGTGATCCATGGCAAGTAATCTCATTGATTTATCATGAATTCTTCTTTTCAAACTATTCCTTGGTTGTCAATCATCCACTCTTTAAAATGATTAAGTCTTTTTGACTGCACTAGAACAGCCTTGTTGTATCAACATTTATGCTTTACGCCTTTATGTAACTATGTTCGAGTGTTGGTACAATCATCGTTTTTAAATAATCTTATGTAATTCCAATTTGGTGGACAATTCTTGCTTGACCTGTTTGACTTGTCTTCCTTGACAGGCCTATACGTCAGCATAAATCTCATGATAAGAATTTAGACTTATTGATGTAGATTTGTTTCTTTAGTTTTTGGGAACAATCTATCCCCTACTATATATATATATATATATATATATATATATATATATATATATATACTTCCATATTTCAATGTAGATCTTAAGAATCTGAGTAGTTACTTTCTTAATCATACAAAATTATGATATATCAGATTCTTAAGTTAATAAGTTATACCTGATTATATACGCAGTGCTATAGACATGGAACCACAGCAACAAAGTCTGGGGGCAAATGTTCCACGGGAATCCATTCTCAATAAAGACCCAAGGTCCCCATTATAGTAGTATGTGGAAATTACTGGCAAAAATCTTAGGGGTGGTTCATACAAATGGAAATGCAGTGCATGCAAGAACATCCAAAATGGCTCATACACTAGGGTGAAGGGGCCATCTCATTGGGCGGACTAACACAGGGGCTGCTTGTATTGGCTTTCGGATTCACTGTGTTAGAAATTTTGCAGTCAATGTTTTGGGCCTGCAATACGTGATCCATCATCGAGACAGAGGAAAGATAGAACGATCAAGAGCTCATAAATGACACAGGGGTGTTGGTATGCATTGGTCCAAATGACCAACCTGGAACAGGTTAGAGTCCCACGAAACTTATGTTATATGCATCTTTGCAACATGCTACTGATAAGAGACATGCTAAGGGAAAAATTCCTGTGCAAGGCTCTGCAGCGAAGCCTCCATTGCCATCTAGACTTGCTGCCACAACTAATTAAAGGTCTACTCTGGGACCTCTAGAAGCAGCATTCAATAACCAAAGCAGAGAAGTAGTAGATGAGTATGTAGCTTGTTGCATCTATGCAAATGGGCTAGCATTCAATTTGGCGCGCTCCCCTTATTGGCAACAAATGATTAAGGTGGTCAATGAAGTGCCAAAAAGGAACAAGAACCCTGGTTATGAAAAGATCTACACCACTTTGTTAACATCAGAAAGACACTCTGTGGATAAACAGTTGCAGTCAATTTGAGATACATGGGTGGAAACGGGGGTGTCCATGGTTTCTAATGGATGGAGAGACCAAAGAAATTGCCCTTTAATTAATGTTATTGCAATATGCCCCCAAGGGGAAATCTTTTTGAAGGTTGTTGATTGCAATGGAGGGGACAAAGATGCAACTTTCATCTCCAATATTCTTATTGATGCAATAGAAAGTGTGGGGCCACAAAAAGTTGTCCAAGTCATCATGGACAATGCAAAGGTATGTAGAGTTGCAGGGTTGATTGTGGAGGGTCGATATGATCACATCTTTTGGACTCCATGAGCGGTGCATTTGTTGAACCTTATGCTTGCCAAGATTGGTGAGACTAAATGGATCAACAAAATATATGTAGCATTGAAGGAGATCCAAATGTTCCTCACCAACCATTCAATGTCACAGGTCATATTTTAGGGTCTTGCAAAGTTGGAGCTATTGAAGGTACTCCCTTTTTAATCAATGTTAATTGTATTATGGATTCTTAGTTTTAATTGTATATGATTTATGATTCGAGATTTGACTTTTCAAAACTTATGTAGGTTGTTGAAACTCGTTTTGCCTCCCACACTCTAGTCATGAAGAGGCTTGTAGAGGTCAAACAAGCATTACAAGCGATGGTCATCGACACTCTTTTGGAATCGCGGAAGTCTTTCACTTCTGATAGGGGGCAAAAAATCAATTCTATCATTCTCGATGATGCATGGTGGGACAAGGTCCAATACATTTTGCGGTTTATAGAACTAATCATGATCATGATCAAAGCATTTGACACATATATGCCTTGCTTGGGGGAAGTCTATGAAAACATATATAGTATGGTAGAGAGAGTAAGGGAATTATCAAGGCAAGTGAAAGTGACTCTTTTGAAGTATTTTACAATTAAATAAAGGACATAGTTACCAAAAGGTTGAACAAAATGACCAAACCATTACACCTTTTGGCCTATGCATTGCACCCCAAATAATATCATTCCAATTTTTTTTCTTTACTTGGTAGGACAACCCCAAACAAGGGTTCTGAAGTGGTACAAGGATGTAAGACAACTTTGAGGAAGATAATATAGGGATGTGGGAATTGTACTAGAAGTACGTGAGAAATTTGGAGGATTTGTACAATCCACTTGTAACTTTGTAGATCCACTAGCCATGAATGATCAGCGGCATCTTGATCCTACTATTTGGCGAGGCTTCCATGGCGGGGATAGCATTCATCTCTCAACTTTGGCCACCAGGTTGTTACCGCAGGTTTTCAATTCCTCATCAATTGGGAGGAATTGGATTACATATAGCTTCATCCATTCAGTGAAGCAAAACAGACTTGGGAGCAACAAAGGTTGAGGATCTTGTGTATGTTCATTTCAACCTTCGCCTTCTACCACATTCTAATCTCAAGTATAACAAAGCCCTGAGCACGATGTGGGATGTAGAGCCTGAGATCTATGACTTAAACATGACAATGAATGCCGTGACTCACCTCAACTTACTTGACGATGTTACACCACTAGTCCAACCTTCTTCTGCAGCTCACAACGTTTCCAACCCCCCATCGTCTATTCATGATGTAGAGCTGCAATATGCAAATGATGATGATATAGACCCATTTTAGGATATATAGTTAGATCTATTTTACATTATCATATTAGTAGAGTGATCATTGATGACTCATTTTTGTATTTACTATCATCCTTTTCTATGAGGCAATATGTCTCATTTTAGTTTTCATTGTTTCAGTGTTCATATTTACCAGCATAGATCCATCTTAAACCCGGATCTAATAAGCACCGAGAGGGATCCAATTTCTTGAGGTGTAATTTTTTTTTCTTAAATTTTTTACACGTCAAGAAAAAATTTACACCTCAAGAAATTGGATCTCTCTCGGTGCTTAATAGATCCAGGTTTAAGATGGATCTATTAAGCACTGAGAGAGATCCAATTTCTTGAGGTGTAAATTTTTTCTTGATGTGTAAAAAATTTAAGATAAAAAAAAATTTACACCTCAAGAAATTGGCTATGCTGGTTTTAATTTACTTATTTTATGAGCCAACGTGAATTTTCTTAATTACTTTTATTTTTGATAAGTTATGAGCCAACATGAGAAGATTACGTTACGTAACGTGACAACACCCTATAATGGGTTGTAAGCACCTTGCTACTCTTGGTGCAATAAATGATCTAATGATGTGATTCGTGAAAGTTTTTCATTATAAACTTTGAATATGTTTTCTAAAATTTAAAAAATATTATTATATTTTTTGTACTTAACATATCCTGGCCGTATCCGGATCCCAGCTTTTCAAAAATCTGGTGGATCCGTATCTGTATCCTAGTAACATAGCTATTTGGTCTTAATCCAACTATAAGGTTGAGAGACATGGGAGATGAGCTAATCTGGTTCAGAAATAGCTCTTGATGAAGATATACTGCACATTTAGGTTCTAAGGAAAGTCTTTGGAGGAGGTCCCGTGGGGACAGACGTGGTGGTGGATGGCCATCTAGAAGACGAAGGCTCCATTAAAAACCATATTGTTTTTATGGTCAACACTCTAACAAAATTATGACTTGGGAAGTAAGAAAAGGGCACAGCGAGGCCCAGGTAGATGTGCTTTGTATAAAAAAGATGATGAAACCATCCAATACTTACCCATACATTGTTCATTCAATAAAAAGGGTGGAAGGAAGAATTGGCATTGGCTAGAGGCCAACGCTCTTGGCAAGGAATTTTTGTAGTAGAATGTTTGGACTTTGGAGAATTGGTACAAGGATATGACAGTAAAAGATCATAGGGCTTTGCCCTGTGTAGTCTCTTGGGCCCTTTGGCTAGTTGGGAATGAAATGTTGTTTCAGAACAAGGATATTACTCTGCATCAGGTTATTTACCAAATTAGCTATGCATATGGGGGAGTGTGGAAAGCTAGATTTTAAAAACCTCCAAGGGTAATTGTAAATCCAACTATAGATGAATCAATTGCATGGGGAATCGAGATACCTTAACGGAGCTAGCTAAGGAACACATGGGAAACATGGGGTAGGTGGAGATTTATTTCTTAAAGATGATCATAATTTGTTTATAAAGTTGCTTTGGAAGAACGGACAACCAATTGGGCAGAGATGAACTCTCTGTGGATGTTGATGACATTGGATACAGAGAAAGAGGTCTTACAAATCCGGATTCTAGGAGATTCTAAGCTAGTTGTTGATTGAATCAATGGGGAAAGCTATGTTGTATTGGATTTGGGGACGGGGGGACAAGTGCCCGGGACGGCTAGAGCACACCCCCAATTTTTCAGGGGACAGCAGGTTGGGGACAACGATAATATATATATATATATATATTTTAAAAACTTTTAAAAGTTAGAATTCACCATAAACATTTGTAGTTGCTTGTAAGCACAATAGTTTATACTTTATCTTAGTCACCTGACACGGGGACACGAGACACGTAGGACACGAAAATACGAGAGTCCGACACGGACACGGTGACCCCCGAAATCAGGACACGTAGGATACGTTTTATATACATATATATTTTTTTTAAAAATATATTAAAATTTAAAAATATAGACATATAGATCCAAAAATATTTAGAAACTAGAACATTTACAAATATTCAATAGAAATTAGAATAAAAACACATTAATGATTAGTGATTACACATTTGTCATTCACAAATCACGATTCACAACACATTTGTCATTCACAAATCACAATGAGACACAGATGCATGTCGGAACCATATTTCTCATTAAGTCATCAAAATCAAAATGTATACATATATGTCGGAATGCCACTGGGCACTGGCAAATGCCAAATAGACTAATAGTAAATACAAAAAGGGGTGGATCAAGATGGGAGAATCCCATATGTCAGTAGTCCTCCTCCATGCCTGAATCAACATACTCATCACTGCCACTGCCACTGCCCTGATCCTCATCCTCCTCCCCCTCCTCCTCCTCCTCCTCTCTGCCCATCTGACGATCTGCATCTGCTGCTGTGGAGGATGACCCCTCTATACGATCACTATCATCAAAAGTGACCGGCTCTAGCACTGGATCATTAAGATCCATGTTGGCTAATGCCAACTCAGTACTGCTGTCCAAACCCATATCATCAGGAAAGACATCCCACATCTTTGTCTTTCCCTTCACCCACTCCTCCCTCTTCCTGTAAATAAGACGAAGGTTGGAGTGCACATACACCATCGACTCTGCCCTGGACTGCTCAAGCCTGCTCTTCTTCACACTGTACAAGTTCCCATATGTGCTCCAATTCCTCTCACAACAAGAGGATGATGTAACTTGAGAGATGACCCTGAAGGCTAACTTCTGTAGAATAGGGGATGTTGCCCCATGAGTAGCCCACCAACGATAGGGTGTCTTACCCTCCCTATCTCTAAGCACATCATAGCCTCCAAATCTCCCAGTGCCAGTGGAAAAATCTACAAAGCCATCCTCCACCTCCTCAAGCATGTCTCTATCCTGAAATAGCCGTCTAAGTGCTATCTTCCTCCCATTTGCAATCTCTGCATCCATGTGAGGAGGGACTCTGTGTGAGGCCCCCGATCCACCAGTGAGCCACTCCTGAGTGTAGAACTTGGGGTTCAAGGAGTGGGCCAAGCAATGCAAAGGTGTGCAATTCTTATCCCACCTGGAGATAAGAATATCCCGAATAATGGTCCATAAGTTCTCTGCCGATGTCCCATACTCGGGACACTCATTCTCCATGACAATGGACCTCGTGGACTCAATCATGGAATCCCACCCCTCATAAACCTCTGCTAGGATGGGTTGGTCCGTGTCTGCAAACCGCAACAAAGAAATGATTGGCTCCATGATCTTAATGCTAAGATCTACCATGTCCCACCAACCATCATTTAACGCCGTGTCCTTCACCTTTTGTGAAGCAGCCTGATCCGTCTTTCTCCAAAAAGCCCAAAACTCTGAAATCACCATGGACCCAAGAGCGGTTTTGACCTCCCTCAACCTCTTGAGCATGATGAATGAGGAAGCAAACCGAGTATCTGCAACCTTCAGCAATGAAAGCTGTGTGTATTGTTTGTAGATGGTGAGGGCATTTGTGTGGTTTTGCACAAAGTTACGGATATGGCGTGCATCCTCAATAAGGTTTCCAATCCATGTCACATCCGAAGCAATGGCTTTCAGTGCTAAATTCAAGGAATGGACAATGCAAGGTGTCCAAAAAACCTGTAAGAGAAATAAAAGCATGTATCAATGACTCTACAACACTAACATTGCAATGACCAAATTCAAACAATGAGCAAATCAGAAATGAAAGGTGTCCAAAATGAACATACCTGTGGATATTTAGCTTCCACAATCATGCCAGCAGCCTTGCAAACAGGTGCATTGTCCGTGATGATTTGTACACACGAATCAACACCTACTTCTTCAATGGTTTTGATGAATAAATCGCCCATAAATTGTGCATCCTTGTATTTCCCAAGAGCATCCACCGCTTTCAAGAACAACGGTCCATTTTGGGAAGATACCATGAAATTGATGAGTGGATGGCGTGCAGGATCCGTCCATCCATCAGAAACAACACTCACGCCGCATGAGGGCCATGTTGTTCTAATTGGCTCAAGGATTTTATCTACCTCCTTCTTTGCTTTAACCAACAATGTGGTTCTAAGCTTCTCTGAACTAGGAGGCACATAACCACTTGGAGCTCGATCCAAGATAGTTTTAACCGTCTCAAAATACAATGGTGACCGTGCAACATTGAATGAGATGAAGTTGAGGTAGAAGAAAAATGCAATGGTAAGGTCTACCTCTTCTCTCGCCTCTTGTTGGAAAATCCTATCCATTGGACCACCGATAGATTGCCTCTTTCTTGTTTGATGAGTATCTCCACGCCCATGACTGCTAGAGCTAGGTGGAAATGGAGGCTTGGTGCTAGAGGGCTTTCTCAAAAATGGAAGAGGATCATCCTCTTTTTTCTTGCTTGCTGCTGCCACCTTCCCTAAGCCAACATGATCCTCTCTTTCCATATCCCTCCTTTGGTGAACAGTCACCGCTTTGCATGAAGAAATCCCACAAGAAGGAAGGGCCAACAAATGGCCCTTAACCCGGAAATATGTGCTCATGAAGTCATGCTTGCAAAAATTGCATCTCCAAGACACATTACCTCCCCCACCAAGCTTTGCCCCGGGCCCATCTTTTCTTGTCACATACTTCCACAAAGGGTATTTTTTTTCTTGGGCTTGTTGTCTTGCTAAAACAGGGTTAAATGGAGCATGAGCTTGAGCTCCACTAGCAGCCGATGGAGCACTTGACGGAGGAGGAGAACCGCTTGTGCTTGGTGGAATACGAGGGGAGGCACTAGATGGTGCATTTCTCCCTCTCCTTTGACCCCTACCTCCTGCCCTAGCTGATTGAGACATTCCTTTTGTTGTGTGATGGTTGAGCTTGCAATCCTCTCCACAAATCCACCGGAATGCACTTGGAATTGCTTGGATAGCCTTCAAATCGCCTTCAAATCTCCTTCACCTGCACATACAATCACTCTTAGCCAACTCCTTCCTTGCAAATGATAAAAAGAAACTCAAAATTTGGTTTTATAACTTACCCGGCCGCACTTTCCTGTTTTTTCGCGCACTTTACGTGTCCTGTTTTAGGGACGCGTGTCCGACAGTCGGGACACGTTACGAATTCGTGTCCGACTCGTTTAAATGGCGTGTCCGAAAAACGGATTCGATAAAAAATCGAATCGGACACGACCTCAGGTCGAATCGTGTCCGATTCGATAGGGACACGACACTTGGCCTGTTTTGAACGAATCCTGTTTCTTATGCAAATCTCTTACACTTGCTAGTTTTGAAAAAACTCCGGCAAATAAGAAAAGGATTGAGTGACCATTATTGACACTTGAACGTGAGCAAAATGTAGTTTAGCTTTTGGAAACTTAAGTTTAGCTATTTTCAATCTGCATTAAGGTCCATGAAGGGTCTACGAGAAGAATGCTTGTCTCTATAACAACTCTTTTTCCTTAAACTTCTTGTTTATAAAAATTGGATTAAAAACCACTACAAAACACTTTGGGATATACATGCTTAAATTCTGTAAAGAGATTATATTCATATTTTAGATTAAAAAGGATATTCAATAGGAATTTATTCAAATGTTTAGTACCCAATCTATGTCTTAAATAACTCCTGGACACTTATGTACAATACGTTAAAGCTAAGATGACCCTAAAAATGAGAAGAACAAGAGCAATACCCAAAAGGATCAAACCTTTGAGTTGTTGCATTTCTTAGTTTGTTGACATGGAGGCTTTGCTACTTGTAATGATGTTGCTAAAAAAACAATAGTTAAATCACCAGAAACCCAAATCAAAATCTATAATACACAACCCATATTTTGAGCTGCAACTTGTACAGATTTAGATTTAGATTTAGAATAGTACGAAAAATATGGATGGGATAAATGATCATATTGTCCAACCATCAATGTCCATTGTCAAAACTAAAAGGATACATGACCAAAACATCTCCAAAATCTCCTTGGGACATCTCTGAATTCTACTTGGAATGTCTCCAAAATCTGCAGAGAAGTCCCTGAAATCTGTAGGGAACATTTTGGGTATGACCAACAAGTCCCCAAGTCCCTAATGAAGTCCCTAAAAGATTAGAGACATATCCTAGGGGTCCCTAAGTCCCCGAAACGCGGGCACGGTGGGTACGGGACTTTTTTTTGGGGGGGGGATGGGGAGTTCCCATGCAACATAGGGGGAAGGAAATCTTCCTAAGTTGATCCTCTCCAGTTTTAGAAAAAATTAAGGACCTGGAAAGAAGATTTTCAAAAATCTCCTTTCAACATATTTATAGAGAGCTTAATATCTAGACTGATGAGCTATCCAAGACTCCAAACAAGCTCTAACTTTGAATGCAGTATTCCAGTACCCTTCTATTCTTAGACACCTATATCAGTAATCATTAGGGTTGGTAATAGCTACAGATCCAAGGCACAAACTTAGGGTGATGTTGATAAAACAGTTCCTTTCTGTTCTTTTATGCTGCACTGAGAACTTGACCACACATTTGTTTTGAAAGCCTATATGGCAGTTTCTATTGGTATTTTTGTATGATGTACGAGCAGGACTTTTTCTGTTGAAAAACAGTTTTTGTGCTTTTATTTTGCTGCTTAATAAAACCATCTATCAAGTGCTACTATGCACATTACAATGTATATGTTCATTTCTCCTTGAAATAGAAATACATTTTTTTTTCTAGAAAAATAAAACATGTCAACAGCTGCTTCATATCCAAATGGTAAAACTGTATCAAGCAGATTAAATCTCCTTAGTAACACTATTGAATGCTATAAGAGGATATGTGTGACAAACCTCATGTGCAGCCTGTCTGATCAAGCCAATTCCTCACCTCAATAACACTGACTAGTTCTGCTTTATCTTCAAATATTATCTATTGTTATTTTATCATATCTAATCTAATCCTTTCTAGTTTTAGTTCCTGTGATTTTGAAAAAACTAGCATGTATAGAATTTGAATGTAAGAAAGTGGTCTTACCATGGAAACCCCAAAAATATATAAATTTTAATTTCAGAATTAAATGGGCATGTTGATTGAGGAGTCTAGACTCTAAATTGTTGCTACCAGCATTAGGGAGTGGTCTGGGTCCTGGGAGATATTCCATGAGCTTCAAACGTGTAAAGAATAGTTCTGCTGCCTCCTGTTTTTTTTCATTGATTTGATGAATGGTATGCATGTGTGAATAATATCTGCATTGATTGGGGAGTCTGAATTGTTGCTACCAGCATTAGAAAGTGGTCTGGGTACTGGGGGATATTCCATGAGCTTCAAACGCATAAAGAATATTTCTGCTGCCTCCTTTTTTTTATTGATTCGATGAATTGTATGCATGTGTGAATAATCTCTGCATTGATTGGCCTTAATGCTTTTCCTTTATTTTATATTTGTAGCAGATAGATGCCTATCACCCAATCACTTGGGAGCAGTCCAAGGGTTGGGAATTGCACAGTTGTAACCCCATGCTATATATGGCTGACTATTAATGTATGTGTGGCTTTGTTTGTGGCTAAGGGTTAGAGCACTGTTGTTATATTTTCCAGGTACTTTGGAGCAGTCTAATTATCCAGTGCTTTTCCATTTTGACTTCCCTTAACTGGTACTTTGAAGTAATCCAAGTCAAAAAAATGTTTAGCAACACTCTATTTTATTGTCAGGAACTTGGGAGCAGTCCAAGTCATCCCTTTGGATATATCACTACATTATTTTCAGGCACTTGGGAGAAGTCCAAGTTTTCCTGCTTGGTAGCTTCCTAGACAAGCTTGGGGTATAAAGGTATAAAACTCAGGAGTCTCCTTGTGAAAAAGTTTGGACTCCTCTGACCCTAGTCGAAGTTGACTAACCAGTTGTAAATGGGAAGTTGAACTCTTTGTGCTCTAATATCTACTTGGATGCAGCTTGTTATTGATGACCCAGGAGTCCCCTATGTTAAAATTCATATTTGTTGTATGATCATTTGAATTTGAGTTGATTTTTTACTTTTTGGACTAGAATGATGGTAACACTGATTTATATCTATGTGCTGCTTTAAAATCCCTGTGTGTTTGGGTTTCTTTGGTGTCTCTTCCTTGGTTCACATAAGTAACGAATGGGCCTTGGGAAGAAGGCTCCCAGTACAGGGGCGAGTTCAATGTTTTAAAAACAGGTCAACTCGGAACCAGAACTGGCCGAGTTGACCGGTTTAATCCTCATCGACCTCAAATCGGGACAAAACTCAGCCTGGAGGCTGGTTTGATAACAAACCGGCCGAGTTAGAGTTTGAATCTACCGGTTCTGTTCAAAACCGGCCTCAAACCGGTCAGTTCTGCATTAACTCAGCCGAGTCAATCCAAATCAGCCCAAAGCGCATGCATGGAGGCTAGACACAGATTTTTTTTTTTTAAATTGACCAGTTTTGTAAAAGTGACATTGAAGTCAGTAATATTACATTGAAGTAAAAGCGACATTCTCATTATCTTTCATTTTCAATCCTTTTACTTAAATGTTTAACATTACCAATGATTGTTTCAGGATGTTTGAGAGTGGTTCCAACCTCATCAGACTTCATATGCAAAAGTAGAATTCCAAATCCCATTCAGAATTTTCAACAAACTTTATAGTTTTCAGGATTTTAGGATTGCAACGTTTCCATTGGATTCTATCATGTATGAGGGTAAGGGATTGGAATTTAATCAAGCACATCAAAGTTTCAAACTCTCTATGTACCTTGATGTTAGTGGTGCTATTGCCTAATTGTTGAAGTTGATTGAACTCTTCTGTCATAATCTTAATAAAAATGTACCCTTCAGTCAAGCAAAATCACTTATTAAGCATGATAAGCTTCTTCTACCTTATTTTAACGCTTGGATTAGGAAGTTTCACCAAAATTATAGGGTGTTGACTAATGTCCTTGGAGGATCAACTTCGAGATTCGAGGTAGAGGCAAGGGCAAGAGCCTAGAGGAGGGGGGGACAGGGTGCTATTGATGAATAGGATCCCAATATAGGCAATGCTTTTGATGATTATGTATTTTCAATTTTGATTCAGATATGTATTGCACCTGGTGCCATTTTGATATATTCACCCTTACATGGTATATACATGAGTAGACTTTGCATATTTTGTCTCTAATGGTTTGGAATCATAGCTTGGAATCTTTAATATATATTTTTTTTCATTAAAATTGTAAAATTTTATGTATTTTTTAGTAGTCCGGGTCAATAAAATCAAACCACTCTGAGTCATTGTCGGTTCCGGTTCCGAGCCTAATTGACCCTCGGCCAGGTCAAAGTCCGGTTCCGAGTTTTAAAACATTGGGTGAGTTCATTAATTGAGCTCTATGGTTGGGTGTAAAGGCCCCACACAATCCTGAGCCCCCTTGGCTTGGTGTACACATGCTTTCCTTAACCTTCTCCACTTGTTGAATTGAGTTCTAATTGTAAATAAATTGTAATTTCAATTTTGGTAATGACAAGAATTTAATTATAACAAAATAAAAAGTCTCTCTTTTGACAAGCATTTGAGTGGTTTAGATCTGATATTTGAGAAAGATACAGGTATCCCTTTGATCCACACTTGAGCACTTTGAGTTGAAAAGAAAATAGTTAGTCCAGGTTATTTGACCAAATGTTGTGGATGCAATTTCTGATATAGAAGTATAACTGATCAATTAGAGTTGTTTAAGCATACCTATGAATTGTATTTACATTTGAGCTGTTTATCATAACCACGGGTTCTTACTGATAAGGAGCTTCATGCTTGATTAAGAAAGATTGAAGTGGTATCTTAAGCATTAGCATAGACCAATGACTTATGGTTATTGACAATGTATCATGCTATTAAACAGTTGTAAATTAATCTTAGATTCCGTTGTTTTAGTTGAGATCATGTTCACTTGAGTACACTAGTAGACCCTCTGATGAATTGGAGGTCATTTGAACGTTCATCACCATGAAAAACAAACTTAAAAGCCAGTATGCATTCATAGTTTAACAAGAAAAGTTTCAATGACACAGACTCTCATCCTGATGCTTAGTAGTAATTTGTACTTGCTAGGTTCTAAGTCCTAACAGTCCACATGTACTAGAACTACATACACAAGAGGACAAAACTTTATATTGATCTTACATACTAAGATGTGAAGAAGATGAATTTGATTTGAGACATGTAAACAAATATATAGGCAAGCCCTGGGCTGAAGGTGATTTTCTTGTGTGTACTCTTGGTATTTTAACAATAGATAAAATTCAAATAATAATGGAGGCATCCAAGTAAAGTTATGGCCACACTACAACACATAGCAGTATGAGAAACATAGCTGCAACTTAGTGAACTCCCCTTTCTGGAGGAAAAACTCTTTGTCAGAGGAGTTCAATCAACTGCAACAAGTGAACTCCCCTTTCCCAATCACCTTCAATAATTTCTCTTTTCAACAACAGTCTGTGACTTGTGTTTCCATATTTTTAATGAGAGATCTTAATTTCATATTTTAGAGATGTATGCTGAGTGTTTTTCCCCTTCTCTTGTTTGAGGTTGAATATTTCATTTGGTATTTCACTATCATTTCTTAAGAATCTAAACTCCTACAAATACGAACTTTTCAATTCTTACCATGTCTAGAAATGGCCCATTTTATAACCTCTGTACCAGTGGTGTGCAATGTCACATAAGGCTTTCAACAATACAACACATTATTGCCCATTTTCTATCCAAATCATCTTACAAATGTTACAATACCCATTGGAATCCTCACTTCCTGTTTTGGTGAAGGTAGACAAATTATCTCTCCGTGATTCCATCAAGGATTTTGGTTGTGACTTTGTGAGGCTTTTCTAATCAAGTTAGTGTGTGTTGGATGCATCTACCCCTACAGTTTTGCCAATGGAGGTATTTTCAACAGTGTCTCTTCTTCTTCTTTAATAAGTATAACTTAGGAACTTAGGGGTGTTACTTGTTTGTAATCCTCTATCTCTCATCCTGAACGAACCTCAATTACATTGAATAATTTGTCAATCTTTTCAGTTCCTCATCTCTACAAATCGATAAGGCATTCTCTGTTGCCTTCTCATCCTTTCTGATAATGTTCCTGTTGCCATATGCAAAATGCTATGTACCACAAGAACCGCTCCCGACCTTTAGGAAACTCGTTCCCAAAGTTCAGATGTTCCAAAGAACTTGGGAATTGGTAGGGAACATTCCAAATCCAGCAGAAACAGTTCCGGATGGTTGGAAACTTACTGGGAACTTTTACCCTCTAAAATAAGGAAATTGGGAACGTTTTCTTGTGCATTTCCTTCACCGGGAGCTCCCACGCATTCATAATTGCCACCAATCAAAACTGAAATTTATAGGGAAGAGGAGAAGGAGATGTGAGGATGCACTTGAGGCATTCTGCAGCCTGGGAGTGAATGTATACAACACTAACGACGAAACAAATTGAAGTTACAATGTCATTGTAACCATTTTAAAAGTTACAATGGCTCCTGTGGCTCGCTGCAGCTACCAGCTCCATGCCTGAGCCTTCTCCCTACAACCAACAGCTCCTTCACAACCTCTTTTGTTGCCAATGTTACAAAAACCGAAATGGTTCTGGAAAAAATGGCCGGTCAGACCGGTTCCGAGGGTTTTCCAGTTCGAATAGGCCCTCCTAACCGTTTTGGTCTAGTTCCGTTTGGAACCAGCCAGTTTGGTCACCGAACCGGTCAGAACCAGTCGTAACCAGTTTTCCTCATGAAACCGGCTGATCTGTACAGCAACTGTACGGAGCCGTATGGCGGGCCCAAATCTCAATTTTTTTAAATTTAAAAAAAGAAGAAGAAGTTGGTGTTGGGGGGATAAATGTGGACAACCCTAAACACCATAACGAAGCTATAAAAAGACCCCCACCCCCTCTCTTTCACTCACACTATTCATTGAAGTCTTTCCAAATTCCGAGTTTGTGCTTGGGGGTCTTGAATCTTCGGTTCTTTTAGTGTCTTGAATCTTCGGGGTCTTTGAGTCTAAGGATTCAGATGATTAGATTATTTAGTCTTTGACTCTAGTCTTTTTTATAGGTCATTTAAAGCCTTTTGATGATGTATTTTGATTCAGATATGTATTGCACTCAGTGCTATCTGCTATTTTGGTTCTATGCACTCTTATTTGCTATATAAATGAGAAACTTTGCATATTTTGTGTATAATGGTTTGAATTCACATGGATGCACATGAATATATATATAATTTTTCAAAATTTGAATATTTTATGTATTTTTGGTGGATCGGTTTTGTGATCCGGTTTTGGTCCGGTTCTGGTTCTCAAGGTCGGTTGGTTCGTCCATCAGTTCGGTTTTTGTAACCATGGTTGTCGCTTGCCCTTTGCTCCCGTCGTCCAACCACCACTCAAGCCCTACATCCTGCACTCTGTTGGCGGCTCTTTTCTTCTTCGCCCGCGCTCCCACACCAGCGACTGCGTTCTTCTTTGCACCCGCGATGAAACTCATGATCAACACCTTTGTTGTTTGCAAATTAGGATCCACATGCGCCTGGCCCACGTATGACGATTGTATAGACCGTACAACTACATTTTTTTTCTTTCTCATAAATACAGTGCCAACCCGATTTCCTCTTCAAAGCTTAACTAGGCTTTGATGCCATGTTAATTTATGATTACTAGATCTGATCTTCGTTCTCAATAATTTACTAGTTAAATTATAAACAAAAATACACTGATAATCTTAACTAATTATACAGCAAAAAACAAGAAATAATTCACACATTTGACACACTTCTTTACCCTAGAAAACCCCAAAGGGCAGAACCAGCAATGATTTTATTAAGATAAAACCTTGGGTTCTCATTCTGGGGTAATGGCTCACTGAGGAATAATACAAATCAGCAAATAGCCAAGCCTTACAAACCTCAAGATTGGTCCTTCGGTCTAGTTAGTTGGTTGTTATCTCCCTTATTACCCCTTTGCTCCTTTCCTATGACCCTGCCCTTGCACACTTGGTTGAAAGTCCTTCGCCAACTAATCAACGAGATCTCACTCACTTTGTGTGACTGTTGTGTCTTCTCCTCTCCTTAGGATTCCTTATATAACATCTCAATGACCAAAACCCTAACCCTAAGATGACCAAAACCCTAACCCTCAATCTCCAAAGTGATCGATGGCTAAGATTAGATATCAATGTTAATTTAATGAGCCTAGATCCGATCTCAAGTTTGAATAATTTACTTGAAATTATTAACTGGAAATACACTGAACTCTAACAAATTACATAGCGGAAAACACGGGATATCACACATTTGACACTTAGATTAACCCTGGAAAACCCCAACTGAGGAAAACCAACAACATTAGAATTTATTAATATAAAACCTTAGGCTCCCTTCTTGGGATAATGGCCCACTGAGGAATATACAAATCGACAAGTCTGCAAACCTCAAGATCAACCCTTCAATCTTGCCCGTTGGTTGCTATCTTCCTTGTTGCCCCTTTGCTCTGTTCCTCGAACCCTACCCACACACTTGAATGGAAGTTCTTCTCCACCCACTTTGTGAGATCCCCTCCCTCCGTGTGACTATCATGTGTCATCCTCTCCTTAGGCTTCCTTTTATACCATCTCAAAGACCAAAATACCTTGGGCCAATACCATGGGTGACCAAATACCATGGGCTCTAAGTCACTTGTTAGTCATTAGCCAACATTAAGTTAATAATGTGCTTTTCCTAAGTTAGACATAGGAAGAGATACAAAATGTCACTTGCTCCTTCAAGCAAGTTCCTAGAGGAATTTGGACAACTCTTGCATGCCCGACACTTTACCTGCAAAAGTACCTGTCCGATGCTACAAAAATCAAAACTCAAACTTCACTTAAGATCAACAGTTGTGACTTAATCTTAAGTTCACTTTTAGCCATTAGCCAGCAATAAGTTAATTAATGTGCTTTTCCTAAGTTGGACTTAGGAAAGAGATACAAAAGTCACTTGTTCTCTCAAGCAAGTACCTAGAGAGGTAATGGATGACTCCTACATGCTTGACACCTAGCCTATGCAGAAGTACCTATCTGAGCTACAAACATCAACAGAATTTTGGGCTGAGTAGAAGACTTGAGAAACCTCACCCCTTGTGCATTAATAGTCCCAACTCAGGGGTGGCCTCTGTCACAGAAAGAAAAAGTATGATAGGGTGCCTACGGCTGGGAGGCACATCCTTCATCTGCAACCAATTGGAGGACTTTAAATGATAAGTTTCTAATTGTGTCATGAAAGCCATGTTTATATTTCTTTGTTATGTATTTGTTTAATTCATTGTTTATGGAAATGTATGTGGGCATGGATTTCATGGGAATTATATGGATGCATTCATAGTAGGAATGCTTGCATGTTGTAGAATGTGGTATTTTAGTTTAATTGACTATTATAATTGTACTTCCACTATTAAAATGCTATAGCTACCCATATAATTCGAATTTAGTGTCAAAGATTAAAATTTCCATGGGGAAATTGTGTACCTCGTGGTCTCCATAATGGAAAGAACATGTCGGGTACGTGACACATGTGGCCTTTTTTTTGTAAAAATTCCCCTATATATATAGTCAAAGGAAGCATTTTTTGCAATAAAAAGGGTAACTAAAGAAAGGAGAGTGAAAGTAGACAAATAGGATTTCTCAAGTGGTAGCATAAAGTACGACATCTCAAACCCAATTTCCAAAGCTAGACATGCTACAAGGTGTGAAATCAGATATTCCACTAAAAAATCAAATCTTGCTCATGTATTTTTAGGATAAGTTTACAAATCAAGCAAAAATTATCTTTGAAGACCTTACTTGCAATGTAAGCCTCAAATTAAGTTTAAAACTTTAGTGTTTAACCATTATATCTGCTAGAAAGGAGAATTGTATCATTCCTTTAATGGAGCCAAAACATATGATTGTGTTTCCAACCCAAAGGCAATCAACAACTAATGTCTCCTAGCAATAGCTAGTAAGTATCCTTGTTTTTAAAAACAATCAACTTGGACTCAGACTCAACTGAGTTGACCCCCAACCATATTGACTAACCCTTTTATTTGGATTGTGGTCGAGTTCGATACCAAACCAGTCGAACTCAACCTAGTCTATACCTACCCAATTGAGTGGATTTGATTTGACACCTGAGCATGCCAACAATGCATAGGTAATGGAAAAAAATGATACCTAAAACCTATGTTGCACGAAACTCCTAAAATGACCACGTATCGGTACCGAAAATTCGCGGAAACTCGAAAACTTCTAGGAAATCTCCAAGGGTCCATGAGCAGCTTGGGACCCATAGGAAATCTAAAAAAACCCTAGTTTATGGAAAATGAAAACAAATTTACCTCAAAATCGTTTCTAAACCTACCTACAAATTCACCTCTCATTCTTATGTTAATGTGAGATAATGTGATATTAAAAAAACTATATATATATATATATATATATATATATATATATATATATATATATATCATGTTTCCCCTGATGTACCCATTTTTTTAGGGGGGGTCACGTTTCCAAGCATTCCTTTTTCTGAAACAAGTACACATTTCCACATTTCGTGCAACTTAGCCTAAAACCATATTATAAAGAGAAACCCCCCAACCCCCTTGTTATTTGCCCCCAACCTCTCTCATAGAGCATTTGCAATTTTTGGAGTAGCATTGAAGACTAGTAATACTACTACAATTGTAAATGTCCCTAAGGAGTATGAGGACTCTAAGCCAAAGGATGAGTCCTATAACTCACGCCAAGGACCCCATTTCTAACGATGACTGATCATGTTGATCAATGATATGTAGTAGATTGGTAGCCTTTTTGGTGATGCATTTTGTTTCAAATATGCATTGCACTCAATGCCATTTTGATATATTCACCCTTGTATGGTATACACATCGACAAATTTTGTATATTTTCTCTCTAATGGTTGGAATCATGGTTGGAATCTTGAAAATATTTGTTTCATCCAAATTTTAATATAATATGTATTATTTAGTAAACTAAGTAAGAGAATTCAAACCTATCCAATTTAGAGCCAAATCCTAGTTGACCCTCAACCAATTCCTAGTCCGACTCCAAGTTTTAAAACATTAGTAAGTATTGGCTACCATGTGAAAAATATTAGCAAGGAGAGGTTACCCCATGCTATGTAAAACACTAAACTCCGTTTTGCTATGGGGTAATCTAGACATTGAATGACAAAAAGGCTTGCCTTGGGTCGAAGGATTCCATAGACACGGTAGAGTCCCAATAATATGATGCACTGGCCAATAAGTGGAGCTCTAATCCCTAATGCTACGAAATCCTAAAACCCTAGCACCCTGCTATGGTGACCCTCTTCCCCCTTGTTCCCCCTTCTCTTCGCCCAATCCCATCATTGAAATCCGCTACAGCTCCCCCCTAATCATACCTTGTCAAATCCTTTTAATCCTTCCCATAATCTCCTATCATTCCCTCCCTCCAAATTAACACTATGGCGATGCAAAGGACATATGAGATATCATTCCCCTACCTAACTTTTAATTCCCCCTCCTGAACTATCACAAGCTCCTATTCCTATTCCAACATCTATTCCATATCCTTCCTCCTCCATATCGATGTTATCAAGACTGAACTAGTGACCGAATCAATCAACCCTAAAAACCCGAACCAAACAAAATCTAATCGACCAAAACATACACATTTTTTTGAAATTTTGTTAAAAACAATATATCTTCATGTACATCCCATGTAAATCCAAACCATTAGACACCAAATATGCAAATATTTCTCATACACAAAGCATAATAAGGCTAGATGTAGCAAAATGACAATGAACACAATACACAACTGAACCAAAATACATTTACGTTTAGGCTCTAAATGGCTTGTGAAGTCCAAAAGGTATCATACTATAGTCTACAATCAAATCAAACTACATAACCATCTAAATCTCAGATGTCCTTGAAGGTCCAACAAAAATGTCCATAACCTCTGTTGATGGAAGCAGCTAAAAGTCATCTATTGCAAGTGCATTCATGATAGAAGGGGGACATCATTAAATAGATGAAAATTAGGCTTTTGGGTAGTTGTAGGGTTTTACTTTTTTGTGTTTTAAATTTTATTTTTGTTTTTTGGGGGAGTAAGGAAGTGCACCCATACAAAACTAGTCAAAGACTCAAACCAACCAGTTTTGACCGGTTGTCTTGAACCAATCAGTTTTGACCAATGCAAGACCAAAACCAGTCATTTCTAGTTTGGGAGGCCTGTCTAGACCTCCCAAAACTAGTCCAACCAACCGGTTTACTAGTTGCAATCCAATTCTAATAACAAAGCTCCCTACTACCCTCTCGCCCGAAACCTGCTTGGCTTCCTTGTTGGCTTGTTGTGTAACCTAACCAACTAGGAGGACCCATCCGATCCAACTATATTCCCTCTCAGCTCTCCCCTGACAACCCTTCAGAAAAGAAAGAAAAACCAAACCCAATGCATTAACAAGCAACCAAGCAACATGCATATAGATATCCAAGATGATTGAGTCTAGGGGATTATCCTACAATACTCCAAGAAAGATTGTATTAGGAAATTCAGCAATGGGAATGACCTCTCTGAGAAAGCCGCAACAAAATAGTTAAAGGCCTTGGGCTACACCACTAAGGTTCATTTTGGATACAAGGGATTTCTTGCATTTCTCTTCAAATCACAACAAAATAGGGACAAGATCATAACAAAAGGACCTCATTTCAACAATGCATCTTCTCTATACATTCAAGATTGGACTCCATGTTTGACTTAACTCATGATTAGATTACCAAGATAAGAAAATTCATCAAGATTGATGATCACACACTAGCAATGTACATCTTAGCAATTGCAAAAATATATGTAGAGATGGATTTAAATGGTAGACTATCAAACAGCGTTGGAGGAAATAAAAAAACCTCTTTCCTCCACAAGCAAGCAACATCTTGAAAAGCATATAATCCAATCTAGAGGATTATAGATAACAAAGGAGTTTATTATGAAAATCCAGACTCCATTAGTGTTGTAGGGGCATCACATTCTGAAGCATTGTACACAACCCCCCCAAGAGACCCTCAAAAGCATTCTATCAATGGTCATTGATTTCCCATCTTGGGTGGATGAAGACACAAACAAAGTTCTCATGGAACCAAATCTACAAGACCCAATGGGTTCCCAATTGAATTCTTTAGAGGTTTTTGGGACCTCCTCATTCAAGATCTACTCCTAGTAGTAGAAGACTCCATATAGAAAGGGATGGTGCTTCAAGCTTACACTCTACTTTTCTTACCTACATTCCCAAGGAAAATTATCCATCCTATTTTGATCATTTTTGGCCCATCTCTTTAAGCAATGCATATACAATATTATCTCCAGTCTCATTGTTGCTCATCCTAAATCCTCATCAAGAAAAATCTCTAGAGAGAAAATGTGGTTTATGCATGGGCATGACATCTAAGACGCCATAGGCACTAGCAAGAAGCCCTTTCCATTGTGAAAATCCTCCAACAAAAAGCTTTCATTGCCAAAATAAATGACTCTACCTTAGGTTGATCCTTATGCAAGTAGGCTTCTCATGGCCTTATCACCTGGATCAAAGCTTGTGTATCATTGACATCTTTTTATGTCCTCATAAATGGATTGGCTTCTCATTTTTTCATGCATTTAGAAGCCTCCAAAAGGATTTCCCTGCCTTAGAGTCCCATCACTTGAATACATCAAGAGTTGATAGATCTAGAAAATGACTACCACACCCTATTCACCCAGGGGGAAACCTGTAGGTGAATGAGAAGTAGGGCTATATGGCTCCAATAGGAAGATCAAAACGCCTCTTTCTTCCACAAGCAAGCAACATCTTGGAAAGCATATAGTCCAATCTAGAGGATTACAAATAACAAAGGGACTTATTATGAAAATTTCAACCCCATTAGTATTGTAGGGGTATCACATTCAGAAGCACTATACACACAACACCCCCCCACCCCCCTTCTAGAGTTGATAGATCTAGAAAATTAGTACCACACCATATTCACCTAGGAAGAAACATGTCAATAAATGACAAGTAGGGATATATGGATCCAATAGGGAGATCAAAACACCTCTTTCTTCCACAAGCAAGCAACATCTTGGAAAGCATATAGTTCAATCTAGAGGATTATAGATAACAGCGGGATTTATTATGAAAATTTGGACCCCATTACTATTGTAGGGGTATCACATTCAAAAGCACTGTACACACAACAACCCTGCCACAACCCCTCAAGAGTTGATAGATATAAAAAACAAGTACCACACCCTATACACCTAGGGAGAAACCTATTGGTAAATGATAAGTAGGGTTATATGGCTTCAATAGGGAGATCAAAACACCTCTTTCTTCCACAAGCAAGTAGCATCTTGGAAAGCATATAGTTCAATCTAGAGGATTACAGATAACAAAGGGATTTATTATGAAAATTTCAACCCCATTAGTATTGTAGGGATATCACATTCAAAAGCCCTGTAGAAACACCCCCCCCGCCTCCCCCTGAGACCCTCAAAAGAATTCCATCAATGGTCGTTGATTTCCCATCATGGGTGGATGAAAACACAAACAAAGTTCTCATGGAAACAATCCTCATGTGAGAACTCAAACAGATCATCCACAAAATGCAACACAACAAATTTTCGAGACCCAATGGGTTACCAATTGAATTGTTCAAAGGTGTTTTGGACCTTCTCATTCAAGATCTACTCCTAGTAGTTGAAGACTCCATACATAAAGGGATGGTGCTTCAAGCTTTCAACTTTACTCTTCTTGCCTGCATTACCTGTAGATTTTTCTGGGTTTTACTGCTTGCTGGTTTATGTCAACATTTCAGTGATTTTCACCGACAACCGGTTTTGCATAGGCTGAAGGTTACTTATGAAATTTTCAGTAACAATTAAACACGCTGTAAAATACCACTAATAGGCTAAAAATAAATATTTAAAACATTCACACCATAAAAAAAGATAAACTCAGTATTTTCGGCAACTGTGCCCTGGAAAAACCCCCACGGGGAAAACCAGTAAGAGAGAGAGATTTATTATTTCTTCAGCAGCAAAAATATAACAGTAATACAGTGAAAATACAACTTATCTCCACTCAGAAATTTCACCCACAGACTGCCTCGAAAAATGTGTTGAGACAATCTCAATTTCTGTGCAAAAAATCAATCTTGAAATTAATGCTGAACCCTTCTCGATTTCTGTGCAGAATCAACCTCGAAAACTGTGTTGAACTGTTCCTCGATTTCTGTGCATGAATCAACCTCAAAATCCATGCTGAGAAGTGACATCGGTACGGTCTGTACGGACCTGTTGTACCAGACTGTTTCTCGAAAACCGTGCAAAGTGTAACCTCGATTTCTGTGCCAGATTACCTCGAAATCTGAGCCTGGAATTAATGCATCAAAATGCGTGCAGAGAATCTTGAAAACTATGCCCAGGAACTCCTCGAACTGCGTGCAGAAAAAGATGACTGTTGTACGGTGTTTCTCCTCAGGATTTGTGCTGAAGATAAATGCTACTATCTAGAAATCCGTGCTGATAATAAATGCCAAATCTATGCCTCGATTTCAGTGCCCAACTCACTAAAGGGTGCCTCGAAAATCGTGCAAGTGCTCTTGGTCTCTCTCTTCTCTTTCTCTATACTTCATTCATCAAAAGTGAGTTCAAATGCCTCCCTCATGCTTTTTGATCAAAACCCTAGGGTGAATCTAATCCAACGGTAAAAAAAGATCCAATCCAATGGACAAGATTCAATGAGTAAAAATCACTTTTATTTAAATCACTTAAATAAAAAATTACTCACCCACTTAACTTTAGCAAAAAGTGACTTTCAATTTATAAAGTCTCATTAAGTGCATTTAATGTGAGGGTCACCTTTTTCCCCCTTCTAAGTGACATTAGGCAATTGTCACTTGGGGAACACTTCCCTAGGTACAAAACTAACATTACCAAGGCAAGTAATCCATCCCATTTTGATCATATTCAGCCCATCTCTTTATGCAATAGCATATACAAGATTATCTCCAGTCTCATTGTTGCTCACCTTAAACCCTCCCTATCAAAGAGAATCTCTAGATAGAAAATGAGGTTTATGCGTGGGCATGACAATCAAGATTCCATAGGCACTAGCAAGAAGTCCTTCACATCGTGAAAATCCTCCAAAAACAAGCTTTCATTGCCAAAATAGACAACTCTACCTCAGACTAATCCTTATCCAAGTAGGCTTCGCATGGCCTTTCATCACCTAGATCAAAGCCTATGTATCGTTGACATCTTTTTCTATCCTCATAAATGGTTAGGATTCTAATTTTTTTCATACATCCAAAAGCCTCCAATAGGGGTGCCCGCTATCCCCACTTCTCTTCTTAATTATTGTTGAGGGTCTTAGTAGATTGATTCATACAAAATATTGTTAAGGCAATAATAAAAGGTATGAAAGTCGTTGAGAGGGTCCATATCACACACCTAATGTTTGTATATTACATCCTATTTTGAAATGGATCCATCTTTGAAGCCAAATCATATGCTAGAATCCTCAATCTCCTTTACTTAGCAATGAGAATGGAGATAAATAAAGAACAATCCTTTATCTATTCCAACTTTGTACCCCAATCTCATATCCCCATGATAAACAAGCTTCTTCCCTTCCCTTTGTAAGATTTTGGGGATAATGTATCATACCTAGGACTCCATCTAAAACCTAACAACTACAAAATTTAAGATTGGACCTAAATCCTTGATAGAGTTAAGTCTAGAATCTCCCACTAGACCCATAGATCAATTTCTAGAGCTGGTTGAATCATATTCATAAAGAGAGTGCTATATGTTGTAAAAGAATATTGGCTCTCCTTAGCCCCCCCTCCAAAGCACATCCTCACAGAGCTCAAACTTATCTATTTCTCTTACCTCTAGAAGGCAAATAGATGAATGCCCTTTGTTTCTTGGAAAGCCCTATCCCGACCAATAGATCTAGGAGGCTGAGGAATTAAGCATATCAAGACATTTGTTACAACCCTAGTTACGTTGGAGACTTGGAAACTGATTAACAAGAAGGGCTTGTGGCCAGACGTCCAACTTCTAGAAAGCCATTACAAAAGAATCTCACCTCATCATAGACCACCTTTGTCAAAGCATAGGACATTGCACAAAGGCAAATATGGGTCTGGACAGATGGGCAGGCCTACAACATGCCAACACAACCTCTGGATACACTAAAAAATAAAGAACTCACTACTCTGTCACATAACCCAAGATCTAGGTCTACTTGGTATTGAGAAGCAGCAGTGGAAAGATTTCATAGGTCAACTGATCAGAGCGAACATCCAACTCAGAATGGAAAAGGACTCCTTGATACATGGAGAAAATCCAGTATCGATACATTAAGTTGTCAAAATTGGCTATAAAGTTCAGTTCCCTGCTTGCCTCATGATGCCTGCCAGTTGTGGTGGACCATACTGTGGAAAGTAAAAGACCCTCCCAATACTATTTTAATTGCATGGTTAGCCATAAGGAGTTGTCCCCACCTAGAACATATTGAAAAGAAACGGATTGCAAGGACCCAGTCACCCAGTCGATGTCCCCTATGCGAGGAGCACAAAAAAACCATCTCACACCTACTAGTACACTGCCATTTTCACCAAAAAAATCTAGGGAGTCCCCTAAAAGGGTAGCTCTCGACCTCAAAGATGGACAGGTGACAACATCAATACAGCTCTCCTCCTCTATTTCAACAACTCAGCAGATACAGACAAAGGACTCGCCATGGGGGTAACATAGTCAATATGGCTTGCTAAAAATGAATGCATTTCCAAAGCAAAGCAGCAAGCCCATACAGGATATATTACAGGTTAAAAGCAAGCAGATTACAAGTTATAGCCCCCAAGCATCCTAAGCCCCCAAAGGTTTCTCCTGCACACAGATTTATGACCCCTCTCACACAAGGGGATATTTCAATGTAGCCTCTCAAAATAACCCAGGCCTGCACTCTACTTTATTTGGCCTTCGATTCTGGTTTAAGAGTTCTGGATATCTATGGCGATCCTTAGGTCATAATAGGATGGCTACAGGGACCTCACACTCAACCAGTATAACACATCTACCGAGCATAGAGCTGCCAGTGAAGAGAGATCAAGATATTACCAAATCTCTTCCACACACATCTATAGATTGATGAACACTGAAACAGACTCACTAGCAAAGAATGCAGTACACATGACCCCCGATTTATTGCAGACAGAGCATACAGTGGAGGGAGTCTCCGACTCTCCACATCTCAATCTAAAAAACTTTTCCGAGCATTTGGAAGCCTTGAAATGAAACTGTTTTTAATAACAGTTAATTGATTCTAGAAATCTCCTTTGTATTAGTTTATCTTTCAGGTGAGGAGTACTGTTCTCGTGAACAGTCATCACTAGTTTTCATCTTGATATGAAGATGAACTGGAACTACTAACTCCTGCCTCTATCTGCAGATTCACTATGGACTGTTATTCTAACTATGCTATGATATATGAACTTTCAGGCTGCAAAGCCATAAATAAGAGTTCCTTTTATAAATAAAATGAGTAGACCTTTTTTACTGGAAAATAAAATAAAATGATACACTGCCACAAGTAAAGGCCTTTACAAGAAGTTGAAGTAATTATGCAAAACAAACAAGTACAAATGGTCCTAATGAAAGCCAAAGCATAACCCTCTATTGTAGTCAGAAGGGTTGGGAACGACGGCACAAAATTCAAATTGAATATAGATTCAAATCAGTGTTACCAACCGCGGTTTCTCCTCCGCACCGATTTTTTAACAAAAAATCGCTCCAAAAATCAGCCCGATTTTTGGCCCAATTTTTGGCCGATTTATCCCGAGTCGACTGATTTTTTGACAATGGGCAGAAAAAGGGGGTTTTAAAGGCTGCGGGCTCACTTTTTTTTGGTTCATTTGGACGCTACAGCCAAGGAGAGGAGAACCAAGAAGGCTAGGAGAGCTTCTATTTTTCCCAAGGAGGATTTTATTCATCAATTCACTCGCCATCAACGTTCAGATTTGAAGATTGGAACTTTGCATTTGGAGTTTTTTCCATATTTATCACAGCTGAAGGTATGTAAAAAAAATTGCCCATCATTTCTCATTTTTGCAAGATGGTTCATGTTGGTTTGCATTGGCAATGATTTCTCCATCTTCATTACTGTTTTGTAAAGGCTCTTAAACAATTTTTTCCACCTGTTTGGAATTTGCAGCAGTTATGCTAGCCAAAAAAACGTTTTAAATTTTTTTCTTGCCCTAGGTCCTTGGAAAACCTCACAAAAATTGAAAAATGACCATTTATTTTCCCTCGTCAAATCAAAGACTCAATGTATCTTTGATTTCTTGTTTTTTTTATTTTTTTTTATATTTCCATCAATCACATATGCTAAAATACAAAAGAAATTGCCCTAGGTTCAACTTGAAACTTCATTTCTTCCATATATAAGATGTCGAAGGCTTTGGAATCTTGGATCCATTTTGGGAATATGGCACAGTGGTTGAGCCAGAAAATCGACAAACTCTCACTTGCAATATATGTGGGAAAAGAATGACAGGTGGGATAAGCAGGCTGAAATATCACATTGCACAAACATTGGGGTACGATGTGAGTCCTTGCACCACAGCAAGCGAGGATTACATTGACAAGACCAAAAAAACAATTGAGGGAACTAAGCTAAAGAAACAATACAAGGAGGCCAAGAGAAATCAAATTGCCTCAAGATCCGGGTCCGGAACAGGCGTGGGAGCTTGTGGGACGAGTCCAGAAACCTTCTCCACACAGCAGTCCAAAATGCCTTCACCTTCGACTACATCACCATCACCTTTCTTTGTGTTGAGATGCACACCTGGTGGACAACCTTCTCTAAGGTCCATTGTGAAAGTAGAGGTTTAAAAAGAAGCAGACAGACTTGCAGGTCGATGCTTGCTATGGAGTGATATTCCATTCAACTTTGCCAAGAACCCATTTTATGTGTCCATGTTTGAGGCAGCTGCTATTGTTGGACCGGGGTATAAGCCCCCCACTGATGAGGAGTTGAGAGGGGCCATCCTCGGGGATGAAAAGGCCGATTGCACTCACAGGTTGGAGGATCTTCAAAAATCATGGGAGTTAACAGGATGCACAGTGATGTCAGATGGTTGGACTAATACGTAGGGTAGGACCCTTCTCAACTTCTTGGTTCATTGTCCTAGGGGCAATGTTTATGAAATCCGTGGATGCATCTGCACATATCAAAGATGCGGCTTTACTATTGAGCTTGTTTGATGAGTTCATCCAAGAGATTGGCCCACAACATGTTATCCAAGTCATAATGGGCAACGCTGCGAACTATGTGTCTGCTGGTAGGATGCTTATGGCCAGGTATCCTTCACTATTCTGGACTCCTTGTGCGGCCCATTGCCTTGATTTGATGTTAAAGGATTTGGCTAAGATTGATTGGATCATGGATACCATTAATTCAGCACGGAGCATCACAAAATTCATATACAATCATGCAGCAGTGCTTAGCTTGATGAGAACTTTCACAAGTGACAAAGAGTTGGTGCGTCCTGCCATCACACGCTTTGCCATTAGCTTTATTTCTCTCCAATACCTCTTGGGTTCTATGTGGGACTTGCAGTTGATGTTCCTTTCACCTAAGTGGCGTGCTTTATCATTTAGCACTAGACCAGAGGGGCAAGCCATATTCGGGCTAGTTACATACCAGCAGAGCTTTTGGGATGCAGTGAGGGAGGTTTGCGCCGTCACCGAACCTTTGGTAAAGCTTCTCTGCTTGGTTGATGGAGATTAGCCTGCAATGGGCTACCTACATGACGTCATGGATAGGGCCAAAGAGTCCATCCGTGCCTATTATGAAGACAAGGGATATCAGGGGCAGGAGAGACAACAGATTATATGTGGGGTGATCGTTGCGCAATGGAACCACACACTCCATCGCCCCATTCATGCTGCAGCGTTATACCTCAACCCTACGTTTGCTTACTCCTATGGCTTTAGATTTGATGGAGAGGTTATTTCTGGATTCTAGGAGTGTGTCCAGAGGATGGTGTCGTCTTCAGCTTATCATGCACAGCTTTCCCAAGAGTTGGAAGTGTATAAAAGAGCCACGGGATTACTTGAGTTTGATATGGCAGTAAATGAAATGACCAACCTGATGCCAAGTAGGCTTCACCTTGTTTCAAATTTCGTTTTCTCTTTCTCATTCTTTTTTTTTAAATTTCATTGTCTTTTCTTATGTGTCTTTAATTCGTTGTAGATACCTGGTGGGAGAACTATGGTGGTTGCGTACCTATTCTACAGAGGCTTGCCACTCGGGTGCTCAGCCAGACATGTAGCTCTTTTGGTTGCGAGCGCAACTGGAGTGTGTTTGAAAAAGTACACTCCAAAAAGCGCAACAGGTTAGAGAATTTTCAAATTCATTATAAATTATTGAATTCTAGTTTATTTTTATCATTTATCATTATGCCCCTTACCTTCTAATTAATATTTAATTTTATGATCCTCCTACAGGTTGTATACTCCGTGCCTTAATGATTTGGTCTACATCCACTACAATCTCAAGTTGTGGATGAAGCAGTGTGAGAAAAAAATTGATGCGAAGGCCATTTCATTAGATGAGATCGACACCACTACAGCTTGGTGTTAAATTTTGAGCATTAATTCACAATACTCTGGGATCTTCACTGAGAGAATAACATATACAGTATATCAATGCATAACCATCACAATATGACAAGCATCACAAGAATCAAAAGCATGACAGACAAGAGACACAGAGTTTCCGTGGGGAAAACCCTAAGGTGAAAAACCCCACAACTTCCTTAGAGATAGAGAGAGCAATGGCTCAACCAAAGTACAACCAAAATACACTTGAGATAGTCTCCTAGAAGCAGATGATCCTCCTCCTCACTAGTGCGCCACTTTCTGAGTGAGAGAGATATGACTTTCCGAATGATCTAAATAGAGATCTCCTGATCTCTATTTATACTAATATGTTTGCCCAGTGACCTTATGGGGCCGACTTGTCTAGCTAGGTACATCCACAATATAATATATATATTTCAGGGCCGACCCCACACATGGTGGTCTAATAACCCATCGGCAAGTACACACACTTGCGACACTTGTCAATCCACATGACGACACTTCCTTATAGAGGAATAACACATCTCTAATAAGGGTACAATAAATATATATGAAATACATTCTGAAGTTACATATACATCAACACTTGGAGGGCAGAGTGTGAGGAGCCTATTATGGAGGTAGCCCCTGATTGGCTAGAGGATGATCATGATAGTGATCATGATCATCTTACAGAGGCTCCATATGAGAATGATCCACTTCCAGAGGAGTTTCACACTGAGTCTGGGAGTGTGCCACAATCAAAGACAGAGCCACAGTCAAGTTTAGAGGGAGATAGACCTAGTAGTAGCACTGCTACTGGTAGAGGAGTAGGACTACCTCCTTGAACTTCTTTTTCTTCAAGATACTAGTTTCATCCACCTTCTTCAGTTTCTAGAGGACATCATTTTGTGGGGTCTTCTTCTAGAGGACGTCGAAGACCAGTACGAGGCCCACAAGCCTCGAGGGCACCTAGTCCTAGAGGAAGGGCAAGGGTCGTTTCCACATCGATTACCTTTGCCTGTAAAAGGGAGGGAATCAATAGTTTATTTACTTTATTTCACTGTAGATGACTCATGAGTCATGATGATGATCATGAGATACATTTGTTATATTTTTTATGATTCAGTATTCAGGAGTAGGACACGATCCATTTTGATGTGTGATGTATCTCTAGACATCTTATATATCGGTTTTCTTTCCGTATTCATGTGGAAATCTAAGAGACAGGACACGTCCCAGGGGGTCCCCGTGTCCCGTGGGCCACGTTTGGGCGCGGACACGCTGGCCCCACGTGGGGGACACGCAAATTTTCGTGTCCCGAAATCGGGACACGCGTGTCCGAATTCTGCGCGACGTGGGGAATTTCCAGGACACGGTTTTAGCGAAAAAGTGCGCCCGCGTCTCCATAAAACCGACTTTTTTGTTATTGTTTTGTCATTTGCTAATTGATGGGAGTGTGAGGGAGAGCTAGAGTGAGCCCAAAGTCAGTTTTTTTGCAGGTGAAGGAGATTCAAGAGTGTTTTCTTGCAGGTGGAGGAGATTCAAGTGTGATTTCACCATCAAGATTGAAGGAAAATGTCTCAACCAGCTAGGGCAGCAGGTAGAGGGCAAAGGAAAGGGAAGAATGCCCCATCTATTCCCTCTCGTCCTATTCATCCTCCAAGCACATCCCCTTCTGCTCCTAGTAGTGCTCCAACCGGTTCTAGTGAAGCTCATCCTCATTATAGCCATGCTTTGGCAAAACAACAAGCACAAGAGAAGAAATACCCTTTGTGGAAGTATGTGACTGTTGGAGCGAAGCTTGGTGGGGGAGGCAATGTGTGTTGGACTTGCAATTTTTGCAAGCATGAATTCAAGAGCACCTATTACCGGGTTAAAGGCCATTTGTTGGCCCTCCCTTGTGGGATTTCTTCATGCAAAGCTGTGAGTGTTAACCAAAGGAGGGAGATGGAAAGAGAAGACCATGTTGGGGTAGGGAAGGTGGCTGCAACAAGCAAGACATTTCATCGTGAGGATCCTCTTCCATTCTTGAGGAAACCCTCTAGCACTAGGAGTGGGGTTGATGCTATTGCTTATCCAACAAGAAAGAGGCCAAGTTCAAAAGGTCCAATGGATAGGATTTTCCAACATGAGGCACGAGAAGAGGTAGACCTCTCCATTGCATTTTTCTTCTACCTCAACTTCATCTCATTCAATGTTGCACGGTCACCATTGTACTTTGAGATGTGTCGATCTATAATGGAACGAGCTCCAAATGGTTATGTGCCTCCTAGTTCAGAAAAACTTAGAACCACATTGTTGGTTAAGGCAAAGAAGGAGGTGGATAAAATTATTGATCCAATTAAATCAAAATGGTCCACATGGGGTGTTAGTATTGTTTCTGATGGATGGACGGATCCAGCACGCCATCCACTCATCAATTTCATGGTGTCTTCCACAAATGGACCGGTGTTCTTGAAAGCGGTAGATGCTCTTGGGAAATACAAGGATGCACAATATATGGGTGATTTGTTCATCAAAACCATTGAAGAAGTAGGTGTTGATTCTTGTGTACAAATCATCACGGACAATGCACCTGTTTGCAAGGCTGCTGGCATGATTGTGGAAGCTAAACATCCACAGGTATGTGATTGTTAATTTACTCATTTATTTGAAATTTTGAGCTGTTAGTAACTTAGTAGTTAGTTGTAGTCTTGTAGAGTCTAGGAGTCTAGACTCAATGACTCATTTATACTTTCTTTTATTGATCTTACAGGTATTTTGGACACCTTGCATTGTCCATTCTTTGAATTTAGCACTGAAATCTATTGCTTCAGATGTGCCATGGATTGGCAAACTTATTGAGGATGCACGCCATATCCGCAACTTTGTACAAAACCACACCAATGCCCTCACAATCTACAAAGAGTACACAAATCTTTCATTGTTGAAGGTTGCAGATACTCGGTTTGCTTCCTCATTCATCATGCTCAAGAGATTGAGAGAGGTAAAAACCGCTCTTGGGTCCATGGTGATTTCAGAGTTTTGGGCTTTTTGGAGAAAGTTGGATCAGAATGCTTCACAAAAGGTGAAGGACACAGTATTAGATGATGGTTGGTGGGATAGGGTAGTCCTTAGCATCAAGATCATGGAGCCAATCATTTCTTTGTTGCGGTTTGCAGACACGGACCAGCCCATCCTAGGAGATGTTTATGAGGGGTGGGATTCCATGATTGAGTCCATGAGGACCATTGTTATGGAGAATGAGTGTGCTGAGTATGAGACATCGGCAGAGAACTTATGGTCCATCATACAGGGCATTCTTATCTCCAGGTGGGATAAGAATTGCACACCTTTGCATTGCTTGGCCCACTCATTGAACCCTAGGTTCTACGCTCAGGATTGGCTCAGTGGTGGGTCGGGGCACTCATCCAGAGTCCCTCCTCACATGGATGGAGAGATCTCAGAGGGGAGGAAGATAGCATTTAGACGGCTACTTCAGGATAGAGACCACCTTGAGGTGGTGGAGGAGGAATTTTATGAGTTTTCTAGTGGCACCGGGAGATTTGGAGGATATGAGGTGATTAGAGACATGGGGGTTAAGAAACCCCTTGTTTGGTGGACAACTCATGGGGCAACATGCCCTATTCTACAAAAGATAGCCTTGAGGGTCCTCTCTCAAGTTACTTCATCCTCTTGTTGTGAGAGGAATTGGAGCACATATGGGAACTTGTACAGTGTGAAGAAGAGCAGACTTGAGCAGTCCAGGGCAGAGACGATGGTGTATGTGCACTCCAACCTTCGTCTTATTTACAGGAAGAGGGAGGAGTGGGTGAAGGGAAAGACACGGATGTGGGATGTCTTTCCTGATGAGATGGGTTTGGACAGCAGTACTGAGTTGGCATTAGCCAACATGGATCTTAATGATCCAGTGCTAGAGCCGGTCACTTTTGATGAGGGTGATCGTATGGAGGGGTCATCCTCCACACCAGCAGATGCAGTTAGTCAGCTTGGCAGAGAGGAGGAGGAGGAGGAGGAGGAGGAGGAGGAGGAGGAGGAGGATCAGGGCAGTGATGAGTTTGTTGATTCAGGCATGGAGGAGGACTATTGAGTCATTGATAGATGGGATTCTTCCATCTTGATCCACCCCTTTTTGTATTTACTATTAGACTATTAGTCTAGACTCTATTTGGCATTTGCTAGTGCCCAGTGGCATTCCGACATCTATGTAATACATTTTGATTTTGATGACTTAATGAGAAATATGGTTCGGAGTCTCTGACATGCATCTATGTGTCTCAATGTCTCATTGTGATTTGTGATTGTGAATGACAAATGTGTTGTGATTTGTAAATGATCTAATTTCTATTGAATATTTCATATTTGTAATTGTAAATGTAATTTCTATTGAATATTTGTAATTGTAAATGTTAAATTTTATTGGATCTATATGTCTATATTTTTAAATTGTAATATATTTTAAAAAAATATATATGTATATAAAACGTGTCCTACGTGTCCTGATTCCGGGGGTCACCGTGTCCCGTGGGGACACTCGTATTTTGGGGACACTCGTGTCCCGTGTCCTCGTGTCATGTGACTTAGGTGGAAATGTGTTTATTTGATGTTATTGTTGCTTTAGATGTTTAAAAAATTGAAAAAAATGAATATTTTTGTATATTTTAAGTTTGTTGATTTATTGTCGATGTGCAGACAATATATCCTGAAACGATGTTTCTTGGACCCTGCCGATTTTTTTTCCGCGCCGATATTTGTAACATTGATTCAAATAGCAACGAGAAATCTATTTCCTTCTGTCAGCTGACTAGAAAAAAAGGCCTGTGAAAAAATACACATTATTATTTCTACTATCATGCAAAAACACAACCCAAATAATATTGGCCAATAATACATTAGACAGAACCAATAATTATTTACTATAGTAGTCACCTAAGTCACCCGATTCATGTTTGCATTTGAAATCAGGGGCAATTAAATTTGCAAAAATTTCTCCATTGTGAAAAAACATGAGAAACAAAAACAACTGATTTTAATTCAATTTTGATCCAAAAGCATGTCCAATTAAATGTCAAGGCTGAAAAACAAAAATATATGGTTTAGAATCTAGATTTTATATTTTAAGTTTAGCAGAAAACAAATCTTTAACAATTTTTGTTTGAATTTTATTAAAAAAACTCACCTAGCCAATAAAATTTGCCATTGAATCCACCACTAGAAATTTACTGAAATTTGAATTTTTTTTTTAAATTGTTGAATGTGGTGACTAAGATAGCCATATTGATTGAGATGCACCAAAAAAACAGGCAGCAATCAGCCTTCAAATCCAATCAAGTATTAGGGCAAGTATACCAACGAGCATTTTTTCTTACGTAGATTTTGTAATTACATTAACACACAAAAAGGATATAGTTTTCTGGAAAAGAACTAATAAGTGCTAGAGAAGACCAGATCAAAAAGGGTCTTACTAGACACCTAAACCTATTGCTAATAGAAACAAAGCCCATATTGATTTTCACCTTAGAAGATGCAACAAGGAAAGTTCAATCAAAGATGCAAGATGCTTTCATCTGATATTCAAAAATTCACCAAGATACATTGCAAGCTGTGTTGCAGGGGTGCCCATCCCCGGGGGCTGGGTTTGTGTCCCTTTCCTGGGTACCATCCCCACGTCTCAGAAACCAGGTCGGGGACCTCTCAAACATTTCCTGAAGTCTCCGTTGAAGTACCCGAGTACCGGAAACCTTTGGCAAAAAATTTGGAAACTTCGCTTGGTTTGGGGACTCCGTGGAGACTTCATTGTCTGAAAAAACTTTAAAAAAATAATTATAAAGTTTTTTACCATTTGAAGAGGGAAGGGGTGGGCATGGGTCCCCCTACCCTCTTAACACCATGCCCTGCCCTCCCAACGCATTTCTGATTTTCATTTCACATTGGACTTGTCACTTGGAGAGAGGCGGTGACGGGAAAGGAAGGCAGACCACGGAGGATAATCGCCATACTCCATGCTGTATGACATTGGACATATATCAATTGCCCTCATACTCGATGCTGTATGACATTGGACATATAACATGATTGATGAATCATGATTCATATGAATCATATCAATACGCAAATAGTAATTTAAATTTCCATTTGGTTTATGTCATTAATAATTATGATTGTCTGATATCATGTTTAGACTTACGGTTCATATGTAATTTCCACTTTATATCAATAGTTCATGAACTTTGAAGGAATGTGCATGTTACTTATTGAATACTAGTGAAAATGATTTGAATTTTAAAACTTTTGATTTCATATATATATATATATATAGATATATATATAGAGAGAGAGAGAGAGTACCCCCAACGTACCCAAGTCCACTATTTCAAAAAGTGGTGTCCCCATCCCCGTCCCTGTACCCGTACCCAGGTTTCCTGGCAACTTAGATTGCAGGTTAGTAGCACCATTCCAAATAGGTGTATGGTATTTGACACTAATTTAATGCAATACTTGCTCAAATGACTTGATGAGGGAAAATGCAATGAATTTGAATTCAACGAATGCAAGGAATGATGTTGATGAACTTTGTTTCTATATATCCAGACCAACACTTCATGGTGAGACCCAATTGCAACCTGACAAAACTATCATACAAAGCAGGGATCAAGATGCTCGATGCCAAATCCAAAAGCAGAGCATTGAGGAAAAAGTCAAGCAACAGCCAATATTTTCAAGCTCACAAACATCAATTCCAAAACATGCAAGTAACTCTGTTCAAGATTTCAATTTGGAATGTAACATAAGAAGGGGAGGCAAGTTCCATGACAACGATGTGTTATAGATCTCTTTCTTGCAGCTAAGGTCAGCCAAATTACAGTTCGGTGGCTTCATACAAGTAGATATGCTTCATTCGCAGGGATATTTATTTATTAACTGTAGTATTTTATGGTTGCCTCCTTAAGTCATTCACTATGCACTTTGTCTCACTATCTTAAGTTGCCTCAATGAAAAAAGTGAGAAGCAACCCTCAGGAGAAGGTTACAATCTCCATCAACTCCACTTTAGGTGTATTTATCAAGAGCATTGCATATGTATTCTCAATGCTTGCTCATGATTTTATTCATGAACCAGGTTATGTTTTTTAATCTCATATAATACATATAGTTGGCAACAATTCAAATCTGGGGACAACCTTAACCTGCAAACTGTGGTAACCCTTCAAAGCTGAACTCGAGCTAAAAGAAGCAGAGCATCGAGAAAAATGTCAAGCAACAGCAAATGTTTTCAAGCCTGCAAAGACCAATTCCAAAATTTGCAAGTAACTCTGTTCAAAACTTCAATGTGGAATGTAACCTGAAGAGGGGATGCAAGTTCCATGACCAAGATGTGTTGTTATAGATCTCCTTGCAGCTAAGATCAGCTCAATTAGATGTCGGTGAGTTCAATAATATAGGGGTTGTAAAAGTAAATGTGCTTGATATGGAGGAGGCTATTCATTAAATCACAGTAATCTTTTATGGATCTCTTTTTAATTAATTCATTATGCAGTTTAACTCACCATCTTGAGCTGCATAAGTGACCTAAGTGAGAAGCAGAAGGTTACAATCTCCATGAAATCCACTTTAAAGTATCCTTATACATAACATTGCATGTGTTCTTGATGCTTGCTCATGATTTTTATGAGACTTCATGAACAAGGTTATGTTTTTTAATCTAATCTAATACATGTAGTTGGAAACGAGCAAATCCTGCGGGAACAGACTTAACATGCAGGCTAAGAGGCAAAATGTATAGGTAACCCTTTAAAGCTAAGTTTGAGCTAAAAGAAGACATCTATGTAGAATGAAACAATGATGATTTTCTAACTTAGAAAACAGAAAATTAGCTGCAAATTACCTTTCATAGCAACAGCTTCTGAATTGAATATGCTAAATATCAAACATGCTATCAATTTGTATGTAGAAACAAAGAAAGGAATTTATTTATAGGGTAGAATCTTACCACATGGGGATGATTTTGGACAATATCAACAGCTTCCTGGTTGCTCAAATGTTCCCACAGTCCGTCTGAAGCAAATATAAGAAAGCGATCATGTGGTTGAAGAGTGTAGGTGGTGATTGATGGATCAGCAACTAAAACAGGCCTTTTAAGTGGTTCTGGAAGACAAAACTTGGGATTCAGAGGTTCTCTATTAAACTCAGGCCTTTTCAAGTATGCATCCCCGATAGATCTAGAGACCTGCATTACCAACAACATTGTAACTTTCATTTTAAGCTTTATGCATAATTTAAATAATGTAATTTACAATGACCTCAATTACATCATAGAATGTTTCACAAGAATTATATCAAAGAGATTTAATCTTGTCATATAGAATGTCGTTCCTGTAACAAATTTCAAAACCTTCGACATCTCACCAAGGCAACTTGATTTTATAGAAGAGTTTAGACACACTCAAAGAAGTTAAACTATTGTTATAAGAGGCATAGATAATAAGGCTCTATGATATATTTAATGTTTCAATTGACAATGTTTTTTAAAAAAAGCAACATATATTACATTAGGAATCAAAATTGAGAAATCTGGGAGCTCAGAGAGGGCACACCAGATTCCCTCCCTACATAACCAAGGAGAGATGAATTTGCATGATATGTTGACATTTAAGTCAAATCAATTGCGACAAGGGCATATAAACAAACTGATTTGCCAATGTCATTGTTTCCTTGATATTGTCCTCACCTACTAAAGGATAATGTTCTGCAGGGTCACAGAATCAGTTCAAGTCTTCAAGACTATCGTATAGAACAAAAGGCAAATTGTAATAATAATATTCTAATAAATAATCAGGAAAATTATGGAATCAGAATGAGTTACTTTACCAACAATTTTTTTTCCATAGAAAAAATTAGTAATTTATATTCAAGAACAAAATTACATATTGCAAATGCTTATAAAGTTGTGAGCATTCGAGAAAATCTTGAAAAATTTTCTGCTAAAAGTCTCCAAATAAGTGCTGAAACTGCCAGAGGCCTGCACACACTCTTTTACATATCATCTAATCTATTTCAAAAAAGCATTTCGATCTATTCAATTCCAAAAAAGTGTTTCACTTCAGTATAGCCTGCAATAACTAACTTCCATTTTTTCCTTTCTTTAAAAAACTGCAGTTAAAAGCATGCTGAAAATGCTTTTCTTGCACCACTATCTATATCTGGGCCTGGAAGCTACTTTACCAACTATACATGATAGTAAGAACAGATTATTTATCATTGAAATCACAATAGCACAATTAAAGATTATTTCCTTCCCTGTGGTCATCTTTAATATTAGAATAAGTTTCAAGGATAAAAATATCGATTGAAAGTCACTTAAAACAATCATACGGTAATCTGAAATCAATAAACAAATATTTCAAGGAACAAAAATGTTACAAGAACAATAAAATAGCATTGATAACATTCAAATTCAAAGACTAATTAGAAAATCTATTCCATTTTTAGCCATAGCAACAAATGAATAACCCAAAAAACTATCAAGACTTAATGTCCAACAAATGACCACGAAAGTAGGTCAATGGGACTGTGTGGTACCATAAGTAGATTGATAATTATCCGATATGTTAGGTCAACCAGTTGTCGCCAATGTTGTTGGGCATTTGTTCCGTGCAAATAGATGCCTAATTCAAATCCCCGTATTAGGTGCACTGGTATTCGCCGGCGAGATTTCTAAGGATGCCATCAACAAATGTAAGGAAGCATCTCTTTGGGTTTCCTATTTTCCTTGGAAAAAAAAGTAGATTTGACAACAAGAGCATAATACAGCAGTGGTCTTGGCATTTTCTTACTCAAACAAGATTTGAATGAAACTGGAGCTTAGAGATATTGATTGTTATTAATTTATTAGTGTAGTTTTCAAGTGACGGAAAACAAACCATAAAAAATAAAGTATAACTAACAGAATAATGCAGTTTGGTTGTGCTGATAAGATTGATAAGATCATTTTATCAATGTCCAACGAAGGACCACAAATGTTGGTCAAGGGGACTAAAATAGTACATCCAATGGCAATACAAAGTGGGAAAACAAAGGTATCTCCTAGAACAATGCTAAAAGAAGAAAATAATAATGTCTAAGATCTAAGGGCCAGCTTGAGACTAGCCTCAACATGTCTAGCTAAATAAAAGCTATAAGACTGAGTATAAGATAGGTGCTGGTACAATAGAAGTGATATAAACTTATAAAGTATAAACAGAAAACCCTTGGTAAGATGTAAAGGACAATTGGAGTTGGTTCTATAATCTTTTAACTTGAATGTGTTGATCTCAGTATAACAAGATTGTGAACAGTTCACATGGTGACAAAGTTGAGGTTTTCAACAAGGCTTAGGCCATTAGACCTATGGATCGACTAATTACATCATTTTTCCAACCTATTCATGAGAACCTGGGTAGCAAGTGTCGTCTCAATACGAATGGAAAAACACCGAGGTCAGTCATAGTGCAATATCCATCAGGTAAACCCTGTCCCCAATCTTACAGGAGAAGATCATACCAGCTGGGAGACTTATCTCAGAGGATACTAAGCACTCTATGATTGAACCTATGTATCTCCAGCGTCCTCCTCCCTTCCTCCCTTGGAAAGTCAGGTCAGACATTGTTGCAGTCTCAGTTTTACCATTTAGACTTTCAATGAAACTAAAAAGGGCCAAATCAAGTGATCTTCCAGTTTGAGGATACAACTCATACATTGGGGTACATTTATTGGGTGACACTTTTATCATTGATATGTGTGTGTCCACCTTCCAGAGACATCACTGCTCTATGAATTCAAGGTACTAATACTTCACAGCAAAGAATCAAGAAGGAATTGGATGTCATTAGTGTGTGCAGACAAGGCCCGGCCTTATGCCAAATGGATTATTTGTTCAATTGAAGGGGACAAAGAATGTAGGCTCTTATGGAATTGCATCTGCTCCAGCTAATGTTATTGTCAATGAGGGCAGAGTGGGCTGACCCTCCAAACCCTTCTACCCACTTGTGTCAATAAAGATCGAGAGCTCCTTTGTCCCCAAAAGCATTTAGAAGGCTTGGGAGGCTGTTAAGCTTTTCTCCACTCAAAATGCAAAAGTTTCAGATTTGGAATCTCTATCAATGAACCTATGTCACAAGGTTCGGGTTTGAGTTGGGGTTCGACAACCACTAAGTTCAATTTGGGTTCAATTTTTCCAATGAGGTTCAGATAAGGTTAGCCATTAGGTTCATCCATATATATATTTTCTTAATATACTATATTTTATAATACATTAAAATATCACATATATGTGTATATTTTCATAATATATTATATTTTATAATATATTGAAATATCATATATACATGTAACAATTTAATATATTATATCTAAAATTAATAACATCAATTTATAAGTAGTACTGTAGTAATATCATAAACAATAAAATTTATAAGTAGCAATATCATAATAAATAAAATATAATTATAAGCAGTAATTTATAATAATAATAATAGTTTATAATAATATATCACAATTTATAAAGGAATAAATACCACTGAAAAATAATACAACCAAGCTAACCGGCAAACTATACCATCGTCTGGGAAACGAATACCACAATTAAGACATGGATATACAGTTAGGAATAAAGGAATACCATTGTTGAGACAAGAATACCTTTATCGGGAAACGAAATACCACCGTCAAGACAAGAATATGTGGTTAAGAATACATAGATAGCATCGTTGGGGGAAGGATTGCTGCCATCGAGACAGGAATACACAATTAAGAATACACAAATAGCATTGTCGGGGGAAGGATTACCGCTGTCAGGGAAAGGAATAACCCGCGCAGAGACTAGAATGCCCACTCTTAAGTTGGGATAAATCCGCACTCAAGTCGTTGGATCATGTTTCTATCAAATTTCATAGCAAACCTCAACGAATTCAAACTTTTTAGTTGAGGTTCATCGAATTTCGAACCTGAAGTTCCAAATTCAGCGAACCCTGTGACATAGGAATCAATGATGTTGCTCATCAATGCCATGAAGTTTGGAAACTTCTTTGGAGGTTTGCTCTCGCAAAATGTGCTCCTAGGAGCCTCAGCATCGATGTCTCTTGACAAAACTAGTAGAAGTTGGTGGCTCCTCCTCTGTACTTGAAGATTGCTACCCCGAACTAGAAGTATTGGTGACCTTCGCTCAACCTTCAACATGTCCCAATCCTCATCCTCTATCACTGGAATAGGATCATGAGACTTCTTCGATGCAAAGTCTTCCTCAAACTTTACAGCCTTGCTTACGATTGTCTTTCTCTACTCTAGAATAAAGACCCCATAGGCCTTGAAGTCTCACTGTAACCAACAAACAAACCCTTCTTGCTAGAATGCTCCAATTTGGTCCTCTTCTCTACTAGCACATGGATATAAACTAGACAACCAAAGATGCAGAAATAGCTTATCTCTTGCTACACACCAAGGAATGCCTTCTCTGGTGTCTTGTCCTCCAAGATTTTGTAACGACATTTGTTCTAATTGTAGATTGATGTGTTGCATGCTTCTGCCCAAAGGAACATTGGCAAGTCTTGGTCATGTATCACGGCCTTAGCAACCCATATAATAGATTTGATTCTTCTACTTTGCAACCTCATTCTATTGTGGCTTGTACAAAACAGTCAGCTCCCTCTTGATTCCTGCATCCTTGCAAAACCCTCGAACTCCTTGGAGGTTTACTAACCCCCATTGTCCAATTTCAAAACTTTGATCTTATCCCTTGTATGGATTTCGACTAAAGCATTGAACTCTTGAAACCTACTAAAGACCTCATCCTTGGTTTATAGGAAGTAGATCCAAGTAGACATGCTTCCAAAGATTGATGCCATTGACATCAATCCACATACATCCGAATGCACTAGGTCTAGAATCTCCTTAGACCCATGCTCGATGCTTGGGAAAGCAACCTTGGCATGCTTGTTAGGCATGCACCCTTTGCATACTTTTTGTTGCTCAATGTTGCAACTCTGGAAGACTTGTGACTATCTCCCTTAATATAGGCAAAGCACTATGATGAAGGTGCCCCATCCTCTTTGTGACTATCTCCCTCAGAATAGGCAATGCAATATGATCAGGTGCCCCATCATCTTGTGCCACAATTCGCACAATTTGTTCGTGTTATGAATTAGGGATCGAACAGGTACACCTTGTAACTTGTATAAATTGACTTCCGTAACCTCGATCACATGTGTTGATTTTGGACTAGACTCCTTTGGTCTTATTCGGACTTGTTGGTTCTTGAATTCTACTGCAAAGCCCTTATTTCACATAACTGAAATTGAAAGCAATTTTTTCTTGAGAGTGGAACAAACAACACATTGTCCAAGTCTAAAGAGTTACTTGACTGGAGTTGGAAGGAATTGGTACCAACGCCTACTATTGGATACTTGGCATGACCACCTAGCTCAACTTGAACTCCTGAGATGTGCTTTCTTAGCTTGAAAAAAGCTCCTGGGGCGATGGCATATGCCTAGATGCTCTAGTATCCACCTACCAAGTGTTCCTTGGAACTGTGTTGGCGGAAAGAAAAGATACCATTGGGAAATCCTTCTTGAACTTGGAGGCAAACACGTTCATCTGAGTTTCAACAGAGGTTGCTACATGATTCAGCTACTACTTCCCTTTACCCTTCTTCTTGTCTAAGCACTATGATGCATAATGTCTGTGCTTATGACATATGAAGCACTTAATTTTACTCTAGTCCTTCCCTAGCTATGAGGTTGACTCCTAACTTTATACCTTTATCCTTTTGGGGTCTTGTACCTTTTCCCTTCTTCGTTTGACTAAATACAGCATGGTCACTGCCACCTCCCTGCTTGTCGCCCTTCAACACCAGCTAAGCCTCCTCATGGATACAGTCATCCCACAATCTTTCTAATTACAAAAGATTCTCCCAAGCACAAACACCTTGGACTAATGTTTCCCATTGATAAGACAACATAAGATAGATGAGATAATTTTATTAATGTCCAACAAATGACCACAAAAGTAGGTCAGTGGGACTAAAAGGATACAATCAGTATGAGTACAATGTGGGAGTGCAAACGCAACTCCTAGATAATGTCGGCGCTAAAACCTAATATAGAATAAAATAAAGAAAGAAAGATACAAGTAGTGAGACGTCCTCATAAACATGTATAAAGTCGTGATAAGGCATGGTGATGTAGGAGAAGACAAAAAATGAGGTCGATGAAGTCAAGAACGTCTAAGTCTAATAGCCGATGATGATGGGGGCGATCGTGGCACTGGCTCACTATCACTATTGGAGTCCTCTAGAGCCACTAAGGTGTCTCATTGGACGACCCTGGGGGATGTAGGAAGGAGGAATACTCCTAGCACCTAAGGAAGATGGAAAGAAACTCCGGATAGATCTCTGACTGCTCTACTAGGGCTGGGAAGGGGTCCGACGAACAAGAGGCGCCCTGCACCGGATCTATCGGGAATTGGTCCCTTTGATGCTCTAGGGGTGTGGATTGATGTGTTGTTCGACACCTCCGAGCCGGTCTCAAAGATATTGGTTGATCTCCCAGAGAGGGAGCCTGAATGGAGGCTCGGGGACTCACCACTCTACTATCTGAAGTACTATGGCACTCAGCTCACCCCGCTTGTTGCTCTGCTCTAACGAATCAACATGAAAGTACGATGTGATCTTCTTGGCAATTCCAAGGTGAGGCAGGGTGTGTAGGAACTGAGAACTGTGGTTGAATATCTCCCTGATGAAGAGGGATAGGCATCTTTGGTCCTAGTGTTGAAAGAAAGTCGAGAGGGAACCTCCATAGTCTCTATAGAGGCAATGGTAGCGTCCTCTGATCTCATTGTATAGGGGTCACCTAAAAATGAGGTGCACCTCTATCTCTTGCTCTTGCAAGTGATACACCTGGCAGATCCTATCAAATCATGGTATCTGATGGTTAGTCCCACTTGGAGTCAATGAGATCCCACCCGAAGTTATCCTAAAAGAATCCTGAGAGAGTGCATCCAATGCCTACGTGTGTATGGGGGGCGAACGATGATGCCATCCTGTAGCTCCAAGAAGTGTTCAAGGTAGAAGGACATCTTTGAGCCCAAGCTCGTCGAAGGTGAGGTCCAAGCGACCTGAATGTACAATCTATAGATATCCTCTCTGATGGACTGATTTAGTACCTATGTAGGTGGCAATAGATGCTGCGGCGTATCAAGGGAGAATCTAAATGAGGGAAGGCGCTCCAAGGAAATTGGCACTGACTAGAGACGCTGAGATGCCTCTAAATACCAACCTCGCGCTCAGCAAATGGGGTGAGCCGAAGCGATAGCCTCTGAGGAATAAAGTGAAAGAAGCACCAAGCGAAAGATGACCTTGAGGCAAAAGGGATGGACACCAAACTCTGCCTGAATAATGTGCTGCGGAACTATACATTTACATTAGATGATGCGCCTGAGAAGCAAAGTCTGGACTCTCTCCATTTGGGCCCAATCTGTCTGTAACAAGCTCAACCCCTAAATCTCGGGGCCATAGAGGATTGTGGGCCTAATAATCACCTCCATAAGGTAGAATTTGGACGAGATGTCTTGAAACTAACTTTGGAAACATTGTCTCTCGCTGAGGGCAAGGGAACCATAACCTTTCCTGAGTCGGGGTTGGAGGGTTTGACGCATACCAACACGAGGCCTTGTGAACTGTATTCCCAGCTAAATGTATGAAGTGGTGATCTCAATCTCTTCCCCTCTGAATATAGAAACGTATGTCTTCCAAAGCTTTCTTCAATGTATTGAAGATCGTAACCTTAGTTTTACTTAGGTTGACTGTCAGTTGTCGAAGGTCACAAAAGTTGGCCAAAGCGTCAATCTGCCTCTGCAGGCCCTCAAGAGTAGAAACCAGCAAAATCAAGTCTACAAAAAGGAACAGGGAGATCAACACCTGATGTAGAAGGCAGCCAACATCCTTCGAGATGTGCTCATGGAGGAAAGACTCCAACTCATCAATGTAAATCCCGAAGAGGATCGACAAGAGGGAGCATCCCTATTTTACCCCAATAGTACTATAGATGAAGTCCAAAAGGCCATGTGCCATCCTAAGGCAACACACAATTGACTCATACAATCTCATGATGGCTATCAGGAGGGTCTCAGATATGGCAATGTCACGAAGTCTTTGGAATAATGCCTCCCTTAGCACTGTATCAAACCCTTTCCGGATGTCTACAAAGCAACAATATACTTTCGAAGAGCGATGATGAGCCTCCTCAATAACGGCTCGAAGTGTGAAGATATGATCAATTGTCTAGTAGTCCGGGTGAAATCCTGCTTGTCCTCTAGCCCTGAAATGTCGTCTCTCTAGCTCTTTCGAAAGCCATTGGTGTAAGACTATGGCGTAAATCTTGGAGAAAGTATGGCCTACCATGATAGTCCTATAATTGTTTGGATCAAAACTATTGCTCGATTTGTGGATCGGATGATTAATGTGTCTTGCCTAGGCAGGGGGGAAGCTGAAACATACCACATGGTTAAAGAGATCAACAATATAGGATTGAAGAGACTGAATACCATGCTTCAAGAACTCGACCTGAAGGCCTTCTTCGTTCGTTGCTTTGTTGTTACTCATAGCTCTAGCGACTCTCCTGGTATCCAACTCAGAGAAAAGGTGACATGAGGAAGGAGGAGAGGAGATGTGTGTTGGGGTTTGTCTGGGAATGTCATAAAGGGAGGTGGCATGGGAAAACATGGCTGGCATGGGAAAACAGGGCCTAAGGGTTAAGGTTAGATGGGATAACATGGACTCTAGGAAGGCTCGCCAAAATGCTTTTGAGGAGTGGCGCAAGACTACACAAAGCTCACGTCTTTCTTTGGGAAAGAAAAAGTTCACTTTTATGGCGAAGGAGTTTATGGTAGGCTATGCGGAGGTGAGGGGAGGAAGGAGGTTCATGTATGATAGTGAAGCATAGTTGTTTATGGAGGGATTTGCATACATCATCGAACCAACGATTCATGGGGTAAGAGCTAAGGGTGGGTTTATGGGCGTGTTGACGAGTAAAGTGGGGGTAGGAATCATGTGCTACTTCCTCAAGGACTGTAGAGAGTATCTTGTATTTGGTTCTGGTTGTGGCCATTAATCTGAAGTGGGAAATGGGGGGAAGCAACTCTTTAAGGTGAGTCATGTAAGAGATGGCATAATCTCTGTCAAAAAGGAAAGTGGTGTGGTGGTGGAGGAGGAGGAATAGGCTGGGTGGTGGACGGAGGAGGAGGAGGATGTAGAGAGGAAGAAAGTGAGGAGGGTGTGGTCTACTAAAGGAAGGCGAGGAACGGAGAAGTACTGGATGTGTGGGAGGAGATCTTGGTTGGCTAGAACATAATCCATAACATTGACCCCCCCACTCTGAGGGAAGCAAGAAAAGTCACCTAAGCCTAGGAAGCAAGGCATCCAGTTCATAATCAATAAGCTATGGGATTCCCCTAGCTACAAAAGGTGTCTCCCATAACATGTGAGGGGCTCATTCCTGTCCTGCAAACATCTATGAAGGCCCACTGTCTCCGGCACTAACTACTGAAGGCAAAGTGCATCCTCGGCTCTATCAAGAAGTGATATTTGTAGGCTTCTGGTATGGGCATTAAAGTGACCCAGAAGAATGACCTCCTCGAGAGTAGAATAGTGTGAGTGTCTACATAAAGATCAAGGAAAGGGTCACCCACGTACTCACTGTGAAGTGCAAAGTGAGATGAAGCTGGGGGGAAGTAACACGCTGTGATGTAGCTATTCGAAACAAGGTGTTGTTTTGATGGATCCAAACCCACAAATATCTAGCATGCTCATATAATGACAACATAGTAACCCGACTCTTGAGGGAGTCCCGTATGAGACAGGCGACTCCCCCAGACCCTCTAACACTGTCGGATCACATCTCTTGTCTAAAATACCAAACCAGTGGTACCCCTAAAATGGGGGTTGTCTCTATATGGGGCTCGCATGTGTCTCTGTACAAAAAAGACGGTCTCGAGACCTGATAGCATCTCAAAGTGTGCCTGGTGAAGACCAAAACATACCATTGTAATTCCACCATCCAATGGAGATGGTGGGCCAACTCCCCCTAACTTGTCCAACAACTAAATGACACCGCCATTTGGCCCCCAAACGAGAGTATCCCTGAGGGACCGAGTTGCAGATAACTGCTTTAAGATCAAACATAACTACCCACTTTCCTTCTTTCCGCGCAACTATGACCCAATCTCTAGCTTGCTTGAACTCTGCCTGTTGGGTTTTGGTGAGGTCGACATCTAGGAAGATCTTTTGTGTGGGGGGAGCGAAGTCAACCTTCTTTTAAGCCCGAAGGGCTCTAAGTCGATCATTCAATGTCCAGAAGCAACCGAAGAGTGTGGATTTGGGCCCCATCCATGCCCGGTAAATAGACATGTCCTTCAGATCTAGGGTGTCATGAAGGAAAGTGGTGGCAATTTGTAGGGGATCCAACGGGGTCATGGGAGGTGGCAACCCACGCACTCTAAGGTTAAGCTCTCGTGCTCGACGGAGATGTTCCTCATTCAGCTTGGCTTGTACCACTCCTTCGACCACATTGAGTGGGGGGGCTCCCTTTTTCGGACCACTTACACCCAAGAGTTTAAAGTTTGTTGTTGTGTTTTTGTCTCTTGTTTAAAAGGTGCTTGTTATGATCACATTTCTTCTTGGAGGATTTTGATATTCGAGAGTTTTTTTGGAGCATGGGGGAATCGACAATAGGGTTCTGCAGGTGCACATTTTCTTGACTTTTTATTTTTGAGATCAGTTGTTTGAGGTCAAATACTTCTGAGTGGAGCTGTTTATTTTCATCTTCAAGGAATTCCAGCCTTCGCAGCAAGGTTTTAAAATATGATGCCCAATATCTGAAGTCCCACTCCAAGGCTATATCTATGGGACTGTAATTTCCCTAGACGCTATTGATGTTTTCGAGGAACCCGTGGTGTTCCCTAACCGTGGTTTCTGTTAGTGTCATAGTATCCCCTAGCGGAGTAAAGCCACTTGAGCCTGGGAAGCAAGGCAACCCATTAAGAACCCATTCACTGCTAAATTTAGTAGTTCTTTGTCTTCAATCTTCTCCCCAACTGCTGTGACTTGATCATGAATCTACATGACCTTCATCAAGTAACTAGTAATTGTGTCTAATTTGGTCATCTCTACAAATCTAAGTCTGTTATGCAATATCATCTTCATATTTATGTTCTTGCTTTGGTAAAAGCTATGTTGTAGGAAACGCCAACCCCCTCACGTCCCTAGCCCGTTTCCTGTTGGAAACGCGGAAACGCATACTGTACGGCATGGAAACGCGTTTCCGTACGGATGGGTGTGTTTCCCGAGATGGAAACACGTCCCCTCCGTACGGAAACGCGTTTCTGATACTAATGTGGTCTATAAGGCCGTGTTCCAAACAAATAATTGTCTACCTGATGAAAATTATAGCCCTATTCGGTAGTAGTTGGTAGTATTAAATGGTAATATAAAATTCTTGAGGTAAAAGTGACATTCTCCTTATATTTCATTTTCTATCTTTTTACTTAAATTTTTAACATTACCATTAATTGTTTCAGGATGTTTGAGAGTGATTCCAACCTCATCGAACTTCATAAGCAAAAAGTGGAATTTTAGATTCCATTCAAAATTCAGCAGACTTAAGGGTTTTCAGGATTTCAGGATTGCAAAGTTTCCATCAGTTTCTATCATGTATGAGGGTATGAGATTGGCATTTAATCAAGCACATCAACCCTTGTGTGTACTATTGAGTATGGTTGTCATTGATGACAAGCCATTAATGACAAAGGAGTAAAAAGGTTGATGACATGGCAAGCATAACATGAGTGGTTTGGGCATTGAGACACTAGGTGGTCATTTGTGGCTTGATGAGGTCCTGAAGCCCACACAATTGGTGGCTTAATGGTCTTTGTGGCCACTGTGATGGTGATGGAGTTTTTTAATCTCTCGTGCTATAATAATGATGATGATGACTTCTTAGGGCACACTTTCGTATTATGGACCTTATGGCTTGATGCCCTCATGAATGGTTTAATTAGAAGTTGTTTGTAGTCTTAACACCCTCTTGATGTTGAATCCCATGCCCACAAGCCTTAAACAAATGCCCACAGAGCTTGTATTTGAAGTGCAAGGTTGTGTGTAAAAGTGCCCGCAGGCCTTAATAATATGCCCGCAGGCCTACCGCAAATGCCCGCAGGCTCAGCAAATATGCCCGCAGGCTTATGGAAAAATGCCCGCCAGCAGTGATAGAAGATGCCCGCAAATCTTGGATTGAATGCCCGCAGACACTTAATGCATTGTTGGATTGAATGACGACATATTCACATAACATCTGGAATTATTAAATAATGATGTGGCAAAAATTTATTGTGAGAACATCAAGCAAAGAAGGCTTTCCTAAGAAAAATGGTTTTAATTTCTGAAGTTGGCTGCAAATAAAAATTAAATATATATACCAAACAGGTCGGCTCAGTAAAATATATTGTGGAAAATGTGTATAAATAGACAACTTGTTTTATCTTATGATAGTGGATTCGGTGATGAGGATTATGGCTCTGAGATTTTCGGGTGAAGAGAATACACTGAGGCAGCCGCAGTAGAGGAGAAGTTCTTTAAGTCTTTCTGATTTCGGGTATATATCTTCTGAGAGAATTCGGGACTGTTGAGTCACAGCAGTAAAGGTGTCTTTTATGTTTTTCTTTGATTTTTGGGCATGAGGAGAATTAGGTGAACACTTTGTTGAATATATGGAATACTGAATTTCGGATAGACAAATGTCAGAGACTGAGGCAGCTCGTGGATACCAGGCAGCAGCAACATAATTTTATGGCTTGACTTGTCAAGGATAGTAAATGATTGAAAAGACAGGGCATGATGTATTTTTTAGCAGAGTCTTTGTATAAACTTTTGATGACTTGGATGTATTAAGCAGACCCTTGTATAAGCAGCTTTGACACGGGCATGAATAGAATCTGTGGTGACTTGGCATGAACCTAAACACCTGAATTTGGCATATTTGATTGTGACAGCAGTGACATTAGTGAGTTGATGACATTGATAAGTATTTGAAAGCAAGCTGGGTCTTGCTCACCTTTTTCTTGGTTGGATCTAAGAAAAGACCAAGCAGGATCTTGGAAAGTTGGAATAGAAGTTGGTGCTTCTCAGTCAGTTGTAGCTGATGTAAACCTGAAGGTTGTGGCCTTATTGTAATTCATATCAAATTAAATATAATAAAGTTTACAACACTTATCTTGTGATGTGTCTCTAATGGTTTATTTGACTGATTAATGTTGATGCATTTAGTAACTTGCATTTGATGATCTATGTTTAAGAATTGAAGAAGTGAAATTGTAAAAAGTGTTGGCCCACTGATTCACCCCCGCCCCTCTCAGTGTGCCATTGTGTCTAACATGTACCTTGATGTTGGTGGTGTTGATTGTTGAACTCCTTTGTCATGACCTTAATAAAAATGTACTCTTCACTTAAGCAAAATCAACTTATTAAGCATGGGAAGCTTTTTCTACCTTATTTTAACGATTTTATTAGGAAGTTTCATCAAAATTGTAGGGTGTTGAGTCATTGACAAATGTCCTTGGAGGATCAACTTTGAGATTCAAGTTAGAGGCAAGGGATAGAGCGTAGAGGAGGGAGGCATAGGGTGCTATTGATGAACAGGATCCCAATATAGGCAATGATTCGCTGACATATATGATTTATGATTTATGTTTCACATTCATTTTTTTAAATGTCCTTGCTCATTTATTAATATATATATATATATGTCACAACCCCAAAATTACTCAATTTTTAAAAAATTTATATGTGAATGTTGACGACATTAATTCTTATGTAGCAGGTATGCAATACAAAGAGGATGTTGTGTGACTCATCATCATCTGTCTATAAGGTATTACTTGCATTTCTGTAAACCATGTATGCGTCATATATTTACTGTACTTATTTGCGGAATAAAAGCCAGCCTTAGCTTGACAACTACATGTTATTATTACAGTTGTCGTAATCTATTAAGATTACTGTTTGATATTTTATATATCTGATCTCATAAACATTATTATTGTTCTATCTTAATGGCCAAGCCATGATTCATCTTAAGCTATCGATCTACCACTACTTTCATTATGGTATTAATAATCCCGTTATACATTATGTATAAATGCTTGTCATTTTATAATCCTATAATAGATTAAGTGGAAAGTCTGGCTTATGGTATTGCTACCATAAGTCAACTTTATCCACAATTTACAACCTAACTTATAACTATGTGTAAGTTCTACCCATTATGCTCTTCGAGCTTCATGTAAACATATGCCATAGTATTCATAAACTATTCATGACTCAAACATTAAGCTTGTAACTATATAACTATATAAATTATGCACTATGCATAAACCTATGTATAAATATACAATTCGAAACCTATGTTTGCATAACAAATCACGACTATATGAAAACGTATGCTAGATATAAATCTAGGCTATGATTATATTTGTATTATGTACAAACCTATGCATATATGATTCAAATCATATGCTTAAAGGTTGTATTACGAATATATAAAATCATATTGCTGGTTAAGAATTCTATGCTATGATCTTCGTATTAATTTCGATGCTTGTGAAATCTCTGCACATTAATTGTTATATCATTCATTTTATTAAATGAAGTTCTATGAATTATACGAGCTGATCTCCCGTATTAATGTTATGATATTTCTTGGTTAACATAGGGCCACTGTAAGGTGCCAACGCAGACAGGGTTGGTGAAGCCATGTGATGGATTTAACACAAGTAGGTTGTACCAGCTAGCCTCCTCGCATGGCATCACAAGGGTCGTTGATTGTTGATTCTCCAAGGTTTTGTCAAGCAACGAGGTGGTTCATTCACCATTTGTTCTTTGCAGTCATAGTGTTATGCTATTGCGATGGGTTTGGCTCTGTGCAGAGCTTGCCCAAGACATGCTATCAGTTTGTGAAATGAAAACATGGTTAGCTTACTGTTTAAAAGCGGTTATTCGCAATGACAGCTTCTACGGCCTCCTTATGGAGTGCTCTTAGAGCTTCTACGAGGGTTTTCCCTCCAGATTGTAAGGTCATTTGTTTATAGTTCGGCTCTATATAATTCCTTAACTTGTAATGTATTTTAGCTTGGACTTTGTGTCTTTGAAGTTATGAGTATTGTTTAAGTGTTTGGAGTTTCGATGCTATCATGAGCTTTTGTGTTTGAACACTGGTTTCTCGTTTGATTTTGAACCAAATGGTTCCGAACCTCTAGTTACCTCTAGGGTTTGCGTTTTTCTCCAAAGATGTTTCGTATGCATTTCTTGGCACGCAGGTAAGGTTTCTGTCATCCCCTCCTCGGCTCTCTATAATTATTTTACTTTCCAAATTTATTATATATACAAAATACACATTGGATTTATTAACAACTTTCAACTTGTGTGCAAGTGAAACTTTAAACCTCATAGGGTTTCACGTTGCTGGATGCAATGCTAAACAAAGCATGATAGGAGCTCTATTCATGCCAGCTCCAGCCGTTCACGAATTCAAAGGGTAAGTTTCAACTATAATTAAGTAACGCCTTACTATTTATATAAGCATATACAGGGTGCTTCTCAGCTAGCCGCCTTTGTACTAGAAATATGACTTTCGCATAGGTTATAACATTCCTCTGTTTCGAGTTTATATGATGAAATGTAACTTGTGTTTACTATGTGTTTGTAGGTTAACACAGGACTATGCCGATGCTTAGGAAGCACGACGGCCTTCCATAACTTTGGTAAGTAACCCTTATGAATTCATAAAAGATTCAGTTATTACACTAGGTTACTTAACGCTAACTAAACTCATTTGTAACGTGTTGCAAGTGGTCACAGGGACACACAGCTTTGTTTGTGGAAATGAGCAGAATGTCGACTTCCAAGGCGTTTAAGCTGGTAGCAAAACTTGGACTCTGTCTTCGACCTGAGTACGTTGCCTTGCTTACTTGTTCTGAGCTTCGCGTGGGCTGAGACAGCCATGCAACTTCAATTATAATAAATTCTTTTTAAAAACTATAGTTATGTATGAATCCCTCTCGGCTATCACACTCTGCTTTTGTTATGAAAACAAGAAGCCTGTCGGCATTAATTCGATTTCTAGTTTATGAACTTGTTTATCAATGATGCGTTTTTTTGTCTATTGCATATATATATGAACAGGGATTTTATTTGTTTTTAAACACCAATGGTTTATGACATGGCCTCACGGCTCTATGTTATATGCTTGAAACGAAAAACACTATAAGCTTTACGGCTATGTATTAACATGTATATGTTATATAATCAATCTATCAATACAATGCATTCAAGCCTCACGGCTCTGTATAAACGTTAGGTTTTAACATGTTGAATTGTATGAAGTTTGTGTTTGAGCTTTAGGGCTCTGTATAATATTCGGTTTTAATCATTTTACTTGTTTGAAAAGCAATGCATTTAACTTTTGAATAAATGCTTATACGAACTGTTGTGTGGCCTCTCGGCTCTGTATACTCGTTTTGTATAATGTGAATGTTTCCTTAACTCTATAATGAAACGTATTGAGTCGTACGGCTATATTTAAGTTAATACTCTGTTCAAGATAATAATGTTAAGCCATTAGGCTTTGTACATAAATATATATGATAATATATTTATCATACCCTAATATGTTATTTCTTGATACTTTTTGCATTATAATAGAACCTGCAATACTATGTATATACATTGTAAATATTTACTCTATCTACAAGGATACATTATATAGATATTTTATGAAAAACACAGAAATAGAATAATGCAGATGCAAAACATAGTATAAACATAAATAATGTATTTCGCAAAAATAAAATCATTTGTAGAACATTTAATAAGTATAAAATACAGTTTATCATTTTCTAATAATTCTACACAAAAATTATAAAACAGATACTAAGAAATACTGAATATTAAATAAACAGATAATAGAAACCTGACAGAAAGAACAAATTGAATCCAATCTGAAGTTCGTCGTTCCTCCCAACCAATCTTCCAGAACAGCCAAGCTTACTTGTTCTGAAACCCCCGGGCCTGTTTGTTGGACCACAAGGACAAAGACTACTGAAACAATTCAGAACTATCACTCAGTTCCACTTCTCAACTCAACAAAGATATTTTCCCTCTTCCATCCAAGCCTCCTACTTGTCTGATGGGAACGCTTATTAAAGCTTTGCCTAGGACTTAGGTCTATCATGAGCCTCTTGCTCTAGAACTTCCATCTGGAGTTCTGACCTTAAAAATAGGGATGATGCCTCCTGCACCTGTTGAGATATTAAATATCAATTTTCACCACTATGGGCAGTTGTCCAACACTTGTCATTTCTCCTTGTAGGCCAGCAAACACTCTTTCAACAGCTACTTCAGATGATTCTCCTGTTTTATTTTATTAAATAATAATAATAAATCAATATCCTCAAACAAGTGTCTTTGACCACACTTAGTCAATTAATTGTTCAACAACAATTGCAAACAATATTACAAAGTATTTAAACTTTAATTAAGGTTCTAGGGGTATTACAATATATATCGTGTTTCCTCGTTTCCAAAATTTTGGGGGGTCACGTTTCAAACGCGTCCCCGTTTCGGAAACTCGTCCCCGTTTCCCCGTTTCTTGCAACTTAGGGTATAAGCTAATTGGAGCATTGAACATCTCCTTTGTCATCTTCTTCTCGGATATATGAGTGATAAAATCATCCTTAATAGCATCCATGATCATTTGCTTGTCTTTCACTTCTTTTTTATTGAATTGCCAAATCCCGCAGATTTGTCAATTGAGTCATTGTAGTTTAGACAATATCCCAAAGATCATTCTCTTCCAATAGAAGAGTTACCTTGACTTTCAATGATAGGAAATTCAAGGCACCTTTCAATTTATATTCAAACATGAGGCTAGCAGATGAAATCTCTGACCTCTAACTCACACAAACTCCCAAATCTGATAGGTAAGTAAGCACTACCTTTGAAACCCTCTAATTGTTGTTAGATTATGGTAACTTCGGGATGTCCTCCATGGTTCAGATGCCTTACATGGAGGTACATTAGTTGCATAGGCATCAGGATGGAGTAGAGGCACTCTACTCAGTGGCATGAGTCTAGTGGGGGTTGCATGCGGAGCTTCAGGGGAGATTGACCTTTGCATGCATGAGTTTTGCATGACCTGTCAGCATTCAGTGACTGCATGCAAAAGTGACATTTTCATGCACCGGGAATTAGGGTTTTGGCAAACCTAATTCATCGGTGAGATTATTTATTGAGGCAGGGGGTCCCCAGATGAGGTTACTCAGTTGCATTGGCGGAGAGAGATACTGCTAGAGTGAGGAGGGCATAGCTGCACATGTGGGGCGACTTTCTGAGATAGAGAGGAGTTGTTGTAGGAGCTAGGAAGGTCAGATCTGAGCTAGATCGGTGACCTTCAGTTCCAGAAAAGCTAGACACCCATTACTGTGGGTTGAGAGAGCTCAATAGTGTGATTGCTGTGGAGATTGGAGGAGGTTGAGTTCTATTGGAGGACGATGTTTTTCCTGAGGGAGAAGAAGCTCGTTGTGAGCTGGATTGACCAATTCGGAGTCTGTGACTTCCAGGATAGCCTTGCCTCAGTATTCGAGGAAGGTTAGGGACGATCGGAGCTCAGATCTGTTGAGATCTGGACCAGTACGAGCATTTGACATCCAGAGGGGAGGGCGCACTTGTGCATGCAAAGGAGGCTGATTTCATCAGTGGACAGTCTTCAGAGCGAGCAGATCAGAGCAGAGAGATCTACAGAGGGCAGTTCAGTCAGAGGCACCGTCAAAGCACTCAGATCCAGTTTGGCAGTTAGGGCTTACCTCTTCAGTGCATGCATCGGCTGGATGCATGCAAATTTGAGATCTGTCCTGTTTCAAAGGGATTGAGTTACCGACTGAGGTAATCCTTTATTGTATTGTCATTTATACATCTATATGCTCTGGGCTTGAGAGAGAAGATAGCCCCCTAGTTAGCTGGTTTTTCTCGCAAGGGTTCCAGGGTACATCTGTTGTTTGTGTGGTTGATTGCATTTATATTTCAGTTGGTAAATGCAGATCTAGTTGTTTGAGTTTATGTTTGTATGAGTATTTACTTACATTGAGACTCATACCGTTTGAGATCTCAGGGCAATCCAGAGAGAGTAGTGATCTCTGGATCAAATATTTACATGGTATCAGAGCCCTGTTGAGGGTCAGGGTGAGCAGTCACACATAGATCTGCAGTGTTGGTGACTAGATCTGAGATAGATCTAGTGGATTTGTGGAGATAGAGACTAGATCTACCAGATCTGAGCATTCCCGTTCAGATCTAAGGTTGTAGAGGTCGGATCTATCTGTTCAGTTGGTTTGTGGTCAAATCTGAGACAGATCTACCAGATCTGTGATCAAGAGAGACTCTTGTTCACTGTGGGTTATAATTTCTTCAATTGGGTGAGTATGGCTTCCAGTTTGAGAGTGGAGGACCAGTTGGATGGTGCCTCCAACTATAATGCATGGAGGGCACGTATTACTCTCTTGTTGAAAGAGACTAAGCTATGGGATGTTGTGAACAGCACAACGGCAAATCCCGTTACAGTTCCGTCTAATGCCACTGCCAAAGCAGTGTATGACAAGAAGAATGTGAAGGCTCAGAGGATCCTTCTTGATGCGATCAAGGATCACCTCATCCCACATGTCTCTACCAAACACAACGTGTTTGAGATGTGGGATGCATTGACTAGTCTGTACCAGAGCTCCAATGAAAACAGGAAGATGGTTCTCAGGGAGAAGCTAATAAGCATCAAGATGGGGAAGGATGAGAGCATGGTTACCTATCTCACCAGATAACTCAAGTGAGAGATGAGTTGGGAGCAGTCACTGAGAAGGTAGAGGATAGTGAGCTGGTTCGACAGGCCTTGAATGGCGTGACTGTGTCATGGGCAATGTTTGTTCAGTCTATCATAGCTCGTGAGAACCTTCCCAAGTGGGATCGCCTGTGGGATGATCTCACACGGGAGGATACCCGAAGAGGGTACATTCAGGGTTCATCTTTTGCCACTCCAGAGGAGGAGGATGTGGCTCTCGCAGCAGACGAGAAACAGAGAGGCAGACAGAAGAAGGATCTGAGCAAGATCAAATGCTTCGCCTGCAACGAGTATGGACATTATGTGGGACAGTGTCCGCATAAGAAGAGGGGGAAGCAGGTGAAGGACGAGCAGGTGGCAGCAACGAAGGAGGTTGATGAGTTCTCTTCTCGGTTTGAGAAGGAGTTCTCACTGGCCACAGTTCAATCAGGACGTGATAGTAGCCTACCAGAGGCTTAGGTTGATCAGAAGTGGAGAGTGGACAGCACTCTCAGCAGTCATATGACAGGAGTGCGAGATGCATTCCTGATCTTAGAGCATACATCCATACAGTTGACTCGAGATGGTCAAGGGGTTTACCATTTGGTTACTAGTGTGGGCAGAGTGAGATTTCTGCTTGACCGTGGGGAGCTCCTGGAGGTTTCAGGAGTGCTCTTTGTTCTGGGACTGAGAGGGAGTGTCCTCTCAATGGCAGCTTTGGCAGCTGCAGGATACCCTGTAGTGTTTCACAGGGATCAATTCTTCACCTATCGTAGAGGAGTAGACCCAGTCTTATTTGGTCACAGGATCAATGGTGGGCACATCAGGATGGCTGAGTGCATCCTCTTCAGATGCAGAGGGGGATGATGAGCGAGATGCTCATAGCAGAGATGAGGCCAGGAGGAATGAGCTTGTTCAGTAGATGAGTGGGCGAGATGCTCATCATGATGAGGATCAGGGCAGAGATTCTGGAGTTCTGATGGATGAGTGAGACGCTCATGACAGTGATGAGTCTCAGGAGATTGAGCCCTTGGGCTCATATCAGATGGATGAGCATGTTGCTCATGCAGGCACCAGTCAAAGAGTGAGCTGGTATGACATGGTTGAGATGGACTTGGCTCAAGAGAGAGATCAGTCAGTTTAGTCAATTCAGAGACAGAGGGAGTTTACTTGCAGAGTTGAGTCAACTCAGGGTCATATACAGATGATCTACAGAGTAGTAGATCCACTTGACAGAGGTCTTCAAGGTTGGTTACAGCAGCAGAGACTCAGAGGGAGTCTGAGTCAGAGTGCAGTGGCAGAGTCAACAGTGGATGACAGGAGGGCTTCTTCTGAAGCCGTACATATGGAGATTGATCAGAGTTCTTCAGGTCAGAGAGCAGTGACAGGCAGATCAGTTAGATCAGAGTCAGCAGCAGTGGACTTGATGGATCCAAGCATCAGTGTCAGGACTTCCCTCGTTAAGAGGGAGTTTTAGATTATGGTAACTTCGGGATGTCCTCCATGGTTCAGATGCCTAACATAAAGGTACATTAGCTGCATAGGCATCAGGATGGAGTAGAGGCACTCTACTCGGTGGCATGAGTCCAGTGGGGGTTGCATGCGGAGCTTCAGGGGATATTGACCTTTGCATGCATGAGTTTTGCATGACCTATCAGCATTCAGTGACTGCATGCAAAACTGACTTTTTGCATGCACCAGGAATTAGTGTTTTGGCAAACCTAATTCATCGGTGAGATTATTTATAGAGGCAGGGGGTCCCCAGATGAGGTTACTCAGTTGCATTCTCAGAGAGAGATACTTCTAGAGTGAGGAGGGCGTAGCTGCACATGTGGGGCGACTTTCTGAGATAGAGAGGAGTTGCTGCAGGAGCTAGGAAGGTCAGATCTGAGCTAGATCAGTGACCTTCAGTTCCAAAGAGGCTAGACACCCATTACTATGAGCTGAGAGAGCTCAACAGTGTGATTACTATGGAGATTGGAGGAGGCCGAATTCTATTGGAGGACGTTTTTCCTGAGGGAGGAGAAGCTCGTTGTGAGCTGGATTGACCGATTCAGAGTCTGTGACTTCCAGGATAGCCTTGCCTCAGTATTCGAGGAAGGTTAGGGACGATCGGAGCTCAGATCTGTTGAGATCTAGACTAGTACAAGCATTTGACATCCAGAGGGGAGGGCGCACTTGTGCATGCAGAGGAGGTCGATTTCATCAGTGGGCAGTCTTCAGAGCGAGCAGATCAAAGCAGAGAGATCTAGAGAGGGCAGATCAGTCAGAGGCACCGTCAGAGCACTCAGATCCAGTTTGGCAGTTAGGGCTTACTTATTCAGTGCATGCATAAGCTGGATGCATGGAAAGTTGAGGTATGTCCTGTTTCAGAGGGATTGAGTTACCGACTGAGATAATCTTGTGTTGTATTGTCATTTATACATCTATATGCTCAGGGCTCGAGAGAGAAGATAGCCCCCTAGTTAGCTGGTTTTTCCCGCAAGGGTTCCAGGATACATCTGTTGTTTGTGGTTGATTGCATTTATATTTCAATTGGTAAATGCAGATCTAGTTGTTTGAGTTTATGTTTGTATGAGTATTTACTTACATTGAGACTCATACCGCTTGAGATATCAGGGCGATCCAGAGGGAGTAGTGATCTCTGGATCAAATATTTACAATTGTTGTCCCCGATTCTTGGAAGTTGCATTCAACAATTGATTGTAAACTCTTCAAACCCTCTCAATCAAAGAAGATCTAATACCATGTGAAAATTCCAAACCTTGACTGAAGTCCTTATGTTCTTAATCAAGCAAGAGTTGTTATTTAATTGCAAAAATATAATTTCTTCACATAGCAACAATCACACAATATCTGGAAAGTAAATAGCATAAGTGTAAAACAATTACACATAAACAGGGGATTTCTCCTTCAAATTATCTTATCATTCATCTAATCAAAGCTTACTAGGAAAGCTCCACAACTACTTATGACCAACAACTGCATGGCAACAAAATCACCCCAACTTGGCTTGTACCACTGAAAACTGATAATTTTCCATAGGTCACTACTCACACAGGAAATCTCAATCCCAACTCAGCCTCAGTTCACCGCAAGCCTCATGCAAAACAAACCCACTTCTCAAAGCCAAAGAAGTAATAATGAAAGAAATATACTTAAAGAACAAAGCACATGGAATATACTTATCAACAACAACAACTGAAACAATCCCACAATGGACAACAATAGATCCTGCAAACCCCAATGGAGAAAACCAGTTGTTTAGATCTTTCTTCAATCTCGAGCCAGAGCATATCAATAAGAGTAGTACAATCAGAAATATATGGGTAAAGATACCTGAAAGGACAAGCCCTAGATCTACATGCAACTTCAATTACTTCTCTGGGGATATGAACCAATTGCTTTGTCCAACTGATCTTTGATCTCAGCTTCAACCAATCTCTGAAAGAAGATCTCTAACTGTCTCTGCTCTAATCTGCTCGACCACAGAAGAAATGTTGCAACCTCTCAATATGAAGTGCGCCCCCTCTGCATGGGAATTCCGCCCACTCTGCATGGGAAGTGTGCCCCTCCGGGTCTCTGCCTGTGTGAAATCATCCCACAGACGATCCCACTTGGGGAGATTCTCTATAGCCACGATGGAATCTACAAACACTACCCATGCCTTGTCACGCCATTCAGGGCTTTCCACACAAGCTCTCCATCATCAACCTTCTCCCCCACTTCCCCCAACTCGTCTCTTAAATGTGTAATGCAGGTAAGATAAGTGGCCATGCTCTCAGTCTTTGTCATTTTTATGCTTTTTAGTTTTTCCCTGAGTACCATCTTCCTATTCACATTGGAGCTCTAGTACAAATTGGGCAAGGCGTCCCACAACTCAAACGCATTATCCTTACCGGTGATGTGTGAGATTACATGGTCCTTGATTGCATCAATGAGGATCCTCTGGGGTTTGATGTTCTTCTTGTCATAACCTGCTTTTGCAGTTGCATCTAACAGCACTGTAACTGGTTTTGTGGTTGTACTCTCCACAATCTCCCATAGTTCGCTTTCCTTCAGAAGAAATACAATCCTTGCCTTCCATGCACTGACACTCGAGGCCCCATCCAACCTATCCTCGACTCTCAAACTAGTAGCCGTACTCTCTAAGCAACTGAGAACTGAAACAAGAGCATCTAGTGGACCAAGAACCTCTCTTGATCACAGATCTAGCCTCTACTCGAACAGATCTGATAGATCTATCTCAAATCTATCCTCCCTCCCCACAGATCTAATAGATCTTATATGACTCTGCACAGATCTGATGTCTCCTCTACAGATCTGAACCCTACTCTTCAGATCTGAGTCTTGATCTCATAGATTTGATCAGTGTGCGCCTCCAGATCTGAATACTCACAGATCTGACGTGTGATTGCCTGGACCTTTACCAAGGCTCTATAGAAATTTCACTTCTCTAACAGGCTTTCAAGTTAACTCAGATTATCAATGTTTAATAAACCATCTCATTCAACCATAGATAGTTGAAAATGAAATTTCACTCATAAACATATCTGAACTGGAAGCACAAAAGAAGTACTACCAAAATACTGAGAACAGACAGAACATAACAGCCATGCACATAAAATTCCATACTCAGATATTTTAGCCAAAATGGCCCAAGAAAAACCCCGAAGGCTCAATAGCCAAATATAAGACTTTCACTTTTTTTCTTAAGTGAAATATAAAATAGAATTGTCTTGAACTACTTCTGGCTCATTCACATTAAACTTGTGCAGAGGTTCTGATTGGACTACATTCTTCAACAATGACTGTCTCCACATGTGTGACTAATAAGCATTGATGTGGCATCCACTGTTTTTTTAAAACAAAAACGATTAAGATATTTATATTAAAGAGAGGCTGAGAAAAACCTGAGCAACACAAAAGGAAGCAATACATTTCCAGTCCAAAATGCCCTGGACAAAACACAGGGACTTCGAAATTGCCTCAGCCCAAAACAACCAGATATGAAACCGAAAAAACCGAAGGATCCAAGTCCTATAATTTCTAACAAACTGACCTAGCAACCAGACAAATTCCAATACATAAACAAGCAAGAACAAAATAGATCCAAAAGACCTTACGCACGCCCGTGCTCCTCCTGTTCCTCAAGCTGCAGAGTACTGAAGTCCTCGAATTTAGCCACAGTAGTCTGCTGCACAATGTCCAATTCCATAACATTGGAGTTGTAGAAGTCCCCAACACTTGACTATCGACCAAATGCCAATTCCTGAAGCAAAGAGTGGTGTTGTTCTTTATCAAGCACCAACTGAGCCAGCCTTTCTTCCTGCATCTCCATTCTATTTTCCAACCTACCTCACAGCTGCTCTTCCATCTCCACCTAACAACCAAGTCTCTCTGTCATGTTCTCAATCCTCTCCAACTGCCCCCTGAACTGACACAACATCTTTCTCATGCCTGCGAGTTCCCCCATAGCCCACTTAATCTCCATCGCACTTCCTTAAACACCCTCCATCATTGCCTCTATGTCAATACGGAGAACTAGAAGCTTTATATCGAAACTCCCGAAATGAACAGCTACTTCAGGCCTCCAAACCACCCCCTGCTGCCACCAAAAGCAGGCAGTGGAATTACCAACTCCAAACACAGTGAAACAAGCTTCAAATCTCCTATTAAATTCCACCTCTTCCTTTAGCGAACCAGACTTAATTCTCGTGCCAATGATTATAGACCATAACCAAGTATCCACCTTCTTCTTCAACAGTCCAACCTGCACCACCTTGAAACGAAAACGCAGAGGAAGAGTAGGTGACGAGTCTAACCCATTCCAATATACCTTGCTCATGTTGCATAGATAAACAGGAACCATGCTCCAACGAAGATTTATCCCACCAACTCCAGAGAATTCCCCACCACGTTCCATAATTACCATCCCGCTCAGATCTTTCATGATGTGAAGAGTCGAAATCACACAGACATGAAAGGAGATGTGTGCAAATTAAATGAAAAGGATCTGGAATACATAAGATGGGCATTGTGGCCACGTGCCACCCCCTTTGCATGCACAAACCCAAATTTTCCACTTTTTCAGAGATATCATAAATCCAAAAACGCCCCTCCTTAATGTTGTTCAAGGAAAAATTACAAATGCTAAAACCCATCAATAACAAGCTACAGAATCCACTTTCGCTGTGGAGTAGTGCCATTTATCACCAAAATACCCTTGTCTAATTGCATGGCTTCATTAGCAAGATGATCAGCGAGACAATTATTATGACAGATGCCAATAAGAAAGCTTTTCAATACGATGCAAATTTCGCTCAATCCTGTTAATAATACAATTTTGAATCACTTGGGACAGAAGGAGTCAGTTGCAAAATTGTTGGATAACCAAGAGAGAGTCCCCAAATATCATCAGTTGAGAAATTGATAAGGTCGAGATTGTCTCTGATCTAGAATATAAAGCATAAATCTCTACAAAATTGTTTGTTGTGCATCCTCGATCCCAAGAGATGCCTGACTACTTTTCCACTAGGTTCAAAGAGGACCCCCTGCACCTACCACCCCTATTGATGTGGCATCCACTTAGTACTATAGTGGTCAAAGAATAAGTCAACTTGCCAAACTCATAATGAGTAAAAAATGTTGGGGGTTTGCAGTTGCACACTTTGTTTGCAAGGTTTTGACCTCAAAACGATTGTTCAACTTCAAAGCACAAAACAAGCTCCAGAAGTTTTAGGACTCCAAATCACCAAATCAGGTTCAACCTGCAAGATGGGGTTGATGAGGCCATGGCTTTGATTTTGCATATTATCTAAACAAATGACAAATTATAAAGTGACCCATTTCAAATCATACCTCCCCATTTTGGGAGACTTTCATTGAAGGAGATGAATGGAAACTTTCTCATCTTTCCTCCTAGAGTACCCATTTGTCCTTGCCTAGAAGTTCTTTTAACCCAGCCTGCTAAAGTTGTTGCTGCCCCCATCTAATTGTTGTAGACTTCTTTTGTGAAATCACATATTTTGCTAACTTTGCTTGAGCTTCTAGTGCTAAAGTCCTCTGAAGTATGTAACACTTGCCCCTCATTTTCCTCCTCGAGCTTTGATGGCTCATAGAGTTTCAAATTCTTGAATTTAACTATTTAAGTCAATGCATATCGATGGAAGTAGACTGATTCTATAGTCATTGTTGCCTACTTGTTCCAATATTTTGAAAGGACCATATCCCAGAGCCTTGATCTTCGTACATTGTCCCTATTGTTAAAATTTGTACCAAGGCAAGTGCTTTCCACCTTAGGTGCCTAGGGGTGGAAAAGTGGTCATGTAATTCCTAACTTCCTAGTCACTTTATAAAAGCGAGATGTACTTTATGTGAGATAAAGTCACTTTTTAAACTGTGTTCATGGTATATTTTAATTTGACTTTATGAGAAATAAAGTGAGAAAGTAATTAAATGGCTCATTAATTATTTACGTGAAAAGTGCATTAAAATTCACTTAATAAGAAAAGTAATGAGCATTTATTTCTAGCCTTAGATCTCATTGGTCCAACATAAAACCTTAGCCATTGAATCTAAAGAGGTGGTTACCATGAATAAAGGACCAAAACTAGGGAAAAAAGCATCATTGTTTTCCATGAACTTTGGAGAATCGAGTTCTTGAGAAGAGGAGTCGAATTCAAGGGGAGAGAGAAGAGAATGGGCACGAGTTCCTCTGCAAGAAATAGCAGGCACGCATTTCTAGAGAAAGGAGCACGAGTTCCTTTGCAGATTTGGCAAGCACATGTTTCAGATGAAGGGCACACATTTCAGAGCTAAGTGGGCACTGAAATTGAGGCAGGAACAGCAGAATAACAGCCACAGATCGAGGTGTAAAAGTACAGGAATAAAGGTAATTCCTGGGTGCACAGTTCGAGGAAGATTCAGCATCAAATCTGCTGCTACAGGCACGAAGTTTGAGGTATTGAATGCTGTAGTAGAGACATGTAATCCAAGGTAGTTTGTCTGACAGTGGCACGAGTTTTGAGAGGGATGAGACAGTTGTTGACAGTCCGTACAGATTTAATAGGGCACAAAATTCAAGACACCTGCGGCGCAAAAAACGAGAAAAGTCAGTACAGTTTTCAAGGCAGTTTGGGTTGAGATAAGTTGAAGCTTTGTTGTCTTTAATTCTGCTGTTCTTTATTTCAAGAAGAAATAATAAAAGAAAATCTCTCTAACAGGTTTTCCCTTCTAGGGTTTTTCCTGAGCCATTGGCTAAATAGTAAAAATAGTGTCTGAAAATTTCATGATTTGACTGTGTCTTTTATTTCTGTCACTAAAAGTATGTAATATTTCCTAGTATTTTAAGTTCATGAGATAAAATTATATTTGCAGCAGTCATTTTGAATGGGGTTTGGGCATTAAACTTCATGTTCTCAAACTAAACTTAAAACCGGGTTGGGGAATAAGAAAATTTACACCTACAACCTCTCTTTATTCAAGTGCAACCATACTTGGGCTCCTATCTTGAATGTCTTCTCATTTCTATGTTGGTAATGCATGGCCTTGTAATTCTCTTCTAATGTCTTCAATTTCACCTGTATGCGCAAATGGATTCGCTTGATCTTTGTTAATGAATCTTTTATCCTTTAGTGCATCCCCTTTGGCATTTTCTTGCTTTCCTCCTGTTAAAGAAATGTAACTGCAGAAGATATTCTAGATGTACTTGTCTATTGTATTATTGTATTCCTCCTTCGGGAGATGTCATTGATGTAATTGATAATGTAATAGTCATTGAAGGAGTCAATGTAAACCCTAACTGATTAGGTCGGCCTGGAAATAACTAGAAAATAATATTTTAGTGTAAAGTGTACAGGTCAGCCCAGTTAGGTGAGTCAAAGCCGACCTAATTAGTAAAAAGGTCAAGTCACTTGTCAAGTATAAATAGGAGGTTGAGTTGCTCATTTGTAACACTCACCTCACTTACTCAGGTTCGCATAGCAGAGAGAGAGAAGTTCGCACAAGTGAAGGAGAGAAGTTGTTTTTATCTTGGGGTTTTATCTTGTACTTGGTGAATTCTATATTGAGGAAGTTTTGCCGAGGTTTTCTCCATTGTGGTTTCTCCGAGAGAAATTTTGTGTTTTTTGTGTTTGTTGTGCTTGTCTTTCTTTCAATGATTATATTGTTTAATGTTATTATGCTAAACAAGTAGAAAACACTAACACCTCCATGTTATCCATATGCAATATATGGAGGCGAAGGTTTCAAATATCCAAAATAAGTTTCAAAAGGTGACTTGCTGGTGGAAATAGAGTGATGAATGTATATCAAATTATTGTCCTAGGTTCTTGGATGCTTCGAATAGTAATCCCTCAAAAAATGAACCAATTTCTCCTTCACCATTTATCCTTTCCCATTTGTATGTGGATGGAAATTTGTAGGTCTATTTAGTTTGGTGCCCATCTTCTCCCAAAGTATAGTCCAAAAGGCGTCGAGAAATCTGATATCTTTGTTCAAAATGATGCTCCTTAGTACACCAAAGTACACCTAAAGCCTCTCAATGAATAGGATTGTTGCATCTTGCCCCCTGATGGATCTTTTACAAGGTATGAGGATGCATAACTTACTAAATATGTCCACTATCACAAATAGATAGTCATGTCCTTGCTTATTTCTTTACAAACCACTGACATCATTCATTGAGATGCTCTCCTAGGTCCTAGTAGGTATAAATAAGGGTTGATATAGACCTTGCTTCCTATTGTAAGGTATATTGGTATGCTAAAGTATGCAATCTCTTACGAACCAAGCTACATCTTCTTTCATTTTGGGCCATTACACATCTACAAGTTGGCTACTTCTTTCCCAATAATAAAATGCCTTGGAACTTTGGATGTGTAAGGCTCTCTTACAAGTTGCGGTATCTTACCTTTATGCGCATAGAGCTTATCTAGCTTGTAGAGCTTATCTTCTTCTTCATGAACTAGATCTTGTAGCGGCTAAAATATCTCCTTCAAGTCCTCATCTTCTATGCCTTTCTCTTTGTTTGCATCATGTGTGAAAGGATCCACGTGCATAAGAGTACCCAAAGTTGTGGCCTTCGCTGTGGGTGGTTGTGGGTGGCCTTGACAACATGTTTCCAACTTGTGAGCATTGCCCTTCATATACTTGAGGATAAGATGAAATTGTTGGGAAAATAACATCCATTTGTATTGTCTTGCTTATTGAAGCTTACTATGGGCCTACAAATATTGTAGAGGCTAGTGATTGGTTTAGATGATGGTCTCCATACCCAAGAAATAGTGCTTCCATTTGTTAATAACTTGCATGAAAGCATGTCATATGTGGGGCAATTTAGGATTGCTCCATGAAACAATTCAAAATGACAGCAAAATGGCTTATCCATTTGCTTTTGCCTCCACTTTGAAGGGCTTTTGCAAAATGAACCAAGAAACAATTCAAAATGACGACAGAATGGCTTATCCATTTGCTTTTGTCTCCACTTGAAGGGCTTCTGCAAATTGGATAATACAAGAATTGGTGTGGACTACTCTTCTGTTTCAGTTCCTCTAAAGCCTTGAATTGATTATTTCCCCATTGAAAACCCTTATGGTGCATTGTTAAGGCATAGAGCATGCAAGCACATTTATAAAGGATGCTATGAACTTACGTAGGCACTGTGTTGCTCCCACAAAGCTCCTAAGTTCAACAACATTGGTAGGAGTTGACCATTTGATGGTAACTTTCATCTATGTAGTGTCAATCTTGAGTTACCCTCTACCAATGACATATGCCAAGTACACCAAGGATTGTTGGGTAAACTCTCATTTATTAAGGTTTGTCGATAGTTGATGATTTCTAAGTCTTTAATACTTCCATCATATGTGAGATACCCTTCTTGGGTAGATAAGATATAATTTTATTAACGTCCAACAAATGATCACAAAAGTAGAATGTTGAGTACAATAGTTTCGATGCATAATGGAAGCATGAAAAGCAACTCCTAAATAAAGTAAGATGTAGAAAGTAAAATGAAGTGAAGCACTAATCTAAGCTAAAACCCAAAAATGAGCAATGAAACTAGAACATATTTCGAAGAAATGGACCTAGAATTTGGAATACAAATAATGTAAGCATATCTAGGTATGCTAGCACTCGCTCCCTTAGCATCTGAGGCCAAATGGAGAAAAATCTAGATAGAATAATAGTTGGAAGAGGTGCAAGAAGATAATTTGGAATGTACATTGAGTTGTTTTTTGGACAAGGTTGCCTACTATTGAGTCCTATGAGTCCTTGTCTGACTATTAGTATGGGATCTGGAATGGGAATGTCGTCGGGTTCTCTGAAATGTAGGAACACTTCTCCAAGCTTGCATTGATCTAGAACTAGGAGCCACATTTCCAGGGATCTATCTTTTGTTACCCTTGGTAGATAGGAGCATCGGGAGGAAAGAAGTGATCATCCTAAAGGAGGCTAGTCTAGTGGGTGGCTAGAGTGTTTAGGACTAGAGTATGAGGGCCTCATGCATGTATATAGTTAGGCATCCCTGGTTAAGTTACTAAATGATATTGAAAATGGCCCCTAACTCCCTAAATAGACAATGGAATTATCCTTGGTTGTCTAAATAGAGAGGGTAATGAAAAATGAAATACTCCTCGGTCTCTGCCTCTCGTAGATGGCACAATTAGCATATCCTATTTGACTAGTTGATCTAGTGCTTTGCTTCCACCCAAAGTCTATGTGAACCTGCTCTGAATTGACCCATAAGGGATGTAGAGAGCATGCATCCAAAGACAACGGGTGTAAGGAGCTCAAACAATAAGTTTGTCTTTAAGCTAAAGATTAAGATATTAACCAAGTATAGACCTTGCCTTACCTTGAAGGCAGTCATTTAGGTGTCTTGATCTTTGATTCGCACCTAGTTGTATCCCAATTTGAGATCTAGTTTGGTGAAGTACTTGGCATGTTGCAGTTGATCCAACCAGTCATTGTTCCAAGGTATAGGGTGTTGATTCTTGAGGTGATATTATTAAGCACTATGTAGTCAATACACATTCATTGAATCCCCTTCTTCTAGGGCACTATGAGGATAGGTGAGGTGCTTGGTTGTATGACTCCTTAGCCCAACAATTGTTACAATCGCTTCTTGCCTTCATTTGCATCGAGTATGGATTGTCTATACAATTCTATCTTTGGCAATGGAGGATCAAGCAACAATTGTAGCTCATGCTCAACTTCCCTCTTAGGTAGTAGCCATTTAGGCTCATGGAAAAGTTTTTGAATGACTGCAAAAGCTTCTCCAACTAGTGTTTCTACTCTTTAGTAGACCCCTCTAGAAATTCCTTTACTTATATTGATTCATTTTTTTTATTCTATGAAATCCCTACTTGAGCTAATCAATTTCTTGGCTTGGTTAGCACTTACCAAGGAGATCTCGGATTTACCTTTGCACATTGATATTGAAGGGTTCGAAATCCTTAACTAGGGGTTATTGCTTTGGTATGATGATCTTCAATTGCTCAAAGAAGTCCCTTTCAAGTTTCCACTTTTACTTCAAGTGGAGGTGGTTGAGATCACCATTGTATACACCTACCTAGGGGTTTAGTTTTCAACGCCTAGGTTCAGGTTGAGGCATGCTCTCTGTTATGCCCCAAAGCTACTGCAACGTAACAGTAGGGCCAAACCTGGAGCAAGGGGTTTAAATTTTTTTATTGTAAAGGCCAAAGTGGGGTTATATTGTATGGATATTTGGATTAGAGGTTGTTGCCCCCCTGGATTGGTCATGCCAAGCCTCTTTGGTTTCACTTTTAGAAGTACTTGGCTTTGTGGCATAGTTGATTGCCCCTTCGGTGTGTGGATGTCCCCACCATATAGGGCTTTAATCCCATGGGTTGGTGCCCAAGGCTAGACTAGTTGGAAGAACTCATGCTAGATGCTAGACTAGTTGGAAGAACTCATGCACCAGTGTGACCTAAGGTCTTCTCGTTCCTCACTTCTTGTTAAATATTGGTAAGTTATGCTCTTAGCTAGGTTAAATGGTGATTTTATGGTGAATTTTTCTTATTGGTTAGGGCTTATTGTCAACATTTTGTCAACTTTTGTATGAAGAGAACATCTTCCATAGCAGTTCTCTATTGCTTATTAGGGCTTTGGACTTCCTCATTTGCCCTAGTTAGGCTCTCCTACCAAACCCTAGAGGTTGTTAGGTGATGCCCTAGCTTGCAAGTGTTAAAGGACATTTCAAGAGTATGACATTGACCATTGATCTCTCAATGCCCTAGGGATTGAGACGAAAATCATATCCCCTTTTCTTGTCATTAAATTACTCTTTTTTTTATTAGTTTAGTTGTGTTTATTTTGCTGCAATTTTATGCATAAAAACTCTAAAACTCTGAAAACCCCTAAAAAATAGAAAATTCAAAACTCATAAAATATTGAAAAATTTGCAAAACTAATACATGGAACAAGTGCACCCTAGTTGAATTGTCCACAAATCTTGAAGGGCGTCTTGATTGAAGCCACTATCTTGGGAAACATGAAAACCTTAGATCTCTCTTGCCCTTGACTGCGTTGTGCTTCTGACTTCACCTAGGGTTTCGCCCTAGCCTCCTTGTCCATCTTTTCCATAGGGCACACCTTTTTGAGGGTTTTCTTTGGGATAAGTGAAGTATCTTGATATACGTGAAATTGCAATGGAATCAGTGATATCTATTAAATTGGACAAGTGATTGATGATATAAGTGAAATACTATTGAACTAACTCCCCAGATAGATCAAGTTGTCTTTTCAATTCATTGTTTGACTCCATATAACGCATTGATCTCTACTATAAAGGTTGTAGAGAGGTATTTGCATGTTTGGTGCTTGCGGGTATCTTTAAGGTCTCTCCCCTAGGTTTAGGAGTTATCCAAAGTAGTTGAGAGGCTAGGTTGTGGTGACATTTGGGCCTAGTCTTCTCCCATATGCTTACCTATCACTAGCTTTAATGTTACATTGCATTGCTTATTCAAAAGTGCTAGTTTGAAGGGTAACACTATCCAATCTTTAGTGAATAAGGGGAATGGATCCCTTGCTCTTATAGAGAGACAATGTTTCCAACATCTTTTCAAGACATGTCATCCAAATTAGACCTCATGGACTCCATTATCAAACCCATAATTTTGTATGGTTTAGGTTTATGGGGACCAAACCTTATCAATGTTAGGTTTTTGTAGCTCGGAGGTACTTCTACATTTATTGTGCCTAGGATGCAAGAGCTCGAGCAAATGCCTCACTTAAGTGACTTTATAAAGTAATTTTATAAAGTCAAGTTGGGGTTTTTTATTATTTTGGGGTAAAGTGAAGTGACTTTATGATATTTGAGTGACTTAAGTCATCTCAATGAGGGAATAAATCACATCCATTGATCTTGTGATCCAAGATTCGATCTTGACCATAGAAGAACTGATAAAATACAAGCTTCAGGAGACAAAGGGCACGAATTCCAAGAGAGTAAGAGAGAGCTGAAGAAGTGAGAGTATTTGCAGCAGAGAGGGGCGCACTTTCCAAGGGCATTTGGGGGCACGAAAAACCAAGGCAAGAGTACCAGCAGTTAAGGAGCGGTACCATACAGATTCAGAGAGGGCTGTACAGGCATTTAAAGCTAGCCATACAAGTCTTGTGCACAAAAATTGAGGAAACTGTCTGGGACAAATTTCAAGGCACTGTTTTGCTGAAGAAAAATTTGTACAGTTCGTACTATCACCTACAAGAAATCTACACAGATTTCGAGGACTGTTAGTAAAGCATATATTGTTGTGACTGTTGTATAGTTTATGGATTTTTGGCTCAGATTTCGAGGACCAGTTTGGGCATAGTTTTTGAAGTGTTTGTGTGACAAATTTTTCGAGATAAGTTGGTGTAATTTATTGCTGGAAAATATCTGTTGTAATATCATTTTTTATGAGCTCTATAAATAATAAAATATCTCTCTTGTGGATTGGTTTTCCCCTTGTGGGTTTTTCCAGGGGCATTACCCAAAATATCAAGTGTCTAATGTGGTGAATGTGCCTACTGTCGTCTATTTTATTTTCCACTGCATGTTACTTGGCATGTGTGTTCCAACTTCCATGTTCCATTAGAATGCTTATTTGTATTTTGCATTAATGGTGAAAGACAGTAGAAGACTGGAACTAGTGTATTGCTAAGTGTTTAACGAAATTTGCAGCTTGTTTGAGACAGATTTTCAACAATCAAGTCAAATTGGGCTAGCATTAAGAGTGTCCATACCCTCTTGCTTTGCTGCATTATCATATGCAAGAAGATGGTTCCCTGGCCCATTATCCAAGTAGAATTTGCAACACACCCCTTTTAGATCCATATTGCCTTCAAATTAGTAGAGTTGTTGCATTGCTATATCGACATGTCAATAGGCAGAGACCAGTACCCATATCTTGCTAAGTGGTATTCAGAGTCCATCATCCAATCTCCCCCCCGCCCTAAGCCTTTGGGAGAGCGTGGTGCTAGCATTCAAAGGTTTCCAATTTCCTACGGTCTGGTGGTCTATCGATAGGCTTCCTTCCTTTGTTTAGGTACTATTTAGATGCTCCTGGCCACCCTTGCCTAATAAACAAGAGATGCATAGGATTATCAGGGAGGATATTTATAGGCAATACATCCATGTCACTTGGATCGCTCACTTAAGGGGTTTGAGACCTAAGATGGCCTCCTATGCAGAGCATTTCCCAGAGCTTAGAGAAAACCTCATAGTGCATGCCTCTTACACGCTTTCGCACTTGATGTTTGGGCTTAGGCCCCTTGGCTAGTTTAGAGTGAGCTCCCATTAGCGTGGGGTGGATGTTAAGCACCAAATACCACAGGATGACAAATTATGCTAGATCTGCCATAAACATGAAACGGAGACAGAGGGGCACTTTATATTCAGATGGACAAATAACTATGAGATACATGGTCAGTTCCATTGTTTGTTCAAGGAGTCTCATGACTACCTCTCCACCTTTCTCCGGTGTCTAAACAAATGCCGGAACATAGGGTTAGAGCTCACATCCTCCAACTCCCACCCCCCCACTTGATCGAACACTACTCAAAGGATTGCAACTTTCTTCTCAGTGGTTCCCTTGGATAGGGGCACCAAGCAATAGGCAAAGTGCAACACCATTCTAGCCCCCAACTATCTCAAATCTTAGTAGGTAGCCCAACCCTTGACAGTGAGACCCATGCGGAATTATCGTACGAGGTTTCAACTTTCAAGACAGTTTATGCAAGAATAGCAGGTAGAGCCCCCTCCACTAGTTCCCAACAATGGGTCACCTTTTCTAGACAGAGATTCCCTGGGCTAGATCCAGCTCCTCTAGCCATTTCTCTATCCATTTTATGATATATATCATATTACAAACTATAAAATAATATAAGTTAATAGCATATAAAATATAGTATTATAAATTTGCATTTCAATCTTCTAATATATTAATCTAAGTTATAATAGAAATCAAATACCAAATATGAGGATAGGATACAATATAGAATCAATTTAGTATGATTTATTTTTGGAGGTATACATCTCACTAATACAGAAAAAAGGGGAAAATAAGCAAGAGATGCATAGGATTATCAGGGAGGATATTTATAGGCAATACATCCATGTCACCTGGATCGCTCACCTAAGGGGTTTGAGAGCTAAGATGGCCTCTTATGCAGAGCACTTCCCAGAGCTTAGAGAAAACCTCATAGTGCATGCCTCCTACACGCTTTGGCACTTGATGTTTCGGCTTAGGCCCATTGGCTACTTTAGAGTGAGCTCCCATTAGCGTGGGGTGGATGTTTAGCACCAAATACAACAGGATGACAGATTATGCTAGATCTGCCATAAACATGAAACAGAGACAGAGGAGCACTTTATATTCAGATGGACAAATAACTATGAGATACATGGTCAGTTCCATTGTTTGTTCAAGGAGTCTGATGACTACCTCTCCGCCTTTCTCCGGTGTCCAAACTAGTGGTAGTTGGCATTCTTTTAGAAAGGGACATAGGGTTAGAGCTCACAACTTCCAACCCTCACCCCCCCACTTGATCGAACACTACTCAAAGGATTGCATCTTTCTTCTCAATAGTCCACCTGGATAGGGGCACCAAGCAATAGGCAAAGTGCAACACTATTATAGCCCCCAACTATCTCAAATCTTAGGAGGTAGCCCAACCCTCGACAGTGAGACCCATGCGGAATTATCGTATGAGATTTCAACTTTCAAGACAGTTCATGCCAGAATAGCAGGTAGCTCCCTCCACCACTTCCCAACAATGGATCACCTTTTCTAGACAGAGAGATTCCCCAGTCTAGATCCAGCTCCTCTAGCCATTTTTCTATCCATTTTATGATATATATCCTATTACAAACTATAAAATAATATAAGTTAATAGCATATAAAATATAGTATTATAAATTTGTATTTCAAGCTTATAATATATTAATCTAAGTTATAATAGAAATCAAATACCAAATATGAGGATAGGATACAATATAGAAAAAATTTAGAATGATTTATTTTTGGAGGTATACATCTCACTAATACAGAAAAAAGGGGAAAATATGTTATGATACAAAAAATAATACTACAATATGGAAAAATAAGGTATGACATAGAAAAAATAATCCTCTCCGCCTTTCTCCGGTGTCCAAACTAGTGGTAGTTGGCATTCTTTTAGAAAGGGACATAGGGTTAGAGCTCACAACTTCCAACCCTCACCCCCCCACTTGATCGAACACTACTCAAAGGATTGCATCTTTCTTCTCAATAGTCCACCTGGATAGGGGCACCAAGCAATAGGCAAAGTGCAACACTATTATAGCCCCCAACTATCTCAAATCTTAGGAGGTAGCCCAACCCTCGACAGTGAGACCCATGCGGAATTATCATATGAGATTTCAACTTTCAAGACAGTTCATGCCAGAATAGCAGGTAGCTCCCTCCACCACTTCCCAACAAAGGATCACCTTTTCTAGACAGAGAGATTCCCCAGTCTAGATCCAGCTCCTCTAGCCATTTTTCTATCCATTTTATGATATATATCCTATTACAAACTATAAAATAATATAAGTTAATAGCATATAAAATATAGTATTATAAATTTGTATTTCAAGCTTATAATATATTAATCTAAGTTATAATAGAAATCAAATACCAAATATGAGGATAGGATACAATATAGAAAAAATTTATAATGATTTATTTTTGGAGGTATACATCTCACTAATACAGAAAAAAGGGGAAAATATGTTATGATACAAAAAATAATACTACAATATGGAAAAATAAGGTATGACATAGAAAAAATATGGATATGGTACCATACGATGAATGATACGGTGACTATATTGTACCTATATTGAATCAAATAATATGATCACACTATATTTTCACTCTATTTCCGTACACAAAATGGATGTACAACCTTATTTGGTAACTTTGATATAAGTCTAAATTATATATTAAGTTGCACGATACAGGGAAACAGGTATGAGTTTCTGAAACGGAAATGCATTGGAAATGTGACCCCTTGAATTTTTGGAAACAGGGAAACGTGCTATTTTATAAATAGCACATTATATTGTATATATATAAGTCTCTCTCTCTCTCTCTCTCTCTCTCTCTCTCTCTCTATATATATATATATATAATGTCCTATTTTATAAATAGCACATTATATTGTAACTCCAAAGGAAAGGTATTATTTATAAATGAGCAAAGGACATTTAAATGACAAACAAATAACAAGCAATGTTCCACAAATGCATATATTGAGATCCTCATCATTAATTATCACCCTTTGCTTCCTCATCTAGCGGTAGCCTATGCCTTTACCTTGGTCCTCCAGGTACATCAACTAACACCATTCAATTTTGATGAAACTACATAACCCAAGCCTTAAAATAGGGTAGAAAAATCTTGACATGCCTAATCAATGATTTTGGCTAGTGCGAAGGGTACATTCTTGCTAAGGCCGTGAGAGAGGAATTCAACAATCAATGACACCAACATTGAGGTACATGAAGGGTATGGTGCTCTTGATTAAATGTCAATCCCATACCCTCATACATGATAGAATCCAATGAAAAGGTTGCAATCCCACCAATCCTGGAGTCCTGAAAACTGTTAAGTCTACTGAATTTTGAACGCAATATGAAATTCACCTTTCTCCGTATGAAGTCCGATGAGGTTGGAACCACTCTCAAACATCATGAAACAATTAATGGTAATGTTAACAATTTAACTAAAACAATAGAAAAGGAAAGATAAAGGAAATGTCACTTTACCAGCATTTTTTGTCAACCCTAGTACAAAACCAAGTCAAAATAGCTAGATTTAGTGTTGGAAATGCATTGTATAGATGCAGATATGGCTTGGAAACACGTTTCCAGTTGTAGGGAACGCATTTCACACACATGGGACGCATCTGTATGATTGGAAATGTGTTTCCGAGCCATACAAAATGCGTTTCCATGTTTTAGTACGGAAACAAAAAGGGTATGACATTGTACCCCATGTTTCCTGCAACATAGATTCTACATTATATTATCAAAATGTACAACTTTTTTAATAGAATGGGAAATTACCTTTTTTATTTGGACAATAAACCAAAAAAAAATCTGCCCCGCCCCATGCATTTGCAATAGCTAGTGGTGAGGTTTCTCATACTAACGATGCAACCAAGTATGCAAAGTGCAAACCAATATAATCGCCCCTATTTAACAAGGGTGGACCGAACCCAAATCATTAAAGGAAATTTGAGGTCTAAAATGGGCCTTTTAAGAAAACGAGCAATCATATAAGAAAATGAGCCAACCATAATTGCTTGATCAGTTGGAATTCAAGAACCAATAGAATTTCAATAAAATGAGTCAACCATAATGGTTGACTTGAGATATTTGTTATAAAAATAACTACTTTTTTTTGTTCGTATTTTCAAATTCTGCATCCAACGAGTGCTCCCGCTCGAAATTTGAGTAAAAATACGGGGAGATATGTTGAAAATACGAACCAAAAAAATAGTTTTTTTTCTTTCTTCCTCCAAAATTAATAAATACTATTTTACTATTTTAACTATTATTTCATTATTTGAACTATTATTTTATTATTTTCCTTAGGAGGCCCATTTTAAACCTCAAATTTCCTCTAATGTGCATGAAGGCTACAACAATAGCCACAACCAACAAACCGCATTCAAGGGAGGAGCATGCTCGCTAGGATTTGAACCCAGGTTGTCATCACAACAACCACTCCAAGTTGCCATTAGACTAAAATTTGATGGGCTATCAGAATATATAAGTTTATATAACATTGTACTTGAACCATTTTATAATATAACAATGATAAATATATCATTATTATTCTATTAATTTATGTAATTTTAAACAGAAGTGAATTTGCAACAAAAAATTGAATAAAATTCGAAAGTAGATATCATATGATCAATGAAATTTGCAAGATTTGGCAAAATTAAATGTCTGTACTTGTAGTTTGACTAATTTTGTATCTGAATTTTTGCTTGAAATTTGCCAAATGCAGCTATATAGCTGCTTAGGTACATGTGGCAACAACATTGAACTTCAAGAAATTGTCATGTGGCTTGGGTTAGCAAGATGTACATAGTGGATCATGCACAACTAATGGGCCCTAACCATTCCCTCCTGTTCCTACACAGGAGGCTCCTCAAAAATGGTGAAAGACATAGATGTCACCTTGTTAACGATTGGAGGATAAGGGGGTTCATACTTCATCATGTCGGCCACATGGCCAACTTCGTTCGTGCTTCTTCCTCCTACACTCTTGTTGATCTACTTGGTGGCAGGGTCTATGCTATATTTTTTACCAACTCGGTGGTAATGTCTATGTTGGCTTGTCCATTGCTTGGACAATTGAAGAGGCATTAGAGAATGAGATTTGAATTGCTCCAGTCGGACACAACTTATAGTGCACGCTTCAACAATTGCCGAAGAGGCTAAACTTTTAACAAATGTTTACACTTGTGCTTTGATTTGCAATCGAGATAATTACCATAACAATAAATTTATTAGTGTAAGTAAAGGAAATATTAAACTCCTCATTCTTAATACAACTTTATTTCTAGCTCACCAAAGCTGGAATTTTTTTTCAATTTTGGGCAAATGTTAGGGCTTTTTAAAATCCACTATTTATAATCTCTTGTTCCCAACAAATCTGCTTTCTATGATAACTAGAACTTGAGAAGTGCTTGCACAAGTTTTCGGCCCAATCTAGGATTTGTCGGGCTTTTTAGGCAGAAGTAGAATAAGTGCTCAAGGACTTAGCGCCTTTGAAATAGGCAAAAACCAGTGAAGCAAGGTCAAAATGTCGAAGTTTTTTCCCTACATCAAGGCAATCATGCACCAATGATTAGGGAAACATAGCCTTTCTTGGTTCTAAAGGCACTTTTTAGATCACTTTGAGCCAATGAAATTATAAAGCCATATGTTAACCATGGAGTGAATCCCCCATACCTTGTTCAGCCTAAGATCAATTGTCGGGGTCGAGCTCAGCAATCTGAAACCATCAATGCGATTGTACTTGAGAAAAGGATTTCTACAGTGCTGAGCTTAATCTTTTTACCAGTTTTTTGGGGGCTTAACACTAAGCTTAAACAATACACAGTCAGGGACCAGAGTCTGAATTTTTCAATTATAAATTTATCTTGGTTATTCAAACAAAGACTTGTTTTCATTGAGCTTATGAGATCGAGTCTCTAGTTTGTAAAGAAAAAATGTCTTGAACTGACTTAATGCCTATGCGGAAAATCCTGAGTGTAGAGTACCAAGGAATTTTGGTCAGGGGCTTGCTCTAAGAGAGGATATCAGGTGACCACCATAGGGAGTATTCATTATTGAAGGGCCGAGCAACTTTTTCAGATCCACAAGGGGTTTAAGGCAGGGATGCCCTGTCTCCTTTTCTGTTCATCATCATGGCTAAAGCCTTCAGAAGAGCTCTGGAAAATGCTAAAATCTGTGACAAAATTGAGGGGCCTCCATATCTCTTCTAACACCAGGTCTCTTTCGCATGTTCAGTTTGTAGATGATACTTTACTGGCATATAAGGCAAGCACCGGGAAAGCCAGGAACTCCCTAAAGGTCCTCAAAACCTTTGAGAAAGCTTCAGGACAAGAAAACAGCAAAAAGAAATCCAAGATTGCAGAGAATAGTTCCAGACATTCTGGAATTCAAGAGGTATGAGTTCCCTACAAACTATCTGAGCTTCCCCCTGTCCAACTTTAGATACAGGACTAAAGAGGACCCAAATCACTGACGATTTGAAAACCAAACTTAACTCGGGGGTAAACAGGCTTCGTTCATTTGCAAGCAGAGTTGTGCTAAGTCAATCTGTCCTCACAGCAAATGCCCCTATATCAGAGTTCCATCATCTTGGCCCCAAAAGCCACCCTGAATGAAATGGAAAATATATTTACGAATTTTCTTCAAGGGAAGACTGTGATGAGAAGAAATGGCATATTTTAGCTTGGAACAAAATCACCCAGTGAAATGTGCAGGTGGACTCAGAATCAGGAAAATAAACTTAGTCGACCAAGCCTTGGCCGCAAAGCTATACTGGAGAATTCTAAAGGGACCATCAGCACTATGGTGCTAAGCCCGCAGAGCTCAATACTTGCTAAATCTGCCTACAGAGGGAATCCTGAAACTCAAAACTCCTAAAGGTTCCAGCATCTGGAACAGCATTGTTCAAAGCAGGCCCATCATGGAAAATCACACCTTATGGGATAACCACAATGGAGACTTACTTGATTCTGGGATGATACAATGAATGGTTATCCACCTGACAAATTCAATCAGGACTTTAAAAATGCTATAACTGATATGCCACAGATCCATTAGATCAAAGAAAAAGATTATTGAGATGAATTCCCTCTAGATGGCTCTCAAGGCAGGTCAAAATATACCTCCTGAAAAGACCCCAGTGCCATTAGAGTGAATGAAGACATCAATTTCATAATCAGAGCTGAGTTTGCCCCAAGAACTCCTCTAGAAATAATGCAGAGATGTCTTGTGCTGGAATGCTGGGCAAGGAGCATGCTCTGTCAAGGAAGCATATGCCTTAGCTCCCAGCTCAGCCACAGACTTACAGAAATCCCCCACATGCAAGAAATATGGCATCTGTCAACATGGGCCAAGGTTGCAGTCTTTAAATGTTTGGCAGAAAAATGTAAGTTTCTCTCTGGAGTCTGTATTAACCCTCGGAAAGAGGGGAGTAGTTAGTCCCTCCAGATGAAATGGTTGCAAGATTGAAGAAAAGGATATGAGATTCCATCCTTCTGCAGTGTTCTACTTCTATTGCAAAGGAAGCTTGAACCCGGTTGACCAAATTCTGAGAACAGCGACACCTTCAGGTTGGTTGGGCAGAAGCACTCGTTAGGAAATGGACTAAGTCGCTTTGGAAAGCTGAAATATTAAAGCAGGTATTGTATAAGTCTCACTGGGTTTTGTCTTTTGGCTTCTATGGAAAGCAAGGAATAGCGACACCTTCAGGTTAGTTCTGCTGAAGAACTTATTAGAAAATGTACTAAGCCACTTTGGAAAGCTGAAATATTAAAGCAGGAATGGTATATCTCAAAGCATGGAAAGCAAGGAATAGCAATATTTTGAAGAAAAGCATGCCATTCCAGAGCAGATTTGGGGAAAGATGAGAAGAGCCATCCTAGAAACAGCTAAATCTAGACGTAAACAGATAGGTTCGGTCAAAGATCATTCAGAAAAACCTGTCATCCTTCAAATGGGTTCCCCCCTTGGTTCCTCTTCTGATAAAGGAAGGGGTTAAGAAAATTTTCTTGCACTCAGACTTGGGACCCATCTCCTATGGATGGATCAAATACAACTTTAACAGAACCTCCAAAGGCAATCCAGGCCCGGTTGGAGCTGGATGGGTTTTCAGAAATCACTGAGGGCATATCCTAGGGATCCTCATGAAATTATTCAACAAAAATATTAACCAAGCAGAAGTTGAAGCCCTGAGGATGGGGATAGAAGAAATTCTTGGGAGGTGTACCAAAAAATGGACTTTGAAGCAGACTCCAAAATGGTTATCGACCTTGTTGAGGGAAACATATCTTGCCCGTCCTGGGACCTGTACCTAGGTTACTTGGGAGCAGGAGCAAAAAGCAAAATTTTCAAAAGCTTCCGGTTTGGAAGTGTTTCGGAAGCGTTTTTTATATAATATATATTTTTATATATTTTGATGCATATGTCAACAAAACCATGTGCATCCATTAGAATTCAAACCATTATACACAAATATGCAAAGTTTCTCATGTATATAGTAAGAGTGCATACAACCAAAATAGCACCAAGTGCAATCCATATCTAAACCAAAGTACATCAATAAATAGGCTATAAACTAGGGATTCTTCAAAAACTAGTTTTGAGGCCACCAACATCAATCTGAACAATCAACACCACCAACATCGAGGAACTTAGAGGGGATGATGTATTTGATTAAATGCCAATCACATACCCTCATACATGATAGAATACAATGAAAACATTGCAATCCTAAAATCCTAAAAACTGTTGAGCCTGTTGAATTTTGAATGGGATAAAAAATTCCACTTTTGCATTTGAAGTCCGATGAGGTTGGAACCACTCTCAAACATCCTGAAACAATTAATGGTAATGTTAAAAATTTAAGTAAAAGGATAGAAAATGAAAGATGAGGAGAATGTTAACTTTTACTTTAAGAATTTAATATAACCATTTTATGCTACTAATGACTACTAACTTACTAAGGTTAGGTGTTTTGCTATTAAAGTAGACTTTTCCTCCTTTTTATATCATTAGTATGGTCCTAGGGTTAGTTCCCCCCCACCCATCACTTAACTTTTTGGCTTTCTTTTGAGAAAAATTGAAGGAGGGAGAGTTTTTTTTTGCAAGGAAACGTGCTTCCTGGACGCTTCCTTCAGAAGCGAGCTTCGGGAGCGGGGCGCTGGGGGCACTTCCATGCGACATAGGCCTGAAAATCAAAGCATCTCGGTTGATTCAGGCAACATAGACCTGAACAATGAACATCAAAGCGTCTTGGTTGATTCAGGGAAATGATTGGTTTGAAGTGTGGGACTTCATTCATGTAAGAAGATCTGCAGACAAGATAGTTGATCGGTTAGGCAATCAAGTCATCCTACGGCCCACGGGGAACAAACCTTTCCCATTCCCCTCAATTCCTAACCAAAGAAAGCTTGCTTGATCTGATGAGGCAAGGGTAGATTGGACCTTTTCCTACCATTCCATCATCATAATGATAATATCAATGAATTTTGGTCCAAAGATAGAGGCAATTGGCCCAATTCATGCGGCAAAGGTAGGACAACAAGAAAGCATCTCTCATTTATGAAGAGGAAAAAGGTACAGCCAGCACTTTGGGTGTAGTACTGTGCAATCCATCTTAAATTCAATGACCTGTAGAAGTCAGCATCCTCCCTCCCACTCCACTTTCCATCTGGTCGATAACAAGAAAGGCAGTGTGGAAAAGAACTTGCAGAATTCTGCTACAGACTGTGTTGGCTTTTTTACAGTTTGAGGTCACAAATGGCAGAAGGCAACTGAATCTGCTCAAGAGCCAGATTATGTGTGTTTAAACGTTATATGCTTGTTATCTGCTTATGCCTCTCTGCATGTTAGTCTTGTTTTCAGTAGTCAGGACACTGTTTTACAGGCTTCACACTTTACAGCCTGATGTATATGGTTTAATGAACAGTCTTTGGCTGGCTCTATAGTAGCAATAGTCTGAGACCCTGAACCCTTTTGTTATTAGACAAATGTTAAAAGGTAGTCCTAAAGTAGGCTCAGGTAGCTTATCAGTAGTTCCAGTATGCATACACTCTGTAATTTGGTGGATGTATCTGGCTGCTCTCACTTTGGGAGAACCCTTTCATCACAAAACTAGCTTTGTACTTCTCTATGTTGCCACCTTCCGCATGCTTGATCTTGTAGAGCCATCTAGAAGTTACTATTCCCCTCCGATCTAGGCATGATGTCCCATACATCACTCTTCATGATGGAGGTGTACTCCTCCACCATGGCATCCCTCCAAACCTGCTAGTCTGCTGCCTCCTGAAAACTGGATGTCTCAGAACCTATAATGCTGCTCACCAATGCCATGTAGTTTGGAAACTTCTTTGGAGGTCTGCTCTCCCTGAATGAACTCTTAGAAGCCTCAACATGCTCCTGAGCATATCCCTCAACGTCTACATGAAGCATTGAGGTATCCTGACAAAACTAGTAGGAGCCAATGGTTCCTCCTCTGCACCTGAAGGTTATTGCCCCAAACTGGAGGTCATTGGTGATCTTGGCTCAACCTTCGAAGCTTCCTGCGCCTCATCCTATGTCACTAGAATAGGCTCATGAGACTTCCTGGATGCAAAGTCTTCCCCAAACTTTACATCCTTGCTTACAATTGTCTTTCTCTCCCGTGGAATATGGATCTTGTAGGCCTTCTTTGAAGTCTCGATGTAACAAAAAAACAAGCCCTTCCTGTTAGAGGGCTCTAACTTGGTCCTCTTCTCGACTAGTATATGGATATAAACTAGACCTGTGCTCACTGCTTGGGAAAGCAGCTTTAGCATGCTTGCCAAATGCACACTCTTGGCATACACCCTGCTACTCAATGCTAAACTCTGGAAGACTTGTGACTATCTCCTTCAATGTAGGCAATGCACTATGATGTAGGTGCCCCATCCTCTTGTGCCATAACTCGCACAAGTTATATCTGTTAGGAACTAGGGCTCAAATAGGTTTGCCTTCCCTAACCTCGATCACTTGAGTTGATCCTAGGCTAGACTCCTTCAATCTTATAAGGACTTCTTGGTTCTTGAACTCTATTGCATAGCCCTTATCTTCCATGACCAAAATTAAAAGCAAATTCTTCCTAAGACCTGGAACAAATAACACATCATCAAAGTCTAAAGAGTTACCTGATTGGAGTTGGAAAGGAATGGTACCAACCCTTGCTACTTGATACTTGCCATCATCACCAAGCTCGACCTAAACTCCTAAGACATACTCCTTTAGACATGAAAATAGCTCTTGGGCTGTTGTCATACGCCTTGACGCTCCACTGTCCACATACCAAGTGTTCTTTGGAACCGTGCTCGAAGAAAGGCAAGATACCACCAATAAATCCTTCTCGAACTTAGAGGGAAACTCGTTCATGTAAATTTCAGTTGAGGCTACTACCTGATGTTGATGTTGCTTCGCTTTACCCTTCTTCTTCTTTGGATACTGTGATGCACAATGGTCGTGCTTATGACATATGAAACACTTGATTTTACTCAAGTCCTTCCCTAACTATGAGGATGACTCGTCACTCCTTACCTTACCCTTGTTAGGTCCTTTGCCTCTACCCTTCTTTGTTTGACCAATTAGGGCATGGTCATTGTCACCCCCTGCTTGTTGGCATTTGACTCCATCCAAGTCTCCTCCTGGATACAGTCATCCCACAATCTTTCCCAAGAGGGAAGATACTCTCGACCACAAACACCCTAGACAAATGTTTCCCATTGAGATGGGAACCCATCCAATTGCCAATTCACTACCTTTGTCTTCGACCTTCTCCCCGACTACAACAAGTTGATCACGAATCTACATGACCTTCATCAACTAGTGACAATGTCTAATCTGGTCATCTCAACAACTCTGGGTCTATTGAGCAATATCATCTTCCCATTTATGTTCTCGCCTTAGTAAAGGCTAACCAAGGCATCAAAAATCTCCTTTGTCGTCTTCTTCTTGAATATATGAGGGATCAGATGATCATTTATAGCATCCATGATCGTCGGCTTCACCTTCACTTCTTTCTTCTTGTGAACTGCCAAAAGTTGTGGATATGTTGGCAAAGCCACTACATTCTTGACGATATCCCAGACATCATTCTCTTCTAATAGAAGAGTTGCCCTGACTTTCCATGATAGGAAATTCGAAGCACCATCCAATCTACCCTCAAACCTGAGGCTAGTTGATGCCATCTCTGATCTGCACACAAACTCCCAACTCTATTAAGTACTACCTCTGAAACCCTCTTACTATTGGTCATGGCTCTCGGCAGTTGATCTACTGACTATTGTCCTTATGTTCTCAACTAAACACAAACTTGTTATTTAATTGCAAAAATTAAATTATTTCACATAGCAATAGTCACATATAGCTGGAAACTTGAAAGTAAACAACGGAAGCAAAACATGACACACAAATAAGTTACTCCAAATCAACCTTTCATTAATAATTTTAGGCTTACAAGGAAACATCCACAGACTATCAAACTAACAATTGTATGATACACTCAAAAATAAAACAAATCTACACACTTACTAAGGAAAATTGCATGCCAAAACCAAGAAAAAACAGCTTGCAAGTTGTTGCCTGGTGTACAACATGTCTGTACGACTAGACGGGCCTGTCCATATGAAACCGTACAACTATCCAGAACTATCCTGTATAGACCTGCTTGTTGATCTTTACTTGGTTGTTGAACTGGCTCCTCTCCAGCACTCTAAATCTACCCGACCAAACTATCTTTGAGTGAATAATGAATGTGTCTTAACCCTCTACCTTGACTTGCCTTTATACTTGAGCTAAAACCCTAATCTACCAAAACCCTAACCTCTCAGTGAGATGTATAGTTGAGATTAGTCTAAATCACTAATGTAGTAAAAATACACTTTATTAGGCTCAACAACTAAATATAAGACTTTCACTTTAATACTATAGTGAATTAAAAATATAATTGACTAAAACGACTTCCAACACATTTGACACTAAACCTAAGCAGAAGCTTCTATCCAAGCTACGATTTTGAATTTTCAACAACTTGTTCTAGAGACAGTAATTCAAAATCCAGTTGGATGGTTCAATATTGGGCTTTTAGTTGTTCATTGTTGATCCATCCTAATTTATGTCTTCCAGTGCTAGGCATATTTGTTGGTAAAAATTACAATCTTCAAGTTAATATCATTTGCAATACATTAAAATATACGTCGTTGACAACTATAACGTCTTAAAGAGTAATTACAACATGAGATGTAGTCGAACCAGCATAGATCCATCTTAAACCCGTATCTATCAAGCACCGAGAGGGATCCAATTTCTTGAGGTGTATTTCTTTTTTTAAATTTAAACTCAAGAAATTTCATATCTCTTGATTGATAGACCCGAGTTTAAGTTTTAAGTTTTTATTTTATAAACGAACATCGATTTTTTAATTACTTTTCATAATATTTTATTTTATGAGCCAACATGGATTTTTTTAAAATACTTTCATTAATTTTTTATTTGATGAGCCGACATGAATTTATTAATGGCCGACATAATATAATTTTTTACTTTTTACTTTTTTTACTCGTGTAACATTACAACATCTCCCTCATACTCGTGTGTAACGTTACATCCATACACGTTACAACATCTCCCCCATACTGGGCTGTAGAGCACCTCATTTCACTCGGTGCAATAACATGTGTTGGCTAAAATGAAGAAGGTTTGGGGAATTTTTGGAGCCACCAGGATGGCTAGGGTTTCTAGCAAAGCTCGTTAGGTTTTTGGGCTTTTGTAGGTTCTCCTTGGCGCCAATGGAGGTAATCTGCGACCACCTAGTAGATTATTTAGATGACTCTAGTAAGAGCGATAGCATTTTTTATGGGGATGACAAAGTCAAATCAACCCTGGAGCATTCGCGATGGCTTCGTGGGTTCGGAAGCGAGTGGAGGTATGATTCCGATGTCAAATGCCAGAAAGGGCTGTTAGATGACAGTCTTTTCACCAGCTTTGGATCATTTCCACTGCAAGGCCGACTGGACACACTGAATCAGATATCAAATCAATCTATGGCGGCGGCGGTTATAATGGATCCAGGTCAGGGGTTCACTCGTGCGAGTGGTTGGAGGCTATCATTCCCAAAAGTGGGATGACGGTAGCTTCCTCGGATGGTACGCTAACCAACCCCTCTCTCCTATTTTCGCATGCAAAACATTCAAAGTCCTCATTAATCCATAATGTCTGGTGTCGTGAGTCCTGTACTCCCCATAAGGTTGATGGAGGTAAAATAACCGAGGCAAGATTTGAAGCAAATTCTCCTCTCTCTGGTTCTGATCCTAAAGGAGGTGGCTTTATTGGTAAAGGTTTGAAGTTGGAGGAATTGAAGGTTTTCTCGATTCAGCAGAACAGTGGTGGAGCGGGATGGAAGAGGAAAAAAATTTTGTTCAATAAAGGATCTGGGCTGGAGTTGGTCGTAGGAAAAGATATCAAGGTGATGGAGATCCCGAGATTCACTAGCCGGATGCTTATCGATAAATTTTGTGGTAGGAGGTTCACTGAAGTTGTGGTGAAGAGATGGGTAGAATCATCATGGGGGCAGGTCGTGGAGGAGCTTCCTGAGGTGTTGTTCCTGGCAAAAGGCTAGATTGGTTTCGATTTTAAAAACCAGGAGGCGACGAAACATATTCTTCACAGAGTGTGGTTGAACAGTACTACCCCCCTCACCCTTAAGCCTTGGCATCTGTTGTTTGATCCCAAGACGAATTCTCTGGCCTCCTTTCCGATTTGGGTTAAACTACCGTGCCTACCCTTGGAGCTCTGGTCTCAAGAGGGACTCAAGGAAATTGGTGATGCCATTGAGAAATTTGTGGCTGTAGACTTATTGAACTCTCAGCGTCACTCTGTGGCAAGGATTTTGGTGGAGATTGATGCAAGGCAAGGATTATTTGAATCCATTGGTTTAGTGGTGAGGGACTGTATTTTCACTCAACCGCTAGATTACCTGAATGTTCCATTTAGGTGTGCTCGTTGTCACCTCTATGGACATGTGGTGGCAGATTGTGCTCTGAATTTTAAAAAGAAGATTTGGACTAGGAAGGAAGCGCCTATAGGGTATGATAGTACGACCTTCTACATCAATGAGGTGGACAACATGCAGGGTGGTAATAGCAGCATGGCGGAGAAGGCGGTTCAAGGGGAAGAAGTCATTCATGATGAAATATTGTCGACTGAGGAAGTGGTTCCGAAGCCGAAAGAACCTATAAGCTCTGATTTCATGGAAGGGTTGGATTTGTCCAGCAGTTAGCTTGAAAAGTTTGCGAAATTTTGACAGAGTAGCAGAGATCTCAATAAGCCCAAGGAAGCGGTGGATATGGCAGATATGGAGCAATTTGGCGAAATAAGGACAAGTAGCGAGACTCCAGTCTTCAGTGGGCATGTGGAGGTACGATGGGAGGAGATCAAATTATTAGGGTGGGATCGGAGACCACCCAGGATTCGTCTCTTAAGTTTTCTCTGGATTCGAACGCAGGCAGTGTTTCGAGGAATAGCTCGAGGGGTCCTTATTTTCTTCGTTCAAGGTAGAAACGTGTAACTTGTCAGTGGGGTTGGAAATGGAGAATAATTTGGATCATGTTCCGTCTAAAGCAAGAAGGAACTCAAAGATGTTTTTAGCTAAAGAATTAGCAAAGAGGGAGATTTCTCAAGGTAGGTAGATGAAAATTTATGGGGTTCTTAGAGCAAGACAACCCAAGCAGGGGTTTCCTCAATGAAGCTCTCCTCCATTAATGTTCGAGCCCTTGGAGGGCAGGCCAAGATAAACGCCCTTAAGCGTCTGATGGATGTCAAGAGACCAGAGATTTTGTTCCTTCAGGAAACAATGTTGAGGGGTTCGATGGCGGTTTCTATTCTGGAGAAGGTTTTTCCCCATATGTTCTTTTTGTCAGTGAAACAGATGGGAGGTCTGGTGGTTTGATCACAGGGGTGGGGAGGAAGATTCATATTTTTAACTCTTTTGCCAGTAGGTTCATGTTGGGTGTAGAAGTGCATTGTGCTGAGTTGGAAAAATGTTTCCTTATCCTTAATATTTATGGTCCATATGAGAATAAAATGGAATTTTGGACCACCCTGCTATTGCAGAACTATGTTAGGGTGGCCAATGTTGTAGCAAGGGGAGACCTAAATCTGACTCTCGCGACAAATGAGATTTGGGAGGATGTAGCTCGGGAGGACCCCTTAGGTTCAGACCTATGGGAGTAGTTTGAACAGTGTGATTGGATGGATGTAACGCCTGCAACCATCAAGCCTACATGGTGCAACAAGTGAGTTGATGCTCAAGGTATTTCTAAAAGACTTGATCGTTTCTTTATAAATATTAATCTAGCTTCCAATTTACAAATGTATAAATCTTGGGTTGTGCATGTTATTTTCTCAGATCATTTTCTTGTCTATCTCGAATTTAGTTTGCCAGAAGCTAAACCTGGCTCACCCTTTAAGTACAATTCTGACTGGGCCAAACTCCCCCGATTTCAAGCATTAGTGATGTATAATTGGAGGCATATCATAGAAGGCAATGGTTATGCCTACTCTCCGATGTTGGAATATTTGAGAGTGTTAAAGGAACTTGTGGTGAATTGGAATGTCTAAAGGAGAAGGGAACGTGAAGCTCGGCTTGTGGAGGTGCAGTTGAACTTAGAATGCTTGTATGCCAAAGAGCCTATTATTTTCTCCTTGAAGGAAGTTAGGAGGGACTCGAGGGAGATAGTGGACCTTGAGAAAGAGAAGCAAAAGATCCTTAAGGACGCCGAGGTGGAATGGAGGCTGAAAAGTAGGTCTCTTTGACTAGAGGCAGGGGATCATAATACAAAAAAAAAATCAGAAGATGGCAACCCATAGACGAAACTACAATACCATATGGGAGTTGAAGGATGTGGGAGGTCACCCAATAAGAGGTTTCAAGAATTTGTCAGAGCTCGCTATCGATCATTTTAAATCAATTTATACTGAGCCTGAGCACCAGGATATGATGGGAATGTTGCAGGTCATTGAGAAATTTCCTATTATGCTTACTAGGGAGGAAAATGAGATGTTATACCAGGAAGTGATGTTGTAATAACTGCAAAGTGCTCCTACGGCCTTCCAACGAGATAAAAGTCCAAGACCGGATGGATGGCCCCCAAAGTTCTTCTTGGACTTCTTTGACACTATGGGAGGTGATCTTCTAAAGATGGTGGAGGAGGTTTGAAAATCTGGCATCATTCCTGCCCTCTTTAAACTCGACTTTCCTCGATTTGATTCCAAAGAAATACAAGCCTAAGTCTTTCGGGAATTTTAGGCCAATCTCTCTCTGTAATGGTAATTATAAAATTATGGTCAAAATCTTGGCGGTCAAGTTGAAGCCTTTCCTTTCCAGGTACATCTCTAGAGAATAATTTGGTTTTCTCAAGGGGAGGTTAATCCATGAGGCAGTAGGCTCAGCTCAAGAGGGTCTTCATACCATCAAATCTTGCAATCTCAAGATGGCAGCTTTGAAATTAGACATTTCTAAAGCATATGATAAGGCCTCTTGGTTATTCTTGAGATTAGTTCTTCTGCATATTGGGTTCAGCCTGGAGCATACGAATTGGATAATGAGCTGTGTGATGTCTCCCCACTTTGCAATTTTGATAAATGGTGCAAGGTCAGAGTTCTTTAAGTCTTTAAGGGGTCTTAGGAAGGGTTTCCCTCTCTCTCCCTACTTATTTCTGCTAGTAATGGAGGGGCTCAATAGGATTTCAAATGCTGATAGGGGTAGTAGAAGGCTTGCGGGAGTCTCCTTTAATGGTAGAGAAAACTTGACACATTTGATGTCTGTGGACGATATCCTCTTGTTTTCTATCTACTCTCAGTTGGAATGTCGGAGACTGGAAGCAAATTTGGATCTTTTTTATCTGGCTACGGGAATGGAGATAAGCTCAGGTAAGTCTGCCATTTTTCTTTTGGAAAATCAAATGGAGGATAGGATATTCTGGAGGATTTTTTTCCCTTATGGCTGTAAAAGAATGGAGGAAGGTATCCAATACGTTAGGTTCTCATTAAAACCCAACAACGATGAGAAGAGGGATTGGAAATGGCTGGTGGATAGAATTGAAGATAGAATAAATTTATGGTGTAATCATTGGTTGTCAAGGGGTGGTAGATAGATGCTGGTTAAGTCAGTGCTAGAAGCAATTCCTGTTTACTGGCACCTTTTGGCTGCCATCCCTGTTTCGATTCTCAATACAATCAGGAAACTTTGTTTCAATTTTCTTTGGAGGCATAGTTCGGAATACCGGGATTCCCTTCTAGTGAAGTGGAATACATTGGCAACAACCAAGCATCAGGGAGGGTGGGGAATGAAGAACATTTTTCTTTTCAACAAAGCCTTGGCTGCAAAAACCTTATGGAACTTCTTGACAAAAGGCCAATGTTTGAAAAATCGGGATCAGACTCCAAATCGATCAGCGGTCAACTCGAAATCGGAATCAGAATCAGTAATGAATCGGTCATAAATCGGCCGATTCGAATTTAATGAAATTGGTTTACTTAAAAATACATAAAATATTTAAATTTTAAAGAAAAACAACATTTTCAATATTACAAGGTTGTTGTTATGACCCAGACCTATTGTTTGAAAGCCAAAGAGCACCTAGACTTGTTGTTTAGGGCTGCTTTCATCCACAGTATTGCCCACCATTTATTTTAAGCCTTCAGGGTGATTTTCATGACTATACTGCTACAAAGGTCACAACAGGCACAAGTTTGCTTCAAAATTGTTGTACGAGGGTTTGAACAACTTCAACCTAAGTTGCACAAAACGGGGAAACGGAGAAACCTCGAAACAGGGGAAACGTGACCCCCCAAATTTTGGAAACGAGTAAACGCTATATATATAGATAGATAGATAGATAGATAGATAGATATTAAATTAATAAATAAGCAAGGACATTTACGAAAATGAATGTGAAATATAAATCCAATCATACATGTCAACGAATCATTGCTTGTATTGGGATCCTATTCATCAATAGCACCCTATGCCTCCCTCCTCTGGGCTCTAGCCCTTGCCTCTAACTAGAATTTCAAAGTTGATCCTCCAAGGACATTGGTCAACGGCTCAACACACTACAATTTTGATGAAACTTCCTAATCCAATCACTAAAATAACGTAGAAAAAGCTTCTCATGCTTAATAAGTGATTTTGCATGAGTGAAGAGTACATTTTTATTAAGGTCATAACAGAGGAATTCAACAATCAACACCACCAACATCAAGGAACATATAGGGGTTGATGTGCTTGATTAAATGCCAATTCCATACCCTCATACATGATAGAATCTGGTCGAAACCTTGCAATCCTGAAATCTTGAAAACTATTAAGTCTGCTGAATTTTGAATGGGATCTAAAATTCTACTTTTTGCATATGAAGTCCCATGAGGTTGGAACCACTCTCAAACATCCTGAAACAATTAATGGTAATGTTAAAAATTTAAGTAAAAAGACGGAAAATAAAAGATAATGTTAAAAACTTAAGTAAAAGGATGGAAAATAAAAGATAAGGAGAAATTTAAGTAAAAGGATGGAAAATAAAAGATAAGGAGAATGACACATTACCATTAATATCACCAAGTACTATTGCACCATGGGGATATTGCGTTGTTTTTTTTGAGTCCGCGGGCACCAACGCAAAATTCCAGACAAACTGACCGATTTTTTACATAACTCGGCCGATCAAACCGGTTCGGTACCAAACCGGCTGATTCGGTGTCCAGATCGGCCAGTTCAGGTACCAAACCGGTCGACCAAACCGATTTGCAGACGGAGTTGATTCAGTTCCTTATCAAACCGGTAGATCGACAGCCGATTCCAAAACCGGTTTGGCTGATTTTTAAAACTATGCAAAAGACAACCTTTGGAGGAAATTCCTAATTGCCAAATATATAGCACCTGACTCAATTATAGATTGGATCAGAAGAAGAAATAAGAGATGTAGGCAAGCATCTAACCATTGGAAAGCCCTTTCGAATGGTTTCCAGTTGCTGGCCCCTTATCTTGCTTGGAAAGTTGAGAATGGGAAATCCATTCGAGTTGGTCGTGATTCTGTCCTTGGCCTGGCAGAGGGAGCTCGGCTTAGCCCTGGTATAGTGGCCCATTTACAGGAGAGAGGTCTCTTTACTCTGGATAAGATAGCCAATTCAGGAAGGACAGCTCTATGGAAACAGGAGTGGCTCTCTGGGGAGAAGACTCTCTGGGGAGAAGATGGGCTGAGGAGGAAGTGGATGAACAAATGGGATCTTTTCAGAGATAAGCTCTCTAAGGCCTATATCTATATTCAGAATAAGAAAGATGATTTTGGGTGGTCCTACAATATCCATGGCGGTAACTACTCAGCAAAGTTAGGGTATTTGTCTATCTGTCCTGAAGTGTCAGGTCCAAGCAAGTGGTGATGGAGGGCCCTGTGGAAACTGAAAGCTCCTCTGAAGTCTATTTTACATTTCTAGCTAATGTTGATGAACAGAGTCTTAACCTGGGATAGAATGCAACACTTCAAATTCCATGGTCTCGATCTGTGTTATTTGTGTAAATCAGAGAATGAATCAGCACTGCACCTCTTCGTGGACTATGGATATCAAGGAAGTTTGGGGTGAGATCTCAAAGCTAGAATCTTTCTCCTCCCCATGGATAGGAGGATCGGTGGAAGACTGCTTCAGGCGTTTTTTCAGGTACAGGAGCTTAGACCTCTCAGATCGCTTCCTCTCATCATCACATGGGGAGTGTGGTTAGCCTGGAATGATGCAATATTCAATGATCGTCTTTGGCCTTTATTTAGATTGCCTCACAATCCTTCTCGATCTTCCAGTATTATAGGTCTGAACCTGAAGGCAGGTCAGCTCAGATTCGGGAGCCTCCGCAGATTGCTGCAGATTGGTCGTGGGCTTTTTTCGATGGAGAATGTCAGGACTCTAGAAGTGGTTTTGGTTTCAGTCTGCACATCACAAAAGACCACTTCTTCCTTGGTAAGGGGTGTATTGGATAGGGTACAAATAACAGGGCTGAATTCAGTGGACTCTTCTTTCTACTCAGACAGGCAGTCAGATGTGGACTAAATTCGCTTCAGGTATTTGGTGACTTGATGCTGGTAATCCGATGTATGCAGGGGCTGGTTGATATTGTAAATACTGATTTAGTTTCATTAGTGGACCAGCTGACAAGGATCAGAGACTCATTCCAAAAGTTAAGTTTCAGGCATATATACCAGGAGTACAATGATCAGGCTAACGTCCTTTCAAAGCAGAGTCATGATTCTCCATGAAGGGGCTTTAAGCCTTGCCTCTTGTTTCTTATTCCCTCTCCAATTTTTGTGATGATTAAGAAGGGAGTATTCCCTCTCTGAATTTTAGACTGATAGTCTTAGACTTGGTAGGAACTTGGCTTCCGAAGTTACTTGAACTATGTTTCTACTTGTTGATTATATTCTGCTGATAAGCACTGAGGATTGTATTTTTTATCATAAATGAATGAAAATAAGTTTTTTTCATGGAAAAAAAATTACAACATGAATATATAAAAGGTGGCTTGCTAAGATATTGGCATCCACAGAAATGAATGATGAATCAAGATAGATACCAATAACTTTTCATTAACCAACCAATCTTAGAAATTTTATATCATTACCCTCCATTCTTATTGCAAGCTTCAGAACATCCATTACACCCTCATCATCCAATACTTGAAAACAAAACAAATTCATCCATCTATTATCTTCCAGACAAATATGGGATATAATATATGCCTATATTATGACCTTACTTCCTTTATTTGAACAACAACATACCAAATATAATCTAGTCATCTTTTTACAAACTATACAGATGCATAGAAATGTCCAACATTATTTCAGATGATTTTCTCCAGGAAGACAAACTAAAAACAAGAATCCAACTAACGTTTAATGAAAGAGAATCATGCTAAACTGGGGCAAGCTCGGTTTCATCAACCTTTCTCTGGCTCGGGGAGCATTGGAAAACCCTAGACTGTGCATGGAAACCGTAGACCTCGAACCAGGGTTTTTCTAACCAGAGTGCTGCAGTGGGGTTGGAATGGCAGACTATGACACATTTGTAGAATATAGTGATGATTCTCTGACAGAAAATGATATCTTTGTCGGGTTGGAGCAAGTGGATAGGCCGGTGAGGGCTCGTGTTTCGGTGGGCTTCTGTGGTGGAGGGATTACCAAAGAGGATAGGGAGCTAGGGTCTAGTTCTAGCTACTAGTCTCCAGGTCACAGCCCACTTACTGTTGTAGGCCCCACAGGTTTTGATCTTGGGGATCATGAGGCGTCCAGGGGGAAAGCCTTCATTTCGGCTCCGGCATCAAAGAACGGTTTACATCCAATCATTTTGGAGGTCGAGACTGAGAATGAGGAATTGAGGCCAGTAAACTTGAAACCAGTGGAAGGATCCAAGGTGGTGAAGGAGGCCACATGCAAACAAGAAAGGTTATCAAATCTCATGGGGGCTGTTACCATGGTCGTTGGAAAAGAACTTCGGGTGGGACAAATTCGACTCCTCAAAAAAACCCTACGGGAAAATTTCTTAGCAGAAAGATGAATATTGACAGCTTGAACAGAAGGATACAACAGAACTGGGTCTCGGTGGTAGGCTATGGCCCTGTCTTTCACATGCTTGAGAAGGGTTGGCTAGGGTTTATCTTTAGAACCCAAGAGGATGCTGATAAAATTCTACGGGGTCTTTGGTTTTGGGAGAAGGCAATATTGACCCTAAAGCCATGGCACCCAGGGTTCAATGCACAAGAAGAGTTCATCAAAGCCTCTCCAGTTTGAATTAAATTGCCACGCTTGCCAATGTTGCTCTAGAACGACCACTCGCTTAAGGCTATCGATGACATGCTTAGTAAGTACATCCTAGAAGATGGATCTTACAAACTCAATAATGCTCGTTCTGTTGTGAAAATATTGGTACAGATAGATGTTAGTTTAGATCTATTTGAAACTTTGGAGATAGATTTGGGGTCCTCCACACACTTGCAAATTCTAGATTATGTTAATTTTCCCTTTAGAAGTGTACATTGTCACCAACATGGTCACTTTGTTAAGGACTGCGGAAAACCATTTATGAAAAAAATCTGGAAGGAAAAAACCCCTAGGGTTTTATGTAGTGTCGGGAGCAAGGGTTCTCCTGCTCATCCCTCCCCCCCTACTGTCCTAGTAGAGGAGTCACCCCGAAGAATGGGGAATATTGATCAGAAGAAGAAAGAGCTCAATAATTTGGGGGTAAAATTTGGGTCTTTTTTTCTACCCCTAAAAGAGCAATCCCCTGAAATTTCTTGATCCACAGAAACCATGAATCTCTCCTTATCTCAAAAAAACAAATTTAATGATTTATGGCATTCTACTGCTATCCTTACCGAGAAAGGGAACAAAAACCAGAGCAGTGTGGAGACTTCTAATCTTGTTCTGGGATCATAATCAATCACAATCAAATCAAGGTCCACTTACAGAAAGCCTTCTGCTGCTGAAGAGTTTTTCCCCCCTGGTTCGCTGGTGATTAACATCACTACCGATGTGGACTCAAGGGATAGCAATCCCCAAACCCTCTCTAGAAATTCGTTGTTTTTGGGTAATAAGGTATCCCTCCAAAGAGTCGGGGGTGGCGGTCATTATGACCTCAGGCCCAGGAACTGTCAATCTAGAGGCATGGCATTGGATGCTTCGAAGGAGTCTGGGGGCTCCTAAGCAAGTCACAAATCTGCCATTAAACAGGCTCAGGCACAAGCTTTACAGGAAATCAACCAAGGCAAACAAAGCCTTATCGTAGGGGTACTTAGAGCAAGGAATACCCCAAGTGGGGTGATCCCAGGAAGATACTATCCTGCAATGTTTGTGGCTTGGGGGGCGGGCCAGCCAAAAAGGTGGCCCTCAAAAGACTTTTAGATACTCTCAAACTTGATGCTTTTTTGGCTCAAGATACCATGAGTGGAGGGGAAAATGTTGTTAAGATACTAGGGAAACTGCTCCCATCCTGGAACTTTGTGTTTTTGGACTCTTTTGGAATCTTTGGTGGGTTGGTTACAAGCTGGAACCATTCACTATCTCTAATCAACGCCTTTGGAACCGTTTTAGGACTTTGCACTCAAGTTTATAGCCACAATCTTGGAAAATGATTTCAGCTTCTTAACATATATGGGCCTTATGTGGGCAGAGAAGCTTATTGGTCCTTATTGTTGGATTGTGATTGGATTAAAAAGAAGGAATTTAATCCTTGCGGAAGACCTAAACCTAACTCTTCAGAGAGGTGAGGTTTGGGGTGCTTTTGGTAGGCTGGACAAATCTACAGGTTATTTTGGTGATATGTTTGAAGTTAAGGGACTAGTGGACATTGAGCCTTTGGAGATCTCTCCCACCTAGATCACAAACCGTACTAGTATTGCTAAACACTTGGATAGATTTCTCATTCACCATTCTCTTCTGGAGTCACTAAGCTCTAATCGGTCATGGGTTGACTCTTCTAGAGAGTCAAATCATTTTCCTATTCTTTTGGAGATGGGCAGTGGCAGCTGCAAACCCATTGCCCCTTTTAAATACAATCCTGTATGGGCAGAGGAGGAAGACTTTAAAACCCTGGTTAATGATTCTTGGAAGCATTATGACCCAAATCTGGAGGATTCTGACTGTATCCAACTGTCTAATTCTTTAAAACCGGTGAAGGTAAGGGCCATTTCTTGTGCCAGAGACTGCCTGATTACAAGGGACAGAACCCTCATTTCTATGGATCAGGATTTAGCTCATCTTTACAAATACAAATCTTATGCTGATGGAATCATCACTGCAGAGATTGCCTCCTCTATAAAAGACTTAAAATCTCAAAAATCTAAGTTGCTGTTAGACACAGAGCAGGATTGGAGGATATAAAGCAGAGCCAAAACAAAAAATATTTCCGTAAATTTCCACAAACTATCTTTGGAAGGGAAGCATAGAGTATAAACGGGCACACTTAGCCAGCTGGGACTCGATAGCAAATCCCAAGAAATTCGGTGGGTGGGGAATCAAAGACTTGTTCATGTTTGGAAAATCCCTGGCTGCCAAATCTTTGTGGCCAGTTTTGATCAAAGACAGCCTGTGGGGAAGGATCATTCAGCAAAAATATATGGCACCTCTCAGCATAATTGATTGGATTTGAAGTCCAAGGAAGACATCTCCAAATTGCTCAAATCATTGGAAGGCTCTATCTTCTGCCTTCTCAGTCATAGGAACCCACTTGTCATGGAAAGTTGGTACAGGCTCTCAGGTAAGGACTGGTGCAAATGTTATTTTAGGATGTAATCCCAATGTTTTTCTTCTCCCTGAGGTGATTGAACATCTCCAATTGAGAGGCTTATGTACTTTAAAAAAGATTGTTAATGAGAATGAAACTTCAATTTGGTCACAAGGATGGTTATCTGTCCAGAAGGTAGGCCTTGGGGATTTACATGCTCAAGCTTGGATTAATATCACAGATGCCCTGAAAGGAGCTCACATAAGGCTATCAGGGGAAACTGATGAACTGGCCTGGTCTTGGCAGGGGGAGGGTAAGGATTATAGAGTGGCACTTGGCTATGAGGTTCTTCAAGCACCAAGGATGGGGGCACCAGAATGGTGGATGAAGAAGATGTGGAAGATTCCTGCCCCGCAAAATGTGATCGTTTAATTTGGTTCATTCTTAAAAATAGAGTCCCAACTTGGGGAAGAATTCAGAAAAACAGGATGGAAGGTCCTGGAAGGTGCTGCTTGTGCAAGAATGACTGTGAAACAATACAACATCTATTCTGTGTCTGTCCACTGTACAGGTGTGGAGGCAGGCTGAATCTTTATTGGGGATTCCAAGGTTGTGGACAGGATATGCCCTGATAACAAATCTAAAAGACTGGTTTGATAGAGGTGAGTTATACCAATACAGAAGTGTGCCTTTTCTGATTCTATAGAGTCTCTGGATTGCAAGGAATGAGGGTATATTTGAGGATAAAACTGTCTCTTTGCTGTCAGGTCTATGTACTAGCTCTCTCATTATTGCCATATTTCAAGCCCAAAACCCTGATCCCGAAGATCATCCCTAAGAATCCCCCTCAGATTGATAACTCCACCCCCTGGGGCTATTTTGATGAAGTTAGTCAACATGGTAGCACTTTGTGTGGTGCTGGCTATGTTCTTTTCCTCTCAGATGATCATTTTTTTACAGGTAGGATGTTCTTGGGTCAAGGCTCAAATAACTATGGGGAATTTGAAGCTACCCTTTTGTTGATGAAATCTGCTCATCACAAAGGTATTACAAATCTGCAGGTATATGGGGACTCTGAGATTACTATTAGATGGATGCAGAGTGAAATTCAAATACTCGGGCATGGTCTATTGTACCTTGCAAGTCTCGTAAAGAATGCTGCTGCTCTCTTCCGGCATATTACATTTGAACATATCTACAGGCAGTTTAATGTTCGGGCTGATAGATTATCAAAAGATAGTCTTGCAGGGGCTCCTGCGGATGGGATCTTCCTTGGACAAGGGAAGTATGCAGTGGAGATTCTGAAGAACACAGGGACTCCTCTACAGCTTCATGAGGATGAACACAGGAATGGGACAGTGGTCTCATCTCAAACATGGCCGGAATAGCCACACTACAACAGTTTTTGAACTCTGATGCATAAAAATTATGATGTCTCTGTCAGATCATCTGATGCTGCAAGTTATAATTTCCTGTACTGTGCTTGTTTTTTCTGTTTCTGTCTTGTTTACAGAGGTTTAAGAACAAACATTTTGACTTATTTTTTAGACATTGGCTCTATGAAGAGCCCAAAGTTATCTTTGCATGCTGCGACATGTTTTCTGCTATGATGAAGGGGGCTCGGGATCCCAGTTTCTGTTTTTGTGTATATATAAGCTTTGTTGAAGAATTTATGGCTACCCTGTAGAAGCTGCTGCTTACAGAACTCTTGAAGATTGTATTTAATTTCTGTTCTGGAAATACAAATACATTTTTTTTTAGGAAAATAAAAAACTTCTATAAAATAAGTGCAGGTCTCAAACAATAAAGACAATGAACTGAAAATATTCAAAGAACTCAAACTAACCATTGATTGACCATTTTTTCTTTCTAATACATATAAGTTTATAACACCACGGTGGGATATGACCTGTTGTGTCTACTATAAGAACATGATGTCAAAATACTCACAACAATAATCCGAGTTTACAAAGTATTTGGTAACTTCAATTCAAACAAAATGTGACTTTTAATACAGTTGACAAATAACATAGTGAGTTTGTTCTAATGGTATAGGTTGACGTTACCAACACCTACAATAGAAACTAGTACTTTATGCATGACAAGAAAAACAGTGGATTTCTTATATTAATAAGAGTGGCAAATGCCTATCAGTGGATAGAATTTCAAATTCCAAGGAGTTATTCCACCACAAGACACAACAAAGGCACTTCGCATGTTTTTTCTATTGCATAAAATTGTTAATCAGATATGCCATATCTAGACAGTTTGTACTCTCAACAATGGAACTTGTAACAATTAACACCTCAAACTAACAATCACAAAAGGAAATAGGGATGGGTACCTGAATTATTCCCTTTACACGCCAAACATCATGCTTGAGAACTACAATCTGGGAATCATCTGGATGTAATGACCGCAGCTCTTGTCTTACAGCCTCCATGCTAGCATTGTGTTCTGTTGACATCTGCACAGCAGCTATTTCTCCAGTAGCCCTGATCAGTCTTCCCATTACAACACGTGAGTCTCCCAGGTTGGCAACATAAAGCGTCTTCTCGTAGATGAGACCAACTAAACAGCAAGAACCAACTGCAGCAAGCTGTGGTCTTGTGGGCCAAGCATTTGTCACAAGGGACATAAAGCCCTCTTCAGTTGCTAGAAAAGCATTCCGTATCACCTCAGCAGACATTCCCCGCTGCTCCAGTGCAAAGTCTGTGAAAACACAGTGGCTCCTTAGTTGGCAAGCCTGCAACGGCTTTTATCCATGAGATATTGCAGTACTTCATACTTCCAATCAGCAGAAACTCCTAACAAACATTTTCATCCAATGACAACAGCATATAACAGCAACAATAGGAGTTACCCACTGCAATGGTAGATGTATGAGCTTGGACCCTAACAAAAAAACAGTTAGCAAGTAAATGACTGCCAAATTCAAGAGCTGCTATGTTTGTGATGATTGCATGATGTCAAATACTTTCTCTAATGTGAGCCAAGAAAGAGAAATATAAGGGACCCCAATAATCAAATCTCTGGAGGTGATTGAATGCTAATTATCCATCTTGCTATATATACTTGACTCATTAAGGCAGAGAAAGTAGGGGACTTTGGGAACCTGCAGAAGACAGACTCCCAAAGTGATTGCATACAGTCAACCACTGCATTCGGGATTGCCACATATCATCGATCTTAAATATTAAGCCAGAGATAGAGACAAAAGGAACTGAATTATGCAAATAAAATAAAGCCACAGACTCCAGACTAAGGCCACGTCCAACTTACAGTGTGAGGGGGTATATCTCATATGACACTGGAATCTATTTGATCTGTCTATCAGCATGACTCCACAGAAACTGATATAATGACCAAGAAATGATAGGGAGCAAACTTGCTAACAATCAAGCAGTACCCATTTTCTGTCCAAGAGAAATCAGAGCCTTTAGAGTATAGGCTCATTGTTTTAGACTATATATCCATAAGACAAAATGAGCATGCAGCAAACCATTAGAAATGGGGAAGAGGTGATTTTAACTTCCACTACAATCAGTTACCAGTAGATCTCGACCAAAATATGATTTCTAGGGAAAGGCCCGCTCAATCTAAATTCTATTAAATTGGCTTTGAAAATGTTTATACCTTTGGCTTCTGCAACATCATGGACAAGCACAACAATGCACGAAAACCTAAGAACTGGAAAAATAGCCTGCAGTTAGAATAACATTTGAAATTAAAAAGATGTGACACGCTCCAAACAATAAAGAAATTTTCAAATAGATTTCGGCCAAATTACACATGAACCTGAAGTTCCATGCAATGTGAACGCTGAACTTTTTTCTGACCAGCATGGACAAATCATATTTTCCAAAAACGGTTGGCCTGTGCTTGCAACTACCATAACATTAAAAGGAACATTAGAAGAAGGTCCACATCTTCAGGCACGCAGAGAAAAACTAGAACCCCATTGGCTCAAACTTCAACCAAAAAATTCATGGTGGGGCAAGCCTGGCTAAGATGCAACTCAGTAGAAATCGAAGGAATAGGTCCCCTTTATTCAACCAAAAAATTCATGGTGGGGCAAGGCTGGCTACGATGCAACTCAGTAGAAATCGAAGGAATAGGTCCCCTCTCATCATCACCTTCTTGAGATCGAGATCATTTAAGAAACAACTTGTACTCTATGAGTCTATCCTCATAACTGCTACTCTGCATAAACTCTAATTGAATGGAATTTACAAATACAGGCACGTGTTCAACAAGCATAAATATGTGGGTATGGATGTGTGCAGAAACCATCATTGACCTTTCTTGATTTTAATTTTTTGAGGAAAGTTGCCTTGAGAAACAAACCCCAAGGCCCAAGCTGCACCACATTTCATGGACTTTCTTCGGCTTGGATGTCAGATGTCAGCTACACCAAATTTGCTCAAGGCATGCACCTGTCCTCATTCCTTTTTGTAACCTTGCCATTTGGGAGGGGCAAACCACGTCAAGAATGGAACCCTGCAGGATGCTTAATACTCCATTGACCTCGAGACTCACACTAATAAACCAAGGCCCCTTTGGCTTGATTTCGATTTTGAGCTGCTGAAACTGAGGGTTCAAAGTACCTCGATGCTTATTTGACACCCACATTCTTTCGCACAATAGCTTGGGAGATCAGCACCAGCCAGTTGCGAATTTTCAATTACCACAGTTTATTCGTTAACAACTTCACTGATGAAAGCGTAAACTTATAAAGAGAAATAAGTCCATATGCGTAGATAGCATTTGCAGAAATAAGAACATATATACCTGGTTGCATATATGAGCTAAAATAACACATAAAATCTGAAACCCAATCAACATACAGTGATACAGACTCCCAGCAAAAAGTAAAACAGAAATAAATGGGAAAAAGAAATCAATCCTAAATTCATAAACGCAATAGATTGATATTTCTTGATTTTAATGTTGAGCTGACGAAGGTCAGGGCACCCACTTAATGACGGTGGGTTGCTTGGATGTTCCAATCCTATGATTTCGCTTGTAGCGGTCCCAATGACCTGAACATTCCCCGAATCACATTCCCCCAAAAGCCAATGGGGAGGAAGAGAGGAGGGTTGAATACTAAAATGCCTTGAAGAGAAAGCAAGCTCTATATCGGTACGAATGTATGTATATGCCACCAAATGAAACACAGGCAAGCTTGAGATACATGTTAATTGAACCAGATGAGAAACAGAGCAAGGAGACATACTCTGGAAATGGCGAAAGAGATGATCATTGATAAACCGAGCAGCTTCTGGACCTCCATGGCCATCATAGACGCCAACGAAGGTCCCAAAGGGGCCAATCTCGACCTGGCACTGATCCTCCACGGACTGATTGGCCTGAGCTACAGCCATGGAGAACTCCCCGGCCACATGCTCCCCAATGTCCTTAAACCACAGCAGGCCATCCTGCCCCTCCTCCACAACATCCGCACTCGCCTGAACATACCTTTCTATGGGTCTCCAGCACGCGCTAACCAGATTCATTAGACCCCCAAACATCCCTCATTTGCTCCCCACTCTCTTAAGGCTCTCCACTTCCCTGATCTGCTTACACTTCTCCACAGCCCTCACCAGGTCATGTGGGCACGGGGCAAGGGTGGGTCTCAATGTCCAAATTTAGCGATAAAAACGAAATGGGTATCCGAATCCGACCAACCCATCTAACAAAAAGGCCTCATTCAATCGAAATCCGACCGGCCCACTTATTTTCTCTACACCTATTGCTCTGTAATGGTAAATTTATGGCCTGAAACACATTTTTCGCTTGTTGGGCTTATGAGATGTGTGTCTATGCAAGGAGTTTGGGTCCATTTCTGCCAGCTTGGGGCACAAATTCCGAGGAAACTCTGTGAGATGGGCTCTGCAGGTGGTGGGTCGTGGTGTGCTGTGGGCACTCTATGCTGTTGGTGTTGTTTTCTATGGCCTCTCCTCTTATCATTTCTGATTAGGAATTTCTTTATTTAGCATATTAAATAAAATTATTATTATTTTATTGTTGTTATATATGATTGGAGCTGTTAGATAAAAAGCTTTGGGGTCTTTCCTTTATGTATTTTCTTATTTTGGAATTTGTGTTTTTACTGGATACTGGTTTGAATCCATCTTTTTTATTTTTTTTACATTAACCTCTTCTTTTAACCTAGCTTCAAAGTTGTTGAACACATTCCTCGCTGATAAAGAAGTTATAATTCTTTGTATTTATGATAAGTAGGTTAAGTTAAATAGTATTTTAATGTTGCAAATATATATGAATTTTTTTAATTTTATAAAAAATTAAAAGATGAAATTTTTTTATAAAATAAATTAGTTAATTTAAATTTAATTTTTTATAATAAAATTAATTTAATTAAATAAAATCTTTAAAAACAGTTAATTTAGTTTGAGAATAACCAAAATTTCTACAATAATAAATTTTAAGTGCTAAATATCATTTTAAAGTGTGATATTTTTTAAATAAACTTTAGATGTCATTTTCAACTTATCCTTATAAACCTATTATTTAAAAATTTCTTATGAAAAATTTAATTTACAAAACATAGATTTATTTTTATTTTTATTATGCAATATTTCTATAGATTTATATTAACATATTAAAGAATATGATCTCAAATTTTTATATTTTAAAAAATAAAACATAACATTATTAATTTTTTTTATTATTTACAATTTTATTCATAAAAAATTATGTCGCTTTAAAATTACTATTTTTAAAAAAACTCAATAACGAAGTGTCCACACTACGAGATAGGGTTGAGAGGGTTGACCCTTTATGCAATAAGGGCTTGTACAGTGGTTGGCCTAATGTTATATATACAGTGATGTCAACTCGAAACGTTGACCGATAACAAGGGGCCATTCAATGAATGTATATCAAACATGTGAGTGCATATGGCTTATAAATTTTTCTTTCTTGTCTATTTCTATAAATTTTATAATGATTTATGTGGAGAATATTGATAACTATACAAAAGTTGTGACTATTATATTTGTAGTTATTAAAATTATAATAAAGGAATAATTATTTTAGGATAAAGATTTTTGTTGCATTATTGTTAGTGAATAAATTGATCATTAAAAATTATTTTTTAATTATATAAATATTTGTTAACAATATGATATTCTTTATAATATATATAAGATGATAATGAAGATTGTAAATTATTTTTTAATTATATAAATATTTGTTAACAATATGATATTCTTTATAATATATATAAGATGATAATGAAGATTGTTATTATTTATTAAGATCAATTTTGGTTTATTAGATTTTAAGAAAAAAAGGTAAAGTGTTAATTGGTTTACTTTATTATGCTCGAAAAGATTAAAGAGATACTTTCTTAAATCTTCATGGTTTTGATGAATTAACAAGGTAGGAAGTTAAGTGGTGGTGGTGTTGTTGTTTTGTTTTTTTTTTAATATGTAACAAGTACAAATCAATTTTGTATTCAAATTTCGTTGGAGTCAAATTGTACAGCAATTTAATACAAGGCAAAAGGAGGCAAAGTTGTCATCGTCGTTTTAGAAAGTATCAAACTATCAAAACTCTACCTAACCTTTGAGCTAATCCTTGGATCTAGAATTGTACCTAAGTGCTCTATAATAGTATTGTGTGATAAATTGGTTCATTAGCAATCTAAATATGCAATACGGTGTTAAAGAGATAATTACATATCATCGTACCACTAGGGGCTTCAAACTTGATACCGATATAAGAGATAGATTGTTGTTCAGTTGTGCCTAATTCCATATCAACTCACAATCCTCAACCTTGTTTTATTGGATTGTCCTCTTTCCCTTTGCCAAATTCATAGTGAAAATTAACCAATGGACAAGTTTGGTGGAGAGACCTCATATAACATGGTTCTCCTCTCCTTTATTAGACTATAAGTTGTACCCTCATTGCCCCAATCCTTGTTTATGGAATTTTGATTTTTTTTTCTTTGGCTATCCATGAAGGCTACATATTCTTTCTCTTTTTTCTTAAGTACCTTGAACTTAATAAAGGTTTTAATGGCATGCTTGTCAAGTTGTCGTTTCTCAGTTGTAGCCTTGTAGACCCAAACCTCTCTCTATCCTTCTCACCTCTGACTAAGAGTGAGAGTGCATCCTATACCTCTATGAGTTGGCATCCCTTTCTCCTCAAAATCCTCCTTAAGTATATTGATTCACACTTTCTAAATCAATCTGTATTACAATAGCAATTCAGCATGTTTCCTTGTTTTTCCTTCGCTCTCTTTTCAAACCAAACCATCTTCCTAATTATTGTTGATTTCCAAGTAAAGACTGCAACAAAAATATAGGAAAGACGCCATTTCCTATGCAAGATCAATAACCCATAAATGCACGGCCATCCCATCGCTACAAGCATATTAGCATCCCCCACCTTGGAGTGGTAGGTGCAAGGGGGTCCTCTTTGGCCTTGATGTAAAACTAGAACTAAGCTACACTTGGGACTTGGGACGAAAATTAATAACCAAGCCAAGATACACACCCTATTCCTTGATATTACTCTTCTTGTGTCTTGGCAATTTAAGTTAGCTATGGTCTTTGGTGTTTCCTCCACAATCATCAACTTAGCAAGAAGGGAAAGGCATATTGAAGGCACAAAATTATCTAGAGTCTTGCAAATAATACATGACCTTCTTGCCTCCTTGGACTATGTTAACCTTATCCACATTAGAAGGACAAACAATTATAAGGTTGATAGTATGGAAAATCAAGTGGTATATCTAGATAGGGGGGTCCTAGTAAAAAATGGGGGACCATCCCGAGATGTTTTGGATTCCTTGAACCTTCATCTATATGGCTTCACTAACTTCTCATCTCAATCTTGGGGATTTCAACCACCTCATTCACATGCAAGGTGGCCTTTAGATGACACCACCCAAGTGTCAAAGGGATATACCAAGGTTTGCATGTCATAAGTGTCATAGAAATGGGTGTGAGAGAGATATAACTCTCCCCCATTCTTGTTGAAACTTTGTACATTTGATTCTAGGTTCGTGCAAGGGTGAATTTATGGTTGCCTTTATGAAGACAAGACTTGAAGTTGGGATAATGCTGGCAATGGATGGTTTTGGAGGTCTGCATTTCACGAAGAATATGAGGATAGAAAGGTTTCATGGTCTTTTGTTTGCCTATGTTGACGAGTTGTGAGGTCTATGTGTATCTTTTGCATGGGGATAGCTTTGGCTACCGAGAGCTTTCGACCACAGTCTGTTGGCAGTTTCAGACCCAGTAACACTTTTGGCAGGGATAGGTGGACCTATCTCTTCTACTATACTCTCATTTTAGCTTAGTCTTTCATGTTTTGGATTTTGGATAGGATCACTAGTAGTCTTGTTGTGATCTGGAGTTGAATTGGATAGGCGACTTATATTATATTTGGATGGGACATTCAATTTAGCATAGTGAAAGACCAAGGAAAGACCAAAAACCTTGGTCATGTCATTCTGGTCACAGAGAGGAACCTGAAATCGATGTCAAATAGAGCTTCATTTTTCATAATAGTGAGTTCTCCACACTCATGATGGAATAACAATAATGGAATGTTGAGGTTAAAAAGATATTGAGATAGATGTCAGGTCAATTAGAGGGAATGAGATAGGCAATAGAATATCTAAGTACCCATATGGAGAGGCAAAAGGTAAAACAAGAAGAAATGAAAGCCAAACTTAGGGAACACAAATTGAAATATGATAAGATTTCAAGCAATTCATAAATGCACTACAACATTGTCTTGGGATTTATACAGAGGTCATAATCTATCACTGGTTTTCGAAATGTTTTATATTAGACTCGATGAAAGTTCGGCCTACTGAGGAAGACATTGTGCAACAAACATCAATTGCCTTAATCAGACAACATAATATATATGGGGGACAAGGCCATGAGAGGCATGGCGTGTCAATGGAGGAGTTCCGTGGTGGGCATAAATTTGTGCATGGATAATTGCTATTATGTCGTTTACTTGCATTTTTCTTTTGGGACTATACGTTGACCAATATACCTATGTGCTCTAGGTTTTGCATACAATAGGCATTTTCTTAGGAAGGCTATAATATTTTGGACAAATTTTGCAAAGTAATTTTTTATCACCGTTGGACTTATTGCATCTCTATGTTTGCAACAACTTTTTATAAATATAAAATATACATGTTCATGTTAAAATAAATAAAATCAAAATAAAAAAATCCCAATGTACATCCTTTGGAATGAGAGTACGCTCACTTGCGAGGGCATTAATGCCCATCCCATCTCCACTGGAGTGCCATGCCACTTGTCCTCCATCATTAATTACATATGAAACATTGTCCAACTCATGAGAGATGGGAAGTAGTTAAGTCCTCCCATTTATTCTTATTATTTTCATCCTAACACCATAGCCTCATTAGATTTTTTATCTACCATTTTGCTATGAGACCTTAAAACCTAAAAGAATTCATTATCGTCATATTTTTTCGGTGGTTCTTGAGATCTTTGGATAAGCCTTCTCATATGATGTCTCCGGGGGTTGAGTTGTAATACATACAGTAGATTATTATCAAGGAATCTCCAAACATAATGATCTAGTGAATCCCTTTGTTCTTCAATACTGTTAATCCCTTATATATTTTCATTGCCTCTACTTCGTTACTTTTCGCCTTTCCAAGACCCCAAGCATAGGCTAGTTCCTGATTTCCTCTAGTATTAATGAGGATCCCCCTCACATCTACCACCCCTTGGAAGGTCAATATTGTTATAAATATTTTGAAATCGAGATCTAATGTGGCCATATGCAAAACATTATAGGAGAAAGTGTTTTTCATCCTCCACCTCCTTATTAAAAAATATGACAAATTCTTTCATCACATGATGCTTTAGAAATGTCCAACACCCCATTTCGCTATGGATCTCGTGAGAATTCCTTCTTAGTTTAACAATGTTGATTTTCTTCTCTGTGGTAGCTATAACAAAAATATAATTTGATCTTCTAGATTAGGGTTAACAACCTCTTTACAGTACCTTAATTTCCTCTTGTCCTCGAGTCCTTTAACACAACACAACTTCTCCTTAAATTTAAATGTGATAGTAATTTTAAAGATATCAATATTGTGCAAAGAGATCTCCTCTTATACTCTCTAGTGATTTAGACAAAACTTGGCATATTTACGTCAAACCCTCCTAAACCACAAATGCCTTTGACTAAAGTCTAAAGTAATCTTAATAAGTCTCTTATCATCCATATTGATCGACATATGCTTGTACATCAAAAAACTAATGTCACTAATTAATAAAAAATAAAACTACATAAATATTAGATATGAAACCAAATTTAAATCACAATGAAAATTATATTTAACCTTTATTCTTTGAATTAATAAACATATGCTTGTACATCAAAAACCTAATGTCACTAATTAATAAAAAATGAAACTACATAAATATTGAATATGAAACCAAATTTAAATCACAATGAAATTTATATTCAACCTTTATTCTTTGAATTAATAAACTTTTTATACCGTGATCTTTGTTGAATCATCAACTACCCTTTTGGTATCATGGCCCAATGACAAAAAAAAAGTTTATATGACTAAAGATTTCATGCCTTGTTCTCATTGAATCAACTACCATGTGGTATCATGGCCTAATACTAAAGAAAAAAGGAAGTTTATGTGACATTTGTTCCCTGACATGATAAAGATTTTCAAGCCTTGTTCTTGTTAAACCAACTACCCATGTGGTATTATGTCCTATGTTGTCTATGGAAATCTTATGCGGGAGGCAACCTTTCGTAATGTACATAACAAAATGGGGAACCAAAATAAACATGCTCCTTGAGATTATGATATTTATCAATATACAGGTCAATTGGTTATCAATGTATGCATTTATTTGTGCAATGATAATGATATTTTGTCATTAACGTTTTGGTTTAGCTATGTCCAATTACAAAAGTATGACATTCAAAAGCATATATGTCAATATTTTGGGCATGCATGATGTGACTATGTCTAACTTATCCATGGCAAAATGGTTTGAGCATTTCAAAGTTATTAAAGTTTATGATTGTGACATTATATGTAGAGATTCGTTTCTATATAACAATGCAAATTATGTAATAAGTTTATTTTAAATTTGGTCATAAATGTTATTTTCTATTTTTGGAGTTTTTTATATTTTGAATTATAGTTTTATTACAAAGTTTATAGATATATCTTTGTTTGTCCATTGGTTGTAGCCTGAGTGGTTGGGAGGAATGTTTGTTACCCTCCCCACCCAGGTTCAATTCTTGTAAGTGACATATTGTTTTTGTTGAGCCCATATTGGAATGATTGTAATTCGTGCCACCTTGATTCTCTAGAATAGCAGGTGGTGACCATTTCCCCAAGTGGACTAGCCCTCTAACAAACGGCAAACCACCTTTTAAAAAAAATGTCTTTGTTTAAAGTTTATATGTTTTTTAAGAAAGTTGTATATTTATGTCGAATGCATTTTTTAATGAGAAATTGTTCAATGACATTGTTCAAAGATTCCATGTCTCTCTAATCAATTAATTTACTCCATGTGTCCATTGGTTTCATCACGCGGTTTCAGGTAGCATGCTATTGAAGCTTTGATTTCCTTCAGCGCGTCGTTTTATTGCTTAATTTACGCTCTAGACCATGGCTGTCAGACATGGAAGAAATCAACTCCACGGAGATGTATTGAAGGAGATCAGGTTCTCAAGCCCTGCGTGAATGGAGTTATACGACATCTCATATGCTTTAGTACAATCAATCATGTATGTTAATTACCTAGATCAATTTCTCAAGATGCACAAAATCCCGGTAAGAAATCCAAGGGTTGGGCAGTTTCCTGATTTGGGTTTTGTTTGATCTTTTGATGTTCGCGCTTCTTTTTCTTTATTCTTCTTCTTCTTGTCGAAAAGGTATTCTCAATGTATTTCCGCCATTGCAGCAAGGTGTTAAGGCTTGGATGATGTAGCTCATGGTCGTGGCCTGCCTGTCTCTCGTTGCTAAGATGGAGGAGACTCAGGGTCCATTCCCCACGGACTGGCAAGTAAACAAACTTAGACCCCAAAAGATCTGAGGTTCTTGCTTGTTATTAAGTGTTTAAATGCCATAAATCTAATGGTTTTGTGATGGCATAGAGGGAGGACACCATATTCATCTTCGATGCTCGCATTATTCAAAGAATGGAGCTTCTAATCTTAAGTACATTGCAATGGGGGATGTGTTCCATCATGGCATTTTCATTCATCGACTACTTTGCTCACAAGGTTGTTCATGGCCTTGGCCATGATGCCCCTCCAAAAGCTTTGATGTCGAGAGCAGTGGAACTCATTCTTAGTACCACAAAGGGTAATCTTTGAATATTTTTTAGTATGCTCGAATTGTCATGGGGTGATTTTAGCAATAGCAATGAAACCAAATGTCCATTCGATTTTTAAATGTTTAAATGTTGAAATTCATCGCTGCAGAAGTAGATTTCTTGGAGTACGAGCCATCAACAATAGTTGTAGTAACTCTGTTAGGCGCAACTAAAGAAGTGGTGCCTCTTCAAGCAATCCACTACAAAAGGGATTTATCATCCTCCATTACTGACGTTGATAAAGTAAGCAATTAGTAGAGGGGAGTCTTTAGCAGTTGGGTATTATTAAATTACAAGCTTAAAGTGAACATTTCATTATCATCGGGAAGAATAGCAATAAGAAAGAGAACAATGGATGAGTTTGTATTCAACTATTTATTTTTTAATTTTTTGTACAGTGATATCAATTTCAATTGGGTTAATGATTTCATTCATGATTGTTTGTAGGAAAAAATGTTTGGATGTTACAGTCTGATATAAGAGATCACAGAAGAAGGTTGTTATTGGACTCCAATGTCTCTCATATCCACTGAGAAAACTCTAGTGAGAGTGTTGGATGTAGTAGCATGTTTAAGCGCTACACCCGCTTCAAGCTACAACGCAAAGGCATATGCATATGTTGTAGTGACCAAGAGGAGGAATTGAATGAAATATGTAGTGCATTGTTGGTATATCAAGCCCATCCTTGCTAACACATTAAGCATCCCCCAACTTTGGTTGTCGAGAATGGGGAGTGGGGTTTGGTAGGGTTTTAGAGGAGCAAAATATGTAGAACACTATATAGATATATACAATTGACTGTTATTGGGGTATAAAGTACTTGGCCTATGAGTTACTGCCCCTTCATCGCCCGTTTGATTTAACTGGTTTATCCCAAATTGGATTTTATCTTGTATAATTCAGGTTAAATAATGGATGATGATGACAAATGCCCATATATCACTAAAGAATCTCATACAATGGAAAAACACATCCTTTAGATATATCTTTTTTATAATCCTTTTATCTTCTTGTGTCCTACATTTTACTAAACCATATTAGACTGGCTATGGGAACTGGCCTTGTTGAATTTTGCCTTTTCTTTTTATATCATATTAAGGTCAAAAATCTGTCCGACATTGGGATTGAGCTGATAATATTGTTTGCACAGAGATCTGTGCATAAATTTTCATATTTGCTAAGGCATCTTAATTTCAGTGAGCACACCAACAACATTGGTTGTAAAGAGTAAGTACATATTTTCTTAGTGGCTTAAGAATTGAAACCCAATAATCAACGATTGAGATGGGCATATGACAGATGGCTTTCATAGTTTATTATTTTTTCATCTATGTATAAACTTATTTTTCCACAATAGTCATCAACAATAATGTTTTATGCAGGCATCAATGAGCTAGACCAATTATTATAGATCTTGGATTGTACATGTCAAAAAAGTCGAATGTTTTTTTGGTTACACAAAAGAGGGGTGTTCCTACATCATTTAAGTTGTTCACGGGTGAGGTTCTGTTACACTTTTTTCTTATCTTCACATGAGATATAAGATGGGAGAAATATAACATTGTTGTTTATACAAAGTAGGTTATGCTTTGATGGCATTATCTCGTGCATTTTTTGAATTATGTATCTAGGGTTGGAATAATCTTTCTAGGACAATTCGAATGTATTATGCGAATTTCATATCTTCTCCTGAGGGATATTTTCACATGGTCGATCATGACTTGCATTATATATCATGGGACACTCCACCCAAGCAGCATCCCCCTTCTCTTAGTCTAAAGGGATATCGAAAAGATGAATGGAAGCAATGCTCCTTTTGCAAGGAAGTGTGATAGAACGGATCTTGTACTTGATAAGATAGATAAAGATCTTATGGGTTGGACAAATGGAGTTTTGTTCTTGGTGGATGGTGTATAGGAAATAAAGAAGATGGAAGTGATAATTGTTTAGTCATGGGTGATAGAACTATTCTTAAGCCTGGTCCAGATGCAAAGAGGCTTGAAATTTTGATTGTGGGCCTCTTGTCTAAGCAAAATTTTCGTAACAAGTAATGCAAGTAGAAGTGCAACTTCAGTTTCATCTTTATTTGATGCTTGTTTAATTATTTGAAGGGATCATATTTGAAGCATTTAGAGTCCTTCACATGAAGTGTCATATATCTTCCTTCAGAGTTGGTAATTGGAGGAGGAAGGCAGAGGAGGACGAAGAATGGCAAGAGGAGAAAGGCCTTAGGCTTGCGAGGATGGGAAAAACTCACACAATGTTCACTCCTTGTTTTATGGTCTTTCCTTCTCCTCCCAAGCCCACGCCCTTGCCTTCCCTTAATAGGTTTGTGTTATGTCTTGCCTACATATCTGCTTAATGAAAACTACCTAAATATGCTCAGGTATGGCATCGAACTAAATGATTCAGGTTGTTATTCTTTGTCGTCATATTGTAAACATTTCCATAGATAGGTTTGTGTTATGTCCTACCTCCAGATCTGCTTAATGAATAATACCTAAATCTGCTCAGGTATGGCATCAAACTAAATGATCAAGGTTGTAATGATTTGTCGTCATATTGCGAAGGTTTCCATGGATGTCTACACCATCTAGTTGCTTTTAGGGGTTGGGTTTAGGTTTTTTCATTTCACAAATTATTTTGCCTTTGTAGAAGTTTGAACTTCCCTTGATGAGGTTTGGGTTTAGGTTTTTTCATTTTCACAAATTATTTTGTCTTTGCAAAAGTTTGAACTTCCCCAGATTGTTAGGTTATATATTGTGTTCTTTGAATGTCATTGTTGTCTCCATCTTCCATAGCTTTGACTTTGTCTATCTATTTTTGTTTATGAAGTGATCAACGAGTTATAAGAATCTAATGTTTGTGTAATAGATTGGATTCTAGAACCAAAGTTAATTTTGATAAATTTATAACTACGTTGTAGTTTAAAATTGCTAACTAGGAGTTTAAAGATGATATTTAGTATGTTAACTAGTTTCTCTCTCTCTATATATAGATAGATGTCAACTTTGCCATTTTTTCCTTTCTGTTGTATATAGACGTACTTAGAAAACTGTCTAGAAAACTCATGGATGGTATAGAGGTAATCAACTTAGGGATTGATCTCCACTCGAGATATCTCACCTCTCTCTCCATATATTCTTTCTTAAAGTGAGGGATTTTATAAAGATGTTTTTTATAAAATATGGTTATTGGTATTGTGTGTTGGATTCCATGGTTGTGCCATCTCAAAAGGCTAAAAATGATATTTTAAATGTTTACATACAAACTACAAGTAAGATAGTTCAATTCTTAGGCGTAATACAATAGTGGCTGGTATGGTATGTCACTCAACCCCAGCCACAATAGTGACTAATCCGGTCTAAATTGATATCTCAATTGTAGCATCTTAATTAAAGTGGTTCTCTATGTGTCCTTGGGATGTTGGTCGAATAGTCATTTGGTTCCCACCCCATGTCTCCAAATGGTTCGATGTTATTATTGCAAGCTGGATTTTCGAGCAGTAAAAACTCAAAGAAAGTGGTGTCTTGATTGTGTATGAAGAAAGTGGTTATGAGTAAGAAGATTGTGGGATATTTATATGTGGATTATGTATTTTGTAATAGTTATTATTATTGAATTAAAATTGTAATTTTTTTGGGTTACAAATAACTTTACATTAAAATTAATATTTAATAGGTTAATAACTTTACATACTTGGAAGTTTTGACATGGGTGAATAGATCACGAATTTTATGTACTTTTTTATTTCAAGGAAATAACAAAAGTAAGGTTATTTTTCTTTGATTTTTTTTTTTAAATAATTAATTTGTCTGATTCTATACAAATTGGAAAGAGTTGTATAAAGCAATAAAACATTATATTCTTTTTTCAGTAAGAAAAAAATGTACTTTTGCTATTCATTTTGAATAAAAAAGTACATCACAAAACCAAATAGTCTAATAGGTATTGACTGCCCTACACAGTACATGTCATAGCAAGCTTACATAGTATCCATTCCATCCCAAAAAACATCAGGCAATCATCAGATGACAAACCCATCACTAAGACTTTAGACTACATACATACTCAAGGCCTCGTTCTACAGGTTTGTAGTTCATAAAATACATAAGTTCCATCAAAAATACATTTTTTGTTCCACTTTCTACTAGGGTATTTTCCACAAATTCCTCCCAAACCATAATACCTTCTCCACCAGTCAGGGCCTCTTTAGACAATGAATTAGCTTCATGATTTAGTTCATGAAAAATGTGCTTGATATCAATGTGAACAAAAGAGGACAAGAGCTCCCTAGTTTGACTGCACCAGTTCAAAAGAGAAATCACTTGAAGGTTGTAGCAATCAATAGCCCAATTGACGATAACCAATGGGTCCCCATATCTTTTTAGGGAGTCATTGCCAAAAATTGATGACATCCTGCATAAACACCAAAATGCCAACAACTCAGCCTTGGTATTAGACCCAAACCCACAATTTAATTTAAAATTGAAGGCACGATTCTCATTAAGTTTGAGAACGACACCAACTGCACATAGCCCATCCTTTGCAACATCATCAAAGAATCCCATAGCTTCCTGAGACTGTGGAACAACCCTCACTTGTCTAATTTTTGAGCAGTTATTCCCAGCATAATCATATTCTCTATAAATACTAATTATTCTGATATAGACCCCTTCAATATCTAGAATCTTGTTTTCTAATATGTGTGAGTTTCTGACATCCTTATAGAATAAAACGAATTAATTATTTAAAAATAAATAAAATTTATGTTAACATTTTAAAGATTATTTTTAATGTAAAGTTATTTGTAAAAAAATTACAATTTAATTTAATAATATTAACTATTACAAAATACAGAATCCACACAGAAATATCCTATTTGATTAAATGCCACTCATTTTTGTTTGGTACATATTTGCAACTAAGAACATAAAAAGTAAATGTGGCTTGATTGGTTGGTAAAGTGGAGTGTTATTATTCCCTCATTGAGATTCAAATATGGCCAAGTACATGTTTTCCCTTTGTGGGTTAGTATATAAAAATAGAGTATATTTTGGCCAAGTACATGTTTTCCCTTTGCGGGACATTATATAAAAATAGAGTATATTTAGCCTAGTACATGTTTGCTCTTTGTGACACACAATATATATAAATAGAATATTTGTCGTGATGTATTACAATAACACACATATATAGAAAAAGTCATGTACAATAACACACATATATAGAAAAAGTTCATAGAGTACTCACCCTTTGCACTTGTTGCAATGCAATTGTCCTCCCTCTGGCATCTTGTTTGTATATGCAACAGAGCACGTAATTCACAATGACACATACACACGTATACAAAGAGTTGATAGAATACCCACCATGGCGATGTATTACAATAACACATATATACAAGGAGTTCATAGAATTCTCAACCTTTGCACTTCTTGTAGTGCAATTATCCTAACTTGGGCATATGTTGTGCATATACAACATAGTGCATAATTATACTTTCCTTTATTACATCTTATTGAAAATTTATTCTTGGATTTATGTGAAATTCAAGTTCAAAGTAATATGAAATCAAGTACAATTGATGAAAACTCTTTGTTAGGAAGCCAACACAAGACTACCTCGAGTCCCCTTTCAGAGGAATTATGTTACAAACGTTTTTTAATAATCTTCCATTCTTTTCCTTTAAAATTTTCATTTTTTTCGTAGGTACACCTTTATGGTATCCAAGCCACAATGAAACACTAGCCAGGAGAAGGAAAACCCTTTTCCGTGGTGAAAGGAAAAACCCTAGACCGTAGGGAAGGGAAGGACCTTTCCTTCAACAAGGAAGAAAGGAAATGAAAGATCAAAGATATTCTTGTCTTGTAGTACAGAGAGGGTTACTAAGGTAGCAAACATTTCAGAGAGGTTCATTTAACTTAGCCAATAGCCACTTCTGAGTTAATGTGGAAAGTTTATTTGATTTTGAAATGGAAAAAAATATAATTCCATTTTTATCATCGTTTTCACTAAACTCTTTTTATATTAGACACCATCAATTTAATCTAGTATGGTATTTTTTCTTTGTTAAGGTTACCCTTTCTCGAGTAATAGGTTAAATTCCAAAGGGTAGGATATAAACATTTTCATAGACTTCAATAGTTAAATGGTTGCTTGCAAATTTTTTTTGTCTCAAAAACAAGAAAATCTCATACACAAATTTAGTGTCTAACTAAACTATAACCTTAAAACGGATTATTGTTATTGTACTACTTTATCCATAAATATTTTTTTAATTCTATAACCCGTAATTATAATGTTTTGTTTCAATTATAAACACTTAGCTTTTACAACAAACCCCTTCAGTATAACAATTCTTTGGTTGATTGCTTATAATCATATTTGCACATATTATGATAGAGTATTCTTATATCTTTTCTCATGATTGCTTTATTATTAACTTTGTATAATATATCATAATGAACTTTTGCTTATAGGTTACGGGGGTTGTGTACTCCACAGTCAACAAATGAAAGATGGGGCATCGGAGTTTGATGTTTAGTTTACTGTCCAAGTCATATTGTCAAGGATATTATATTATGAAGTTATAAGGTGTATGTTTGAATTTATTTGTCTCCCTTCATAAATTCATAAAGGTGTTGTTTTCAATATATCTTTCATTTCATAGAAAAGTTGTTGCTGCGAGCATGGGTTGTTGTCACTATGAACATGTCTTTCATTTCATAGAGTTAGTGAATGTTTATATATATATATATATATATATAAACATATATATATATATATATATTCAAATCTATGAAATATATCCATTAATGTTGTCGTTGAAAGTTAAATATATTTTTATTAATGGAAAATAAGGACAACGAGTTAAATATATTTGTTATAAAAAATAATGTATATTAGCAAAGTACAATGGGATTGGCTAATTTTTCCAGCGAAAAAAAAACTACTATTGATATTCAGGTGAATCAAATAGTACAATGATGTTCTTGATTCTTTGACCGAATCATTGCATAAGCTATCAAGTGTATGCTGATTTAATAAGGATGTCTTCAAAGACCATCCCAAGTCCACAAGTATCTCAATATACAGACCAACAAAAATTGCCAAAATACAAAAATAGCATACAAAACTGTTGTCAGCCGCTAACTGAAGTATATCACCAACCAGATCTTAATAAAAAAAGTAAGTGATTCCACTATCCTGAATGGCGTTGTCACACCATTCCTCCCACACCAAGTGACCCTCCATGCCTGACAGAGCCTGTTTGGATAGTTTATCAGCAAGCGAATTATGCTCTCTATAAATGTGCTCAAAAATGATATTCTGTTGTTTTTCTATTTCAAAATGAGTACGAGATGCCCAATGTCTCAAATTCATGACATTCAATTTGAATTCTCCTGCAGCCCACTTGATTGTGACCCGAGAGTCACCATATACTTTGATATTGACCAAACCAAAAATGTTTGCCACTTTTAAAATGCACCAAAGGGCCATGAGCTCTGCTTTCATGTTGCTGCCCGAACCACAATTAAGTCCGATAGTAAAATAATGTGAATCATTCAGGTATATAACACCCCCCACTGCGCACAATCCATTTTGTGCAACACCATCGAAAAATAATACAGGCTGATCAACTTTGAGAGCAAAATGACTAACTTTAACAATCTTTTGTTTGTGCTCATCGACAGCATATGATGAAAACATTTTTAGTGCAGTCAGACTGCAATGCATGACATCTGGAGTAGTATTTCGAAAAATAACACTATTTATTGTGAACCATATTGCCCAAGAAATGCATATGGCAATATTAAAATGAAGTTTGCATTTTCTATACCAGTTTAAGAGGCAGGCATTATACTCACCAACATCCCATTGTTGAGAAATGTTTAAACTATTGGCAACAGATTCCCAGATCTTATGAGTGAACTTGCAGTTGACAAAAATGTGTTGTTTTGTTTCAGCCGCACTGAAGTAGAGAATACATACACTAGGACCAATCCATCCACGCTTGCACAAGTTATCCCAAGTCTTCAGCTTATCTTGCAAAGCTAACCATGTAAAACATTTCAGTTTTAATAGAATAGACCAACTCCATAATCTCTTGTACCACCAATCTTGCAGGAAGATAAACTTGTCTTGAATTATTCTCCTATATGCAGATTTGGCCGTCACAAGTCCAGTAGAAGGATTACCTCCCCATATCAGTTGATCAGCAGCATGATTCAGTTTGACACCTGCTGCATTCAGCTTCAATATATACAAATCCCAAGTCCGAGCTAAATAACCAGAGAGACCGAGGTCTCTAGCAGACAACCATGATGAATTACCATTGACCTCAGTTCTATGAACCTGTATCTTATTTAATGTAGTCAGACCTAAGACCTGAAGATACTGAGTAATGTTGGAAGGCAGAAGGAATGACTCATCCATCCCTAAAATGGGATCCACTCCAACCCGAATCATCACGCCAGAGCCCACCTGCCAAAAGAGATCGTTTTTGATCCAATAGAAGACTTTCATAAACCCTCTCCAAATGGGAGAATAGTTCCAGCTGTCTAATTTTGGATTTCTAATCCAGAGATATACATCCATTTTAATATATTTGCTTTGAATAAGTCTAGACCACAGGGTTTGTCCAAAAACCCCCCTCCACATGCTTTTTAATCTAAGGGCAGAATTCAAAGCCTCAAGGTCTTTGATTCCCCAGCCTCCAAATCGAAATGGTCTAGATAATGTCTCGGCTGCAACCATCGGAATTTTTGTACTAGAAGCATTCCTTGACCACAGGAAATTAAAGAAACAACGCTTGATAGCTTTAATGATGAAAGTAGGAACTTCAAGTAAAGAAAACCATTAAACTGGGATGCTGGAAAGAGCAGATTTAACTAATATAAGTTTGCCACCAATAGATAATAATCTATAATACCAATGTGCAATTCGTGCTTCAATTTTTCTTAAAAGCCAAAACCAATCTTTAATTAGATAATTGTTTGGTTTAAGATTAAAACCCAGATATTTAAATCCTTGATCCATAGGGCAACATTTGTATGGAAGAACTGAGAATATGTCTCTGAGATGTTCATCATTCATAGAGAGATGAAAAAAATTGGATTTGCCAGCACTGACCTTCATGCCGGAGGCATTACAAAATGCCCGAATGATTTCACTATACATTATCCACTCATCCACTGTGTCCAAACCAGCCACTAAAACATCATCTGCAAATAAGATGTGTGTGATCACACAATCCTTTGTCATCCTGATACCTTTTATCTGCCCTCTGTCCAATGCTTGCTTTACTAATCTGCTGAACCCATCCATGACTAAAATGAAGAGAAGTGGAGAAAGAGGACACCCTTGTCTAATCCCTCGGGAGCAGCTGAAGAAGTTAGATGGTGTTCCATTTACTAGCACTGCTATATTCATTGTTGTGATACATGCCATTATCCACTTTATTACTACAAGAGGCACCCCAATTCTGATAAGAATCATGCGGAGAAAAGAGCAATTAACTCTATCATAGGCTTTTTCTAAGTCCATCTTGAGCAAGAGAGCTTTTTTCTTTTTGATCTTTATACTATGCATCAGTTCCTGAGAGATGCCAATAGCATCATGAATCTATCTTCCTGATATAAAACCAAATTGTTCTTCAGAGATGTGTTCAGATAAAACCTGTTTCAATCTGTCAGCAAGAATCTTAGAGATGAGCTTGTATAATAAATTACATAGTGCAATTGGCCGATAATCCCCAAAAGATAATGGTTTGTTCTTTTTGGGAATTAATGAAACAAAGGTAGAATTAAGTCCACCTTATATATAGCCATGTGTTCTAGAAAAATTCACCAGATCTTTAAGTTCATGACCAAAGATATCAAAGAAGTGAATATATAATTCCACCGGCCAACCATCAAGGCCAGGACTTTTGTCTTTGGCAAATATTTTTAAAGTATGCTCAATCTCTTCCAGCGATACCTCTTTTTGTAAACAATCTGCTTCCTGATCATTAATGAATCTCGGAAAAAGAGAAGCCACTTTGATTTGATCATTCAAATTGCAATCATCAGAATCTCTATTAATGTTTCCAAAAAATGAAATAGCTTCAGATTTTATGTCCTCAAGTCCAGAGACTTGATGACCCTGCTCATCTAAAATTTCCCAAATGTATTTCGCATTCCTTCTAGCAGAAGCAAAGGAGTGGAAGAACTTTGTATTTTTATCCCCATGGGAGATCCAAATAGCACAACTCTTGAGTCGCCATTCTTTTTCATTTTGTAGCAAAATTGCTTCTTTTTTCTGTTCATAACTTTTTATGGCCTCAAAAGTTTCATAAGACAGAGAATTATGAATATTTGCAACAATGGAATCTTGAATTTTCCTTTCTAAAAGAGTTAATTCCAACTTATCTTCCTTTTTTCTATCTTTGATCCATTTAATGGCAGCCTCCTTTAAACCCTTTAGTTTATAGCAGAAATTCAACATCGGATTGGAATCAAATTCTGCACTGTTCTGCCAAAATGTTCTAACCATACTGCAAAATAAGTCATCACTTAACCAGGAAGAATTAAATTTGAAAGGTGATGACAAATTTTGTCCATATTCTTCCAGCTGAAGCATGATGGGACAGTGGTATGAGAACTTGTTATCATACACCCATGACCGATACTTCTGAAAACAGCCCAGCAAATCAACTTTAACAAGAAATCTATCCAGTCTCTTATGCACTCCATCAATTCCAAATCTCCCATTAGTCCAAGTAGGTACCAATTTATGTGGCACCACATCAATGAAATCTGTATCTACAAGCAACTGATTAAAGAAACCTGCTAGCTCATCTAGCCTGGAGGACGAACCCCAAATTTCTGAGGCATTACATGTATAATTTAAATCCCCTGCAATAATCAAATCGATTAGTTTAGAAGACCAGATTCATGAAGAGATACCCAATACCTCTTTCGATCCCTATATGGGGCATAAACATTAAGGATGGTGAGGGATTGGTGTAAGCCACAAAAGGACCCTTTAAGTAAAATGCCCCAAGGAGTATGGCAGGCCTTGAAATTAAAAAAGGCAGGATTCCAAGCAGCAGCAAGACCCCCTGACATACCACATGAACTAACAACAACAATTTCCCAGTTAGGCAAGATCTTACAAAGTTTAGAGATGGCAAGAGAGTCATCACACATGGTCTCCTGCAGTATAACAATTGCAGGGATAGTAGCAATAAAGAGATTGGATAAGGCCTGAGCCCGGGATACCTTACCCAATCCATGAACGTTCAGGGAAAGAACAGACATTAAGAAACATTCACAGAGGGGGACACTGCTCCGAGCCCCAGAGAATTAACATTGCCATCTCCACCCACATCTTCCAATCTTTTTGAAACAGGTGTGTATGATTCCAAATCCAGTTGAACATCTTTGTCTATATTCTTTTTCTTCCTACCACGCCTGATGGTGACATTTTGAAATTTTAGTGAATGTACAGGAATGGATGAAGACCCACTAACTGGACTTTTAGAGTAGGTAGGAAGAGGAGGAAATTCCTCCCCCTTCTCAGAAATGAGGTAGCCACTCTCGACTAAAATCGAGTTGTCAACAGAATTATAAACCCCAGCAGCAACATTTTGTTGAGGATGAGATTCAGTAGCAGAACTAAAATCCCCACCAACTTCAATTCGGGTATCAGAATCAATGAAATTAGGGAGAATAGGATCAATGTCAAGCTCATAACCCAAAGAATGTTCCACATCAATACTGCTAGCGTTAGATCACTGAATGAGAATGGGATTAGACGGACCATCACCCACAAGGAGCGACTCAGAATCTAAAGCAGAGGCTGCAGTCTCCAATTCACGGGCTAAATTACAACTAACCTTAGGGGCGTGAGGGTCTGGCTCAGACTTATCCAACAATAATCCCATAACAAGGTCATGTTGCATCTTGATATCACAAATAGAGATACGACTAGACAACAAATTTTTAGAATTTTCTATAAAAGCAAGCTCATTTGCTGTTAAATCTAGAAAAGGGGTTGGAGGATTATCAATTAACTTACTCGAATCATCAGCTGCTAGCTTGAGAGAGCCAGAATTGGGGGAGGGTAAGTCAGATGGAGAAGAAACCGCAATCTGCTTCCGTTTGAAGGGGCAAGACGCATGCACGTGACCAACTTGATGACAGGAAAAACACCTCGAGGGAATCTTGAAGAAATCGAGGGTTTGTCTCCAAACCCTAGCACCCCAAGCAATTTCAACTTCGGTAGGCAATCCACATCTCATGTCAATTTCAACGATAACCTTGGCATACCGACGGTCCATACCAAACAAATTTTGTTTGTCAAGCCTGACAAATCTCCCAATTGCGTTCGCCAATCCAATTATGACCTCCTCTGACCAAAGCTCGATGGGAAACCCCGGGATAATCATCCACAAATGCCGAAAGGCTTGATATTCCTTCAGTGGATCAAAATTGATGTGCCACCGCTTTAGAAATAAAGACCCCTTCTTGAATTCCCAGAAAACCGAGAGAATTTTGTCAAGATGCGCCGTTTCAGAGAAGGTAAATAAAATCCAACGGTTCATTAGGAGATTAATGCGTGGCGCCATGCCAGTAATCGGAACCCAATATTTTTGAACCCACGCAATGATTTCTAACTTACTACCCGAAGTGAATTCCAAACGACCCACTAGGGCCCTTTCAGCTAGATGCCCAATGCACTCTAGATTGAAGTCTGAATCAATATCAAACTTAGCAATGGAAGTCCTCGCCTTAAACGTTTTCTGAAGTCTTCGGGCTCTTGCCCTCAAACCGTGCAAGGTATTGATTCTCGCCCCTACCACTGCAGCACCTCTGGAGGGATCAGATAACACGGGAGGAGAAAAAGCAAGGTTAGGGTTGTGTTTTGAGAAAGACCGCTCCATGGAGAGAAGGCAACCGGTTCAAAAAGTAGAATATTGGCAGCTGTCGAGGGAACTGCCAAATCACACAGGACAAAGCCGCTAACTGCCGTGAAGCCAGCATGGAGGCCCATAAAATAGCAGGAATAATACAAAAATCTGAACCCCCACAAAATGGCAAAAAAAAACAAACCAACTAAAACAGGGATCAACCAAAGACAATCCATAATGACAGCCAAAAATGGAACTAAGCACCCCTACAAAATAACCGAAAAATCAAGTTAAAGAGAAGAAAGGTGAGCTGCGATGTAGGCGACAACTTCCCACTTTTTTATACTTGGCTGGTACTGGGCTGATTCAGAGAATCAACTTGACTCCAAGTCATCGCGAACCCACACAATCCTCTGATCAACCATCAGATTCGAAAATCCTGCAGAAGTGCCAAAAAACCCTAGCAAACCCCACTCCATTCTCCCAATACGATTTCTTTGGCTAATTGCTAAAACTGAGATTGATTAGTCATTAAAATAATCATAACTTTTATGTTTTGATATATAAAATAGTAATAAAATAACATATGTTTATGAGTTCACATTAAATGGTTCAAAGTCACATAAGTAAAAGTTGTCAGGCATCCATAAGATGATTTTCTCTTGTGATTTTTAGTGGTTGGATTCCAAGGAGAGGATGACTTTGGATCTACAATGATTGGCTCCCAATCATCATTGTTATGTTCAATAGGCTTTGTGGTGTCTAAAATAGCCAAGACCATGGTTGGGAATTTGTTATTGCATTGAAATAGAAAGGGAACTCGATGATATATCTATTCACACCTGTGCCAAACTACACAACCAAATTTAAGATGTGGCATACACTAAGTGCTTGGGGATGCACTAGGTGGTTCTTTAATCATATTGTATGGGGGGGAATTATATAAATCTAACGACTATTGAAAATGACCCATCTCCACTCTATATGTTGTACCTAAAGAATGATATGCATGGATAAGCTCACGCATATTAGAGCATTTTCCACCTATAAAAAGGCATGAGAAGGCTCTTTTTATTAAAAATAATGTATGATTCTCTTTTTCCAAAAAAAGAAGAATTTCAACACAAACAAGAAGCTAAGAACACTACAAATATACAACATCCCATGGGATATTATCTCCTAGGAGAGAAACACTACATGCAATAGATGCATGAATCAAGCACAGATCATGGGTCACTCCAACATAAGCACAAATCACGTGTCACTCCAAATTGGTTATTGAATCAATTCAAGGGACTTTTAAACTTTAGAACCTGGCCCTTTCCATACCAAAAATTCAACACTACTAAGTTATTTGAGGTAATAGGCTTGAATCAAGTATATTGACAATACAATTTTGAAGCCGATGGTCTATAAAAATAAGTAGTCTAAGGTTAAATAGGGCTTCTACCTGGGGAAGAGACTAGAGAAAGGTTACAACCCCTACAAATCCCTAACTAATGATACCTATAGTTCCACATTTTGTCTATTTCTTTCTTTTCTTTACGTGTTTATGTTTATCTTTGAAATGAGGGTCTTTTTTTGAGATATATTGAATAGGGTTTAGTTGAAGAGATTGTGCTCCAAAAGGTTCCTCTCTCTCATTGTGAAAAAAATAATACTTAATTACATTCATTACAAAGTACATATTGAAAAAAAATAGTGCAAACTTCTAAGAATTTGCAGTTTTTTGAATTTCAATTTTGTTTTGATTATTTTAATATTATTTTACTAATTTGCATTAAAATCAAAATGATTAAATCAGATGTGAATCTGATTTCCAATTAAACTAAATGTTGATGCTATTTTATTTTAGAATAGTTCAATCACGTTATAAGTTGGATTTTATTAAAGTTTTTTTTTCTATCATTTTTAATTAGAAGAATTGTTGGAATTGTAAATATAAGTTGTTGAGAATTTGAGAATGCACAGTTTATAGATAGTTGAGGTTGTTGATTCTATTTAAATAATAAAAAATGAAAATTTAACAATGACTAATTATGATTTGACCAAAGATTATATTACAAAAGTCCCATAATACATATTGTGTTAGTTGATATGAAAACTGAATAATATTTATCATGTTGAATTTATCAATTAAAAAATATCATTAAAATTATTAACTTCTCCAATAGAATGAATAAATTTTTATATTAAAAATATTCTAAAACACTGTTGTAAAATAACTACATTTTTAGATAAGCACTATCAATGCTCTAAACGTAAGTCCACTCATCATCTTTAATCTTGGGCTTGTAGGGTCATTATGCAATTGTCTGCTACCCAGAGTCCTCATGTGTCTGCAAGACCACGTAGACTTGATTATGAATCATATGGAGAGAAAAAAGAAACCAAGAAGTTCTTTTGGATCCAACTTTGCGACGCATGCTTCTTATTCACCTCTCTAGATTTGAACCACAAGTGAGATTTAAACTCTAACAACTCCCAAAATCCCTTCCTGCTCTTATGATACGGTTTCGAGTTCCCTTGACTCTACTTGGGCATGTGACTATTTTAGCACATCATAGACTCGAAATATTGATGTAACCCTTGTCCTATTAATTATTTGTAAGTTGCAACACTTGAATGAATTGAATGCACAATGTGCAACCATGATAGCTCAACCCAAAGCAACTATAATTTATTGGTGTCAAACCAACTAAATGCACAATTAAAGGAATTCAAAATAAAAAAGGAAAATTTTGGATGTGCAAGGATGTTGCTACATCGAACGCTCCTAGTAATTGAATGTGAGTATCATGCTCATTGGATGGATTCCAAAAACCCTACAACAATGTATCCATAACATTTTCCAAACTCTCTCTTTCATATCCATGTTGCATACCCAGAACTCTATTCTTTCCAACAAACTAAGTACTCCTGTACTCTTATTTTCTTGACCATACGACAACTTGCTCCTCTAAGTTTGAAGGCATTTAAGCTTTCATTTGAATCAAATTTGGTTTCCAATTTTGATCTGTGACAAGCTAGGTGCAAGAAAATTTCTTTAGAAGTGTGACGACAATGACCACATTAGAGAGAAGCTAGGTGCAAGAATGAATACTGGCAAGTCAAGATAATTAAGTGCACAACTCTCTTTTCCCTCAGTGCACAATTTTTGCTATTCTCTTTATTTGCGTCAACACTTAATCATTTTTTTTAATTTGAGCAAAAGGTTGTCCATTGCATCTTTGATAGTGAAACATTTGTCTTGGAATCTATGCATGAAGTGAACCACCCAAAATTTCTATTATTTCACTATTCTCTTCATTGCATTTCAATGACGAGGAGGGAGTTGTTATTGACATCTATTTCACTATTCTCTTTTTTGATTCATCACATTTACTTACTCTCTGTTTATTTTATGTTTCCTTTCGACGTTCCTTTGCACCTTCTGGGGCAATTGCTAGTTATAGTTTCATCTATATTTAGGTTTATTTGTCTTATCATTTTGTTATTTTTTTAGAAGAAGGATACATACATAAATTTTATTGGCCTTTGAAAGAGTATAGGTGGTTGGTCTCATTTACAATTTAGAGTTTAGTTTTATTTAGAGTATACGTTCATTGCAATGTATTGCTCACTTTTCCTCAACCCCAAATATGAAGAGAAATCACTCTTTACATCTTTTCGCATAAACATCCTACTAAGTATAGTGGCGTATCTTTGTATCTATTATCTACTTGTATGTTAGGAATAAGACCGTAGAGCAATCAAAATAAAAATGAATGCATAAATAAAACACACAAGAGCACAATACAAGAGAGACACCAATATACATGGTTCACCTGATATGGGCTACATCCACGGAGAAACAATTAGTCCTTCCCTTATTCCATCCAACAAAATGAAGGGATAAAACCTACAACACATCCACTGTAACCTCCAATTCACTATCTCACAGTCTCTCTCATGCACTCTTAGTCGTAAAACAATATCCTCATAAAAAGATGGTTGCCTTATAGGGAAAAAAGCACCAACATAACTTCTATCGTCTAGTATGTGACCTAATGATGAACTGTCCAGATTGACTGCGAAATTATAATATTTTACAAGGCATTTTTTCTAAAAAAATATCTCCTAGGGCATTTCCCCCCGAACCCCCACCGGGGGAGGATCCAAAAGGTTGTCGTCGACCCCCTGGACTCCTTGACGAAATTAGTGGGGGGGCAATCCCCCCCAACACTCCCCTGTCAACAACCGAGATCCTAACATGACTTAAACAAGGCATATGAATCAAATATATATTTAGGCTTTACAACCAACAATCTCCCACTTAGAGAAAGATCATATCAACTCCATTGCTATTGTACTTGTTGGGATATGCTTCAACTTTGGACCTGACAAGTTTCTCATCTTCACCAACATGCTTGAAGGACAATTGAAACTAAGTAGGAACTTAGTTTCTCCCTGGTTACTACCTTTGTTAGCATGTCTGCAGGATTCTGTCCAATGTGTATCTTTTCCAGCTTCAACTATCCATATTCCAAAATTGATCGTATGAAATGGTACCTGAGCTATATATGTTTAGTCTTAGAGTGAAAAGTTGAGCTATTTGCATGACGAATGGCACTTTGGTTATCATTGTACAACCACCTAGTCTCCTCCTTCTTTCCCAATTCCTCCACAAACCTATGTGGCCAAATCATCTATTTACTAGCCTCTATAGCAACAACATACTCTACTTCTATTGTTGAAAGTGCAACAATATTTTGTAGTTTCAAAATCCAACTTATTGTTGTTCCACCTATAGTAAAAGCATACCCTATGGTGCTCCTCTTGCTATCTATATCACATGCCATATTCAAATCAACATATCCCTGTAGAACAATGTTTGAACCTCCAAAACATAATGCATGAGTAGCAATACCTCTCAAATACCTGAGAATCTACTTGAATGCCTCCTAATGCTCTTTACATGGATTGTTCATATACATGTTCACAAATCCCACTACATGTGCAATATCTGGTCCTGTGCACCCCATCGCATACATCAAGTTGCCAATTGTTTCCAACAAATTTACTTTAATCTTAAATCTCCATATTTACGAAGTAACTTAAATTAATGTTCTATCTTATTAAACTAAATGACATATGGGTAATTTAAGTTTTAAGACAATTCAATTCAATTTCTTATAAACTAGCATATATCCATCTTAACTCTAGATTTATTAAATGTCGAGAATGATCAAATCTCTCCAAGTACTAACATTTTTATGGTTAAAAAATTTGAGGAAATGTTTGCATCTCAAGGGATTTGATCATCTCAATGGTTGATAGATTTGAGGTAAAGATATATCTAAATCAATGTTATAGTTTTCTAATTGCAAAAGAGGAGATGGTTTTTTTGTAGGAGATTGCTAATCAATTTGTAGTTGAGTGTAAGATGAAATGAACCATTGAGCATGTAATATCATGAAGTGTTTATTCAATTGATATTATTATTGTTTATATTATCATTTGACTATATTTGGTGCTTCATATATGGATTTAAAGTGATATATTTTTCTTATATATTATTAAAATGAGTCGATTTATGTTGGCATCAACGCTACCCACTTTACACATAAACTTCGTGCTTAGTTGTAGAATGTGCTTCTTGATGCTGAGTATATTCCATAATTCTCCCAATCTATTTATTCAAGAGTATGGTTTCTTAGAAAAACACCCTACATATTGGGTCATGAAATCATATTGCAATCATATTACCACGTGGATCTTTGTTTTGCTTTGAAAAATGTGTAAATCTCAAGTTCTCTATGTTTTTTATTTCTTTATGCATTAAAATAGAGTTGAGGTCATACCATCCCACGTGATAATACAAAATTTGCAGTACTAATTCTTATTGTTCCAAAAAATGTCCAAAAGGAGGTTTGCTCTTCTATATGCTTAAACTAACTTAAAAGTGTTATGTCTACTACATTCTAGATGGCACATGAAATGTCATACATACTATCCTACTAACAAAACATATTTGTAAACCATGGTTTAATAGTAAAATTTAAGAAGGGGCTTGCCAATAGTGGGTCTTTCCACCAAACCTTGGAAGGTTGGGCTTCCTTTGATTGGTAATGTTCTTGATGAGTTTCCTAATGTATTGTGGCCTTTTCTAGATCTCTTGATTGCTTTGGTCCATAACATCCATCATAATGAGAAGGAGGAGAGTGTTTTGGGGAAAAGTCCCCTAATGGTCTTGGGTCAGAACCATCACAAAGCGATGACTCTAAAGATAACCCTCAATCCCAAAAGAACAATCAATCAAGCTTTCTTAACCAACATATAAATGAATAAGAAAGACAAGAGACCAACTTGGAATCCAACATCCGTCGAAGTTTCCACTTCTTGAATCTTTCTGTCCAAATGCTTCTTCGATCACCTGCAATCAACAGAGATACAAACCATACAATAGATGGCCGCAAATATATATAAAGTAATTGACTGTAAATGTACAGATTAGTGTAATAAATAACTAGGGTTTCATAATTAGATAACGTGAAATTAATACATTGATTTGGACAAAAAAGAGAGAGATTTATAAATAATAACAACAAATACATGGAATGTTATCACATATAACATGCTGTGGCATTGTTCTAAAACTAATATCAAAGTTCCTCCACCCGTGCCATAAACTTACAACTCTTTTTCTTTGTGCTTCACTCAAGGCAAATCCAAGAAAGTATTTTGGTTCCTTTCTGACTAGATGGGGAGAGTGAAGGCTTTTGGAAACAGAGGTTCCTAGACATGAGGAAAAGCTTGCAGACACTGGATTAGGGTTGTGGATTTTAAAGATAAACTAACAACATGACTATGCTTTAGGCAATTTCTCCTCCTTATCTTCTTTTCTTTTGCCTCTTTTACACTTTTAGATGGGTAGTTAGAGAAGTTAGGGTATTTATTGATAGGAAACAAGAGGTTAGAAACTGGTGAAACCTGTACAATTTTCCCAAGAAATAACTGATTTTTTATTTTATTTTTTATCCCCAAATAAATGAATACATGGGCTAGTATATTGTTCGGGCACGCATACGCGGGCTATCCATGCATAAGGCATGTATGACTTGCAAAAAATGGTTTCTTAAGGATTTTCTATGAAGGGTTAAAGGGTGAAGTAATCCATGAGTAAGGAGAGGGAGTTTGCAAGAGGGGAAAGATCAGAAGTCAGGCCAACACGAGAATCTATGCAAATGAGGTGGAAAAATGTGCCATAACAAAGAGAATGAGTGTTTCTCTTCCCTTTCCACCTTCCTCCCTTTTTGCAGCTACTCCACTCTCTCCAGTAACCTTCTCAACTTCACCTCCATTTCTTCAAGCTCGATTTTGTGGTTTCCTCATGTGATTTTAGTCCTTTAATGTATGAGTTTCAGACTTTTCAATTGGGATTCCACTTCCTCCATTTGTTGGTTCTATGAATGATTTTCATCCTCTTGTCCTCTCTTCCTTTTGTTTCTCCATTTGTCTAATTTTCTAACCAATAAACCACTACATTCTTTCATTTTCTTTGTGATCTCTCACAGTGCCAAACCCCTCTACGAGAGATGAAAATTTCACATAGAGCAAACCAATTTATTCAAATGTGATTTTGCATGGAACCAATCTAAACCAAGGCTCCTCTACAAACTCTTAACATACAGAGATAAAATGAGACTCGTTTGCAATCTATAATCAACTTAGTGATGAGAATGAGTCCCAAGTAGAAATCGATGAACACACATTGAAGCATCCAGGCGATGAATGGTATAACCATACTCAATGAGCATATCTGAATAGTATGTCAGGCTAACACCCAATAATGAGCTGACGTTAATCTAACAATATCATTCTTGATGCCCTGTCTTTGCTACCAATATATCAAAGCGTTGAATTGACTTAAGGTGAAGAGGTGCCAGGGTTGTGTAATACTCCTAGTTTGACCCTTACAATGTATTGAATTATATTATGTAAAATGATGTAAATGTGCTAGTATGGATTCCTATTGCAGAGCTCAAGGCCAAGGCCTGACTAGTGAATGGCTAGGCATGTATGATAAAAATATATCTATATGGACCATGTGGTTGGATTTCCATGATGATGTAAAATCTAGATAAATATTATGTTATAAAATGATAAAAATGGTCCAAGATGGCTATGTAAGGAGCACTAAAGAGGGGCTATGATTCCACAAGAGGGGAAGAGGAAAGGGGGAATATGGGAGAGTAATGCTATGTTTCCAAGTTTCATCCTTTGAACTCACCCAATTGTTGCCATGTTCCTTAAATGAGCCATTTACCTATTTGACTTATTAAAACCCAAGTATTGAATATTATGTGAGGTTGATGGGGAAGGTCTTCTCGTGTAATTATGGAAGCATGGGATGAATATACTTTTATGAAAAAGTGTAAGAGTACTTTAGCCTATGAACAAAAGCTATGTCAATTGTCCTTTCATCAATTCTCTCGTCCTCATTAGAGTTTATCCTTAATTTTACAAGAGGGAGTTATGCATTGGAGAAGGATAGGGGGAAGCTCTACGTAGCTTCATGCTGTGGAAGCCATTTCTAATGACCAGAATGGGGAAAAAAATTGGAAATAAGTACTGGAAAGAGGAATTAGTTGGTTTTATAGTGAAGAGGATGGTCGTAAGTGAACCTAGAGGTCAAGAAGAATATGGACCCTTCTACCTACTGTTACTTGTTGTTCACCAGATGCTTGAGAAGGTATGGTTTTGATTCTAGATGTAGTTCTCTAAGGCATACAATAGTTTGGACTTTGTTGCACAAACTAGAAGCACTGTAAGGGCTGGTTTTCCCGAGGGAACTGTAAAGCAGTGAAGGGAAATGCATTACTTGTGTTGTGTGGGGTAGTGGGAGTATCTTGTAGTGCTTTAGGATGATAAAATTGGCTAAGCATGGAAACCAATGAGTTGGGATTAGGAGAGAGTGAAACTCGTGGTTGTTTCCTTCGCTCTGGTGGATTCATAGCCCATATCGAGGGTGGTATAAACAGTTGATACTTATGGTTGGGTAGAATGTGGCCCTTTCACAGCCAGTTTCTTGGATCTCTTCATTTAAAAGATAAGTATTCTTTGTACTTGAATGTGGAATGATTTGATTTTATTCCTGTAATGAATATGCATGTTCATGCATGATGTATGCGTGGATAGAGTTTTAAATTCTGTTGTGTTTTACATTCACGAATTTATTCATGCATTTCTTATTCATGAATTTGTACTATGGCCCATAAGGAAAGTTTATAAGATTGAAATTGTAGAATCCCCCCTCCTTTAGTCAAATAGATGGACGGGGACGTGACATAGTACATATGCAAAAAACCAATGGTAATAATTATTGCAGTTGGTGATAGATATATTACCAAATATGATTGAGACATGGGTGAAGATGTTGATGATGCTATTACACATGACCTGCATCCTTGTGAAGAAAGTCTGGGGCAATAAATCTATGATCTAGAGGTTGGTGGAAGGATTGTGTAATCTTTTGTAAGAGACCTAACATCTAATATGTTGATGGAAACCATGTAGGTAATGGTTTATTTTTGTCGGTTACATAAGTGCCGAAAGGGAATTGGGTAAGAATCCCTTCAACAATATTTTAATCATCACAAATTGGTATGTATGTGATATTGAATGCATTTATGTGAATGATATCCCACCATGTATGGTGAGGTATGGGGTAGTAATGGAAATGAGCCTTATACCACATGATTGTTTAGAATTTAGAATTCATTCACATGAAAGAATATTATGTGATGTGTGTATGTTGGTTATGAGTCAATAACAAATGCAAGTGAGGATTTATGGTCTTTTTGTGGTAGTAAATGCCATGTGAGATAGTCATGGGTAACACCATAACATTGTTGGATATGGAACGGCTATAGTGCTACATAAGTGTCCAATGGTCTTCCCACTTGTTTTGGTGTCCTAGAATGTAACTTTCTTGCCAACACACAGGGGCCTCTAGAGGGGGAGCATTTCCTGAGGGAACCATGGAGCGGTGAACGGAAATGCCTTCTAGTACACTTGAGAGACCGTTTAGCAGAGGGAGGTTATATCTTCGTATTGTGTTGGGAAAAAGAAGAGGGTGTTCAGATGTTCACGCAAGTATTGGGGAGGTGGTTGGATGACGTGTCAAGGCATTAGCTAGACCTTCCAAATAATCACAGTGGAATAAATGACATGACATTATGGTATTCATGAATCAATGCAAGGGTGCATGGAGTGATTGCGCATTAAAATATTATGTCAATATTGTGGTTATGAAAACATATGTGTGCGTACATATGTTAAGATGCATTGTGTGAATGCATGGTTGTGATACATATTTCATGCATAACTAATAGCTGAAATGATATAATTATTGGTAATTCCGAGACCATTTCATGATATGTCGTGGATGCGGTGGAAGGATTGCATGAAAAAGGTAGTCATGTTCAATGGACTACAATAATGCTATGTTGGGAAGATGAGTTTTGGAACATATGTTTGATTACATAGATCATGTGGTTGTGTTATGTAATTTTTTTTATTGTGTTAATGATGCATCTAAAGTGAATGTATTTCATCACATTTGAGATATTGACAGTTGGTAGTGTTTTGAATTATTTGTGTGTTATAATTTTGATATTGCTTTAGGGGAAGCTGTAAATGTTGCAATGAAAATATTACATGCACGAATACCCATAGTTTGTTTGGCTAACTGAAAAGTTTAGATTGTAGGTACTAAGTAGAATTGTCTTAGATATGGCAATGAGTGTAAGTCCATAATGAAGACTAGATGCTACCACTTGGAAATGTTGATGTATTTGTAACTTCAGAATGTATTTCACATATGTATATTGTATTCCTATAGAGATGTTATTATTCCTCTATACGGAAGTGTCGTCATTTATATTGTAAGTGTCGTAACTTATACTTGATGGGTTATTAGACCACCTTGATGGGGTCGTCCCTGTATAAGTCATGTGGGTTAAAGGGTTATTAGACCACCCTATTGGGGGTCGGCCCTGTCAGCATTATGTTATGTGATTAAGTTGAGGCCGACCTAGTAAGGTTATTAGGCAAGTCAAGTCATGTATAAATAGAGTGCGGGAGGCACTCTATTTGATCATTCACTTTCTCATTTATACACTCATTGGAGAGTGGCGCACTAGTGGAGGAGGAGAAGCTGCTACTGGAAGACTAGCTCTTATGCTTGGGTTTTGTATCATTGCTCTATCTATCTCTGAGGAAGTTATTGGGGTTTTTCACCTTTATGGTTTTCCCCGAGGAAACTCTACGTGTCTATTGTCTCTTGTGTTTGCTTCTTGTAATTGATATGTTGTACATGTTATTCTCTCAGTAAAGATCCTAGAGTATATTGAATTGATGCTAAAAAATTAACATGAAATGCCATACATTATGAGAATGATTTCATGTTTGTGAAATTTGGTTTCTTTACGAAACATATTTGAAAATTTCTGATTGAAATTGTTATTTTGACATCTCACGGTAAGTGTATGTGTGTAATACAGGTGAGATGACATATCTGTCTAGTGAGGTCAAATACTAGTTGTTGAATGCTAAGGGAGAATGATACTATAATGACACTAGAATCCTATGATAAGTCTTGATCGCCATGAGCTATGCATATAAGAGGTTATCAGTGGGATGCCTTGGCAGTAACACTCTATAAGTTTGTGCTCTTCTTATGCAAGAAAGCCTTGGTAAAGAAGGGGATGCATGAGCCTGGATGATGAGTGACTACAAAGAAGAGGCAACTTAAATGAGAATATTGTCAGAGATTCATGTTATATACTAGTTGGGATCAAGAAGACAATATATGTATATATACCTTGGGTGTGTCAGAGAAGATAGTAAGCTGGATCTCACCCGTGGTAGCCATATGGAGCAAAGATACGTCCATATAGATAAGTATTCGGATGATTGCATACTTGATCTTATGTTATGAATATATATGCTTTGGTTATGAAACTTGGATCTTTGTTAATGGGTCAAGTGTTGCTTAAAATGGCTATGGAAAGCATGCTTTTATTTTGATGATTGTAATAGGTATGTGATGAAATGCTAAACCGCGCGTTAGTGGTGTTGCCTAAAGGAATGGGTGAGAATTGTTGTCCAAGATAGCTAGCAACAAGACAAAATGGCCTTGAAGAGAAAGGCATTGCAAATACAGTTGAAACGAAGGACATGGAACCTTGTTGAAAACAAAGAGAACATCGAGGACAATGTTATTCTAAGGGGGAGGGGAATGTAATACCCCTAGTTTAACCCTTGCAATGTATTGAATTAGATGATGTAAAATGATATAAATGTGTTAGTATGGATTTCTAGTGCGAAGATCAAGGGTAGGGATTGACTAGTGAATGGCTAGGCATGTATGACATAAATATCTCTATATGGACCACGTGGTTGGATTGTCATGATGACGTAAAATCTAGGTAAATATTATGTTAGAAAATGATAAAAATGGTCCAAGATGGTTGCGTAAGGAGCACTAAATAAGGGGCTATGATTCCACAAGAGTGGAAGAGGAAAGGGGGCCTCACTATAAGGAAAACACCTTCTAACGGAGGTTTTTGCAAACTCTTCACAAAAAGAGCCCATTTATCTGTTTATAGCAGAGGTTTTTAATCGATGTGCATAAACATACAAAACGCACTGGTGCACTACATAACATGATGCATCGGTGTGTTAAAATAACATGATGCATCGATGCGCTACATAACATGATGCACCAGTACACCCAAATAGTAAGAGCAACAATGAACCTGTGTGCCTAATTATAACGCGCACTGAAGTCAAAATAAATCGATGCAATTTCATATATATATATATATATATATATTCCCGATGAAACTTGGCGGTGCATCTTAAGGACATAGACACACAGGTGCGTAAGGAAGTAAAACTCACTGCTTATAAGACATAAACACATATATTTTTGTTATTTAAAAAACAAACAAATGGTGCTTCCGATCTATTTAGCAGTACAAGTGTGCCAACACTACTGATGCACTTATGCGCTTAATTAAAAAGAAAAACCGATGTCAAATAGTTTGATGCAATTTGTAAATATATGTTTATTTTATTTTTCCTAGCAAAACTGTTCGGTGCATGGGAATCATATGGATGCACCGATGCATTTAACAATACAATGCACCATTATATGTCAAAAAAAGATCGCCCTCAACTGGAAAAAAACTATTTTTATTTTTCCAGTAGGGCACCTGATACATTATAAATACAAAGACGCACTAGTGCAAAATATAATAAATGGACCAGATTATAATAAAAAAACATAATTTCTTTTCATATTGTAAAAAAATGAAATACATAGTGGTGCTCTCTATAACTTGAAGTGCATTAGTGCACCACATATACAATGCGCACCAGTGTGCCACTAAATAGGGTGCACCGAAATACACAAAAAATAAGCCATTGAAAAATCATTTTACTCATTTACCAGTGTTGCAGACCTCCTAGGCCCTCCTAATCACCGGTGTTGCACTTTTTCATTAACACCCCCCGCACTCGGTGCTCCTTACTTCTTAGATTTTTCCTGTCGATTGGTTCATCGATGCAGTTGAAAATTTTCCAACCATTGGATTTAACATATTTTATTGTGTACATGGCAACCATGCCCCCCAGGCGGGGAAGAGTGCAAGTGTTTTCTTTATTACCTTTTCATTTATCTTTTTAGCAGTTTAAAAATCAAAATTTAGCTTGAATTTGCCATTTCTTTGATTTTTTTTTAAAATCTACTAGATGCATTTATTTAGTTTGGCTCGCACTATTAATACTGGTGCATTGTGTGTAAACACATAGCGCACTAGTAATGGGTGTTGAATAAAAAAATGAACGCACTGTTGACAATGTGTTTACATAAAAAGACATGCACCATTGATGGTGTGTTTTAGTAAACTAAATGCACCATCTTTGAAACTATAAAAAATATTTATAAAAAAATGAGTGCTCTGAATATTGACTCACAACTACCAGTGTGTGGGTTATATAAAGAGCACTGTATAGTGAATGAAAAACTTTAGGTTTAATTTTCGAAGATCTCGGTGCTCTAGATATAATGATGCACTGCTTCGAAGCATATAGTTATATAAAGAGCACCGAAAATGTATAAATTAATTTTTATTTATTTTTTCAAATTTAATGGTGATTTGTATATATACTGATGCACTACCAGCGATGCATCACTATATATAAAGCGCATAGTATAAAGAACAAAATCCCAATTCTTTTTTTGGACGCATTAGTGCTATAGATATAACAACGCACTATCCATGGTGTGTGTAGTATATCAAGCGCACCGTACATATGTAAATATAATTTATTTTTTATTTTTTTTATTTTTTCAACAATGTCAGTGGTCTGTATATATAAGGGCGCACCACTAGCCATCCGTTTATATATATACAATGCACCGAAAAAAGGTTAGTTTTCCAAGATTTCGGTGCTCTATACAATGACGCATTATTGACGGTGTGTATAGGTATATACAATGGATCGAAAATATACAAATCCAAAAATAATACATACATTTTTTCAAAGATATCAGTGCTCTATGCATACATGGATGCATTGCTAGCGGTGCGTCATTGTATATAAAGTGCACAGTGTAAAGATCAAATATTGTAAATTATTTCTTCAAAGACATCGATGTCCTAGATATGTTTACACATTGCTATCAGTGCTTATAGATATATAAATAGCATAAAAATATATATAAATAAAAAAATATGCCTTTTATTTTTATAAAGATATTGATGCTTTAGATTTATTTAAGTACACTGTAGATGGTGCGCTTGTTTATGCACCAATATGAAATTTTAAGTATACCCGCACTGACTGCAGTGTGGTATAGTTATGTTCGAGCACCGCTAGCGGTGTGATTATGTTTTAAAAGCATTGAACACGATGCAATTAGTTTTTAAAAGCACTGCATACAGTGTTATTATTTTTTAAGCGCATTGATTATGCTTGTAATTTGTTCAAAGAAATTTTTTTTTATGGTTTTGATAAATATAAATGTACTTTAATCATTTTTTTTCTATTTTATGTATGTATATAAGTGTCTATGTCTATGTTTCTAATGAAATTTATATGTGAATCGGAGACAGGAGAAACGAGATCAACAACAACGGCTCGACTTGTACAATGTCGTACAAGAGTGGGAGGCCTGTGAGAGGGAGAGGAATTTGTTCCCTCGCCCTATTACAACACTATCTCGATTCTTCTTACGTATTGTTGGTCTTCTTAAGTTTTATAAGGAGGATACATTGTTGAGGGGGCACTCACAATTACTGAGGTTTTTTATCCGTCGTTGGGATCAACATCGAAAGCACGACCCAAAAAGATGGTATAGTCTATGAACTGAGCATGATTTGTGGCCTTAGTCCCATGTGCTATGATGATTACAGGCATGGATCCTTCCTCTCTTTGTTGATTTAAACTTCTACTTAATGTTTCAGCTACAATGATGTATAGAAAGGGTGATAAAGGGAATCCTTGCCTTAATTCCCTGGAGGCTTTAAAGAAAGGAGTTGGCCTACCATTTACTAGAGGGGTGATCCACGACTATCCAATACATTCCTGAATCCATTTGATGAAGAGAGAGGAGAAGCCAATTTTTTCCATAACTAGGAAAATAAATCGATGCCCTACTCTATCTAAGGCATTCACCAAATCTAGCTTTATGATCGTTCCACTTTCCTTCCTCGAGCTACTTGACTGAATTGCTTCTTGAATTAATACTATATTATCAATTATTTGCCTCCCAAATATGAATCCACCTTGGTTCTCAGATATTATATTTAAAAGAATCCTCTTCATCCTTTTGGCCAGTTTTTTGAGAGAACTTTATATGAGGAGTTGCATAGGGAAATAGGCACGAACCTTGACTTTGATATTGGCTGAATCTCTTTTGGATGAGAGATATAAAAGAAGAATTTGTGGCTCCACCGATTTTTTCATTCCCCTTGGTCCAACTAAACATTCTACAAAGATATTTTTTAATAATAGACCAACATTTCCTGTAGAAAATTATAGGAAAGTCGTCGGGTCCTAGGTTCTTGGCAGGGTTCAAGGACCAAATTGCATCCAACACTTTTCCTAATATCAATTTTGATAAAAAATCATTATCAACAGAAGATATTAGTTTAGGAATAACATTTTTCTTGTTGTGTTCCAATCCATATCCCCATTCTTAGTGTACAAATCTTTAAAGAAGAGAAAGCCTTTGTTCCTAATTGCTTTTTGGCCTATTATAGAGTTAACATCGCCATCCTTTAGCTCAAGAACAATGTACACCTTGCTCTCTCTTTACATTGATTGTGAAAATATTTTGTGTTCTTATCTTTTCCCTTCAACCATAGGCATCGAGACTTTAATATCCACTCTTCCTCTTCTTGCATGTCTAAAGTTTGTATTTGCAGATCGAAGGCCTTTTTTTTGTATTTACAGATCGAAGGCCTTTTTTTTTTTAAGGATTTCTTCTATTATGTTGCTATGCTACATTTCCATTTGGAATTTATCTAAGGTTTCATGTGTCTTCTTTCTTTCTTTCCCTATATCTTAATAGCTCAGTTTAGCCCAGGATTTTAAGCCATATTTTACCCTTCTCAATTTCGCTTCCCATATGTAACTAGGAAAGCCATAGATGTGAATATCCCAGGCTTGCCTTATTATCTGGAAGGCTTCCTCAGATTGCATTGAACCTAAATGGAATAGGTCCTTGATTTCCAAAAGGGAAAGATATAAGAATAATCGACTTATGATCGAAAGCTACCAAAGGCATAATCTTAGAATGCAAAATTGAACCTTTAAGCAAAAAATAGTTGCTTACAAAGAATTTGTCCGGACAAGCTGCTATGTGGCCAGGCCCAACTCTCTTATTGTTCCAAGTAAATTTCCCTTGCTTAGGTTTGATGTCAATCAAGTCCCAATCTGCTTGTAGATCCTCTAAGTTCTCTCCAAAAGTGTCCTGAAATTTGGTTTTGCCTCTTCTTTCATCTAGGGAGATTGTTGTATTTAAATCTCCGATGACTATACAAATGTGATGCAGGCCAAGATCATTTAAAGTAGCGAGGGATTTCCAAAACTCTATTTTTTGACTATAAAGTGTTGGCCTGTAGATATTACATATACTAATTATTTCATTTCTTTCTAGATCCTCTATCTCAATTAACAACCAGTTCTCATTCTCATGACAAGAAGAAAATCTAAATTTACTACTGTCCCATCAAGACAACAGTCCTCCCGAGTTTCCCTGGGCACTAACTGTGAGCCCTTGGAATTTTTTCCATATTTGTCCCATTTGCTTCTCACTACTTTCTTTATCCATTTTTGTCTCATGGATTATAAGGATTGAAATGTTTTCATTTTTGATCATATTTCTCAATGCTTCAATTTTTTTATTTCCCTCCCAACCCCCTACAATTCTAGGAGATAACCTTCATTATTTCCTACTTACTGGAGGGCCTTTCTTATATCTCTTTTCCTCTGCTCCTACTCGTTGCAATTTTCCTGAAGATAAGACCTTTATATGCTGATCCAAACTAGATCGTTTCCCCATTTCCTTGTCTTTAGCTATTTCTATCTCTTTGTGAACCCTATTTGGATTTCTTCCTTTCTTTGAGAGAGCCTCTTTTTATTCTTCTGGGGTTTATGATGATTCTTCCTGGACTGCTTATGATTTGGATCTAGTGACCGATCCCCCTGAATTTAAGGATTTCTTCGATCTAACTTCAACGTAAGGTTGCAAAGGGAGGATGGGAATATATGAAATTTCTTGCCTTATTTCCATAAGAATTGGTTGAACTTCCTAGATTTTGGGCCCCTTTCCATTACCATTAGTCTGATCTTCCATTTCCTTTTCTTGAACGTTCTGCGATGCCATCTCTTCATCTCCTATTTATTCTTTGGGTTCTTCTAGAGCATGGAATTTGTTTGATGTGCCTCCCTCTTTATGGGTGTTTTTCCGAGGGGATGCTCCAATTCTTTTGCTCGTTCTTGTTACTTGATTCTATTCCTCTATTGGATTCATATATGTCTCTTGGGGTTTCTTCTTTTGGAAATGCTTAGAAAAATGCCCATACTCATGACATATTTTGCATTTAAAGGGAATCTAGTCTTAATCCACCTTTTGAAGTTGATTCCAACCATCCATTGCAATATTTATAGCCTTAGGAAGCCCTTTTTCTAAATCTACCTCCACACAGATCCTTGCATAGGAAAAGAGAGGGGGTTTTGGTTCCTACTTGTCTATGTATCTTCCCAATGAGTTCCCTATTGCCCCGAGATCGTCATCAGTCTAACAATGAAGGGGGAGATGAGGAAGTTTAACCCATATCAACACTACTGAATGGAAATATTTTTTGGGGTCGAAGTAGACATCCCATTGATTTAGATACATTCCTCCTAGTCCCATGAAATACGGGCCATTACGAAAGATGAAATCTTGATCCTCCCTTTAAAAAAAACAAAAACAAAGAAACCCCTTTCGGAGAAATTTTGTTAAACATTACCTTGAATGAGCGGCCTCCAGTTGTTATCTAGCTAGATTTCGATTACTCTTGGAGAGGGACACAACCCAGTGAAGTTCCCTACCAAGCCTCTTTCTGAGAGGGTTATATATTTGAATTTGCAACATTGGAGGTTAGCTTCACTGCAAGGATGGTCAACCTCTTCAGGAACCTTGAATACTTGTCTGTCTTTTTAATCGGCGCACACGCGGATTTGATCACTGCTCTAAATTTATCCATCCTCCAAAATATGGGCTCTGTCCTCCGGCTCAGGGTCCAGAGGAGGATTTATGGCAGTAGACGAAATTCATAAACCTTTCCAAAACCCTAACCTAGAAGTTGCTATCAATCACTGAATCGTCCACCTTATCCCTACACATCTAGTGTTGTTGCGCATATATAGACATGTATCCCTAAACAATCTATTTCATTTAAATAAAGAGAATGGTATCTAAGCCCTCACTGCAATTAAAAATAGGACAATGAAATGTATCTTACAAGTTTGGATCCATTTGTATTCCCCTCACAAAAAGACATGATTTCAAAAAAAAAAAATCTCTCAATTCAAAGTCTAGATGAAGGAGATATTATAGTTTGAAATTTGTTGTTTTTGTGGCTTTTGGTGATGGCTGTGGATTTTGCAGAGGACATAAATTTTGACAAGGTGATCAAATTACAACCATATCAATGCCATTGGATAGAAAACTTATAGGGATTTGATCTAACATACTAAATGATATATTTCCAACTAATATCCGACATGATATAGGCCTTGCAAGATTAAGCTGTCAAACATTCACGAAATTGAAGAATGCAAAGGAGGTGGAACATGCCATGTGATGAACGAATGTGGGTGATCAACAAATTACAAGATATGTGTGCAATTTTAAAAGCTATGAAATAGAAATTTCATAAATTCAAGGAGGATTTACTATTTGTACCACATATTCTATCACCACTTAAGAGTATAACCAATAAATATGCATGGTATGACTTAGAAGATGCTTACAAGGATTCGTATATGGATAGTTATAATTTTTGGAAACACAACGACTTCCATATTATTTTTTATTATTCTTCTCCACCCTATAAAGATAACCTTGTGGAGGAATTAATACCAGGTGGTGCCTACCAATTTCCAACATGCTTCTTCTACACTAGTAGAGTTTCTTTTAGATCCATCATTTTACTGTTATATGGAGGATTTGTTTGCCTTTTATGGTTACACTTATTTGGATCCACAAGATCATGGTGGACATTTGAATGATAGCATTTAGTGATTTGTGGAGCTTAGGTGTCATTGATGGGGTGTTAGCTCAATCACATGGACATTGGACCTAGGTTTATGGATGAGCCCCTTTGACTATTTCAACATTGCAATTAGTCCTTGCACATGGGACATTGACCACTTCAACATGGAATTTAGCACTCATACATGGGACCTAAGCTTTAGGTGGAACTTGTTGGACTACTTTGACATGGTGGTTAACTCTTGTACATGGGACCCTATTTCCTTAGCCTACTTCCGCATGGAGATCAATGCTTGTCCATGAGACCCTAGTTTATGGTCGTACCTCCTCATATCAAGTGTCGAGGGAAACACTTTTCCAAGGGGCATGAAGTGGTATTATCCTCCCTAGGGATTTAATGGGGTCCAAAAGGCCCATCAGAGTAATTATAGTGGAGGCCATTCAATGTAAGGTGGGCTAGGTCCACTATGTTTGTTATTATTAAATAATGTCCAATATGGTAGTTATTAGTGAATAAATGTAATTTGGCCTCATTAAAGAAGGCACACTAGGTTGTTAGGAGGTGGTTATGGTCAGAGTTGTCTTGTGATCTATAAATAAGGATGAGTTCCTCCTTATGAAGTATTTTTGGAGTATCTTGTAATTGAAGCTTAGCTTATAGGAGGTTGCCCCTTGAAACAAGCAAGTGAACATGAGTGAATTTCCTTCCATAAAAAGGATCAATAGTAAGGTGTTGACTTACCTTAAGGGTTTTGATATTAATAAAGTGTGGATAACTTTTGATATCTTGTTTGTAATTGCATATGCATATCTAAAGTACATTACATATCCTCAAAGATATACCTACCTACCAAGAAACAAAACTACTCCTAGGAAATCATTGCACGAAAAATTGTTGTCATCCTCACTACTAGTATCTTCTCAATTATCTTATAAACACAATCACACAATGATATAGGTTGAAATTCGTCAAAGGAGTTGGGATTCTCCTTCCTAGGGGTCATGACCAAAAAAGTATAATTAAATTCTCCAAGCACCTTTTTTTTTCCAAAGATCAACTTCGTGAAAAACCCTATGAGTACTTCCTCGTGATTCATGGATGGTAAACAGGGTAAACCGTTGACCTTGATTATGGATCCCAACTTGGTAGGGACATCGAATGAGGCCCTCAACATTCCCATAGATAGCTATCCCAAGGACTTAACCTCGTGGCATCTCACAACACTCAACCACTCGAGCTAGCCCACTGGTCTAAATTCTCCAAGCACCTTACCATTAATTCAAACCTCTTTCAGCACACTTAGAAGGTCATCTCCCAAGGGCTTGAAAAACCTATATAAAACTCCACTAGCCAACCATCCAGACTAGGACTCTTGTCCTTCTTGAAAGTGCACAAAGAGGTCATAAGTGCATCCTTTTGATCTCCTCCATAAGCATTCAATTGTCCTCCTTAGTTACAAATCTGAGGAAGAAAGTGGTTAGCTTCAATATCTGTTCAATGTTTGCTTGAGTTGGCTATGAATACATAGATTTAAAATGTTGAACCACTAGACTTGCAACTTTTTAGAAACTCCTCACCATATGGTATTTGATTTACTTCAATGAGCACCCATCACCACATGGTTCAATCTTTGGCTGTGACGTGGCTCCTTGGTTCCATTTTATGCCTTTTTTTTAAAATGCATAACTTTGACATCTGGAGTCCTTTTTTAATACCGTTTTTTTTTTAACTGCCTATTTTTTTAAGATTTTGCATCTAGACCACCAGTTTCTATTTTTGAAGCCATATTACCTACACATTATAATATGGCTAGTCCAAGTGATCTTTTGCTTACTAATATCAACTACTTCTCATGGAGAGCCCACATGGAGGATGTCCTACAAGGTAAGGGATTTTATTGGATTACTTTAGGAAAAGAAACTGTCCCCACTGATGCCTCAAAGAAAGTAAAATGGGATAATAAAAATGACAAAGCACATTGATTAATTGGGATGCCTATCTCCAATGACTTACAATCCATTTTCAAGGAATTGACCAACCATATGCAGATTGACAAAAAATTGAAACCGTATTTGATCACCACAATGAGATTCAAGATCACCATCTTGAAAATAAGTTGGTTGCTTTAAATCCAAGCGTTTTGTATTGCACTAAATACTATCTATCTAAATTCAAAACCCTTGAACTCTTAGTTAAAAAATGCAAAATATATATGCCAAAAACAATGTATTTATGGTATTCTTGCTAAGCTTGATCCTCCTTATTTTGTTTTTGTATATACATTTTATAGAAAAAATAAAAAGAATTTTTTGTTATTTAATAAAGATAAGTTAATTTAAAATAATTTTTTAAAGAATTAATTATTTTAATTGAAAAAAATTATAAATAAAATCTTTAAAAACAATTTAGATAATCTTTAACCATTTATCGTTGGCATTTTAAAATGTGAGAATAAATAAAAATTCTTCAATAAATTTTAAGCATTAAATTGTTATTTTCATTTTCTCTTTATAAACATGTTTTTTTTCTTTGGAAAAAAGCTTACTTTTCTTTGGAAAAAAGCTTAATTTTATTTCGTATAATAATAAAATTACATTCTTCACTTTATAAAAATGTTATATTTGAATATTTTCCATTTAAAAACATTAAGTTATAGTATATGAATATATAAAATGTTTGAATTAAAATAAAGATACAATTTTTCAATGTGTTTGGTTATTAAGTTTTTACTCAAAATATTCAATATTTCTTCATTTTTTTTGGTATTTATTTTTATATTTTTTTTTTTTTTTTTGTATTTAGAGAAATTGGTAACTATGTTAGGTTTGTACTCGCGTAACATAGAGTCGATTCTAGTCTATTTTCAACCTCTAGGTGCACCCACACTGTCTCTACACAAGTGCACTTATTATTCAAAATTTGAACTTGTAACGTCGTAAAGAATACCTTAATAGTGCACCCTATCGCCAACTAATCTACACCTTGAGAGATTTTTTCGTATTTTCTATTTAATATTAATTTCTATAATTTTTTATAAATATAAATTAAATAATGACAAAAAATATGATTTTCAAATATTTATTCATTTTTATTTAATTTTAATATGTTTTATTCAATATTATTTTGTATAAATGTGTATAAACATAAATTAAAAACAATAAACATAATTTTTTTGTATTTTAAAAAGTAAAATAAATCAACATTACTAAATTTCTATTTATATTATTACTATATAATTTTTTTTAAACATGATTTACAATTTTATTCATAAAAAATTATGTCACTTTAAAATTACTATTTAATATATTATTTACAATTTTAATTTAAAAAAATTATTTCACTTCAAAATTACTATTTAAGAAATTATTTAAAATTGTATTTATAAAAATTTATATCACTTTAAAATAACGAAGTGAAAAACAAAGAGAAAAAGTTCACTAAACTACCACCACACCATGAGAGGGTTGACCCTTTGATGCAATAAGGTGTCACGACACCAACATGAAGGTTGGGGTGCACTTCCCCTAATGTATGTCAAAGGCTCATGAGGATGCGGCAAAGGTTGAGTGTGGAGCTAGGCACACTTGATTTCTATGGACATGAACATGGATTGCAACAGTATGGTGGGAGCATGGTGCCCACAAGATTCAAAAAGACTAAGTGAAAATGGTCTTGTAGAGACGTGACTCATGGGAGCTTGGGACTTGGGGCGCGTGGATCCAAGGCACCCACCCGTCGGGTCGACTTGTGAATTCGACACTTACTTGTGAAGCACGTTGTCCATTTGTGAGAGTTGGGTGCACATTGATTCAGGCACATTTGTGGAGTGGGCACACTTGTGGGACTTGGGCACACGTTAGCTTGGGTGCACATCGGCTTGGGCACACATGAGATTTGGGTGCACGCTGGCTTGGGAGTACATGAGATTTGGGCGCACATCGGCATGGGCACATTTGAGTTGGCATGTTGGCTTTGGGCACACCATATAAATTCAAGTTGGGCGCAAGTGAAAAAGGAGGCAAGTCATTCTAGCAAGAATACAAGAGAAGTCAGTCAGAATTGGAAGTGTGACTTGGGTGCAATCTGTCTTGATGCAGTAGCATGTCTTGGGTGCAATCTATCGGGATGTAGTAGCATGAGTTGGGCGCAATCAAGATAGAGTAGCAAGAGTTGGGTGTAGATAGTCGGGACAGAGTAGCATGAATTGGGCAGAGTCTACCGAGACTGAGCAACGTGAATTCAACGCAGTCTGTTGGGACAAAGTAGCATGAATTGGGCATAGTCTGTTAGGACATAGTAGCATGACTTGGGCACAGTCTGTCAGGACATAGTAGCATGAGTTGGTATCAGAGCAGGTTTGAAGGTGAACTTGAGGTGCACTTCACCATTGTCATCTTCATGACATATGGTATCAGAGCATAAAAGTGACCTCTTGACCACTTTTGAGTAGGGAAGTTAGTGCAATGCATCGGTTAGGCAGAGATGGGCGCACCTCTTGAAGTTGTGACCGAGACCAGATCCATGGTTGAGAGGTGTGGATGCAGGTACATGGAATTCTTCCATGAGTAGATCAAAGTGCAAGTGTATAGGACTTGCGAGGGACACTTTGGATAAGAGAAGACTTGCATGCAACATAATGCGGTGCTTTGTAGCATTGGTGTGGAATAAGTGAACATGTCACATGTTCAAGAGAAAAGAAGGAAATTGTAGATTGTAGACAAGTGTGTCGAAGTGTTGACAATACACCACCTTGGTGTGGAAAGTAGCAAGGGCAATTTGCCTTGAATACCAGTGAAATCAATGCAAGTTCGGAGAACTTGCGATGGATTCTTTGGAAATGCTGGCAACAAAATGCATTATGGAAAGTGCAGAAAAAGGGTACATAACATCAAAGTTGACATCCATGAAGATGGAATTGGATAGAAGGGCCCAAGATTTCCAAGAGTTATTGGCGTAGGACAAAGGGTGGTTTGAATCTTGGAGTGAATAGTTGGGAGAGGTGGAAGTTCAAGTGAAGACTTGGACGCAACTGCAGCTAGAATTGGGATCATTCAGTGCAGTGGACTGTGCTATAGTAGAGAAATAGTCGGGCTCAACTATGCATGGAGGTGAGAAGATTGGATAGGATTTCCAAAGTGAAGTTGGATAGACTTTGAGTTGTCTAGTGAGTACCTTGGATGCAACTCAAGGGAAGTGAACCGTAGAGGGCTTGATGGATACTTTGGTGACTCATTTGGACGATGTGATCTTCTATGATGGCTGGAAACTACTTGACGCAGTTGGATTGCAGTGGCATGTTATGGGAGCCTTGTCTATGATTCAAGGTGTGATGCACACTTGTAAAAGTGAGCATTCATATTTCAGTTATGACAGAGGATGGAAGCCTTTGGTGGATTTTGGTTTGGTGAAGGCACTAAGGAGGAAGTCAACTAGAAGAATGCTAGTGTTTGATACAAGTTGGACTAACAAATTCTCCATTAGAAGTGGCATGTGCACCCACTTTCCAACCCCCTTGAACCGATCAGAAGAGAGTGAGAGGCTCATTGTTTAGGTCAAACAACAAAGCCTAAAGGCATTGACAAAGGTTCGAAGGACCGTGGAGGGTTGATATGGAAATGAAGGCATGCTTCATTGGAAGAATGCAGTGTGTGTACAAAAGTGATATTTTGTTGGCCGTGAATTGGAGTAGTAGGCATAGAGGTGCCAGTGCAGTGGTGCCTTGGCAAACTCTTTGAGGCATAGGAGTTGACTCAGCAGTTGCATGATGATAGCCAAAGGAGGAGCTACTTGCTGGAAGAACAAGTTGCAACACAGTTCTAAGTGTTGATCATAGGCCGTGAAGGAAATGACCATAACAACATATGCAGACAACTTGATGACTTATATTGGGAGACAACTCAGGTTGACAAGGAAGATGACCGGTCACATCTATTGCAAATGAAGGTTTGCTCTTTGGGTGAAAATCACAGTGTTTACCATGACAATTATTAGTTGGAAGTGGCAGGAGTATTGGTGTAGAATCCTTTACTTGGACTCACCATACTTAGGCGATTTTGGATTAATATTGATGCATGGAGTTTGAGTGTGCACTTAGTAAAAAGGGCACACATTGGGCTAAGTGGACATGCCAAAAGCAGTGAGAGATCCAACTAAGAGAGTGTGCTGGTTTTTTACTTGCTCAAATTAGACTTGGGAAGCAACATGAGGCACCAAGGTAGAAGAGTTCAATGAAACCTTGGGCATGCTTGGAAATAAGTTTGGCAAGGAGGTTTGGGGATGAGTTTAAGAAAACAACGAAGTTGGTGCACACTTGCTTCCCTGGGTGTGAAGGCAAGATGATTTTATTGGAGGTTTGGTAGACTTATTGGACTCGGACGAGTCATTTTAGTGGTAATTTTCGACCTTGTGAGGTATAACCAACCGAGAACGAAGAAAAGTTGTGAAGTGTACGTGCAACAAAGTACTTATGATAGGTTGGAGCCTCAAGTGGACTTAGGGGAAGGAATTTGTATCCCAGGAAGTGATGCACAACGACATTTGGGTAGAAACATTGGATTGGCAGTTCATGGAGTGGTGCATTTTTGCAAGCTTAGTGCAAAGTTGGATTAGCTACCCAACTTGCTGAGTTGCGAAGGAAATGGCATGTTTCTGGGCATGATAGTCTGAGCCAATTGGATTTGCTTGATAAGTTATAGAGGCATTGAGAAGTAGTTGAAGAAGGCAGTTGTGATTGGTTGTGTAAGGCAGCTATGATTGAGTGTGTAAGTCTAAGCAGTGAGATTTGAGAACATTGGTTCTTAGATTTGTGAAAGTTTATGTGGGAGCAATAGAATTTGGGGCCTCCAAGTGATGTGAAGGTTGCAACAGGAAATTTGGGGTTTCCAGAAGTATGGGAATTTGGGGTTTCTAGTAGTATGGAGATGCAGAGGTTTCGGTGCAACAAGATGTGGCTCTTGGAGAAGAAAAGTATGTGGAAAACATACTTGGTTTCTCTTGGAGGTGTTATCGAGGGTGGCAATAGATTTGAGTGGGGGAGGATGTCATGACCTTGGCATGAAGGTCGGGGCGCACTTCCCCTAATGTATGTTGAAGGCTCATGAGGAAGCGACATAGGTTGAGTGTGGAGTTGGGAACACCTGACTTGTGTGGACATGAGCATGGATTTCATGGACAAGAGCATGGTGCCTGCACACTCCAAAAAGACTAAGTGAAAATGGTATTATAGAGACATGATGGATGGGAGAACAAGACTTGAGGCATGTTGAGCTAGGCGCATGGACCAAGGCACCCACCCATTGGGTCAACTTGTGAAGTCGACACTTACTTTCAAAGCACGTTGTACACTTGTGAGAGTTGGGTGCACGCCAGCTTGGGCACATTTGTGGAGTGGGAAAATTTATGGGAGTTGGGCACACGTCGGATTGGGCACACATGAGATTTGGGCACACTTGAGTTGTCTTGTTGGATTTGGGTGCACCTTGGAAAGGGCGTACCATATAAATGCAAGTTGGGCGCAAGTGCAAAAGGAGGCAAGTTATTCAAGCAAGAATACAATAGAAGTTAGTTGGAAGTGGAAGAATGTCTTGGGCACAATTTGTCAGGACGCAGTAGCATGACTTGGGAAAAATCTGTCGAGATGCATTAGCATGAGTTGGGTGCAATCTACTAGGATAGAGTAGCACGAGTTGGGTGTAGTTAGTTAGAACAGAGCAACATGACTTGGGCGTGGTCTGTCGGGGTAGAGCAATGTGAGTTGGCGGTAGTCTGTTGCGATAGAGTAGTAGGAATTTGGCGCAGTTTATTGGGATGGAGTAGAATGACTTGGGCATAGTCTGTTGGGATAGAGTATCACGAGTTGGGAACAATCTACCCAGATAGAGCAACATGAGTTGGGCTGTAATATCCCGATTTTGACCCCATTGCATTAAACATGTAAATGATGTAAAATTGTTATAAAATCGTGGTGAGGATCTTAAGGCCAAGGCCCCACCATTGATTTAATGTTAAAATTGATGCATAAGATTTGCGTGCTAGCCAGGCACAATAGATACCGTAAATATCATGTAAATATGCATTTTAATAAAATACCCACAACTAGCTATGCAATGCAATGCAACGAGAGTATGGGGGCACGATTTTTACAAGGAATTGGGAGGGAAATATTCAAACCCTTGAACCAATCCATTCAAGCCAAGTGTCAATGAGGAAACCCATAAACCCTCAACTACCCATGTTGACTTTTGTACAGAATCATTTATTTCTCCCAAGAGTTGGTTGGAATAGTTATTATTTGGGAAATGGTGAGGTATGGCTGTCCAAATTCGGGTATGGGAAAGCCACCACTTTTGGAAAGCGTGTTTTGGATTCTTGGGCAAGAAAAGAGCCATGAAATCGCTCCCCAAGCCATTGTTCATCAACTAGTTTGGCTCTCTCACGAGTTTGAAGTACCTGGGCATTTTTCTCCATGAAATTTCTATGTTTTCCTTCATTATCAGCTAGGAGAAGGGCGTTTTTGTGATATAGAACAATAGGGAAGAAGAGGAATTCGTTTTGGGGGTCCTGGGAGGTCGTTTTTGCCCTTTGAATTCCCACATACCCGTTGGGGAACTCGTTTTTTCTCCTTGGGGTCGATTTTCCCTTCTGACAATTCGTTTTTGGGTGTGCCACGATTTGGGAAATCCATGGACACCATGTGTTGTGCATCCCATAGTTGAAAATGTTTACCCATGCCAACAATTGTGCTTGCTGTGTGTGGAAAGAGTATGTTGGGGTATGGGTTATGGGTATTCATTGCTTTGACTATGCATGAGCTTGAGTGTTCCCTTTCCTTGTAGAAATCATGCCCAACTCAGGGGTGGCAGTTGTGTTGAGAGATTGATGAACACATCTGGCCTATGCCTGGGTGGAACGTTGCAGTTGCTTAGCTAGTTGCTTGGGACAAATTCACCACCAAGATAAATATTCTCAATGTGTTTTACTTCTGGAAATGGTTTTAATTTGATGACTGTTATTGATATGTTGAATGCATGTGAAATGTGTGTGGATAATTTAATTCCGCTGTGCATGTTTTTGGCATCTGCACACATGTGTTTTATTTGTACGAAAATGATGAATGGAGGTGAGTTTTTGTAAAAGCCCCAGAATGTTAGTCATGTTCCATTCCTTGCGCCAGATCGATGGGAGGGGATGTGACATGGGCGCACTCTGCCGAGACATAGTAGCACGAGTTGGGTGCACTTATGAGAGCACTTTGTCGGTTCAGAGTAGTACAACTTGGGTGCACTTCTCCATTAGGTGATAGACATAGTAAAGTAGGATGGGCGCACATGGTGCTGGGAAGTAGTAATGAAGTACATAGTGCTTAACGTAGTGAAGAAGTTGGGATGTGTGTTGAGGCAATTACATGGATGCAACAGAGGTTGGATGTCCAGACAGAGGGGGATGTCTTGGTAGCTTTTCCTGATGAGTTGGAAAAATGTGCTAGGGGTTGTCTAGACTATATGAGATATATATCTGTATGGGAATTGTCCCATATTTGTTTTGTATCTATATATGAGTGTTTGTCAGGTTGGGCACACTCCTTTGTTGTATCTTGTACTATATGTAACATTCTTCATAATGAGTTCGGGTGCCTAGTTTGTGCACCATCATACTTGTCGTGTCTTATGTATATTGTTGGATACTTATACTGTGATGATCATGTGTAATGCTTAACTGTATAATTGGTTAAGTGTTGATCTTATTGTGGTGCAAGTGACTGTTGGGTGAGTAAGTTGAGTAGGGGCTTGCAACAACCTAATAGTTTGAATATCAAGCTGTAGTTATGGGCATACCTTGAGTGAAAAGGCATAGTCTAGGTGTAATAGTCACAAGTAGTCCAATCTCTTATATATGAGGCATGTCAGTGCCACACGTTCCTAGGAGCCGTAAACAAAAAAATTAGGGCGCTACTCCTAGCGAGCGTGACATAAGGGCTCCTAGAGTGGTTGGCCTATAGACATTGAAACGTTAGTGGTTGGCCTATAGACATTGAAACGTTGACCGATAATAAGGGTCCATCAATGAATGCATATCAAACATGTGAGTGCATATGGCTTATAAATTTTTCTTTCATGGTTATGTCTATAAATTTTATAATGATTTATGTGAAGAATATTACTAACTATACAAAGTTTGTGTTTATTATATTTTTAGTTATTAAAATTATAATAAATGAATAATTACTTTAGGACAGATATATCTGTCTACACTATTGTTATTTTAGGTTAGTGAATAAATTGACAATTAAAATAGTTTTCCAAAAGTATATAAACATTTGTTTGAAATATGATATGCATTATGATATATATAAGATGAGGATTAAGATTGTTATTATTCACTAATATCAACTTTGATTTATTTAACCTTAAGAAAAAAGGAAAGGAGTTAAATAGTTTACTTTATGATGCTTGAAAAAATTAAAGAGAAACTTTCCTAAATCTCCATGGTTTCCATGAATTAACAGGTTAGGAATTTCGATGGTGTTGTTATTTTGTTTTATTTTTTCTATAACAAGTACATGTAAATTTTTTATTTTGAATTAGTTGCAACCAAGTTATACAACAACTTAATACAAGGCAAAGTGAGGCAATTTTAGAAAGTACCAAACTATCAAAATTCTGACTAGCCTTGAGTTAATCCTCTAGATCTAGAATTGTTCCTAAATTCTCTACAATACTATTTCATAATAAATTGGTTTAGTAGGATTCTAAATCTATAATACATTGTTAAAGAGATAATTACATATCATCATACCCACTAGGGGCTTTGAGCTTGATACTGACCCAAGAGAGAGATTATTGTTCAATTGTGCCTAATTCCACATCACCTCCTAGTCATTAACCTCGTTTTATTGTTGTGTCTTCTTTTCCTTTGCCAAAGTAATAGCAAAATGAACCACTGGACAAGTTCAATGGAGATGCATCATGAAACTTGGTTCTCCTCTCCTCTATTGTACTAGAAATTGTTCCCTCATTGCCTCAATTCTTGCATTTATAATTTTGAATCCTTTTTCTTTGGCTTTCCATGAAGGCTACATATTCTTTCTCTTTTTTCATAAGTTCTTTGAATTGAATAGAGGTGTTAATGGCATGCCTATCAAGATTTCATTTCTCAGTTGTAGCCTTTTTTATCTAACCCTCTCTCTATCCTTCTCACCTTTGGTGACAATGCATCCTCTACCTCTATGAGTTGGTGTTCGTTTCTCCTCAAACTCCTCCTTAAGTATGTTGATTCACACCTTGTGCATCGATCCTTATTACAATGACAATTCAACATGTTTCATTAGTTTTCCTTCACTCCCTTTTTGAACCAAACCAAATTCATAATGATAGTAGATTTCCAAGTGAGAAATTGCAATAACACAATCAGAGAGATGAAGCTGTTGGGTGCCTAGGTAGGCATACAATCAAAGATAGGAAAACACAATCACATATACAAATAATTAGTCATGAAGCTTATCTTATTTTCATTAATAATGTACATATTTATACAATATAAGGTGATGCTTTGTTTTCATCTTCCAAGCTGTCCCTTGGAATCCTGAAGCCTATTCGTCTTCACCTAAACCTAACAGATTAGGTACCAGCATTCCCTCCCTTAATCTGACGGGGTGTATATGAGTCCAAGTAGAGAGATAAAATATGGAGATGGAAATGGCTGGAAGTGCTCTCTGAATCATAAGCTAGCAAAAACTGATGTCTTCTACTAAATGAGTGGTTTTAGGATGACCACAAACTTTGGAACTTAGAGACAACTGTGGTTCTGGCTCAATGGTTCCCTTTGGAACTTGGCGCTAAATTTGGTTCTCACTCAACGGTTCTCTCTGGAACTTGGCTCTGGCGCTCAACGGTTCCTTCTATAAAATGGTGGTTTAAGGGCCACCACAAACTTATGTCTAGCAGAAGCAATAGGATGCTAATGTCTTCTAATAAATGGGTGGTTTTAGGAAAACCATAAACCATATCATGCTCAGTGGAATAAGCCACTGAATTTGGCTTTGGCTGCAGCTATGACTCTAGATAGATGGCTCTGGATCAAAGCTTTGGAAAGTGGCACAAGGTCCTGGCTATGGATTTGGTATTTGTTCAAGCTTGCTTGTTCTCACTCATTTGTTTTTGATGGTCATTCATCCCCCCTTATCAAGAACAAAGTGTGGAGTAGAAAATCTCATGGTGGTTATGAGTGTCAAAACTAGACATGGAATACCACGATCTAAAGAATGCTTTGGATCATGGCTCTCTTTTTGTCTTCTTTCTATAACTTTGAATTTGGAAACAAAATATGGCTGTGGCTCAAGCTCGCTTGTTTCAGAAGTGAAGAATGTTAAGTTTAAACAAATAGACTAGCAAGATCACTGAAAGAAACATAATCACAAGATAGACACAGAATATACCCTGGGAAACCCTCATGGGGTAGAAAACCCAGCAAAGCTTTCCTCAATAAGATGATCAACCAAAATACAAGATGTGCTCCCTCCTTCTCTACCTCCTTAGCAGATCTCCTAGACAAGTCTGCTACTTTTCTGTATTGTGCAAGTGTGTCTAATGAGGAGTTCACCTCCTCTATTTATACTAACTCCCGACTGACCAAAATACCTAATGGGGCCGACCTCTCCTAGAGAAGTCTAATAACCCCAAAAATATAAGAACAAGGCCGACCCCCACATGGTGGGTCTAATAACCCTAGTTCCCACAAACCCTTGGAGGAATAATCATCTCCGGATACATGATAGGGTTACCTCGGAGGGATGAAACATCTCCGGAATAATAATGTACAAATTATAATATTCTTAGAAGTTACAATATTCAACACTCCCCCTTAACGAGAAGGATATTATAACAACATCTGCAGGAGCAAGGAGTCATCGACTACATCATACATGATACATCTATAAATCATCGGAAGCTTTCTTCAAATCATCATCATCAGTAACTCAACCAGTTACTGGTACACTAACATCATCAGCATCGTCGTCACACGATCATCAGCATCGTTATCAGCATCATCATCACACGATCATCAGCATCGTCATCACACGATCATCAACATCGTCATCACATGATCATCAGCATCGTCATCATAGGATCATCAACATCGTCACAAGATCATCGGCATCGTCATCACACGATCATCAGCATCGTCATCACACGATCATTAGCATCGTCATCACACGATCATCGGCATCGTCACACGATCATCAACATCGTCATCACACGATCATCAACATCGTCATCACACGATCATCAGCATCATCATCACACGATCATCAACATTGTCATCATACGATCATATTACAGGATGATCAATCCTGCTCTCTTTAGGACATAGGTCCATGGATGATACAATCCGATCTTTAGTTTTCAGAGACATCAGTCTACGGATCAATTCTGGGACTAAAGTCCGGGGAAGATACAATCCCCTACCTGTTCATTCAGGACTTTATTATCGGAGACCCAATCTATGGCTCAATTCTGGGACCTCAGTTTGGGGAAGATACAATCCCCTACCTGTTCATTCAGGACTTAATTATCGGAGACCCAGTCTACGGCTCAATTCTGGGACCTCAGTCCAGGGAAGATACAATCCCCTACCTGTTCATTCAGGACTTCATTATCGGAGACCCAGTCTACGGCTCAATTCTGGGACCTCAGTCCGGGGAAGATACAATCCCCTACCTGTTCATTCAGGACTTCATTTTCGGAGACATCATGTCTACGGCTCAATTCCGGGACCTCAGTCCGGGGAAGATACAATCCCCTACCTGTTCATTCAGGACTTCATTATCGGAGACATCATGTCTACGGCTCAATTCTGGGACCTCAGTCCGGGGAAGATATAATCCCCTACTTGTTCATTCAAGACTTCATTATTGAAGACATCATGTCTACGGCTCAATTCTGGGACCTCAGTCTGGGGAAGATACAATCCCCTACTTGTTCATTCAGGACTTCATTATCGGAGACATCGTGTCTACGGCTCAATTCTGGGACCTCAGTCCGGGGAAGATACAATCCCCTACCTGTTCATTCAGGACTTCATTATCGGAGACATCATGTCTACGACTCACTTTAGAACATGTGTTCAAGGATGATACAATCCCTCTTCTTTCTTGGAGACACCTGTCTATGGCTCACTTTAGAACATGTGTTCAAGGATGATACAATCCCTCTTCTTTCTCGGAGACACCTATCTACGGCTCACTTTAGAACATGTGTTCAAGGATGATACAATCCCTCTTCTTTCTCGGAGACACCTGTCTACGGCTCACTTTAGAACATGTGTTCAAGGATGATACAATCCCTCTTCTTTCTCGGAGACACCTGTCTACGGCTCACTTTAGAACATGTGTTCAAGGATGATACAATCCCTCTTCTTTCTCGGAGACACCTGTCTACGACTCACTTTAGAACATATATTCAAGGATGATGCAATCCCTACATGTATTCTTATCAATACAAGTACATGTATCATCAAAAGCATGTATTCTCACCAATACATCTATCATCAAAAGCATGTATTCTCACCAATACATCCATCATCAAAAGCATGTATTCTCACCAATACATCTATCATCAAAAGCATGTATTCTCACTAATACATCTATCATCAACAACATGTATTCTCACTAATACATCTAACATCAAAAGCATGTATAAGTAGAACTGAGTATTCTAAGTATAAGAGTCTTAAATCTAAATATTTCTAAGTAACTAGGTGTAATAACTAGGTAACCTCATCATTGATGAGACAAACTTGCCATCAGAGATCATACTACTCCCCCTTTCGAGGAGGGTCCTTTTGAACTACACCAAGCTTGTCTCGGAAGTATTCAAATTTCACTCGAGACAGAGGTTTGGTCAAGATATCAGCAATTTGATCCTCAGTGCTCACATACTCGAGCTTGATAGCTCCTCTCTGCACCATATCTCGTATATAAAAGTATCAGATCTCTATGTGTTTTGACTTATCATGGAACACAGGATTTTCTGTCATCTTGATGCAGCTTTGATTATCACACATAATCACAGTGGGATCCATTTCTAAGTCAAACACTTCAAATAATAGTTTTCGAAGCCATACTGCTTCACAGCTGGCAGAGCAGGCAGCTATATATTCTGCTTCAGCAGTACTGAGAGCCACATTGGTTTGTTTCTTGCTGAACCATGAGATCATGGCAGATCCAAGACCATAACATCCACTTGATGTACTCTTTCTGTCTGAGACACTTCCTGCCCAATCAGAATCTGAGTAACCATGTAATATGAGTTCATGACCTCCAAGATAATATAGACCAAAATCTAATGTACCTTTTAGGTACCTCATTACATGCTTTGCAGCTATTAAATGAACCTTTCTGGGTTCTACAAGATACTGACTTAGGGTATTTACAGCAAAGCATATATCTGGCCTAGTATTTTTCAAATACATCAATGACCCAATGATTTGTCTATATAGAGTTAGGTCCACTAGATCCGATGAATCATTAACCAATGACTTTAAGTTGGAGTCCATGGGAGTGGCCATGGATTTACACTCCAACATATCAAACCTTTTTAAATTTCCACAGCATACTTTCCTTGATTTAAAAAGATTCCTTTTGGTTCTTGCCATACTTCTAGACCTAAGAAGTAGTGCATTAATCCGAGATCTTTCATCTCGAATTTTGAAGAAAGCTTCTTCTTGCTTTCAATAATCTGTTTCTCATTTTCGGTTAGAAATAGATCGTCTACATATAACAACAGTATAACTGGTTCATCATCCATTACTTTGAGATAAAGATTTGGATCAGCTTTACTCTTGGTAAAACCCATGCTAGTTAAGAATTTGTCAATCCTTCCGTACCAAGCCCTGGGAGCTTGCTTCAACCCATATAATGCCTTTTTCAGTTTGCATACATGAGTTCTTCCGTCTTTAACCTCAAACCGTTGTGGTTGTTCTATGTATACTTCTTCTTCAATTACACCATTCAGAAAAGCTGTCTTAACATCCATTTGGTGTAATTTCCACTTCATCATAGATGCAAGTGCCATGATAGTTCTTATTGAAGTATATCTAGCAACTGGTGCAAATGTTTCTTCATAGTCAATTCCCTCCTTCTGAGAGAATCCTCTGGCTACAAATCTTGCCTTATATTTTTCAATGCTACCATCTGCAGCATGTTTTATCTTGAAAATCCATTTGGAAGAAACCACACTTTTATCTTTTGGTTTGGGAACTATATCCCAAACATCATTTTTCATTATTGACTGATATTCTTCTGTCATTGCTTCTACCCATTCTTTATTCTGAGATGCCTCTTCATAGCTAGTAGGTTGTTGATCCACAAGATCACACATCAAGGCCATATAGTTGGACACTAGCTTTGGTTTCTTTCTTTCTCTAGTGGAACCTTCAGGAGCTCCATATCTTTCAGCTCCTTGAATAATATCTCTAGCCCATGCTGGCCTTCTTTTCTTAGATAAATCTGTGATAGGAAGTTCTTGTGGTTCCAACATGTCATGATCCTTTGGTGAATCATCTTCAGGGATGTGCACAACCTCTGTGGTCCTAGGAGATGTATCTTCTTCATAGATTTCTTCAAGTTGGCACTTCCTGGATTTCTTGAGAGCTGATTCTTCATCAAATGATACATCCCTACTTATTTCTATATGATGAAAACTTGGTATGTAGATTCTGAAGGCTTTGGATGATTCACAATAACCAACAAATATTCCCTTCTTACCAGAAGGATCTAACTTGGTTCTCTTTTCTTTTGGAATGTGGATGTACACAGGACACCCAAATATTTTAAGATGACTTACCTCAGGCTTCTTTCCCGTAAACACCTATTCTGGAGTTTTGAAATCAAGAGCACTATGAGATAGTCTATTTTGCACATATACTGCTATTTTAGCTGCTTCAGCCCATAGATACATGGGAAGATCTTGGTCATGTATCATAGTCTTAACAGCTTCCATGATAGTTCTATTTATCCTCTCAGCCACCCCATTTTGTTGGGGATTGTAGGGAGTGGTTAGTTCTCTCTTAATTCCAGCTTCTTTACAAAAGTCTTCAAAGTCCTTTGAAGTGTATTCTCCACCATTATCTGTTCTGAGAATCTTGATTCTTTTTTCTGAGAGATTTTCTATTAGAGCCTTGAACTCTTTGAATTTTTCAAAGACTTCATTCTTACCTTTTAGGAAGTATATCCAAGTTTTCCTTGAATAGTCATCAATGAATGAAAGATAATATTCAAACCCACTTAGAGAAGTGGTGGGCATTGGTCCACATACATCTGAGTGTATTAGCTCCAAAATGTTCTTAGTCTTTGTTTCACTCTTTGGAAAGGGGTTCTTGACATTCTTCCCTTTCTTACATCCTTTACATGAGCCATCATGATCAGCCTTCAAATTTGGTAAACCTATGACCACCTTGCTTACATAGGGTAAGGCTTTGTAGTTAATGTGAGCTAATCTTCTATGCCATAACTCACTGGGGCTAGAAACTTCATGAGCAAGGGCAGCTTCTGGATGACCCTTGAGTTTATAGAGACCTCCTTCTTCTTCACCAATGATAACTGCATCTTTAATTGATTTTCCTTTGGACCACATGAGTACTTGTCCATCTATGAAAGCCACTCTAAAACCTTTCTTATCTAGTACTGAGATAGAGAGTAGGTTCTTCTTTAAACCTGGTACATATAAAATTTCTTTCATTTTCAAGGGTGTTCCAGAATCAAGCTTGTAGCTTGCTTCACCAATTCCCTTGATGGGATATTGATAATCATCTCCTAGAGATACCTTTTGAGGTGAAGAATTTTCTTCGATCCTGGAGAGAGTTTCCTTATGACCTGTCATGTGCTTTGAAGCACCACTATCAATGAGCCATGTGCCTTCACCAGGAGACACAGATCCAGAGAGTGCAGAAAATAAGACATATTCTTCTGGATCTTCTTTCTTCACTTTAGATCTTTTCTTTTGAGGCCTTTCCTCTACTTCTACTTCTTCTTCTTCTCCTTCTTCTTCTTCACTATCATCTTCTGCCATATGTGCATGATGTCTTTTGTGGACAAACCTTTTCTTCTTCTTTTCTGGTAGGGTACAGTCTCTAGCATAGTGTCCTAGCTTAAGACAATTAAAACATTGGACTGTGGACATGTCTCTTTCTGAGTTTGATCCTCCTTTCCTTTTGAATCTATGAGAGGGTTGAGGCCTTTTGTGGTTCACTTTCCTGAAGTGACCCCTTTTTCCTCTTTTGGTGTGGGTGGCCAAAGCTTGGTCATCCTCTTTGAGAAGAGCTTCTCTGTTGGCTACCCTAGCTTCTTCTTGAACACAATCCTCCCATACTTATCAAACTTCATGCTTTCTTTTCTGGCACACATGGTTTGTATGAATGATTCCCAAGGTCTAGTGAGACCATTTAGAGCAGTCATCACAAGTTCATCTTCATCAAGAGTATCACCAATGGCATCTAGTTGCTCCTTGATTAGAGAGATCCTTGAGAAGTAGTCTTGAATGGACTCTCCTTTGTGCATCTTGGTGTTCTTCAACTGAGTCCTTAGATTCATCTTCCTATTGATGTTCTTTCCTTCATACATTCTTCCTAGGGCATCATACATTTCCTTTGGAGTCTTCTTGGAGGCCACTTGGGGAATCAAGTGGTCTTTAATAGAATCAGCTATGATTCTCTTTGCCCTAATCAAATCCTTCCTATGCTTCTCTTTGGCTTCATCTCCTTCCGGTTCTGCAACTTCATCCTTGATATAATGAGCAAGATCATTCTCTTCAAGTATGAGACCAATTCTGTATTTCCATGCCCGAAAATTCTCTATACCTTCTAGCTTGTCTTCAAGCTTAGTATTTCGAGCCATCTTCTCTTGGGGGAGTCCAAGAGACAGAGTAGTACTTACCTGGAAATATTACCTTTTTACTTTTCCGGATCCTGGGACAGAATTTCTGGTTTATCGCACTTTTGGTAGAATTAGGGTTTGACTTTCCCGGAGTTCTACCCAACCAAAAAGTTCGATCTAGGGCTCAAAAGAATGGTCTTGAGAAGGGCTATCCATCCATGTAATCAGATTTCAACAATACCAACTTTTTGCTGAAACCAATTTCTGACTTATCGCACTTTTGGTAGAATTAGGGTTTGACTTTCCCAGAGTTTTACCCAACCAAAAAGTTCGATCTAGGGCTCAAAAGAATGGTCTTGAGAAGGGCTATCCAGCCATGTAATCAGAATTCAACAATACCAACTTTTTGCTGAAACCCTAAACTTCACCGGAGAGAGAGAGAGAGATTCTTACCTTGTGAAAGATGTCCTATTCAATCTAGCTCTGATACCATGTTAAGTTTAAACCAAATAGATTAGCAAGATCACTGAAAGAAACATAATCACAAGATAGACACAGAATATACCCTGGGAAACCCTCATGGGGTAGAAAACCCAGCAAAGCTTTCCTCAATAAGATGATCAACCAAAATACAAGATGTTCTCCCTCCTTCTCTACCTCCTTAGCAGATCTCCTAGACAAGTGCGCTACTTTTCTGTATTGTGTAAGTGTGTCTAATGAGGAGTTCACCTCCTTTATTTATACTAACTCCCGATTGACCAAAATACCTAATGGGGCCGACCTCTCTTGGAGAAGTCTAATAACCCCAAAAATATAAGAACAGGGCCGACCCCCACATGGTGGGTCTAATAACCCTAGTTCCCACAAACCCCCGGAGGAATAATCATCTCCGGATACATGATAGGGTTACCTCGGAGGGATGAAACATCTCTGGAATAATAATGTACAAATTATAATATTCTTAGAAGTTACAATATTCAACAAAGAAGGTTGTGACTATTTATTGTTAGATTGATAGGGCTTCGAAAATTGAATCCTAACTATCGATTCATGATATTCTTCCCCCCTTTCAGGTACAAGATGAAAAGAAAGAAAATTTTATGCTTCAAGTTGTGTCAGAACTCGAGATTGGGTTCCAAGATATGAATGATATATCTTCTTGGTTGTCTTTGACCATTTCCAAGAAGTGATCCACCCATAGTGAATCTTCAATCTTGCAGGTTTCTTTAATATCGAACATATATATGAAGAATGGTTATGCTTCCTACAATAATGACAAGGATGGAGATCAAAGCACTGCTCTTCCATGTGGCCAATTCGCTGACAATGTTGGCACTGATGTTCAACTAGAACAAGTGAATAGGACTCATATTGAAGAAATCCAGAACTCTAAAACTGGATTGGTCTGGAATAATGTCGAATATGAAAGGTAAATTCCTTATCGTATTCGATACATGTTTTGTGTTTGTTGATCCCGAGTTCTTCCCAGGGTCCAATGATGGGCTTGGAAAGATTACGTTGAACAAGATCATGAGGGTATTCTACTTCTGACATAATTTCATTTACTTGGTCCTGCATTGACAACTGATAGGAATTATTTTCATATTCAAAAAGAGGGTTGTTCTGAACAACAACTAGTTCATAATGTTGATTCCTTTGTTGTATATCGTCATGCTAGAGAATGTCCACTTTAGCTTTCAAATCCTTGTGTAGGTAGGTCCAAGTTACAAATGACTCAACCGAGGGTTTCTTGCAACTCCACCCTTTTACAAACAAACTCAACAACTGAGACTCGAATTTAGAAAATGAAGGGCTGTCGGATACAACCAAGAGTGCACCCATTTACAACACAAATCAACTCAAAAGGCAATTGCAAGTACAAGTGAATTGATAGAAAATTCACTATTTGCAAGTTACAGTTTTGAAGTCAAATCTAAAATTGAGTTGATATTAAAAAATAATGCTTTACCTTTGCAAATGAAAATAATCCTCTAGATTTGAATGCTTGGGTTTCTTTGATGAGTCTCAACTTTGGTGCCAAGGACAGAGAAACACACAGGCTTCTTCTACAGTGCAATACACCAACAACCTCTTTTCTTTATAATTTTTGAAACAAATTCTACTACAATACAATTTTGTGAAGCCTTGACAAAACATTGCAATACAAACAACCTTTGAATATGCAACAAATCACCTTTCTTTTGCAATGCATTGGAGTCTCTACAATAATACAATCTGTGTCCAACGTGCATTAGGTATAATAACAGATAATGCCTCTTGGATAAATAGATACAAATGATCCAATTCCAAATGTTATGCTATTGCAATATAGTAATGTGAAATATGTATATTGAGGCAATTTACAATTAGAGGCATATATATATGATGTATTAAAAAATAATTGCTCACCAACAACATAACTATTACCAAGCTTGAGTGCAATATCATGAAATATTAGGTTTAGAGTTAGTTGAATCCATGTTTTGCACTATATTTGGCATTGCTATACCGTACGATACCATAGAGAGTGTACAATGCTCTACTCTTTTTGTTTTTAAAATTGCTCTCAAGAGGGAGATGGTGGTGAAAGGTGATCAAAGACACCTCTAAACCATCTTAGCGTACCTATGATAGGAAAATGGCCTTTGCAATACTTTGAGAAATGATCTTCAACTTTTCATGAATTCTTAACAAAGACTCTTTTAGAGCATCTTCCCAACTGCAACAAATTTAGTGACTATGACGTTTGTTCTACTTTTGAGACTCTTTTCCTACCACACAACAAAATTTGAACCCAAAATCCGACGAGAAAATCCAACAAAATTGACCGTGTCGTCGGATTCACCTTTATAATTATGAATTTTGCTTAATTTTTTTTAAATTGACCCCTGAAGGTTTTGAATATCCGACGTTACTCGTTGGATAGTCGATGACTATCGTCAGATTTATGACGTATATATTATAACGATAACTATGGTAACTTTGTCAGATCTCCGACGAGCATTTATTTTTAAAAACCATAAACTATAGAAGCATTCCAACATGTTTGCTATACAAGCGACGATTTGCGGACATTATAATTTTTGCACGGACTGTTTTCCGTACAAAAATACACAATTATTTCAATTGTTACTGTGATTAAAAATAATGAAGTGTGGAGCTTGATTTTTTAAGATCGATAATCATCAGTCAAGCTCTGTATCAGAAAATGTCACATAACAATATTCCTGATCCAGACGAACAAAATCGGCAATTGCTCGCAAAATTGTGGGATGGACCGAAAATAAAGGGTGATGGGAAATTTTATTGTCCATGTAGTCAATGCAGGGGCTTTAAAATGAGAAGAATAAAGATCACAACAACTAGAAGACATTGTATGGAACATGGACACGCTGAGGGGGGACATGAATATTGTCCATTGGTAAGTTTTTCATTATATATGTCTTTATATTGATCTTTTTGTAAATGTATATATCATTTTAATATTTCTTATATTAACTAATATCTATTGATGGTTTCATGTAATTATAAAGGAAATACCTCCTACGGCATGTCGCCCGGAGGATGTGCTTTTAGAACAAGTACCGGAGGAACATGGAGCTATGAATAATGGAGAACAAGTTAATGATCATATTGAAGAAGATGATCATATTGATAACATAGTTGAAGATGATCGTACAAATACATTGATCCACGATACATTTAATGTTAGAATGGATTATGATTATGACGATCATGAAAATGATGACTTTGATGATGTTCATGATTTACCTCTTCTTTAGAAGGAATACGAACCCCTTTATGAGGGCTCCAACACAAATCTTCTCTCTGCTATATTGTTGATAGTGAACTTGAAGGTTATGAATGGTCTTTCAAACACATCAGTCACACGGATGTTAAGGTATGTAATATATTCAATCACATATATATGATCATGATAAAGCTTATCTTTGTTCCTCTAATAATTTTATTGTTAATTCATTAGAAAAATTAATACGGATGATATATGTTTCATTAATATTGTTTATATATTACATTAACTAGTTTTTTTATTTTAATTTGTTGTAGCTTGATAGCTGAATTTTTGTCGCCACCGTCAAATATTTTACCTCGCACATATTGAGATTTATTTGCCATCATGAAAGAAATTGGAATGCAATATGAAGTAATTGATGCATGCCCCGATGACCATGTTATATATTATACTCAACATGAGTTTGAAACAGAATGTCCAGAATGTCATATCAGTAGATACCGAACAGATCAAGTAACAAAAAAGGTGCCTCGCAAGGTTCTTCGTTATATTCCCATTATTCCACGTTTGCAACGACTGTTCAGGTGCAAAAACATGACCCAATTTATGGATTACCATACACGGAACAAAAGTCAAGATGACATTATTCGAATGCCTGTAGATGGTTTTGCATTTAGAGATATGGAGGAAAAATGGCCACACTTTAAAGAATAACCTCATAATGTTAGGATTCTCTGGCAGCAGATGGTGTCAATCCATTTGCAGAGATGAGATCTATTTACTCGGTGTGTCCTATTTTTGTTATCAACAATAACAATCCTCCATGGTTGTCAATAAAGAGGAAGCACATAATGTTGGCAATGATTATTACAGGTATGTGTCTACAACAATTTTTTTTAATGTACTGGCATCTCATTTGTCATATTTTGCTGCAGAATGTCATATATATATATAGATAGATAGATATATATATATTTTTCTCTTTTGTATTATAATTTATATATCTAAATGGTTGTAATAATTATATATTTTATATGTTCAAATCATTCAGGTAAGTACCAAGTTAAAGATATGAATGTATATGTCGAACCTCTTATTGACGAGCTACTAAAGCTATGGAATGGCATCACTATGTATGATGCATATAGATGGATATGACAAAGTAAATTTCAATTCCATGCAATGCTTGTATGGATAGTACACGATGCCCCAGGGTTAACCCATTTTTGCGGTTTGTAATTATAAGTTCCACTTTAATTGTATTTAATTTTATGAACTAGTTGATATATTATGCACGCATTTTTTAAAATAATCCATTCATTTTATATAATTATAATTGACATAGTTAATCCATCTCTTTATGTAGGTCTTCGAACAAAGGGAAAATTTGCATGTCCAGTTTGTGTTCCTAAGATCAAATTTCGTCGTTCAAAAAGTTTAGGAAATGAGGTGTTTGATGAGTATAAGCACTTCCTCTCTAAGAATCATAGGCATCGAAATACCAAAAAACATCTATTCAATAGTAAGCAAGAGACTGCATTAAAATTGCAGAGAATGACAGCCCACCTATGGAAGTTGCAATATGATAGAAATCGTAAAGGTATGTACGAATCAAATTGTATATCTATCATCGTATATGAAATGTTTTGAATTTTTTTTTATTGTGTGTTGTTAACTGCAATTGACATTGATTTCTTTAATTTATTTATAAACTATGATTCATGATGGCCGTCGTGATCATGAAGGCATTAATGGGCTTCCACGAGGAATGAAAAGTTATCCCAAACAATTCAGTAGGTTGCCCTACTATGAGCGCCTACAAATTGCGCATCTGTTTGATACAATGCATATCGGAAAGAATGTGAGTGAAACATTATGGCGAATATTGGATAGAAGGAGTGACAAAGAAAACATTTTCAAAATTTGCAATTTCATTCAGGAAGCCAACCATGCAATGAAAGACGTCATTCAATTACATAACAACAGAGACCAAATTAATATAAACTCACTCCCATGGTTGTTAATGTAGCAACAAAGTAATGGTGTAAAAGAAGTCATGCGGAAAATTAAATTTCCCACAGGATTTTGTTCGAACATGAAGAATATCATAACAAAGAAAGATGATTTTGCGGGGTGAAAACGCATGATTGGCATATCTTCATCAAGGTAGTTATTATGGTTTGCATATTGCTATATTTTTTTATTATAGTGCATATTGTTGGTTTTTTTTGTCTACTTTTTGTATAAAAAAATGAAACAATTTTTATATTGTTACAGTATGTTCTACCTCTATCTCTCCCGGACAACTTCAACAACAATGTCAAACAAGTTATATATAATCTTGGAAAACACATGAGGTAAGTAGCGATATTTTGCATGCATAAAGTGTTTGTTTAATTCATTGTAAAACTTACATTTGACATTTGTTTTACTAATTTTTATGTAATATAATGTTTATTTTTGTTAAATATTGTGATTGGTTTGCATCACTTGTAGATGGTTGTCATCTAAAGAAATCCATAAAAAAGATATAAAGTATTGGAGGAGGGAAATTCCTTGTCTCATGTGTGAAATGCAGAAGCATCTACCTTAGGCAGTTTTCAATGCACAAGAACACTACCTCATACACCAAGTTGAGGAGATTGAATTCTGTGGACCTGTACACTCAAGGTCCATGTGTATGGTTGAGAGGCACTTGAAATTTTTGAAGGGTTTGGTTAGACAACGAGCACGTCCTGAGGGTTCTATAGTGGAGGGATATATGGTATACCAGAACATGATGTATATTAGTGAATATCTTCCTAAATTAGAGTCAAAGCTCAATTTAGGTCGCATTTGTGATCTAGACTCCAATAACAATTTTGAAGGGGAGTACCTGAAGGGGAAAGGTAGATCGAGGAAGGTGAAAGGTAATTATTAGCTAGTGGAGATTAATTATAGTACATTTGACTGTTGATTTTTATGTATATATCATATTTATTTCATTTTTTATATTCAATATGCATCAATTAAAAGTGTATACTGTGTTAAGTGAATATACATTTGTACTGAATTTTAATTTTATTTTCATCAAGCAGTTGGTCGAGAGTGGGATGCACTTCATTTATACGTCGCAAACAATCTGGATTGGATGAAGGTATGGATTGAATGAAGTGAACAATATGGTCATAGAATATCATGGGAATGTGTGGCTTCATTAGTTAAAGCAGCTCATCGCAATGGAGATACCAATCTTACACAAAGGGAAATCGATTTAGCATATGGTTTAAAAGATAAGCGGGCAAGCATATTAACTAGCTATACTATTTAGTTTTTTTTGCAAATATATTGATGTAGTAGACGTTGATTTTTTTCCCTGCAGAGCATAAACATGCACTTAATCATCAATTCTTGATGTAATCTTTACGTGTATGGATTGTCATAGGTAAAACACCATAAGTCTATGTGGTGCAATGGTTGTAAATATCGCATCAAAAAGTTGGATGAAACGAAGAAAACATCAGATTGTGGGATAATTGCAGTCTTTGAGGTGACCAATGTTTCCTCTAGAAGTGACAGACATCCAAAACTCTCAGAAAATCAATACTATGGCTATTTGGAAGATATTATTCAGTGTGACTTTAACTCCTTCAAATTAGTTATGTTCGTTGTCAAATGGTACAGGTTAAGATTGAATCAACGTGATCCTAATAGAACTATGATTGAACATGATAATGGATTTACCATGGTTAATACAAGATTGTTTGAGCTAGGAACGGAGCCCTATGTTCTTCCAAGCCAATCTGAACAGGTATTTTACTCAGAGGTTCCAGGTAGAGGGGGTTGGTCATTTGGTGTGAGACAAAATCCAAGGGGAAGGTCGGTAAGGTATAATGTAGAGGAAGATAATGAAGAGGGTCTTGAAGAAGAAGATGACCATGCTGAGGATGATCAACATGAGTTAGTCGATGATCATGTTCTAGATGAAGATGTCGAAGAATTAGTTGAATCAGATACTGTAGCAGATAATGTCCATGAAGATTATATCGACGATGACATGATGATCGAAATTGACATCGATGACGATGATGATATGGCCAATCCTTACAATGTTGAATCTGGATCTGATGACTTGGATCAAGACGTGTTGTAGGTATAATAGATCCCATGTTTTCACTAATACATGGGAGCCCCAAATTTTTGTATGCAAAGGTAATGTTTAAATTCCTTAGTCATTTTGGGTTTTTTTATCCTGCTTATCATGCTTTCTATGTCTTTGTCATGATTTGATTTAGTTGATAATTTTCCCTTTGAAAATTCTTTCATTTTTTTGTGTTTTTGTGAGTTGCGGAAATAAGTAATTTCCCCAAAAGTTTGTTCTTTCCGCAATCCGCAATCCGAAATGCGGATTACGAAAGCTTGGTTTTTGGATTTTAAACTTTTCCTTTCTGCAACCTACAATCCGCAATGCGGATTGTGGATGCGGAAATATTTCTCAATAATCGTGGTTTGTCGCACCCGCGGATTGCAGGAAGAGTTTCAAAATAAATTGCACTTTGCAATTCCGTAACCTACAACCCGCAATTGCGGATTGCAGATTGCAGAAAGTGTTTGGAGAATAAATCTGTGTTTTGCATTTTCGCAACCCACAATCGCGGATTACGGATTGCAGAAAGATCATTATATTAAATTGTGTTGTTTGCGTTTCTGCAACCCGCAACCCGCAATTGCGGATTGCGGATTGCAGAAACTTTTGATTTGTTTATATTTAAAGCTGCCTTTCCGCAACCCGCAACCCGCATTGCGGATTGCAGATTGAAGATTGCGAAAAGAATGTACATACTTGCAAGAATAAACTTCCGCAACTCTCCTCCCGCATCCTGCATCTTACATCTTAGCCGTTGATTTTTTGTCATCCTACGGTCCAGATTGCATCCGACAAAATTGTTAAATATGTCAAATTTTCTATTTTCTTTTACCATTTTTCAATTTCCAGAATTCACCTGTTACAAGGATTTTCACTGCGAATTTTTACCAGGGTCATTTTCTTACTGATTTGCGTCAACACAGGTTGGTTTACCTTCGTCTCTCATTGGTTGTTTGTGTTTTTTTTTTTAAATTTCAAACTGTTTTTAATTGGTTTTAATTTATTTTACCAGAAATTACCAGTTTTCACCATGTCGAGAGTTACTCGTTCTAGGACAGCACATAAAGACCTATGGAACAAAGACCCCAATTTCGGCATCCTTGCTGATACCAGTGATAGAGTCTCAGAAACCTATCAGATAGACTGGTCTAAAATTTATGCTATTTTTGATAACGATGACTTGTCGGACATCCAAGAGAACTAGCCTGTCTATGAGAATATTAGGAATTCCTAGCTACATGCCATAGCAGCCAGACCTTCCCTTCTCCCTTACACGGACGTAGTCAAATGGATAATTGACCACGCGAACCCCAAAGAACGCTCCTTTAACAATAGTGCAGGGTCCCTTTTGGTTTCCTTTCGCCTTGAAGTTTTCACTAGAGCTTATGCCCTTAAGCCGGCTACCCAACTTCTTAATACCGCTTTCTTAGAATCTTCCAACTCCAGGTTTAACTTTGATGAGATGATAAAGTCATGGATGAATAACCCGACCAAATTCATACCCAAAGGCGATAACCTATACCTTGTTTCATGGTTCAAGGAACCCTATTCCCTCTTGGCAGCCATGCTTTGCAGGCTGTATGGTCTACCTAATTGTTCTATGTTCAAAGCTGAATGGGCACCTATGGCCCATCACGTCCTCACAACTGGGGAGTCATTGAATTTGGCTTCAATTCTGTCAGTGGAGTTAAAGTCAGCAATTGAGCGGTATCAGAAGACACCAACTACAAGGAAGCCTTCTTTCTTTTATTCACTCTACGTCATTGATGTATTCTGCTCAGAATTCCAGTACCCTTTCATGAGATGGAATTGGACACTTTCAGCTCCCCAGTTCACATTTACTGTTCAACATTGTGGGAGAAAAACTATGTTCCTTTACTATATGATATTTGTGATCACTTCTATGGAACTATTTATCACTAGATATTCAAGGAAGATGCACCTTCCTTCTCCCATGATACCAAAACTCTCATTTCCACCATTGGTGAATGGTATGTGGGAGAATCTTTCTCCTATGTCAGAGTTTGGGGAGGTAGCATAGTACACTTGTTGCCAAGGATAGTCCCAGACAAACTCTTGCTTGAAGAAATAGCTTTCCAGACCGTTACAGATGGGGTTTTTCTTAAGCTCACTGGACCTAAAAGAAAGGGATGGCCTAAATTCCCTTTAAACCTTGGGCCTTTGGTTATTCCAACCTCAACATATCCTGCAGTAATGGGAAAGAGGATTGTTGTATTGAAGTTGGGACAAGCCCCTAAAAGGATGCATGATCCCAAGGCATTCTTGGTTGCCCACTTTACTCAAGAACACATGAAGACCACCTATGCCCATGAGGATACTCCTGATGACTCTATTTATCAGGGAGTAAATCTCTTTTCTGAAGTCTTGGTAAGGAATAAAACCAAAGAAGAGCAGAGCTTCATTCTTCAGTACCAATAGGAACTCAAGACTAAGGTTTTGAGTTACAAGAAAATGCAACTACAATTGGAAGAGCAGACCAGAAAGGATAGAGAAGAAAGAGAAGCACACAAGGCAGCTACTCCTTTGATGTTGACATATCTAGATGGAGGAAAAGGCAAGAGCCTTGTAGAAGATGTCCAACAGGACAAGAAAATTCTGATTCAATCAACTGATGAGATGAAGAAGGAGTTGGAACATATGACTTTAATACTTGACACTCAAGTGATTGCTTCCAGTAACCCAACTAATGGTACTCAAGTGGTTGCTGCAAGTAACCCAACCAAAATATAGAAAATTTAGACCTCTGCCTCTCAAATTCCTACACTGAACATTGAAGATAGTGATGCTGAGGATGAAAGACTTCCTCCTGTTCCTGTTGTATAAGAGATAACTGAAGGCTCTTAGGCAATGGATGATTTGCTCGACAGCATAGTGGTGGATGACCCCATTCTAGACGATCACTTTCCTGAAATCACCACCACTGTTGATGCATTAACTTCTACACCCCCACCTTCTTTTGTTGAGATTCCTACCACCTCATCTTTTGAGACTACCTTACCACCATCCACCACAAATCAATTATTTGTTGCACTTATCGCCATCACTACTTTACCTTCAACCTTGCCAATTCCACCTGCCACTCTACCACCAATAGTAACTGAAGTGCAACTTCCAGCTGTTTCTCTATAGCCATCACTTACTGTTTTCTCAACTTCCCTCACTGAGTTTGCCACTCTGTTTACCTCTCCTCCTTTTCCACCTTCAGTTTCTTCCATCACTGCCCCTTTGATGTCTACCTCTCAGATTACCATGTCTATTCCTAATTCCACTGTCACCCAAACAAATCCATTGGTAGCAACATGCAATGTTGCTACATCTTCAACTGAGTTGGCAGCTGATCTTGAAGATGATGTTGTGGTTCCCCTTGGGGACTACTTTTACAGGAGGACAACAAAAGTAGTGGTAACAAGAGGTAACAAGAGAAGCATGGGATCAACTATATTGCTGCAAGCATTTGTCCCCAATCAAATAATTTGGGCCAAACAGTCTGATGACATCCAAAAGGAAGCATTAGAAAGTGCAGCAGCTATGGGGGCATTTGCTAGAGCCAATTTTGATTCACTAATTTCGCTGAATAAAGAAATTGACACTCTGAAAGAAGAGCTGAAGCAAATTCAGGAGCAGTTGATTAAAGTTAATAAAGAACATGAATCTCAGGTTCATGAATTGAGAAGTCAGCATGAAAATCAGCTCAAAGACTTGCAGGAACAAAACATTTCTCTTCAGGATGAACCGCAGGATGCACAAGTCCTAAATACTGCAAATTTGGAGAAGATAGAGTTCAAGGACTTGGAAAAGGACTTACTGCAATCGCAACCTTCTCTTCTTTTTCTAGGTTTTCTCAGGAAGAGTTCAAGGACTTGGAAAATAAAGTAAATGAGGAGCATTGCAAACTCTTAGTTGAATTATTTATTTCCCTGAATAAAATTCAGGAAACTCATAGTGGTTTTGAGCGGATGTCTGCTATTCTTGAACAACACATTGAGAAAAGCCAACAAGATTCCAAAGCTTATGGTGATGTTATTGAATGGAAAAGGTATATCAAATACAAACCAGAGGACATCCTAGTTTTTGATAGCTTCAAGTTCAGAAGAATCAGAACATCTTTGAATGCTTGGAAAAATATTTCTGACATGGTTGAAGAAACAATCAAGAAGGCACAAGCAATTTGTGGGAGGATATGGTATGTTGTAGATAATATCATGGTTAAGTTACAATTTCCTACTATGGATCTCAGTGAGAAGGCTTGTCCACCGAAATTGATGATTGAATAGGTTGATAGAAGATGTGAGAAGGTCAAAGAGCAGATCCAACAGCTCGAGCACATAGGGATTTCAGAAGTTGAAAAGTTCATCAACCAACCTGTCAGCATAGAAGGAAAGATCCATATTTTTCTGCGCACTTGGCACAAGTTAGCCAAGAATGAGATTGAGTCCTTTACTTGTGATTCCCAATTGGGACTCGAGTCAGCTAATTATCCATATGTGGATGAACTGCTAGAAGTTTGGACCAACTGGAAAGGGGCCCTTGGTCATTCCTAGACTAGTTTGATTTTGTAATCCTTGTTTTATGGGAACTTTATCCTTTGTATCTATGTTGTAATTGTTATTTAAAGGGTTGAGATCTCATATGGGAGGGGGGAGAAAATCAGCAAAAGAGGGCTGGAGAGACTCTGATTCGTAAGAGATTGTAATTTTTTGCAAGTCTTGAAGAAATACAGTTAGTGTTCTCTTGATATCTCTTTTGTCAATTTATGAAATTTATTTTATGAGTTTTGATTTTCACTTCAACTTATGAACGAACACTGTTTTAATTTTTGCAATCAATACTTAATACATTGATCTACAGTTTGGATTTCTCTTAATTTATGATCTGTGTGTCTTCATGTTTTAAGTGAATTTATTTATTTAAAACATTTATCTATTTCTGCAAATGATTAGTAGAAATTATTAAATTAATGTTAATTTTTCAATTAGCATTTCATATACAGATAAATCTTGCATGTGCTTAATCCTTAAGCTACTATCATTTGATTTTCATCTTCTGGTTCTGCCTTAAGTGAATGAGTAAAGATCCAATTTCACATTTCTGTCGAACTAGTGAAAAGACTTATTAAAATTCAAATCAAGCTATCCTGTACATAAACAAAACAACCTTTATATTAGATCTAACTTAGTTTAGATTCCTTTTAAAAGCAAACTCACTCTTAGAGATAGAAAAATTTCAATCTTCTCTTGTAGGAAGACAGATCCTTTCAGGATCAAACCCCATAAGTGCCAGTGGAGGCCTTTATATCCGTGGGAGTTAACTATACCAAACAGTCCGGGGATAGAACTGCTCTTGTGCATAGATTTTTGAAGCCTTTCAGATTGGGTTTTCACCCTCTGTTGCTAGCCTTGGACAACATTCCAACAACCTACATACCCAGGGCTTCAACAAGACGATGATGAAGTCCATTGAAGTGTATGAGGTATGCCTTAATATATATACTCTATATATTTTGAATTAATATTGCGATAGAATTATTGACTTGTATTGGTACGTATAAATTAATTGTTTTAAGTTTTTTTTTTCCATTTTCCTGTATGATGGTATATGTTACAAGAGACACTGCTTCTTAAGTATGGAAAAAAACACAATATATATATTTTTTTGTACATAGTTTTTGTCGGGTTATGGGGGATTGGGAGTGACGTGACGGGGGGGGGGGGGGGGGGTTCAGATGAGCTTCCACCTTCGCGTGGCTGGCCATGTTTAGTAGAGAATATTAACTTATTCTCGAAACAAAGAGAAGCTCGGTAAGGTAATGCATAATTATCATGCCAACCCAAAAGGCGTGCTTGCTCACGTACTTAACCACTCATATTATAACTATCATGTGATTAAATAACATTGGCATGGTTAGAATAGACATCAACGTTGAAACTTGGGGGCCTATTGGTCACTCTAATTGCTTAATTAATTCACAAACATAGTGTTCAATATAAATTATCAACCCAGGGAAGTCTGTTTATTTCAACGGCAATGAAGCAAAATATATGCATAAATGCTCAGTAATTACTAATTCAGTAAACTATAAGTCACCCAATTCATTCAAGAAATACCTTGCAACTTATTTACTAAGTCTGTCCTCATATCACCGATCAATCAACTTCAAATGCTAATTCAATCCTCAAGAATCAATGGATTATATCAAATTTATCAAAGAATCCTTCAAATTATATCAATTTTGGAAATGACCACTTCAAGAGAATAATAACTATTTTACTTTTGCAAGAATTTAAATCCTAATTTACCAGTGCAAGAAATAAAATATTCTATTCTACAGTTTCAACATACAATAACAGTTCTACCAGATTCAACAGTTCATAAAATAAAACAAACATAAATGAATTTCAATGATCGAGCAGAGGTGTAACAACAATCATTCTACGTTTCAATAACACACTTCGAAAAGGGGAATCACACACCATACAATCAACTGTTTCAAAAAACCACCATTATATCAATAAGCTCGAAGTTAAATCAAATCGCAATTCCACACCAAATCAAACTAAAGATACTAGAAATCGCAATTTAATCCTTCAAATTATATCAATTCTTGAAATGATTGCTTCAAGAGAAAAATAACAATTTTACTTTTGCAAGAAGTTAAATCCTAATTTACCAGTGAAAGAAATAAAATATTCTATTCTGTAGTTTCAACATACAATAACAGTTCTACCAGTTTTGATAGTTCATAAAAGAAAACAAATAGAAATGAAATTCAGTGACCGCACGCAGGTGTAACAACAATCATTCTACGATTCAATAACACACTTTGTAAAGGGGAATCACACACCATACAGTTGACTGTTTCAACAAACCACATTTCTATAAATAAGCTCGAAGTTAAATCAAATTGCAATTCCAAATCAAAGCAAACTAAAGATACTAAAAGTCGCAATTTAATCCTTCAAATTATATCAATTCTCGAAATGACTGCTTCAAGAGAAAAATAACTATTTTACTTTTGCAAGAAGTTAAATCCTAATTTACCAGTGCGAGAAATAAAAGATTATATTCTACAGTTTCAGCATACAATAACAGTTCTACCAGTTTTAGCAGTTCATAAAAGAAAACAAACATAAATGAAATTCAGTGACCGCGCACATGTGTAACAACAATCATTCTATGTTTCAATAACACACTTCACAAAGGGGAATCACACACCATACCGTCGACTATTTCAACAAACCACACTTATATCAATAAGCTCAAAGTCAAATATAGTAAAGTAAATTCAGATATAGTACTGCCACTTTCATTAATATAGTAAAGTCAGATACAACATGCCTTCACTCATACTAAATTCACATACAACATGCCAATTTACATGTACTCATGCAACGAATTCTAGTTAATCTGAATCTGAATCTAGGTCAAAAATTCTTCTGTGGAAGTTGGTGAGATTGAAGGAGGATTCAGGATGATCTCCCTTGTTCATGTATCCCTTGCAATCAACTAGTTCTGCTCAACACTTCTTCTCTACCTTTTTAGTCAACTTATATATGATCTTGTACTTCTTTTTAGGCAACAATATAAGAGGAAACCTAAATCTCAATCCCATCCATTTTGGTCCACAGGTTTGAATGCACTTAACATACTTAGGAACTCGAGTTAAGGCATATTTGATATTTTCAAAACAATAAGGATCCCTTGTTCTCATAGGCTCAGAAGAAGCTTCCCATCTGGATTTAATTCCTTCTAATGAATAATGTTGTTGCTGTGATATGATCCTTAAACATGTATATATAATCTCCTGTTGAAGTACTGCTATTTGGTTATCCCTTTGTGGAGAAGAGAGATATAATTTATGTCCATTAATAATAGCAACAAGGGATTGTGGTTTGCCTCAGATTCACAGAGTAGAATCATCCTCGTTTCTTTGAATGGTCTAAGAGGAATTCCACCAATTCATCTGGTTAGTGACAAAGGAAGTAAATGCCCTTAGGTGTACATCCCCTGTGAAAGGAACAAGATTAAACTGAACATTCATGAAGCAGGCTAACTCATGTAAACACAATTCACATAATAGATTTTGGTAAGAAAAATCAATCTGAGCAAAAGTGTCCAAGAATTGATCAGTTGTAACCAACTTATGGGGCCTTCCTTACTTAAGAGCCTTCAAATTAAAAAGGGTCAATTGCTCATATAGGAAACTGAATAAGAAGGTGATGGCCCCCTGCAACTTAGTAACTCCTGGACAAGTGCATAAATCTGCTCCTTTTCTTGCTTTATGGATTTAAACTTCTTCAGTTCCTTCAACTCTTCTTGCAATTCCTCCCAATGAAACCTTTGGAAAGTCAATTATTCAGCCCATTTTTTTTGAGTTCCTTAATGACCTTCCTATGTGTAAGCAGAGGAACCATCCCATCCCCATACATTGTAACCTAATGTTTACATTTATTTATCTTAGCCTTCAACATAGAAATGTCTTCTGCTATCACCTGAGCCTTTTCATTTTCTTCATCCAATTCAATAACCTCCAGGGGCTTCTAAACCTTTGTATCATCATCGAACTCCCTAGATAGCGCTTGTTCCTGAGTTGCTGGTTCTTGTGTTACAACAATTAAACTTTGTGTTTCAGCATATTCTTTCTGTGCCACAAGCTCAGGAATCTCAACAAGTTCTTTTGGTGCCTCTGGTTCTTGTATTTCAGTGGCTTCTTTCTCTTTTTGTGTCACTAATTCTTGTTGCATGGTGGCATTCTCTTGAGTTACTGGTTATTATTTCACAATATATCCTTCATGTGTCACTGATTCTTGTTGCATGGTGGAATTCTCTTGAGTTGTTGGTTCTTGTGTTACAACAACTAAACTTTGTGTTTTAGCAGATTCTCTCTGTGCCACAAGCTCGGGAATCTCAACAACTTCTTTTGGTGCCTCTAGTTCTTGTGTTTCAGTGGCTTCTTTCTCTTTTTGTGTCACTAATTCTTTTTTCATGGTGGCATTCTCTTGAGTTACTGGTTCTTGTGTTTCAACGACCCCTATCTGTTGAGGCAACTCTTCCTTCATAACAATATCCTCAAGCTCCTTACCCGCTGGTTCTTTTTTATTATTGGCTAAAGGATCTGTTTCCATCTTCTGATTCTGAACATCACCCACCACTGGTTCGTGCTGTTCATTGGAAATGTATACTTGTACTGCTCCAGCCCTTTCTTGTTTCAACTGCGCGACTCTCCATGCTAAGGGTTCCATGAGAGTAACCCTGTACCTTGCTTTCTTGAAAATATCTCTACATTATGTGCACATGTACTCCTCATGCTCAACATATTCTAAAATGGAGGGTAGGATTCCAACCTGATCAACAAATTCAACCAAAGTACTTAATTTACGATTTGCTTGACTCCTTAGCCTTTCCTTGAATACTTGCAACTCCTCCCTGAGTATCTGGACCTACTGTTTCAGCAGGTCGTTTTCAAGCAGCAGTGACTCAAATTGAACTTGAATATCACCTGCAACAGGTTCTTGTGGTTCGGCAGAACTCATGATTGAAATTGAGCTGCTTCCAGGTTCTTATGCTACGGGAGAAACCCCTTGCTATATATTTACACCCTTTATTTCTTGTGTTACAGGGGGTGGCCGAGGTTTTAAAATTGGAATTTCAATGTCTACCTGGTACACTTGTATTGCCTCTGTTGCAACAGAAGCTCGAGTCCTCATTATTTTTGATGGACGAGGTGATTGGAATTGGGTACATGACCTCTTTTTATTCCTACATGGCATAGGGGGAATGAAGTCATCTGTAAGTAATTCGACTTCTTTTGGGATATGAGGAGGGGGATCATCCTTTTGTGATTATTCTCCTTTTAATCCTCAGATTTATTCATGTTTATTAGAAGGCCCAACTTCTTGAGTCACTTCTATCGGATTCTCAATCCCTTCCATCATTCCTTTTCCCCTAAATTCTCCCGAGAGTCCTTCGAAGCCATATTCTTTATTGGATTCATGACTATTTTTCAGGAATTGTTCTTAATTTATCATCTATGAGAGGCAATCCCTCATCAACTTGAGACCTAGGTTCTTCAAAAGGTTTTTCTATGTTACATTCTTCATTAATTCCTTGAAAATTTTCAGGAATTGTCCCTCGGCTTATATGCTATTGGAGCCTTAATCTTATGGGATATAAAGCTAGGGTATGATCATGGAGAAATGAGATCGATGAGTATTGATATCAGTGTCGTGCCTTGGTCAGAACACAAATTGGTTATTGTATCTTTAATGTTCCATAACGGTCTTGATGCTAGTGTTGGTGAAAGAGTTGAAGACATAGATTTTAAGGAGTCACACCCTATGTAGTGTTTTCAAATAAAAGCACAAATCATAATAAATATATGTGAGATTGTTTTGTCTAAAAATTGCATAGAGGTAGTTTTGAAAGGAATCCTAAAAGATCAAGAAAAATATCAATTTTGGGGAAATAAAATTCCTAATCTTGACAATACAGTCTTGCATCCATTTAAATAGTAGTTAAAACACACAAATCTAGCATTTTGATCTCCATTTTTCTAATTGATCTTTGATGGAATCCCATGAGGCAACCGTGGGGCTAATTGGTAAGGTAATGCACAATTATCATGCTAATGGTTTCACCTTCATTTTTATATGATATTTCATAACCCAAAAATAAGGCGTGATTGCTCATGTACATGATATTTAATGTAATGAACGGGCCAATGTTAATTTTTTTTCAATTTGTGCTTGTATAGATTGAAATTTGGCATGGTTAGACTAGATGCATGAATAGATGGTGTGTGAGGGTTTCCAAACTCAAACATGACTCACAAAAACAATTCGATAATCAATCAACAAACCTATAGAATAATAATAATAAGAATATGAACTAAAGGTCAGAGGGTAATGAAACTAATGTTGTGGTTAATGATAGTGCCATTTGGGTCAAATTCAACCTATATCGAGATGTAAGCTAAAATATTCTCGTGTGCTTCATGGAAAGGATCATTACACCAATTTGCATCATGGGAAGGATCATTAAACCAATTGGGAAGGGGCCAATTGTCAAATCCCGATATTTTCAGAAAAATTTAAAATTTTTAAGATAACAATAAATGTTAATTAATGCAATTGATTAACTATCTGTTTAGCTTATGTGATGGTACGGATGTCGGAATGATCTTTGTTGTACTTAAATATTATTAAGAGTTTCTTTAATTGTTGCTGATTGTTTTCTGTTTTTCAACCGCAAGGGGGAAAATGCTATGATGGACTGGCTTACTTAGCTCTCGAGCTAACGCAACAATTTCTTTCTTCGCTTACAGATACACAGGTAATGTCGGGCATCACAAGTCAATTTATCTTTACCAGCTCATTCAATGAATAGGTCTAAAGATGCTAACCAGGTGTATCAAGCTCCTTAAGGTAGAATACTTTTGATTCATGTTCAGTTCAGAATTCAGAATAAATTTGTCTTATACTTTAAATTGCTCAGCTTGGAAGTTAGAGATATCACTATGTCTTGTCGATACCTGCCTTCTGTTGTTTACGATTTAAGTAGTTGTTTTTAATTGAGAAACTGCACTTGTTTTTCATGACTACACTTTAAATAACACGTGGTGTATTTAAGATAACACAAGTCTAGTCTTTCTTTAGCGAATAACAATAAGTCGTATAATTTGCTCTCTGCCAGTTAAAGTTCCATCATGAATCAGTAGCAAGTTTTTACCCATCCCTGCAATACTATCTCAACATAAAAACGTCAGTTATTTATGCTCTAACTCTCTACAGTAACTTAGAGTAATGATAGAGATATTGTATCTTTTATTTTGTCGCATCAAGATGGCTATAAATATTAGTGATCAATTTGTAATCTAGTAATGATTTACTTGATAGCTTCTAACTTGGAGATTTTATAAAATTTTAACAAATGTTCTATGTTATAGATCAACGTCCAATCTTATTCTCGATTGCTATTGTTTAAGCAAGAGTTTGTTAAGAATATAATACTAGGTATTGAAGACTTCATCCAAGGATTTTTGATTGTTATAAGAATAATACAAGGACTAGCCATTGTAAAAATTTATACACCACTTATCTTTTTATACATTAAAAAGGAGTTCTTATTTAGCATTTAATGATGAAAAATATCATCCATTGCGATATTTGTAAAGATTATTGATTCAAGTAATATGATTAATCCAAAACAATAATCGACAGCATGGATGAATATGGTATTTGGGAAGTTTGCACTTATGAAATAATATTGCAATTGGATATTCTTACGATGATGTTTAATTGATTAACAATTATTGGGACCTCGTGGGACTATAGAACCTCGACCCACAGCTTCTGAATTATTTAACTGCTACGTGTATCAACGAGGACCAAGTGTGGGGTGATTTAAAACACCAGACCAAACCCTACCTCGTCATTCTCTTCGCCTTCGGGCTCGGGTCCTTCTCTGCAACCTCTCCAGGTCTATACTAAGTAGTGGCGTCGTTGTTACAGTTCTCGGTCTACTGCTGTTCCTTTGCTAAATATTATTGTCTGCAAGTCTTTGTCACTAACCGTTGACAGCTACGGAAGTCTTATAGTACCTAGGGTTTATCCTTGGGTTCACTTACGGGTCTGGTTGCCATTATTGCAGTGTTTCACAACTTACATGCTGCCTCATCCTTCGTAATGTCCCTTGCTTAGTCTGAGAGTCATTCGTGTTCGTTGTTCAGCAGCTGTAACTAGTCAATATTTTAGGGTTTGTATTTTTGTTTGCTTAATGTAGAACCCTGTCACCGCGTGGCCTTAAGTTTTTGGCTTGATCCTGTTTGAAGCTTCCACGGTGGTACATGCTCCTTGTTATAAGTCAGCTGGTTTGTACTGGTGGAAACGAGAGGGTTCACCCCACAGCTGCTCACGGCTATCAGCCTACTTACTGAGCATGACTTCATTTAAAAACTTGGTAAGCTAAGGGTTTCATCCTTGAGTTCTGAATACGATATGTTATTTTAAGACTCGTCAGTTAAATATAAAGGATTTGGTTGTTAATGAGGTTATTGTTTTGTGCAGGCTCAGACTCCATTTACAATGGGTGACTTCATGCTACGGCCGTGGGTTGCATAACCGGGTAAGCCTGGTCTTTTACCATGGCGTTCCTCCTTGTGGGTTGTTTGCACTGTAGGGTTTTGGTTTTGGAAGCATGGCTTCAATCATTGTTGTGGCTATTGGAACTCCTTTCGGCACTTTGGTTGTTTGATACCGGATAGTTGTGATGAAAGTTTGTTTTTTTTAAAAGTGAACAGAGGCTTGTAAGCCTGTTCTAAGAGGGAGGTTACGACCTCTGTGTTTAAGTTTTGTTACAAAGTCTGTTCTTATGAGGGAGGTTACGACCTATGGGTTTAAGTTTTGTTACAAACTTTTTTTTTTTTGAAAAGGTTGGGATAACTTCCAAGGTTTTCGAAATATATCTTAATATCGTTCTGCCTGTACACAGGCTTGTATAATGCTTGTTCTGTCTTTGTTCTGGACTGTGCAAATGAGTTGGAAATGGAATGCGTTATAAGATTTCTACGTTTATCTACTGTTTCTATGTAAATAAAAATAGGGCTACGGCCATAGGGAATCGTTGTAATTACCCTTACTATTTCTGTTGTATGTACTATCAGAGAGGATGGAAATAAATTTAAAAACTACAGTGATGATTTGTTTTTAAACAGTTGATTTTATAGTTATGGTTTTCTTCTGTTGATAATTGTGGAACAAATGAAACGTAATGTAATGATAAGAGAGCTCGACGATGAGCGAAGACAACTGTGCTGTATGTTTTAGTTTTGTTGAGGATTTAAATACCGTATTTGCCTCTACTGGAACCTCTTTATTATTTAAAAAACTTGGGATAATTTGGTTCGAGTGAACACACCTTCGTATTCTGGTTTAGTTACTTGTTTGGTTGTTTTGGAAATAAACTCTGTCAAGTTGGGGTTCGTACCCAGGTTAGATTATCATAACGTAAGAAATGGTATTCTTGCTCTGTCGGTTGTTGTAAAGCATACTGGGATAGATTCTATGTTTAACATTCTATTAAGTAGTGGAAGTGAGCTACGACCATGGTTAAGTCGTTGTAAAACTCTTCAATGTTTACATGCCTGTAACTTCTTGCATACCAGGTTCTAATCCGAAAGCACAGTAATGAAATTAGTTATATTATGGTTCTGTAGTTATAGTGTTTTCACTGTTGGTAGATAGGGAAAAACAAAAGAAAGATTTTATAAAGGGACTCGATAGATGAATTAAACTTCTGTTCTGTTGTTGCTTTGGTTATAAAAATCGTAACTAAGTTCTATGATTAAAGTTTGGTTGATAAACAAAAACCTGTAAATTTGGATAAGACAATGTTAAGCTCGGCAACAGGGTTCTTTTTTTTTATATATTTGTTTTAAAATCTTAACTATAATATCTACAATGAACGATTCTTCATGTTACTTCCTGCTAGGGTTTATGTTTAACAGATAATAATAGCTAGGTTATGCTTATAGCGTATAAACTATTGCATAAAATATGTATGGTGTTTCTGTATGAATTATAATTAAACTAGGTTATGATTACAGCTTATAAACTAATGTATAAGTATGAATGGTTTTCTGTATAAACTATAAATGCATTAATAATAGTAAAAACAAAGATATTAACTCATACTAACCATTCAGAAAATCACAGTGACTTCTAAAAATCTTACTACTTATATTCCGAGATATTCAATCTACTAACAGTTTAATTATCGCTTAAACATATTAACAGTAAACATAACATGCATTATTTCATCCTTAATGAACATATAGGAGTAAGTAGCAGAACCTGTCCTGATTTATGGGTAACAACAGCAATGGGAGGCTGTTCCTCCCTACCAACTCCTGGAGAGTGCCCAGACAGCACTTCTCAGGACCCCCGAGCTTGCTCTGGTCTCCCTGGCTGGAACTAGGTGTAGCAAAACAATTTACTCAGCCAAACAGCTAAACTGGAACCAAGTTACTGCAGCATCCTATATCAAACACTCCCTTACTGTATTTTCCCTCTTCCTCAATGGGACTCCTGAATATCATTCACCTGAATGTATTCTCCCTCCAGAACAATGCTGAACCCCCCAGCTCAGTTCATTGAGTACTATTTAAAAGATTGCCTAGGTCTTAGTTGGGTTAACTGTCATTAATGAGCCACCTGCTCAGATTCCACTTTCTTGGGGAATCATGACCCCAAAATATAGGGAAGTTGCCACCTGCAACTTAGGAAGTGTTTGAGGATGATGCCACCTGTCTTTTGCCTTTCCACCTAGTTCCATCCACCAGTTAGACCAGTAACCTCTTTTAACAGCTCTCCCATGCTGTTGTCTTCATAATTTATTTATAAATAATAAAATATTCAGAATTACATTCCACTTCTGGTGACTCTGCTGAGTCATCAATTCCTACTTAGCATTAAATTTAACATAATGTCTCAGGAATATAAAAAAATAATTACATTATTTTTTTGCAAAATTGGGGTATGTGACACCAATTGCCTCATAAAACCATCCCAAAAGCTACCCAAACATTCTAAAACTACTTTGGTTAGCATAATTGCATTGATAATCAATGTAGAGTGCAATCAAAGTCAATGGTCTTTTGTGGATACATGAACATACTCCATTTTTATAGAAATATTTTAGAGTGCTAGTTGTCCATAACGTGTTTAGATTTATTCTAATCCAAGAGATTCTTATTTAACATCAATATGGTGGAAATAATTGAAATGCCCTTTTAAACAAAAAACTTGGAGACTAATTGGGCATTAGCTTCAAGTGAAATCCCTAGAAAGCTGGAGGATTTTACTATTTAAAACAAATATGAGACTAATTGGGCCTTATCTTCAAGTGAAATCCCTTAGTTTGACAATGAACATTCGTCCATGCCAACAGTTTTTTAACATTCTTTGAAGACTACATCTCTACTTATGTATTGTTTTTATTTGTATGATAAATCAATCATTATCCTTTAGATGTACTATTGTAACCCAAAATAATACACTACATTTTTTCATCAATCTTATTCCTCTTTTGGTTTGGAACATGGAACCCACATTAGTTAGGAAGGTTTTGATGTATTTCCTAGTTTTAGTTTCTACAATAGCTTTAAAAATTATGAAACATTGTAAGGTTTCAAAAATTATCTTCAAGAAAAAATTCCAACATCTTTCATAAGTAATTATCAACAAATAACATAAAAAATGTATGCCACTAAGAGACACATCAAAAGGTCAACACAATAGTTTTTGAATTAATTCAAGAAAAAACTTAGCTCAGTTCAATTTTCCACAATTATTTTTCAATTTATGTTTCTTACCAGCTATATAGCTAGAGCATAAATTTTATGTTTCCTCTAGAGGAACAATAACATTAACTTTGATTTGGAGAGGAATTAATCTCCAAGGAATATAAATTGTAGATCAAATGTGATCCCGATGAAATTTTTGGTCCTTTGATATTTCGAAATATGAATGCCCTTTCAAATTAATAACCTGCTGGCATTTTGCTCCCTCCCGCCATAGCCACATTTCTACTCTCCTGCTAGAGCTTGCAAGGTCACCCGAGGCGCAGTTCACATAAGAGGTGGAGAAGGTTGCAGAGTTCACCACGTAGGTCACAAAGGAGGTCTAGGAATTCACATAGGAGGTCGAGGAGGTTGATGAGGCCATGAAGGAGGTCACGGAGGAGGTGAAGGCGGTCTTCGAGGAGGTCAAGAATTCACAAAGGATGCAATGCCTCCCAAATCAGTTAGTACCCATTTCATTTTCCTTTTGATTGATTGAATGCATGAACCCCATCCACGCCAATGAACCATCCACGCCAATGAACCCCAATGAGCCCCGGTTGGACACCCCAATGAACCCCCACGTGGACTTCATATTTGACAGAAATCAGATTTTGGGTTGTTGGGCTTCATATTTGATAGAAATCGGATTTCTTCTTCCCTACCTTCTCGAACCCTACATACAAAATTTCATAACCCTACCTTCTCGGGTGAATTGGTATTGATTAATGTGTTTCTATTTGTGCTTAGGTGTTCTTAGGCATGTTGGGCAAGGTTAGTTGCTAGTTGGGCATGTTATTATCTTGTTTAGGGATATATGAACCTTCCCTCTCAATGTTTCCCTCTCTAGCTAATCTATTTACCTTTCATATATCTATTATCCTTACTAATGAGACCCTACACTCCATTCTATTGAGGAATGTCTCTTTGAGATCATATTTAGATGTTGGTGGGTGTGTTAATGATTGTTGAAGACCATATTCACTCCAGATGTTGAGGATTGGATTTTTTTTTAGTATACTTAGGATAGTGGGGGAGTGTCTAATAATTAAATATTATTGATTAAAACCTTGGGAGAACTTAACTAATTTTGATTAAGTTGTTAATTGGAATTATGAGAGAGGGTAACGTGCTTCCTTTGGGACATCCACGTGGGAACCCAAAAAGGATAGCGCTGGGGAAAGGGAAAGAGCGCTGAGAAAGGAAGGGGAATTATTCGAACAATAGGATGAAAATGAATGGATTCCGAATTCACTTGCTGATACAGTTGCATGGGAAATCCTTGAGTGAAATTTCGACATTTGTAGTGAAGAGTATCATTGTGTGTATTTGAATTCACAAAAGTGGAAGAAAACTATGTTTTACAACCTGTGCTAAGATTGTATCCCTATGGTTGAATTGACCAGTCATTTGGAAATTTGTGCATGAAACCCCGAGTTATGGCAAAAAGTTTGTGAAAGATAATGAGGAATAAATGTTCAAATGTAAATAATGGCATGAATTAGATGCATGGTTTACAAATACCATGAGATGAGTTATAAGTACCATGATTATTTTGAATTGGTTTGTTATTTGTAGTTTAAAGAGATGATTTAGTTAACCAAAGCAAAACCATGAATTGGTTGTATGGTTTACAAAAACAATGGATTGATTTATTTAAGAAAAGTAAACTATTGTTATAATTCGTTTATTTAATTAGTTAGAATAATGAAAGAATATGATAACGTGGAAGGATGTTTTCCATTTCTAAGAATGAATTTATTCTAAAGAGAGAATTTATGAAGTTTAACTCTTCATGATATAATGAAAATCTATAGCAACGTCTGAAAGTGATATTCACTAAGCCTTGTCATTTAATGATACAATTTCATATTGTTGATCTCTAAGTTTAATCCTAAATTGGAACTATTTTTTGTTTATCAAATTTAAAGTTTGTTAAGCAAGTTAGAAAGCTTGTTTCAAATTGAGTTTTGGATTAAGTAAAAGTTTTGAAACTAAATAATGGGCTGCTGAAACTCCTGTAGCATGTTGCTGAAATTCCTGTAGCATGCTGCTGAAACTCGGTAGCAGTTGATGAAACTCCTATAGCATGTTGCTGAAACTCCTGTGGCATGCTGTTGAAACTCGCCAGCAGTTGCTGAAACTCTTGTAGTTTGTTGCTGAAACTCCTGTAGCATGCTGTTGAAACTCCTCTGTGAATTCAAACCATGTAATGACGATGGTGCTGGTGCAGTTGATGAAACTTTCCTTGACACAACTTTCGATTCAAAGGTGCAACAGTGATTTCAACAGTATTTAGTTGAACATCTATTGGATATAAAAACTAGAAACATAAGTGTGTCAATTAAGAAGACTATATAGGCATCTATCATTTTCAAGATGTTGGATATGACAACAGTGGTATTAGAATAAGTTATTGTGACCCTAATTAAAAAATGGTGCTATAATTCTATTTATGGTGGCATTATTGTGACTACAATATGGTGGCATTATTGTGACTACAATATGGTTTTAAGCAAAGATAAAATTATACCACAAGATAATCTACAAGTGCCACAAGTTTAGAAAGCAACCTATAAACAAGTCCCACAAGTTTAGCAAGCAACCTATAAACAAGTGCCACAAGTTTAGCAAGCAACCTATAAACAACCCCCTCTCTCACCCTTCTATCCAATGTCATGGAATTGTGATGATGTTTTGTGTTCAAAAGAGAGTACATTATGGGTTGAAATAAGTGTTTTATACACCTCATCGTCAATGGAAAATGCATGCTTTAATGCCTTGTAATTTTCTAATATGAATTCTGCATACCCAACAAGGTCCTATTTGAACTTTTTTCCCATGGTGCAGGTAGAACCAAACAGGTATTTGTCAGATTTGTCTTCCTCGGGCAAGGGGAGTTTAAGAAGACTAGAGGAAAATGAGACATCCAATAGGTCTACAAGAATTATATCAACTAGATGTCAAAAGATAAAAAAAATTCCATACACACATGGAAATATTTATTGCTGAAGGGGGGTCATGTTCCTATGATGATGAGACAATAGGCGACATTGAGGTGCCATTGAGGTACAAACATCTAGGGAAATAATGGGTACCCAAGGATCTTCCTCAACTAAACAAAGATTTTTGTGTGAATGAGAGGATATATAGAATTGCACCATTGTCATTGTTGAGATATTGTAACTTCAAAGAATATTATATTTGTACTTTATTATTCTGGAGATGTTTCATTCCTCCTTGAAGACCTTATTGTATATCCGGAGATGTTTATTCCTCCGTCAGATTGTGGTAACTTGGGTTATTAGACTTCCCTAGTGGGGGTCGGTCCTATGTGTGTTATGTGGGTCAAAGGGTTATTAGACCACCCTAGAGGGGTCGGCCCAGTCAGTTGTAGTGGGGTATTTAACCCATTGGTTAAATACGAGCCTACATGTTTTGTGTAAAAGACAAGTCGGAGTAGTGTATAAATAGAGGAGGTGTATTCCTCATTTTACACACACTCACTCACTTGAGAGTAGCACACTTGTGGAGGAGAGGTCTGCTATGGTGGAGGAGGAGATCATGTCTTTGGTTTGCATCTTTGTATATTTCTGGTCATCTATATTGAGGAAGCTTTGCTGGGTTTTCTACCCCATGAGGGTTTCCCAGGATAAATCTGTGTCTCTTGTGCTTATGCTGTGCTTGTTGTTTCTTCAGTGATCCTGTATATGCTATTATTGTGAAATGGAATGTGATGCTGCTATTTTCTGTCTTAGCATATTAAATCTTAACATGGTATTAGAGCTAACCTGAAGGAAGGCAATGTATGGCACTTACGACACTCGCTTCTCTTGCGACAATTTGAAGGTTAGGGTTTTATATAGCAAAAACCAGTCATCGTGGAAATTTCGCCATAAATACATTTTGGCGAAGGTTTAGGATCTGAAACCTTTACAGGTCGTAGATAACATCTCCAGGTATCTTGTGTCCAAAGGGCACTCTCAGATTCGTTGTACTTTGTAAGTTATGATCAGTACAGGTTAGGGTTTCTGCCTCTTCCAGATCTGAGTCAAAATCAGGTGACCTAGGAAAAAAGGTCATAACTTGGGCTAGGAAGCTCCAAATGAAATTTCGTAAAAAGTGACAGGTAGTACACAGACTATACTATCTCAAGAAACGTTTTCAGAAGCCGAAGTTCAACCAGTGACACGTGGCACGCCGTACAAGTTCGCTCTCCTATTTTATCCCATAAACAGGTCACGTTGCGACACTTGGCATAAATTGGGCTAGGAAGCTCCAAATGCAATTTCGTAAAAAGCGACAGGTAGTACACAGACTGTACTATCTCAGGAAACGTTTTCAGAGGCCAAAGTTGAACCAGTCACAAGTGGCATGCCGTACAAGTTCGCTCTCCTGTTTTATCCCATAAACAGGTCACGTTGCGACACTTGGCATAACTTGGGCTAGGAAGCTCCAAATGAAATTTCGTAAAAAGTGACAGGTAGTAAACAGACTGTACTATATTAGGAAACATTTTCAGAGGCCGAAGATGAACCAGTGACACGTGGCACTCTGTACATGTTCTCTCTCCTGTTTTATCCCATAAACAGGTCACGTTGCGACCCTTGGCATAACTCTCTCTCAGAAAATCCAATTGAGGTCAGACCTGTCAGGATGAAAAGATGACAGGTCAGGATACCATAGAAAAAGTTTTCAGACCCTGTGGAGCAAAAATTTCGGATTTATAGCAGAAAGAATCAGGTACATCTTTCTGTCAAAACAGAATTATTTTTGGAGCACCTTCATTCATGGCTTCCAGAATTTAGGGTTTCGGAGAAAGTTAGAATTTTTGGAATCGAAATCCACGGCTGAATGCTACTCAGGAAAATCAAAATTTAGAGACCAAGATCAAATTTTTTGGTTGGGTAGAAGACCGGGCTTGATCAAACCCCAGTTCGGGATTTTGATCGGAAAGATGGAAAATTAGGGCTTCAACAAAAGTTGGAATTTTTTGAAGTCTGTAACCACGGCTGGAAGCTCCTCAGAAAAATAAGATTTTAGAGACTTGGATCGAACCTTTTGATTGGACAGAAAGGTGGGCTTCATCAAACCCTAGTTCGGGTTCCTGTCCAGAAGATCCAGAAGTTTCGAAGGCAATTTTGAGGGGTCAAATTTTGGAGATTTCAAAATTGAAGTATGCTAGTTTGATCAGCTCAGCAAGACACATCCTTCCATCCATTCAGAAGTGTGAAAGTCAAAGATTGAATTTTTAGGGTTTCTCTAGCAAACCCTAATCAAGCTCTAGATCAAGTTTCAGGGGGAGTTGAGGCTAAGGCCTTACATAAGAAGACTACAAGAAGTCTCGACAGGTATGACTTAAGGAGGTTCAGGTATGTCTTGAAATCTGATTCTTGATTAAGTTCATAATGTGTTTGTCTTCATATTATTTATTAGTACAATCTTGATTAATGTTAGAATTGTCTTATCACCCTAGTAATGGTATGAATGCATGTGAATTATCGAAGACATTCATTGATTAGGGCTATATGATTGTACTAATGCATTATGGTGTTGTGTGAGGTTGATGTTGTCTGCTAACAAGATACAGGTACATCACAAAAGACAAATCAAGTTCCATGACCATGACAACATGAAGACAAAGACTCATCCATAATCTTTGTTCTACTTACGAGGTATGTATGACTTTGTTATATTATGCTTAACCTATGAGACATGCAGGTTCTAGCTCAGGATCTCTAAATCATTGAAGAGATTGTTTAGGTATGTTGTACATAACTAAGCAGGTTTACTAATCCAGGTATGTTTTCCTATGTCAAGTTAGAATCTTACCTTGTGTTAGGATCCCTTATATAAGTATACTTGGTGTGATTGGTTATGCTTATTCATAAAGCTAGTAATCAAGGGTTTATGCATATTATGTCTCTTATCTTGATGATTTAATTAACCAGAAGAGTACTATGATCAAACAAGAATATGCATGAGTAAAAGAAGACTTCCTTGAAACCCTGAATACTAATGATAATGACTATACATATTCAATATTATTTAGAATTAGAATGTTTTGATAATATTGAGAATATACTAATGAATGTATGTTTATGTATGAGATCATGATGATGACACTAGTGCACACTTGAGCATGCACAGTGGTACAAAATGAATAGAAGTTCAAAAGACATATAGAAGATCAAACGAGAGGCAACCACACAAACATAAAAGATAAGTATTTGAGTTGTTATTTGAAATAGTAAATGATATTGCTTGTATGCATATTTGTATTCCTAGAATATATCATGATGAGTGGAAACATTCATAGAGCATTAAAACAGTATACTACTAATATGCATATGATTGGTAAGTTGGACAAACATTCCATTGTTGCTTGTCTAGAATGAAACCTCTTTGCTGACATGCTGAGAGCTGTGCACACTCTCGATAGTATGTTCTGGTAGAGATGGAAGGCATCTAGATAGCCACTGTATGCATACAGAATATGGAAAAGTGTTGTGCCAAAGTATTTGTCAAAATAGTTGCATAACTATGTAAATGATATCTGTATGCATAATAGGTTATCATGACAATATGATTTGATGATTATGAAGTATTACTAATCATGTACTTAATTTTGATTTGTAGGAAAGATCATGATGAATGATGAACACTGAACAAACGATGGATGCTCAACAAAATATTTACAAATCAAACACACTATATAAGGCTTATGGCTAGAAGATTCTCCTAGAAAGAGGAAGAGAATCATGATGAGATGTTTGCTCCAAGTGGCTAGATAAGACCATTCTCTTAATGGTGTAATTAAAGAAGAAGTGTGAATCAGGTTCTGTATGGGTTCCCAGGATCGATAGTAAATTGATGAGAATACATGTGAGGATTGCATCATCCTTGAACACAAGTTCTAAAGTGAGCCATAGACAAGTGTCTCCGAGAAAGAAGAGGGATTGTATCATCCTTGAACACTTGTTCTAAAGAGAGCCGTAGATGTATGTATTCGAAAATGAAGTCCTTGGTGGACATGAGAGGATTGGATCATCCTTGGACTTCAGTCCTAAAGAGAGCCGTAGACATGATGTCTCTGAGAATGAAGTCCTAAATGAACAGGTAGGGGATTGCATCTTTCCCGGACCTCGGTCCCAGAATTGAGCCGTAGACTGATGTCTCCGAAAATTGAAGATAGGACTGCATCGTCCCTGAACTAGGTTCAAAATGTACGTGAGGACTGCATCGTCCATGAACTGGGTTCAAATTGTACGTGAGGACTGCATCGTCCATGAACTGGGTTCAAAATGTACGTGAGGACTGCATCGTCCATGAACTGGGTTCAAAATGTACGTGAGGACTGCATCGTCCATGAACTGGGTTCAAAATGTACGTGAGGACTGCATCGTCCATGAACTGGGTTCAAAATGTACGTGAGGACTGCATCGTCCATGAAATGGGTTCAAAATGTACGTGACGACTGCATCGTCCATGAACTGGGTTCAAAATGTACGTGATGGGATTGCATCGTCCCTAGACATGAGACTTGTCTTAAAGTGATAAGGACTAATCATTCTGTAAGTAGATTGGGATTGCATCTTCCCTAGACATGGTGAGGTGTATTAAAGTGATAAGGACTAATCATCCTGTAAGTAGATTGGGATTGCATCGTCCCTAGACATGGTGAGGTGTCTTAAAGTGATAAGGACTAATCATCCTGTAAGTAGATTGGGATTGCATCGTCCCTAGACATGGTGAGGTGTCTTAAAGTGATAAGGACTAATCATCCTGTAAGTAGATTGGGATTGCATCGTCCCTAGACATGGTGAGGTGTCTTAAAGTGATAAGGACTAATCATCCTGTAAGTAGATTGGGATTGCATCGTCCCTAGACATGGTGAGGTGTCTTAAAGTGATAAGGACTAATCATCCTGTAAGTAGATTGGGATTGCATCGTCCCTAGACATGGTGAGGTGTCTTAAAGTGATAAGGACTAATCATCCTATAAGTACATTGGGATTGCATCGTCCCTAGACATGGTAAGGTGTCTTAAAGTGATAAGGACTAATCATCCTGTAAGTTGATTCGGGATTGTATCATCCTTAGACATGGTGAGGTGTCTTAAAAGGATAAGGATTGATCATCCTGTAAGTTGATCTGGATTGCATCGTCCATAGACATGAGAGATGTCTTAAATTGAGAGGAATTGATCATCCCATAAGTGGATCAGGATTGTATTATCCTTGGACCTATGTCCTAAAGTGAGAGGGATTGACCATCCTGTAATTGGATCATGTGTGTTGCAGGGTATGCTGCTGTTGTGTATACTTGTATCGGTGTGGATACTTGTATTGATAGATGTATTAGTGAGAATACATGCTTTTGATGATAGATGTATTAGTGAGAATACATGCTTTTGATGATAGATGTATTAGTGAGAATACATGCTTTTGATGATAGATGTATTAGTCAGAATACATGCTTTTGATGATAGATGTATTAGTGAGAATACATGCTTTTGATGATATATGTATTAGTAAGAATACATGTTTTGATGATAGATGTATTGGTGAGAATACATACTTTTGATGATACATGTATTGATTAATGTACTTGTATGGTTGAGGATACTTATGTTGTAGATCGAGATGATCCAGATGCTGTAGATCGAGATGATCCAGATGCTGTAGATCGAGATGATCCAAATGCTGTAGATCGAGATGATCCAGATGCTGTAGATCCAGATGATCCAGATGCTGTAGATCGAGATGATCCAGATGCTGTAGATCGAGATGATCCAGATGCTGTAGATCGAGATGATCCAGATGCTGTAGATCGAGATTATCCAGATGCTGTAGATCGTGATGATCCAGATGCTATAGATCGAGATTATCCAGATGCTGTAGATCGAGATGATGTGACGATGCTGATCGTGTTGATCTAGACGACGATGTTGATCGTGTGATGACGATGTTGATGATTGTGTGATGACGATGCTGATGATCGTGTGATGACGATGCTGATGATCGTGAGGATTCATATATTGATGTTGCTGTAGCTGTTTGAGTGCTGCAGAAGATGAAGACTCACTACTGAAGATGTTGATGTTCCAGTATTGAAGATGTTCCAGTAACTGCTTGAGTTACTGATGATGTTGAGAAAGCTTCCAATGATTTATAGATGTATCACGTATGATGTTGATGACTCCTTGCTCGTGCAGATGCTGTTATAATATCCTTCTCGTTAAGGGGGAGTGTTGAGATATTGTAACTTCAAAGAATATTATATTTGTACTTTATTATTCTGGAGATGTTTCATTCCTCCTTGAAGACCTTATTGTATATCCGGAGATGTTTATTCCTCCGTCAGATTGTGGTAACTTGGGTTATTAGACTTCCCTAGTGGGGGTCGTCCCTATGTGTGTTATGTGGGTCAAAGGGTTATTAGACCACCCTAGAGGGGTCGGCCCAGTCAGTTGTAGTGGGGTATTTAACCCATTGGTTAAATACGAGCCTACATGTTTTGTGTAAAAGACAAGTCGGAGTAGTGTATAAATAGAGGAGGCGTATTCCTCATTTTACACACACTCACTCACTTGAGAGTAGCACACTTGTGGAGGAGAGGTGTGCTATGGTGGAGGAGGAGATCATGTCTTTGGTTTGCATCTTTGTATATTGCTGGTCATCTATATTGAGGAATCTTTGCTGGGTTTTCTACCCCATGAGGGTTTCCCAGGATAAATCTGTGTCTCTTGTGCTTATGCTGTGCTTGTTGTTTCTTCAGTGATCCTGTATATGCTATTATTGTGAAATGGAATGTGATGCTGCTATTTTCTGTCTTAGCATATTAAATCTTAACAACCATTACATGGTTTGGGGTTGTTTTGCATGGATGCCATAAAGGTCGGTTACGAAAGATGTACTGAATTGATGGAGTATGTTGGACCCTGTTACAACTACAAAGATTGGATGCGACTAGTCCAATATACATGAAGTGTGCACTGATATGGATTGTCTACAAATTATTTACAACTGAAAGACAAGGATCAAAATAAAGGAGCAATGATGTACATTGACGGAAGGCCAAAAGCTACAGGGAATATTGTAAGGTTTATAAACAGTACACAACCGGGGTCTACAATTAAGCAACCCAATTGCATATTTGAGGGGCATGAAGGAAACCATGTTTTTGTATGTGCCATTAAATCAATAGCTGCAGGGGAAGAGTTTCTTATTAACTATAATTTGAATCGATTAGGTACAAACATAGTTACTATGGGAGTGGTACATCCAACAAGTTACCCAACCTTTAATTAATGAATCTAACATCTTACATATTTTTCGTTAGTATATTGTTATAATTTTGTTAAATTTTTCTATATTTATTTCATAGGGTAGTGATCGGGGCATCTACCCGACAACTGGTCAGAGGAATACACCATCCTCGAGGCAACAAGTATACATCTTTGTAATTGTACAAATATAATATGAACACATTTTTTTTTGTTATGTTTTTTCATGAGTATATTCGTTTCGTTTAGATAATGTTATCTATATAATTGTTGCATAGTGATGATCGGGGAAACTACTCGGTTGTTGATCAGAGGACATCAGCCTCGAGGCAACAGGTATTACTGATTGTAATTGTACAATTTAAATACGATCAATATGTTTTCTTATTATGTTTTTTTCGTGAGTATTTTGGTTTCATTTAGATAATGAATTCTATTTTTTCGTCATCGGCTAGTGATTGGGGCTTCTCCACGGCAACTGGCCAGAGGAGTACACCATCCTCAAGGTAGCAGGTATACATCTTTGTAATTGTACAAATATAATATGAACAACAATTTTTTTTTTGTGTTTTTTCATGAGTATATTCTTTTCGTTTAGATAATGTTATCTATATATTTGTTGCAGAGTGCTGATCGGGGAAACTACTCGACTGTTTATTTGACGACAACTGCCTCGAGGCAACATGTATAACTGATTGTAATTGTACAATTTAAATACGATCAATATGTTTTCTTATTATGTTTTTTTCATGAGTATTTTGGTTTTGTTTAGATAATGAATTCTATATTTTCATCATAGGCTAGTGATCGAGGCATCTCCCTGACAACTTTTCAGAGGAGTACACCATCCTCGAGGCAGCATGTATACATCTTTGTAATTGTACAAATATAATATGAACAAAAAGTTTTTGTTTTTTGTTTTTTCATGAGTATATTCGTTTCGTTTAGATAATGTTATCTATATATTTGTTGCAGAGTATTGATCGGGGAAAATACCTGGCTGTTGATCATACAACAACAGCCTCGAGGCAACATGTATAACTGATTGTAATTGTATAATTTAAATACGATCAATATGTTTTCTTATTATCTTTTTTTTTCGTGAGTATTTTGGTTTCATTTAGATAATGAATTCTATATTTTCGTCATAGGCTAGTGATTGGGGCATCTCCCCAGCAGTTGGTTAGAGGGGTACACTGTCCTCGAGGCGACAGGTATACCTCATTGTAAATGCACAAATATAATTATATGAGCAATATATCTGTTTATTATGTTTTTTTGCGAGTATATTGGTTCCATTTCTATAATGTTTTATACAATTTGTTTTCAGGGAAGTGATCGGGGCAAGTCCCCGACCATTGATCAGATGAGTACACGATCTTCGAGGCAACAGGTATAACTCATTGTAATTGTACAAATATAATATGAGCAATATGTTTTTTTTTATGTCTTTTTCTTGTGTATATTGGTTTCATTATGATAATATTTATTATTTTTTTTTTTTTCAGGGTGATGATCAGGGAAAGTCCCCAGCTGTGGATCAGATGACACCAACCTCGAGGCATCAGGTATAGCTAATTGTAATTTTAGAATCTAACATGAGAAATATGTTTTTTATTATGTTTTTTTCCTTTGTCTATTGCTTTCATGTCAGTAATGTTTTATATATATTTTTTGTAGACTACTGATTCGGAGTATGATCCAGCATCAGAGCAATCAATAGATATTAATGTGGATGAGATCATGCGCGATGCTGACATTGGATCTTCTCTAGAACCAATTAAGATGATAGAGAAGACCTTAAAAAAAATTCATGAGGATATCCTTCGTCTGCTATTCATTCAACCACATACAAATGAGATTAGAGCAAATGTTGATGTTTTGGTAAAGAGATCTCAGGACTTCAAAGTAAGTTGCGGGGTATTGAATTATAGTATAAATTCAATTAGTATTTTATAATTTTTACTTGTATATGATGGTGGACTAAAATATGGTTTGTATTTACACGATTTTTTGTGCCCACACACTAGTGGTCAAGGTGGTGTTGGTACTAGTGATGCTCGTGGAGAGTCGTCACATGCGCAAATGACTCCCCTTGCATCTCATGTGCCATTGTTGTCGACTGAACAATCAACAACATATTCTGCCACACCCTCGAGGCCAGCTGCGAGTTCACCCACTAGTGGCCGGCGCACGACAGATCGTGTAGAAGAAGGTGTCGATGCAGAGACTAGTATTGATATTGCTGAAGCAACATTTCCTGGATCTTCTCGTGTCACTAGCACAGGTACAGTACAGACCATATTTTTGGTGGACGAAGATCTCATTCCCATAAATATAGAGAATATCCTAGGTATTTATACATTGTTCAAGTTATTGTTTATAATGTGATTGTAATATACTGATAAAACATTGTTTTTCAACTAATGATGGCATGATAGTTTTGTAGGAAATGATATTTTTAGAAACATCTAAATGATTTTTCATTGGAGATATTTGGGCCCACCATCCACACAAGGTGGGATGAAAAAAGTAAAAATTTAAAAGATGAGCTCACTAATCGCTTGGTTGGCCTGTTCGTTAGTGAGACCTTTAATCGAGCGGAGGTCCTAAAGGATGCTGGCCAACATATGAAGATTGTGAGGGACCAATATAGGGTTCATATATAAAGGAACCCTAGGTATGAGCAACCTCCAATGATTCCAGGAAGAGAGTGTAAATCCCTAGTGGAAGATGGAAATGCGACGTATTTTAGAAAAGAAGGAAAGCTACCACTCGGCACAAGAAGGTATGGAATACTTTCCACAATGTAATTATAAAACTTATGATTATTATTTTTTAGATCAAATTTGAAACATCTAACGTATTTCACCATTTTTATAGGTTGTCAGACACATCAAAAGCCACAAAGGCAAGACAAGAAAAAATTGGTCAGCACAAGCTAGGCCTGGTGGTTATTCCAATTTGGTGGCAAGAATTGTAAGTCTCAAAAAACTGATATTGCATCCAAATAATAAATTGGAAATTATTTTCATTTTATTGCAATGTAAAAGGTAAATTCCCGACGTTATGCAAATATGTAGGCCGACTGATTCAAGGAAGTGCCCACAGAGGAAGACTTGAAGCTTGGCTTCCAGCACGGCTTTGGAGCTGTTGTTGAATGCCAAAAAAGCTTGTCTGGGTAAACACAGTCTTCCGGTGATCCATCTTGCGCACAGGTATATAAAATCAATGTAGTTTAATGAAGATTTATTACTTGTGCAATCTATTCATTATAAATATTTTCCATAACATATTGACTCCATTTTGAGTAGGAAAGCAACAATCCACTAAATGTCAAGGATGGAGAACAACCAATCGAAGGTCATGATTCGAATCTTGGTAATGAATGTATTCATATGCTACAATTTAAAATATTGCATTGCAAATGGTGAATATTAATTGTACTTTTCCATGTTTCAAATTTCTAGTCTTCCACTTGGATTTTACTAGGTGAACCCTTTCTTTTGTAACTAATGTTGGGGTTGATTGCATGAACATGAAATGCTTGAATATCTGATAAATAATTGTTTTAGTTGGATTACCAAGGGCATGCTATACGATGACAATGTTTTCAATGATACTACTTGACTAAGATAGCATGAGATATCCTTGCTTGTGATGATCATCCTTTATCCTTCACCAATTGACCAAGATATCATAAGAGCGATACCAATGGTAATTCTTTGTTGCAGATGAACCACCAAGATAGAGTGTGCTGTTATTAATCACCAAGACATAGTGTGTTGCTTGTTGTAGTTCTATTGCAACAGTCTTCCTTAAGCCATGAAGTCTTGAAACCTTAGACCTCAAAAAGAGAACTAGCAAGGAAAATCGAAATCATAATGATAAATGTTGTTGTTTTTCTCTTTTTTAATTTTTTCTCAAAGCAAAAGTGTGTATCAGTCCATCCCACAACTACAATGATAGATGTTGTGGGAAAAGTGTCATTAATAATAGATGTTGTAGTTTTCTCTTTTTGATCTATGTTAGAAGGATGAGAGAAATAAGCCATAGGTATCCTTATCGAGATATTTTGTTCTTCATGATTGACTTGTGTTTGTTTTCCCAGAGGTCTATCACCAAATATTGGCTCAATGAACACATGCCAATGGCATAACTGAGTAGATGACCTGAAAGCACAAGTACTAGGTTTATTTATATGTGCTAGGACACTTAATACAAGGGTAATAAGTTTTATTTTAATGCAAATTATCTTTTTTCTGCAGTTACGTATTATGAAGGAAAAGATTGGACCATATCCAAAAAGGTCTGATGAATCTGACTATGCCATCTATACTTTCTAGCTCGAGAATGAGTTGGTGGTTTAACCATTCTTGAACTTGGAAATAGGCACTTCTTCCCCTCTGTTTCTTTTTATATATTCCTAATTTGTTTTGACTAGGTCCATTTCCTAATCAATTTCATGCGTAAATCTATGGTCAACAAAGGCTAGGAACTATCATGAGGTCAACAAAGAATTTTCCTATTATTTGCATAAATGTATGGTCCAAATGATTAAACTCACTGAAACTCCTGTAGCATGCTGCTGAAACTCACCAGCAGTTGTTGAAATTCCTGTAGCTTGTTGCTGAAACTTCTGTAGCACGCTGTTGAAACTTGCTAACAATTGATGAAACTCACTAGTAGTTGCTGTAACTAACACAAATATATTAAATACATGTTATAGTTATGTTATGGGTCTTATATTTTGGAAGGTTATTATATTAGTTGGGATGATCAATACCAAATATTCTAACTGAACACTGTATTCTGATCTGGCAAAGTCAAATCTAGCATATGGTTTCCTTCCTAAGTGGATGGTAATTTGGTCTTTATTTCCACTTATCTATTGTTATAAGACTATATACAAGTTAGGAATTCTTATTTGGTTTATAATTTTATCTTTGTGAGATATGTATTTAGTATGTAAAATGTTAAATTAGAACTATTGTGTCTTATGTATCTTGTATTTTTTGGGTGCTAAGTGACTTATTCTTAATGAAAAATGGTATTTATATGTTGTTAGGTGTGTATTAATCAAGTTAGGATATCTATCAAAAGCGATTTTGGGTGGTCAGGAACTATCATGAGGTCAACAAAGACTTTTCCTATTATCTGCATAAATCTATGGTCCAAATGATTAAACTCGCTGAAACTCCTGTAGAATGCTGCTGAAACTGCTGTAGCTTGTTGCTGAAACTCCTGTAGCATGCTCTGAAACTTGCCAGCTGTTGATGAAACTTACTAGTAGTTGCTGTAACTAACACATACATATTAAATACATGTTATAATTATGTTATGGGTCTCATAGTTTGGAAGGTTATTATATTAGTTGGGATGATCAATAACGAATATTCTAACTGAACAATGTATTTTGATCTAGCAAAGTCAAATCAAGCATATGGCTTCTTTCCTAAGTATATGGTAAGTTGGTCTTTCTTTCCACTTATGTATTGTTATAAGACTATATACAAGTTAGGAATTCTTATTTGGTTTATAATTTTATCTTTGTGAGATATGTATTTAGTATGTACAATGTTAAATTAGAACTATCGTGTTTTATGTATCTTGTATTTTTTGGGGCTAAGTGATTTATTCTTAATGAAAAATGAGAATTTATATGTTGTTAGGTGTGTATTACTCAAGTTAGAATATCTATCAAAAGCGATTTTGGGTGGTCAAGCATTATCATGAGGTCAACAAAGACTTTTCCTATTTTCTGCATAAATCTATGGTCTAAGTGATTAAGCACATTGCATTCAGTTACGAGAAGAGAAATATCTTTCATTTCAACATTGGTTAGTGAGAATTCCCAAGGTTTTTTTTTTTTAAATTCCTCACTTCCGTCACAAATTCGACTACCACTCAAATAGCTTTGACGAGATTTCTATACCCCTGACAGTAATTGTTGTCGAATTTTGTCTTATGGTTGTGGTTAATTATGTCGTATATTCGACGGCTACCTGGACGGTTATCCGACCCTAGCATAAGTAAATTTTGTTGACTATTCAATGAGAACTTTGTTGGTTAATCGACTAAGACCGTGTCGCAAAACCGACGTCCATTCAACTAGCTCCGACGAGGTTGATTTACCTTCGACATAATTTGTCTTCTAGAGGTGGTTAATTATGTCAGATATTTAACGGATTCTTCGTCGGTTATCTCACCTTGTTGTAAGTAAATTTTGTCAGATATTCGACTATAAAGGTGTCAGATATTCGACGTATAGCTTAAATAAATGCGTAGGTTATTCGACATTTCGTTGTTGGTTATTCGACGAGTCGTTGTTGCTATTGGATATCCGTCGAAGTTTTATCGACGTTTAAAAAAAGAAAACTTTGTCAGATTGGCGATGAAGTTTGGTCGAAAATCAAACATATAAGCCATCATATTTTGGGTTCAAATTTACCCGTGCCATATTTAGAAATGCATTATATTATTTACAATAGTATTTAGGTTAGAACAATGGATTCATCAACAAAGCTCCAAGGATTTATTATTATTCTCAAGAAGGTCCACCGTTATCTTTCTATTTGACCTCAGATTGTTTCTGTCTAGACTCTACAACAAGTTACAGTCTCTTCAACAATACAATTTGAGAAGAGGTATCCTTGTAGTTTAGAGAAAATGGTGGCAACACCGTAGTTTAGAGAAAATGGTGGCAACACCACAAATTTCACTCAACTCGCACACAAACACTTTTAAGAATTCAAGATATACTGAAGAACATGGTCATAACTCATGAAGAAGTGGAATTTCCACTTAAAGATAAGTCTTTGATATTGCGTTCATTTATCTCATCACAGATTGTGGTATGAAGACTTATTTCTCCTCATAAACATTGTCCATACGGTTTGGATTCCTAGGTGGCCCTCCACGCACAATATTGATGTTGGTCTACTTGGGCTGACCCAGATTTGGCAAAGTTATTTTAGACCCAACAAAATCCCCTTTCACTGGCCCTTTCGGCATCAACCTGCGAACATGCTGACGTCTCACCCGAAGTGAAGTATGGGGGGTTACAGAACCAGGTTTCTGTAACCGTGGTGATGCAGAGATGTGGTAAATGACCTCACAATGCGTTTCTCGCTTAGCATCTACTAAACATAACAATATCAACATGTGACTATGCACTTCGCATAGTATCAACAACCTACAGACTTTGCTGAATCACTCTTGTCTTTACTCTTATAACTACGCATTCATCATACTTAATGTTACTTCGCAACATTCATACACATGTGTTCCACTTACTTAACATATGATTCCCATTACATACATATGAAAGCAAATACATAAACATACCATAAATGAACACAAAACACATCGTAGATTCGTACAAATAACACAGGTATTTACGTGGTTCATCCCCTAGATGGGAGCTACGTCCACATGAACTATTCTTATATTACTTGGAAGGGTTAAAAGTTCCAGTCGGCGCACTTAGATGCAGACTCTTCTCTACAATATATCTCTGCGCACTCAGCTACAGAATCTTTTCCTCTCTTAGATCTCTCTGGTTCTAACCAACCAAATACCCAATAACATATAACATCTAACATCTAACCCTTCCTTATACAAAATTGCTCATATATATAGATGTGCTTGAAGGTCACATATTACCATAACTATGGGCCAACCCCCATAGTATCCTTAAACCCAAAATGACGTGGTTTTCCCGTTGACCATGCTTTGCCTTAACTTCACTGTAACTCCGTTGTCCTTTTGCGCCACTTCTTCTGACTCTGACGCTTGTTTTGATAGTGCAGTTCTGACCATGCGACTTTGACTCTATAGTGGCACGTTGTTTGAACCATTTCGATTCTTTACTCTCTACTCCTGTAGCAGTCAGTTTGCCGCTTCATCCTTAACTGCTTCAACTACCTTTGGTTGTCCTTAGGACTTTGTCTTTACTAAGGGGACAGGTCCATTCCTGTCAACTTCGCTTCGCTGCGTACCCTTCTTTCGAGAATTGTGGAGTTGATTCTCCCAAAACTAGTCAATGTTAGGCCTCGCCTAACTGTACTTTCACTATCAAAACTTCCTGTACTTGGGATACACCAAACAGGCCCCTAACAATTACTTGTGGTTCGTCTCCGAGCCACTTACACTGGGCTTCTTCGATTGTGCATCATTTGGGATGTTCATCTTCGCAGTGAATTCGTGAAAAGTTGTGCTCAACTTCGCAACTACTTCCTTAGTCTCTTGCTCGTATTCTTTGATTATTTCGAACATCATCGACGATATGGGTTCTTGCATTTGATCCTTTACTATACTCTCTGTCGTGCAGATTTCTTGCGATTTCTCCTCGATTTCTTCAGAGAGTGCCAGTGCTTCTTCTTGCATAGGCTGTAACTTCGACGAAGTTTCTCTTCCTTCATTTGTAGTGCCTTGAGCTCCTTCTGAAGCTCTTTTGTTTCTGTGAACTTTTGGATCCTTTACCTTGGAAGAAAATCCTTCATGGCCATGTTCATAAAATCAAGGTCCTTCTGCCTCTTCTGAACTTCATCCTGAATTTTCTGTAATTTGGGATCCTCTTGCAGTATAGGCCATACCTTAGTGACTTCTTCTAGCAAGTCTTGACACCTCGCAACTTCTGCGGAGATGTTTTCAGTTGAAGTCTTCAATTATTTAGCCCTTGCTTCTTTCACATCTGGAATAGTGCCAGGTTGTTGCCGAGACTCTAAGTCAACAATATTTTCTTTGTAACCAATCTCCATATCTTCCATTTTCGCTTTGAGATTGTACACGACAGCACCAATCTTAAGTATGGTCGCTTCCACTTCAAGCTCTTCTTCACAGTCTGGGATCTTCGTAGAGACTTCGGCTATGGTTTTCTTCAGCTTTTTCTACTTCTCTTGAGCATTTTCTAGCTCATTTTCCTTCAACATGCATTCATTCTTCAACTCCTTATAACTATCTTCCAGGATCAGATGATGGTTGTATGAGATCATATCTCTATCTCTAATTTATTCTACAACCTGCAAATGCAAATTATGCAGTACTTCGATGGGAAACATTCCCACGTTAATATCCAAATATGCGAGCCACTTCACACCTTCAGTAAGCTCATGATACGAGAATATCACGTTCATCGACACTTTTCAGACTAACCGGGGTCTCATCGTTAAAGCATGCGCTTTTATTTTTCTTTGGCTTGAATCCCCTGTCCTGTCTTTGGAGTCTGATTCCCTTACTAGATCTCTCTGGACTTGTTTTACTCTTGCCACCATACTATTCAGTTTTGCGATGCTCTCTATCATGCTCGCTTGGAGTTCCTCTTGCTTGTTGTCTTTTATTGCGAGCGTCTCTTCAAGGTGCCAATGGACTTGGGTTGTGATGCAATCGTAATCATCATCATGCAACTTTTCATCGAGCGGAGTCTTACTTGCTTTCTGCTTCTTCCTTTTCCATCCTTCCAACATGACTGTGTTGGGATTCTTCCCCTTCTCTCCTTCTGGAAAATTAGCATTTTTTTGCTGTTCTTGTCCTTGATCCTATTCCTCTTCTTGAACATTTGTTGGCTTGTCTTCTTGATTCTCGGTATTACTTTCATTTGCTCTTTCCTCTGATGTAGTGATCAATGCCTCTGGCGCATCAATCTTCCACTCGGGCGGCCAATATTTAATGATAAGATCAATATTCTGTGCATCTAGTTGGTATTGTCCCTCAAACCATTCTGGGTTATTTGGTTTTCTAGGATGAATGAAAATAAAGTGAAGGATGGATTTGAATCTCATCTTGTGAATATATGTTGTTGTTATTTCCTTAGGAATACGCGAAGTGCGCTTGATTACTTCACATAGATGCTCATAATATGTATACAACTATACATTATTTATCTTTTGTCTTTCCGACTTTGAATTGGCTCACATGTTCGCAAATATGGGTCCACGAAAATCTCCAGCGAACACCGATACATTTTGCTGATATTTAGGCTCTTTCTAGCATACGAATGTGATCAAGACTAACAACTAGCTATAATGGAATTAATGTCCATTGTCTTGCGTATATGCAACATCATCTAGGAACTCATTTAGAAGGTAACTTTCCCAATTATACTGGAGTCCATCCTTGGCCTTCGCAGCTAAGGAGATCGCAGTGGCCGACACCTCGGTCGGTCTGGATTTCCTTAGTAATTTTCTTGCGAGTAGCTGAACTGTGAACTTCGTGGAGACATCCTTGATTTTATTTTCTTGATATCCATGGGTTCCTTTTACCAAGCCAAATTCATTCTTCATCCTCCTTGCAAGTTCTTTATCTTTGTTCTTTCCTACGAATTCTACTGCAAGCTCAGTGTCTCTTTTGCTCAAGTGCGTAGTTCTGTAAATGAGGTCTATGTTGATATCAATCTTGCAGTCTAATCACAAGTAACCTTGGTGCATACATGAAAGCAATGTTCGCACAACCACTGTAAGCTCTGTGCTCCTGTCGAAATGCGGAATTCATAACAAATTCAACAATCCTGATGGATGCAATGGCACAATCCAGTCTTGCGCTTGAATTGTCATTTGCTTACTGGTTTCATCATAATGTCTGCACATATACTAGTCCGGATGAAACTATGGGTACTTCCTTTCATGCAGAAAATAATGATTTGAGAACTTGCATTCTAGAATCTTGCATATCAAATTCTCCTTTTCATGCACATGACTCATGTTAAATTTTGAGCCTTAATTCACAATACTCTAGGATCTTCACTGAGAGAATAACATATACAATATATCAATGCATAACAATCACAATAAGCATGACAAGCATTACAAGAATCAAAAGCATGAGAGACAAGAGACACAGAGTTTCCGTGGGGAAAACCCTAAGGTGAAAAACCCCACAACTTCCTCAGAGATAGAGAGAGCAATGGCTCAACCAAAGTACAACCAAAATACACTTGAGATAGTCTCCTAGAAGCAGATGATCCTCCTCCTCACTAGTGCACCACTTTCTGAGTGAGAGAGAGATGACTTTCCAAAATGATCTAAATAGAGATCTCCTGATCTCTATTTATACTAACTTGTTTGCCTAGTGACCTTATGGGGCCGACTTGTCTAGCTAGGTATATCCACAATATAATATATATTTCAGGGCCGACCCCACACATGGTGGTCTAATAACCCATTGGCAAGTACACACACTTGCGACACTTTTCAATCCACATGACGACACTTCATTATAGAGGAATAACACATCTCTAATAAGGGTACAATAAATATATATAAAATACATAGATGAAATACATTCCGAAGTTACATATACATCAACACTCCCTCTTAACTAGCAAGGTATTTCTCGACACAGATCTGCTAGACAGGTCTTCTTCTCGGTATCATCGTCATCGATGCATCGTCACTGCTGCTGCTATCTCAACCAATCTCTGACTCTACTCGTCATAGGAAGTTCTACAGAGCCAGTCCTTTTTCATACTGGATGTAGGCCCACCACTTGCAGGTCTTCATCATCGCTGGCCATACTGTGGAAATATCAGGACTTATTACATGCGTCACAAAACCTTAAAAGAGTCTCTTGACTAGCAAGAACCCTAAAGAGCATCCGAGGCCTTTTTCATCCTATCCAAATCTCCAGGACTTATTACATGTGACCCCACCACAAAACCTCGAAAGAGAATCCCAGGACTGATTACGAGCACAAAGCTCAACCTATCGGATCTCCCAGGGCACAAATTACATGTGGTCACCACAAAACCTCAAAAGAGCATCCCAGGACTGATTACGAGCACAAGGCTCAACCTATCGGATCTCCTAGGGCACAAATTACATGTGGTCATGGCAAAACCTTGAAAGAGCATCCCAGGACTGATTACGAGCACACGGTTCAACCTATCGGATCTCCCAGGGTACAAATTACATGCCATAGGACAAAACCTCGAAAGAGCATCTGCCATATATCCCAGGGCACAAATTACATGCCATAGGAAAAACCTCGAAAGACTATCTGCAGATCTCCCAGGGCACAAATTATATGTCCTCCCAAGAAAAACCTCGAAAGAGCATTTTCCAGATATCTCAGGGTAAAAATTACATGCCATAGGCAAAACCTCGAAAGACTATTTGCAAATCTCCTATGGCACAAATTACATGCTTATCTGCACAACCTGTTCCACAGCCACAGAGTATCAACCTGATACTCACCATACATCATCCTGATGTACACATGATCATCCTGATCATCATCATTGCAACATCTTGCTGTATGTCATATGGAGCAACATCCTGAAGCTCGTCATCCATGATCATCCTGATCATACCAAGTATCTACCTGATACATATCATCATACATGATCCACCTGATCATACAGTGTATCCACCTGATACAAATACAAATACATGATACATATCAACATACATGATCTACCTGATCATACAATGTATCCACCTGATACATATACATATACATGGTCCAAGCATCCAACATGATGCATATACAAAATACATACACATGATCCAACCGATCATATCCAGCATCAACCATGATGCGTACATACATATAAATGATCCAACTGATCATATACAACATCCAACATGATGCGTACATACATATACATATAAATGATCCAACTGATCATATCCAGCATCCAACATGATGCATACATACATACATATAAAAAAATGATCCAACTGATCATGCAAAGCAGAAACCATAACATCATCCTGATGCTCATCATCCAGTGCTTACATCCACAGCCATGTGAAGGATCCTCCTTCCAACATGCTTGGAATGGCTTTAGCAAATGTGTCCATCACTTCTTCCTCGAAGTGTCATCAATCCGAAGAACACCAAGCCTCTCTATGAAGTACTCGAACTTCACCTTGGCTAGTGGCTTCGTCAACACATCTGCAATCTGCTTGTTTGTCGCAACGTACAGGAGCTTCACAGCTCCTCTCTGCACCATATCCCTGATATAGTGATATTTGATCTCTATGTGTTTCAACCTGTCATGAAACACTGGGTTCTCGGACAGCTTCACACAACTCTGGTTATCACAGAAGATACCAGTAGCATCCAATGAGAGATCAAATAATTCAGACAGTAGCTTCCGTAGCCATACTGCCTCACAACTAGTTGAACAAGCTGCAACATACTCTGCCTCAGTTGTACTCAGTGCTACACAGGACTACTTCCTGCTAAACCAAGAGATCACACCTGATCCCATACTGAAGCAGCACCCAGATGTGCTCTTCCTATCTGCAGCACTGCCAGCCCAATCTGAATCAACATAACCCTGCAGGTTAAACTTTTGATTCGCCTCATACTTGAGCCCATAATCCACTGTACCCTTCAGGTACCTCAGAACATGCTTTACAACAACCAGATGAACACTCCTTGGATATGTCAGGAACTGACTCAATGTGTTCACCGCAAAGCAAATATCTGGTCTCGTGTTCGTCAGGTACATCAAGGACCCAATCATCTGACGATACATAGAGACATCAACCGGCTCAGATGAAGCATCACATAGAAGCTTCAGATTCGATGCCATAGGTGTGGCCATGGCCTTGCAATCCATCATCCCGAATCTCTTCAGGATATCTACTGTGTACTTCCCTTGACCAAGGAAGATCCCACCTGCACTCTGCCACACCTCCATACCTAGTAAATAATGCATCATTCCCAAATCTTTCATATCGAACTCAGCAGCAAGCTTTCTCTTAGTATCTGCAATCAATCTGTCATCTCCTGTTACAAATAAGTCATCCACATACAGGAGTAGAATCACAGGATTCCCTTCCTCAACCTTGAAGTAGAGGTTGGAATCCGCTTTACACTTGGTAAAGCCCAAACTAGATAGGAAACTGTCCATCCTGCCATACCAAGTTCTGGGATCTTGCTTCAAGCCATACAAGGCTTTCTTCAATCTGCACACATATGACTCCATGTCATGTATTTCGAAACCGAGTGGCTGCTCCACATATACTTCCTCTTCAACTACACCATTCAAGAAAGCAGTCTTGACATCCATCTGGTGTATTTTCCATTTCATTACTGCAGCCTGGGCAAGTACTGTTCTGATGGAAGTATACCTGGCTACAGGTGCAAAAGTTTCTTCATAATCTATTCCCTCTTTCTGAGAGAAGCCACGAGCTACGAATATTGCTTTGTATTTCTCTACACTGCCATCTGCAACATGCTTGATTTTGGAGATCCATTTGGAAGTCACAATAGACTTCTCTTTAGGTCTTGGGACAATGTCCCAAACATCATTCTTCATTATTGATTGGTATTCCTCAACCATGGCATCCTTCCATTCTTTCTTTTCTGCTGCTTCTTCATAACTAGAAGGCTCTTTGTTCATAATGTCATAGAGTAAAGAAACATAGCTAGTATGTGATCTGGTTCTCTTCTTTGCTCTGTGTTCTTCTTCTTGAATGCCAAATCTTTCTGCATCTTGAATGAGCTCTCTAGCCCATGCAGGTTTCCTCTTGTGAGAGTTATCCTCATGGGGTGGATCTACAGGTTCTTTCGGATCTTCAAACTCATGAACAACTTCTGGAATTGCTTCAGTCATGGTAGTGTCTTGAAATCTAGTTTCCTTAGGTTCTTCATAAACTTCGATAGGTGCCTTCATTGATTTGATGAATGCTGAGTTTTCATCAAATGTTACATCCTTGCTGACATCAATCTTCTTGAACCCTGGAAAGTATATTCTATAAGCCTTCGAGCTTTCACTGTAGCCCACAAAGATACCCTTCTTTCCTGAAGGATCTAGTTTAGTCCTCTTTTCCTTTGAGACATGAGTGTATACTGGACAACCAAATATTCTGAGATGGTTGACTTCAGGTTTATTACCAGAAAAGACCTCTCCTGGTGTCTTGTTGTCCAATATCTTGTGGGGTGTTATGTTCTACACATATACAGTTGTTCTAGCTGCTTCTGCCCATAGATGCATATGTAGATCTTGGTCATGCAGCATTTCCCTTGCTGCTTCCATGATTGTTCTGTTCTTCCTTTCTGGAACTCCATTCTGTTGAGGATTATAAGGAGCAGTCAACTCCCTCTTAATCCCTGAATCACTACAAAGCTTCTTGAAGTCACCTGAGGTGAATTCTCCACCATTATCGGATCTGAATGTTTTGATCTTCTTGTCAATTTGATTCTCCATCAAGGTTTTGAATTCCTTGAACTTATCAAACACCTCATCTTTGTTCTTCAAGAAGTATACCCAAGTATTCCTGGAGAAGTCATCAATAAATGAGACATAGTAAACATACCCACTCAGAGAACTGGATGACATAGGACCACATACATCTGAGTGGATGATTTCCAGGATGTCTTTTGCCTTGCTTTCACTGCTTGGGAAAGCCTTTTTAATGTTCTTACCTTTTGCACATCCTTTGCAAACACCTTCATGTTTGGTCTTGATTACAGGAAGACCCTCTACAACCTTGCTTGCAATTGGAAGTGCCCTATAGTGCATATGAGCAAGTCTTCTATGCCAAAGTTTACTTGGCTCCATGGATTCATGTACCATGGCATGTTCAGGTTGTCCCTTCAATTTATACAACCCTCCCTCTTGCTCTCCAATCACTACTGCATCATCTATGTTATTTCCCTTTGGCCACATTAGGACTTGGCCATCCACAAATGCAACCCTCATACCTTTTGCATCCAATGCAGAGATGGATAGTAAGTTCTTCTTGAGCCCAGGTACATAAAGGACTTCTTTCATCTTCAAAGATTTTCCAGAATCTAGGTTGTAGGAGGCTTCACCACTTCCTTTGATTGGGTATTGATAATCATCCCCAAGTTTCACCTTATGGAGTGATTCATGTTCAGATAGATTCACAAAAGATTCCTTAAACCCAGTCATGTGTTTGGAAGCCCCACTGTCAATCAACCAATCATTACAACCACGGGAGATAGTACTTGTGAGAGCAGAAATTAGAACATACTCTTCTTCACTTGATGAGTCATCATCACTATCACTTTCTGCCCTAGCCCTCTTCTTTGGGGGTTCATCATCTTCGGCAGCATGAGCATGATATCTTCTTTTGTTATTCTTCTTCTTCTTATTGAAGTTGTTGTTGTTGTCTTTCTTCTTCTTGGGACAATCTGAAGCAAAGTGTCCCTTCTCATTGCAATTGAAGCATCTGAGATCTTTCTTATCTTTATGATAATGGTGGTGTGAGAATCTTCTGTTATGAGATGATTCCTTCTTGGACTTGCCTTTACTGGCATGTGCTGTGAGAGCTTGATCTTCATTTCCCATCTTTTCTTCTCGGGCCATAATCCTAGCTTCTTCTTGAGAGCATTCTTCCCGCAATCTGTTGAAGGAGATCAACTTCTTCCTTACACAGATTCCTTGAATAAAGGAATCCCATGACCTGGGTAGGCCATTTAGAGTGGTCATCACCCCTTCACCATTCTCCATCATTTCATCCACTGCTTCCAGTTGTTCCTTGATCTGGGAGACCCTTGAAAAATAAGATTTAATGGTTTCTCCATTCTGAAACTTTACTCCTTTCAATTGGTTTCGCAGGGTCATCTTCTGATTTATGTTCTTCCCTTCAAATAGCTCGGTCAAAGAGTCAAACATCTCCTTGGGTGTCTTTAGAGAAGACACATGGGGTATGAGATGGTCTTTGATAGAATCAGCAATGATTCTCTTTTACTTGACCAAGTTCTTCTTATGCAATACCTTAGCCTCTTCATTCTCCAGGATAGGGATGTCTTCTTTTACATATGAGTCCAACTCATTCTCTTCCACGATTAACCCAATCCTATACTTCCAAGCTCGGAAGTTATCATCTCCTTCAAGCTTATCCTCAAGATTGGTGTGGTGAGACATCTTAAAGAGTACTTCAAATGGAAATAGAAAAGATTTAGGTCTTACCACTTGAAATGCTGAAAATTGGATCTGGTCCTGGATTAGGGTTTGTCGAAAAAACCCTAAAAATTCAAAATGTGAATTTCAATTTTTTGAAAGGATAGAAAAGATGCGCCTTGATGAGCTGATCAGCCTGGTGTATTCAGAATTTGAGATCAGCAAAGCTTTACCCTTCAAATTTGCCTTTTTGTCCTCCCGGGTTCACTAGGGAGAGCCCTAAATTAGGGTTTGAGTTTCCCAGAGATCTACCCAGCCAAAAATCTTGATCCAAAGCTCTAAACTTCTATTTTTGTAAGGATCTTCCAACTATGTCTTCAGATTTTAGCAATTCCTATTTTTGTGGAAACCCTAATTTTTAGGGCCAAATCTGAAAATGCTCAGAATTGAATTCTGATTGGACAGATAGATTCTCCTTGATGAGTAGAGTCAATCTACTATACTGCTTTTCCAAAATATGTGGAGAGAAACCCAATAAACAAGAAACTCAAGTTTCCGTCACTGCAAAATGTCTTCTTCTCAGGTTAGCTCTGATACCATGTTAAATTTTGAGCGTTAATTCACAATACTCTAGGATCTTCACTGAGAGAATAACATATATAGTATATCAATGCATAACAATCACAATAAGCATGAAAAGAATCACACGAATCAAAAGCATGAGAGACAAGAGACACAAAGTTTCCGTGGGGAAAACCCTAAGGTGAAAAACCCCATAACTTCCTCAGAGATAGAGAGAGCAATGGCTCAACCAAAGTACAACCAAAATACACTTGAGATAGTCTCCTAGAAGCAGATGATCCTCCTCCTCACTAGTGCGCCACTTTTTGAGTGAGAGAGAGATGACTTTCCAAAATGATCTAAATAGAGATCTCCTGATCTCTATTTATACTAACCTGTTTGCCCAGTGACCTTATGGGGCCGACTTGTCTAGCTAGGTACATCCACAATATAATATATATTTCAGGGCCGACCCCACACATGGTGGTCTAATAACCCATCGGCAAGTAAACACACTTGCGACACTTGTCAATCGACATGACGACACTTCCTTATAGAGGAATAACACATCTCTAATAAGGGTACAATAAATATATATAAAATACATAGATGAAATACATTCTGAAGTTACATATACATCAACAACTCGACATGGGCGGCAATGGGATCTCGTATTGCGGATTCTTCTTGAGTATCACAACTAGTGCATCATCTCTTCTCGGAGGGATGTACTCGGGTATCAGCATAATCGATGTCTGACGAGGTTGCTTTGGCGAAAACTATTTCATAGTTGCTGCGGTCTTCCGCTTCTCTGGTTCAATAACCTTTGTTTATCTTTCTGCTTCCGCTCTGGTATATTTCGCGGTGAAACTCTAGAGGTTCCCCCTCTCTCTGGGACTGCTTTCTTCACTGGCATCTTCATGATTCCTTCCAAACCAGAATGTTGGAATTCTCTTAATATCTCCTCTAGGATTTCTTGTTCAGACATACACTGTCAGATTACTCTTGCTCTTGACTGGTAAAAAGCTCAGAAATTACATGTGGTAAAAATTAAAAGTTACGGTAAAATCGGTAACTATGCGGTTCTTATTATTTATAGGCACAACGACACTAAGGCACTCCCAAAAATGACTAACTTAGCATTAAATGCCATGTCCGTTGGTGAAATCTTGCTTAGATATTGGTCCTTTCCCTTCATTTAATGTGTCTTCAATGGACAAATATGCCTTAATGTTATGAATAAAATAATAATAATAATAAACATCAACATATATATAAAATACATAATAATAATAATAATAATAATAATAATAATAATTAATAATGTATTTCCGAAAAGACATGGCTATTAGTGAAAGGGTATTCCGCCAAAATATAAATAACGGGCCCTCAATTGTAATTCATAATATATATTATTTATCATCTTGTATATAAATTCATATTTATGGATTATTTTTCATTTATGAAGTGGAAGTTCGAGTAAATGAGATTTTCTCATTATAGTGGTATCAGAGCTGGTTGCTGATCGCCATCATTTTTGGGTTTCCCTAAAATCTAGGACCTTGTCCAAAAATCAGGCCCTTGGCCCAAAAAAATAAAAACAAAAAAAAGGAAGAAGTAAAAAGCAAAAAGGAAAAAAAAGAAGTAAAAGTAAAGAAAAAGTAAAGAAGTAAAACCACATGTGGTTTCCCAAAAGAAGAAGTAAAAGTAAAGAAGTAAAACCACATGTGGTTTCTTAATAAGTGGGGTTGGGTTTATTCTCCAGCAACAAACAAAAAATGAGTTTTGAACTTGGGTGGGGAAGGTAACAATCATTCCTCCCAACCACCCAATCTACACCATTTTACAAATATTAAGGGGAAAATAAGATTAGAAGAGCATAAAAAGAAGATTTTTTACAAGAAGAATCATATTGAATATTGTTTATTATATAAAAAGGAGATATTGAATAAATTTCAAAGAAAACTCAAGAAGATGGGTTTTAATGTTGAAAAGAAGGGAAGGTTTCCTAGCACCTCAATGATGAATGTCTCAATACTATTTAGAGTTAAAGGGACACTTGCAGGGAAGGACGTCACCATTTCTATTGCCCCCGGTGAAAGAAATACTTATATTAGTGTTGAATTCGCTAACCATTTAGTGATTCCCGAATCAAATATAGGTGAAAGGCTAGACCTTTGGAACAATAATCAATTTCAAATAAGTGGATTAGAATTGAATGTTGGAGGTTATATGGTCATATCTCAATTCATTGTTAGTTCCTTTTGGAGCTTTGATGGTGACTTAGTTTTAGGGTTACCTTGGATTAAAACATTGGAGACCTTCATCTTAAATGCCAAAAATAAGTTTCTGACATTTTCCTATAAGCAGGAGAGAATCACATTTCAAGATATTACAATGAAGTCAGATTTATAAGCTCCAACATCTGAAGACTTCAAGGATATATCAAAGATGATTTCACAGGGTAATCAGAATTCAGAACAAAAGAAGCAAAAAGAAGTTGAAAATATTTTCATCAGTAAGGATGAAGAAATTACTCATTTGAAGAATCATAGTCAAGACTTGATCGCACAGATTAAGAAATTAAAAAGTGAAGAAATATCGCAAGAATAAATCCAAGAGAAATTCCACCAAAAGGAAGTGGATCTCCAAAAAGAATTAAATAAGAATCTATTAGAAAAAATGAAGAGAATTCTCGCTTAAAAAATTTGAATCAAGGGATGAATGAACAAATTAAAAAATTAAAAAATGAGAAGTTAGAAAATCCTCAGAGTTATTATCAACTAGTAAATTGCGTGAATCACAAACAATTGAAGTTTCTACAATGGTTCCACAAACGGCTCAAATGCCTTATCGTCATCCAAATCATAGAAGTTGATTCAACCAACATCAAACTAAATCAGGAAATAAACATTGTTCTTCTTATAGACAAACCAACTTCAACATTGAAAATGAACGAAAACAACATCAACAAATTTTAAGGGAAGCCTAAATTAAGAAGTTCTGTACAAGCAGTCGATCATCAAACAATTCCAATGAAGATAGATTTGGGATGGATCACTTCCCAAAAAATGCAACACATTAGTTCAACAATCCGAAGATTATACCGCCTGGTTTCATCAAGCATCATAGTTCCAAGCTCACAACATCATGAAAAGTCGTTACGAGCAAGAGAACAAAGTCATACCATAAACTATGCTTTGAGGACAAAGCATGCTTAAGTGGAAGGAAATGTTATGAATAAAATAATAATAGTAATAAACATCAACTTATATATATATATATATATGACCGCACATGTGTGGTTCATTGGCGGTTCACTTGATATGAAGTCACTTGTTGTAAATTGGAGGTCACGAGTTCAAATCACACCCGACTTTACCCGTGTCCCATGCTTGCGGGGTGTGTGGGGTATAGTGGTAGCAGGATTGGCTCCCTAGACCCCGTGTCGCACGAGTAACAACCCAGTCTCCAGTTGCCGATTACCCTAGTACAAATATATATATATATAGATAGATAAAATAAATAATAATAATTAATAATGTCGTTCCGAAAAGACATGAATATTAGTGAAAGGGTATTCCGCCAAAATATAAATAACGGGCCTCAATTGTAATTCATAATAAAATTTGGTCCAAAAGTACTGTATAACGACTACTTTCCGACAAAAACTGTAACGACTAGTTTCTTCTAGCTTCACTGACGGTTAGGTGAATGGAGAGGTTCACTTTGCATTTCCATTCTTCGATTGAACTTCACAACGCTACTCCCTTCTTTTACTTCACAACTTAGCTTGCTATGTGTGCTTCGCAACACATCTTCATATCTTGTAAACTTCACATTCTAACAAAACTGTTGTGTGCAGAATCTGCTCTCTGTTTTAGTGTCCAATTTCAACTACACTTGACACTTAAAAAACTTTCTTGCATTGTTTAAATTCTGTTCATAGGAGTAGGGCCATCCTGTAAGGCTTTAGTCTACTCCCATTGACAAGACCTTGCAAGTTTTCACCAAGTAATGTGGCTAGCTGAATTGCTCCACCATTAGTAACATGTTTGACAATGTATGGCCCTAACCAGTGCATTTTAATTTTCCAGGAAATTTCGGAAATTTGCTATCATAAAGGAGGACAAGGTATCCTACTTGGAATAACTTGTGCTTGATGTGTCTATCATGCCATACCTTTTCTCTATTTTTCTGAACTTATTGGTGGAAATCTGCAATGAAGCGGTCTTCCTCCAATCCAACCAACTGTAATAGTCTTTCACCCATTGTCTCATTATCAGACTTATCTGTGAATGCTGCAATTGTCAAGCTTGGTACTATGTAGTGTCGGTATATTTCGGGTTCACTCGAAGCTTTGGCATTCATAAAATTGGTTCTTTAGAAATAAAATAATATTTGATTAGGTCTCTAGGGTACTCTCCATCTTTTCTATCCATTGGTCATACATATGGACCTTCTCCTTCAAGTTCTTTTTATCTTCTTGCAGTTGAGCATTGATGGATTGCAGGTCTTCCAACCTTTATATATTTCCTCCTTTACTCATGCTAGGTCTGTAAAGTTATGGAAATTGTGTCATGATAAAGGATTCAACTACTCTGATACCATATGATCTGTAAATGAGGGACTTATAGCCCACTCGCTTCACCAACATGGATACTCTGCGCAAATTAATTATTGGTCTTTGTTCTTAGTCTTAAGGTTGTTAAGCCCCTGGGCATGACAACTTCCTGTCCATATGCCAATCTGAAAGGTGTATGACCTGCCAACTTTTTACAAGTTGTTCTATAGGCCCATAATACTGTTGGTATTCTAAGATCCCAATCATCCTTGTTTGTATTGCATACTTTGGTCAATGCATTCTCCAATACTTTATTAAAGGCTTATACAATGCCATTAGCTTGTGGATGATATGGTGTACTCTTATGATGGTAGATCTGAAATTCTTCTGTCAGGGATTCTATAGTTTTGTTCAGGAAATGGTTTCCCTAGTCACTCATCATAATTTTTGGACATCCAAACCTTGTCAAGATGTTCTAAAAAATGAGCTGTGCGGATGTAATTACGCTACAGTCCTTCACTGGTTTTGCCTCTGCCCATCTGGTTAGATAATATGTAGCTGTAATAATGTATCTCGAGACAGTTCTCTTCCCTGGTGGGTTAATAGGTCCCACAAAGTCGATAGCCCATTTATCAAATGCTTGCAAATTCAATTGTGGCATCAATAGCATTTCATCTCTACGAGATGGATTCCCTGTTGTCTGGCATACATCGCAATTCCAATAATGTTCTTTTGAATCTTTGTGTATCGTAGGCCACTACAGTCCTACTCTCAAAATATTCTGTGCAGTAGATTTCCCTGCATAGTGTCCTCCAGATACACCTGAATGTGCTTCAACAAGTATGATAGGTCTTTCATGTTCTAGTACGCATATACATAATACTTCATCTGGTCCCAGTTTGTATAATTGTCCTATAATTAGGGTAAAGTCAGTTGATCTTACCATAACTGTTTCTTCTGCTGCATAGTAAGTTCTGTAGGTGCTAATCCTGTAGTTAGAAATTCTACAATATCTCTAAAGTAGTCATCTGCTATATGGATAGCGAACAACTACGCATATGGTAGATTATCCTCCAAATTACTAGGTTCTTCTCTTGACTCGATTCTTGAAAGATGGTCAGGTCCTACGTTCAATATGCCTGGATTCACAATGATTTCAAAGCCATATTCCTGAAACAGTAAAATCCATCTGCATATTCTTCCCCCTAACATTGGTTTATTGACCAAGTACTTCAAAGCTGAATGGTTAGTGAACATTCAAAAATGTGAACCTAGCAGATAGTGTCTAAATTTATGCAATGCATACACCATAGCTAAGCCTTCCCTCTCTGTTGTGGTATAATTCTTTTCTGCTAGAAAATGCGATGGGATGATCGATGCCTCCCTCACCCGGTTCTTCTAATACAATGCCAAGTACTATAGATGAATAATCTACATGTACATGGAATGGATTATTCCAGTCAGGAAAGATGACAATAGGCGCTGTAACTATTTTCTCTTTCAGTGTGTCCAATCCTTTTTGGAAATATTCAGTCCAATTGTACTTCACTTCTTTCTTCAAAAGTTTCTCCATAGGCGCAGTGATCTACAGATATCCTTTAATGAATTTTCTATAGTATCCCGTGTGCCCCAATGTAGTGTGTAGCTGCTTAACTGAATTAGGTGTTGGAAGATTTACTATGATTTCTATCTTTGTTGGATCAACCATCAATCCTTGCTTACATAATATGTCTCCCAACATAATACCATAGGGAACACAAAAGATGCACTTCTTCAGGTTCAAGGAAATATGATACTGTCTACACTTTGCTAACATTATTCTTAAGTTCGCATGATGGTCCTTTAAAAGGAAAAATACTATCCAGTCATCAAAATAAAATTCTAAGAATTTATGAATATAATCCTTAAATGCAACTACAACCACTCTTGAAAATATAGTAGGTGCGTTTTTCAATCCAAAAGGCATAACAGTGTACTGAAATGATCCCCATTCAGTAGAAAATGTAGTCTTGTGTCTGTCTTCTATATCAATTATGATCTGATGGTATCCCAAAAATCCATCAGTGAAAGAGTATGCCTCCTGTCCATCTACATTATTTAGCACTTCATCTGTGAATGGATTAGGAAATGGTTCATGCAGAGATGCATCATTCAATTTTCTAAGATCCACACAAATTCTGATTTCACCTTTAGCTTTCTTGTCTTGAATTACCATGGGACTTATCCATTCTGATTCTTCTACTGGTTCAATGATTCCTGCCTCAAGCATTTTATCAATTTATGCTTTCACTCTTTCTTTATATCTGAGGTTTAGTCTATAAGTTCTTTTCTTAATAGGCTTCGCATCAAGCTTGAGAGGTATTTTCATAACTCCCAAATCACCTAAAATGCCTTTCATTTCAGAAAACTTGGTAGGGAACAAATCTTGATATTCACGCAGTAGGTTTGCTATTTGTCCTACCGTTTCTTCATCCCAGTAATCCCCAATGGAAGCGAACTTTGGTTCATCATTGGTACTAATATTGATCTTTCTGGTCTTCACAGGGTTACTCAGATCTGGAATTTCCAAATCAGGTCCTTGTACATCACGTTTTCCTTCAGACTTGGGTATATTCACATCATGAGGGTCTTCATCTTCATCTTCGTCTAGTGTGAAGTTATAACATTCAAGGGCATGTTCCAACTGTATTACCCAATTTGGTTGCTTATACACATGCAACGAGACATCATCAAATATCTTCTTTTTGATGATTTGTAAAACCTCATTGACGCTTAGACAACCATCCTCAAAACTGAAATTCGATTGAAATTTCTTTATCATCATGTGCTAATCTGTTGTGCCTTTTCCAAGTTCTGCTTCTGTATACCAGTTCTTTGGTATTTGATCCAATGTGTGCACAAACATATGAACCCATTCTGTTTTTGGTATATGTATCCATGATTTCAAGCAAGACTCTATATGATCTCTAGGATCAGTTTGTCCATTGTATTTTGCTTGTACAACCTCAGTTTTTTTAGCAAATCTGATTTCCATTAAGTGCTTACATTCTTCCCATGTGTTCAAGTTGTCTTTGTGCGCATCCCACCACCTAGCATGTGTAGCTCGCAATGCTATATCTAAAGATGCTAGATTATGTTCATCTGAAATTGATGCTAAATATTCATGAAGGAATGCATGGATATTACCCAAACCATCATAAGTAGGAATTGAACTTACCTCTGTTCCAATCCAATGCAGTGAATTCGTTATCTTCGCACATCGTCTAGCTAATACTTCATGCATTCGGATTTGCCAATTCTCTGGTCCTGCGTCTGATTCTGATACGCACGAACTGTCACATCTCCAGCTCAACGTTCCATCATCTGTAGGGTTAATGTAATATGTTTGATTCACTGTCATCTTGTAGATATTATCAAGTTCTTGAGCTTTGCATTCTTCTCTTATTGGTTCAACATACCTTGTTATTTGTGAAGGATCCAGGGGTGCAATAACCCTGATATCTTGTCCTTCAAATATCATTTGTTTTTTCTTCAATTTGATAATTGCGAGGTTATCAATTTCCCAGTCAATCCCCAATAATGCAGGATAAGGATTGCTGTCATCTATGATCTCAATAACCTTAAAGTCTGTTTTACTTCACACTCCATCAATGTTAACATGAATGCTTGACAATCTCCCAAAAGGTATAACCTTCTGCTGATTAGATAATCTCAACTGTATAGGAGACCAAGATAACTTTGGCTTCCCCATCTGTTCCCATGTTTGTTTTGTTAGCACGTTCACCTCTAAGCCTAGGTCAAGAATGACCTGGTTCATTTCAAAATCTCCAATTTGCGTGCTTAGCCTCATTTCTCTTCCTGTCCTTCTATGGTTCTTAATGTGATGGAATTCTCTATGTGCATCGTTTACTGTATTACGCTGTTCGTAGTGTCCCAACATGTTCTATAATTATCCTAAGGCATTTTCGTGTCTCAACATATTTATGTAGCTTTTGTAGAAACCGTGTGATAGGACTTGTCTATTCTGGCGAAGTTCGCGATCCATCATACGAGGTCGGCATATCTAATACAAGTGTCTGATCACTTCACAATTGGATCCTTGTGGTCGAAGGTTCTGAGTCCTGAAATCATTTTCTTGCTTCCATGAACAACTTTTTTTCTTGGTTAGGGTTGAATGCAAGCATTTTTCCAACTGCTTTTCTCACCCAAGGCCCATCAGTAGGCTTTGTTCTTTTTATGTGATCGTCAGAAGTCGAAGCTTCATTCATCATGTCATTCCCTATCAAAGCTCCACTTCGCGTCACAACATGGAAATTGCGATCTCCATTTCTTTTCTCAGTTGCGATCATCTGACTATTCTAATTGTGTCCTTCTGGTCTTTTTTCTTGCATTTTTCCTAGCAAAATGGGACATGCTTCAATGATATGGTCAAATGATTTACAATACTTACAAGTAGTGTAATGGTTCTGACAGACTCTTGCTAAATGTCTAGGTTGAGTGCAGTTATAATAGACAATATGACCTCTTCCTCGTCCTTAGCCAGTGTTATGTCCTCTTCCTCTGAATCCACCACGTCCTCTATATGTGCCTTGATCATACTGCACATTTTCATTATTGTTATATGGTCAAATGATTTACAATACTTACAAGTAGTGCAATGGTTCTGACAAACTCTTGCTAAATGTCCAGGTTGAGCGTAGTTATAACAGACAATATGACCTCTTCCTCGTCCTTGGCCAGTGTTACGTCCTCTTCCTCTGAATCCACCACGTCCTCTATATGCGCCTTGATCATACTGCACATTTTCATTATTGTTCTGTGTTTCCCCTTGGACTCTGTAGACATCATGTTTTCTTTCTATCATGAGGTCATATGCTCTACAGTTGGTATCATCATGGCCAAATGACTTACAAGATGCGCAGTACAGGTTCTTTTGTTTCTGTACATACTTATGAAGTAGGTAATAGTCCTCTCGGTGATGTCCTCTACATCGTAAAATCTCACACCACGGTCCTTGAGGTTGATTTAATGGATTCTACGCCCCACTAGCGAGGTAATCTCTGAAGACATGACAATGCTCCTTGGAATGTCCTTCTCCTTTACATTTAGTACACCAAACCTATTCTCTTATTTCTTTTCCTTGCTTCATACATTGTAACTGTAATCTCAGGTTTTCTATCTATGTCTGTACTTGTACCATTCCTGTGCTGGTTTCTCCGATGGGAGAAGCTTCTAGCTTCATCGCAATTTCCAATGCTTATGTTTGAGAGGTTACCTTCTATTGCATCAATGACAATATAATGTGGGGCAACAACGCAACTATGAAACATTCTTGATGCTGTTGCAGTGCTATTTAAAAGCTAACTTGATCCAACAAGGCTTTGAATTTTTGATTAAATTCCCACATAGTCTCATTAGGTTTCTGTTTTATTTCTTTTAGATTTGTAATGCACTGAGATTCTGACTTAGGCGTTTTAAATTCTCTAATCAGCGTAGTTCTGATATCAACTAATGTTCTATTCTGTCCAACAGAATATTTCATGAACCATGTTAAAGCTCTGTCTCTGAATTTGGTGACTAATTGAGCTTGCTTTATAACATCATCTTGTACTTGTTTAACATTCCAGACAGCATCACAAAGAAACCAATGTTTCTCTGGATCTTCTAGACCAGTTCCTTTAAAAACAAGTAGCTTTATGTCGTCTATCATCCTTCTTATAGGAAGTATGGAGTTCTGAAACAATGGAGGTACACCACTACTTGGCTGATTCTAAGTGCCTGCTCTTGCAATATTACTACTACTAGTGTTCTACGAACTAGTAATATTTCTTTCCTCAAATATAGGTTTCTACGGAGTAGTAGACTGATACCCAATACGTCTAGGTTCTGTTTCACTACCAGACTCAGCTTGATATGAATTTCTATCACTTCCTAACTCAATTTCTAGGAATCTGCGAGGTTCAACTTCACGAGACCTCTTTCTAGTGATAAATTTATATCTTTTTCCACTACGAAAAATGCCAATGTCTTTTTCTATGTCACTATCTGCGTTTTTGAACATTACAGACTCAAACCCTAGTAATATGATTGCATTTTTAAGATACCTTTTTAAGCTAGTAACATTTTAATGCATAAACTCAGGTTTTTCAGGTACATACCTCTAAATCCTTGGAAAAAATATCATTTTGCTGCGCTGTAAGACTTCGAAGTGTCCACAACAAACTCTGTAATATAGCCTTCCAGTAAGATATCCAACCTAAAGTTTACTACTCTTGAAATCTGGTTGTCAATCCCTTTAAGCCTCTGAATCAAATATGGATTCCAAATTGGTTCTTCACCCTGAAAATAGTTTTTCCGTTCTGCTATCCTCGATATCCACTCATGTAGCTCATTAGAAAAATATGTGAAGAATAATTCGTGCAAGTGAGTGAATATATACCTCTGCAACCATTGTTCTATTGTAAGACGCAGATGTTTGTTTTCTTTCTTCGCAAACTCACGCTCTGTCGGGATGACCTAGTTCTGTATTTCTTTCTTCTCTGGATTCCACATCAATATGACATATCACCAAAATATCAGTTCAAGCACAGGACAAAACCATTTATTGGTTCACTTCTCTTCTAGGATGACACATCAACATCGCACATCACCGACATGACAAGTCCAAAGTCGGAAACAAAACCATTTGTTGGTCTGCTTCTCTTCTAGGATGACACATAAAACTCGCACATCATCGGCACGACAAGTCCAAAGTTGGAAACATAACCATTTGTTGGTCTTCTTGGGCTGACCTGGGTTCAATGAATTTCTTTTAGACCCAACAAAATCCCCTTTTACTGGCCCTTTCGGCATCAACCTGTGAACAGGTTGATGTCTCACCCGAAGCGAAGTATTGGGGGTTACATAACTAGGTTTCTGTAATCGTGGAGATGCAGAGATGTGGTAAATGACCTCACAATGCATTTCTCGCTTATCTACTTAACATAACAATATCAACATGTGACTATGCACTTTGCAGTTATCAACAACCTACAGACTTCGCTGAATCGTTGTTGTCTTTATTCTTATAACTATGCATTCATCATACTTAATGTTACTTCGCAACATTCATACACATGTGTTCCACTTGATTAACATATGATTCCCATTACATACATATGAAAGCAAATACATAAACATACCATAACATGAACACAAAACATATCCTAGATTCATACACAAAACACAGGGATTTATGTGGTTCACCCCCCAGATGGGAGCTATGTCCACGAGAACTGTTCTTATATTACTTGGAAGGGTTAACATTTCCAATCTACGCACTCAGCTGCAAACTCTTCTCTACAATAGATCTTTGCACACTCAGCTGCATAATATTTTCCTCTCTTAGATCTCTCTGGTTCTAACCAACCAAATACCCAATAACATCTAACATCTAACATCTAACATATAACATATAACATCTAACATCTAACCTTTCCTTATACAAAATTGCTCATATATATAGATGTGCCCAAAGGTCACATATTACCATAACTATGGGCCAACCCCCATAGTACCCTTAAACCCAAAACAACGTGGCTCTCTTGTCTACCACGCTTTGCCTTAACTTCGTTGTAACTCTGCTGTCCTTTTGCGCCACATCTTCTGACTCTGACGCTTCTTCTGACAGTGCAGTTCTGACCGCGCAGCCTTGAATCTATAGTGGCGTGTACTTTGCACCATTCCGCTTCTTTACTCTCTGCTCCTATAGTTGTCGGTTCTTCGATTCATACTTAACTACTTCAACTACCTCTGGCTGTCCTTAGTACTTCGTCTTTACTAAGGGGATAGGTCCTTTCCTGTCAAATTCGCTTTGCTTTGTGCCCTTCTCCCGGGAATTGCGGAGTTGCTTCTCCCAATACTGGCCAATGTTAGGGCTCGCCTAACTGTACTTTCACCATCAAAACTTCTTGTACTTGGGCTGCCCCCAACAACTTAGCTCCACATTCTGGCATAATTTCATAATGCAACTCCTCGCTGCTTGCTCCATGCAAGTCTTACATAGCAGCATGCTATTTTCTCCAAGTGATAGTCTCCATGCTGCTCGCTCCATTCTCCTTGTGGCTCCACACGTATGGATTAGGTTTTTTCTAATTGCTCATACAGAGGTCAATAATGCCATCCCATAGGTCATGCTTAAACTTGTTCGACACCTTAATGCTAGAGGGAAAACACTGCAATATGCAACAAGATGGATGCAGGTAGGTACCATGGAGAGGAGGTCCATGCCAATGAGGGAGAGGGAGGTCCACAATGGCGAGGGAGAGAGAAAACAATAGTATGGAGATTAGGGTTTGTGTAATGGTGGAGACAACTCTCAGTTCTTCGTATTGCGTTGGTCCTAAGTTATGGTTTTTGAGAGAGGAGAGAGAGAAACGCTATGATTTATAGGTTTTCAAAGGACTGATAAGCAGACTGACAAAGAAATGAATAACAGATTTGGGGATATGGCATAACAGAAGGCAGAATACCATGATAGGAACACAAACAACATGAGTTATGGCAGGACTCTAAGAAGAGGCCATGGGGATAATAATTTCTTTGATACAACTGTTGGGCTACCTAAGTAGGCAGACAATCAAAGATAAGCAAACATAATCACATCCATAGATAATTAGGTGTGAAAGTACATATTTATATAGTATAAGGTGACACTTGGTTTTCATCTTCCAATCTATCTCTTGGACTCCTCAAGCCTATTCATCTTCACTTAACCCTAACATATTAGGTTCTAGTAGAAGCATAAGGTGTAGTGTTCCCAATCTCTTCGTACCCCTCGTCGATTGTGATAAAATTATGGGAAAGAGGTCAATTCCTAAGAAAAATCAATAACCCATAGATGGATGGCATCTAATTACTACTAGCATATTGACATCCCCCACCTAACGCTGGTAGGTGTAGGGGAGTCCTCTTTGGAATTAATGGAAAACTAGAACTAAGCTACACTTGGGGACTTGGGATAACAATCAATAACTAAGCTGATATACATGCCATATTCCTTGGAATTACAAATTAAGTCAGTTATGATATTTGGTGATTCCTCCATAATCATCATCTTAGGAATAAGGGAAAGGCATATCAAAAGCACAACAATATCTAGAATGTTACAAATAGTCCATGACTTCCTTGCCTCCTTGGAGTATGTTAACATTCTCCATATTAGAAGGACAAACAATTCTAAGCCTGATAGTATGGAAAATCAAGCGGTATATTTGGATAGGGGGGTCTTGATAAAAGAATGGGGGACCCCCCTGCGATGTTTTGGATTCCTTAAAATTTCATATATATATGGCTTCATTGACTTCTCATTTCATTCTTATGAATTTCAACCATCACATTAACATGCAAGGTGGATTTTGGATGAAACCATCCAAGTGTCAAAGGGATGAACCAAGGTTTGCATGCCATAAATGCCATAGAAATGGGTGAGAGAGATATATAACTCTACCTTGTGCCTATTGTAACTTCACACATTTGATTTTAGGTTCATGCAAGGGTGAATTTATTATTTCCTATATGAAGAAAAGAATTGAAGGTGGGATAATGTTGACAATTGATAGTTTTGGAGTTCTAAATTTCATGGAAGATGTGAGGAGGGAAAGGTTTTAGGAACTTTTGTTTGTCTATGGTTGACAATTTGTGATGCTTATGAATATATTTTGTGTGGGGGTAGCTTTGGATATTGAGATATTTAAATCACAGTTTGTTGGCAGTTTCTGACACATGAACATTTTTTACAAGGTTAGGTGGACCTATCTCTTCTTCTTAGCTCTCATTTTGGCTCAATATTTTATGTTTTTTTTTTAATATTTTGGATAGGATGTGCTATCCATAAGGTTTGCACCTGTGCTGTTAAGGGAAAATCTAGGGCACTTGTATACATATGTGAAGTATTTTTAGGTTTATATTCAAGTGGTTGAATAGTTAATGAGCTATACAGGGTCTAGGTGGAACAATCAACAACGCATGGTTAAAAGATAGTAACATATCACTGGTTTAAAGGCTTTACAATCATGAATCAAACATGAGCTCAAATTTAACACAATGCTAGGATGCAAACATATAAAAATCAAGATGCTCATTTCATAGACTTACATAGGAATTCCATATCATAACAATGTTATAATCAAGAATACTAATTGAAGAAAAAACAAAGACTACATGCAATGTACATTTATAGCATAAATGTCATTAGTTATGGAATCAGCTGACTATGCAGTGCATAAATGACTTCTGTGTTCAACATAGAATACTAGTAGTAAAATAGATAAGAGGCACAATCCCATTCATAACTCAAATGATATTTAAACATGCATACATTACTGTATTCAAAAAGAGCTTACAAGTATCCACCAACCCTTCTCTGGATTCCAAAATTTGAATCCCTTCATCCCTTCTTATTTATTCTTTTATAACATTACATATCATTGATCCCATATTTAGATCCTACTAAAGGAGTTCGATAGTCATCTATTCGCTAATAATATCTTTACAAACATAAATAGATGATTTTTGACTAGAAATAGTTCAAGATCCTATTTTTCAGGGATATGTTAACTAACGAGTTCAACACAACTAATTCTAGTTTAGGACACATATTACTTGTCTTCCTTTACAAAATATACAAAATAAACTTGAGTTTGAAACTCTACAAAACTTAGAAAATACTAATATTAACTTTTAAATATTAAAACGATGTAAAGGATGGTTATGTAGTGCCCCTGCAGTTGTAGAAACTCGAGTTGTCCAAACTGGAAACTGTATTCTTCTAAATGTGTCTTTGAGAAAGTTCATGTCTCTATCTAGATTTAGCAACACAACTCTGGAGTGTATCCTGGAGAATATGGGTACCTAAATATATCAATATTCTCAATCGATTGTTACTGGCCTGGTTCTTTTTCCTTTCCCGTAGACACTGCTTATTCCAATATTTTCTCTATCTCAAGAGTTTTCCATGACTTTTCTTCAATCTCTGAGAAAATTTACATAACTGATTGTATTTTATGACCAGTTTACCCCATTTCTTGTTAATTTTATTTGTCTTGCTCTGAATCTGCTTGTTTTCTTGTTGGATCTCTTTAACCAAACATTTAAATTTCTTCAGTTTCTTCATGAGTTTCTGATTGGTTTTATACCCATTACCTTCAGGCTGAGGCAAACTATCAACTTCTGGTGTTTTTCGTTTGCACAATAGAGCTTTCAACTTATGGTCTAGCAGTATTAGTGTAGTCCATGCATTGCATCTCTTTCTCTTCTTCAGAAATAGTTTGAACAAAAGGTTTAGCCTCAGGTGAATAAGGAATTGCATTTAGGGTCCCTTCCAAACTAGTTAAGAATTCAACTACCTTTCTTTCTTTTTCTATTGATGAATCTGATTCTTCTTCAATAGTTACTTGGGTGCACTTAGGATTTTGAGACTATTTATTAACTTTATATTTTCTAGGTTTAGGTTGTTTACAAGGTTCAACCATCTCCTTCTCCTTATTAGCTCTGGAGCCGCTTCTAGTCTGTACAGACCTTGGAATTGATTCCTTGAATTCTTGTTTCTTAGATCTTGTTTTTGTTTCCTTTAGTAGAATTTCAAGATTGATGACCTTTTGTTCCTTCAAGGAAGGGTCAAAGATGGATTTATAATTGAGTCTCAATTTGTTTGTGGGCCTTATATGTGGTCCCCTAAGAGAATATGGATTCGACACACTTTGTGTCTTTTCCCAGTTTTTACCCTGGCCTATGTCATCTAAAAGATGATTTGAGCCTCTTATTTTCTATAAATTAGCCTCTTCAAGGCTTGGCCGTTTCTGAACTCCTCTCATTCTCAGTTTCACTGCCTCATGTTTCTTACCCTTTATGTTTTTTTCTACTGCCCCAGGATTAGGATTTTTGTGTTCTGGCTCGAGTTTTTGTTTCCCAGCCCAAACTTTCTAATCTTTTTCTTTAATAATCTACTTTGAAGCGGAATTGTTAATTTCTACGTCTTCAAATGTTTCAGAAGGCCCAGAATTCTCTTAGATTCTGTTTACCATATTTTTCCGAAACTTAGCATCTAAGGTTTCAAAACCAGAGAATAGCAAGAAATGGTCCTAGTTTCTCCCAAATTTGTTTAATTCTTCTATTATCAATACTTTTATGAAGCCTGGTGGAAGATACTTTGTTGAATTTTGGGGAAAGACCTAACCCTAGCTGCCATTTTTGTCAGGCTATTCAAGAAATAAAAGGATAGATTCATTTTATATATTCTGTCTAAATGCAGGAGGAACCTCAGATAATACAGATAAACAGTTGCATACCTACCTTCTCCTGTGATATTTCTCTGAAATATTTTCAATAGATGACTATACTCTTTAGTCATCCACATCCTAGGAATTCCCTTTCTCCATTCCAGGTTCTAGAACTCCTTCTTAAGAAAATGATTGTAATCAACAACATTTACATTGTTGGCAATCTTAAACCAACACTCTCCATCTTGTGGCAATTCCCCTGCTATAGCTATTGAATTTTTGTCACTGGAAAGGTTAGGCACCCCAATGTAACATTATTTCCATGAAATATTTCTGCAAATGATAGAGCCATTGTTGTGTAATTCCCTTGAAGCTTCTCACAAAAGCGAAACCAACCCGCTCTTTTGAAGTTTACTCCAAACTCAAGGTAAGCCTCAAGAAGTTCGGCTCCCTCTCGTTCATATAGAACCACATCCTGCTTCTGTGTGAAGGCATATTTGATATGTTTGATTACTACAAAGAGAAAGCTAAACTAATCCTCGGGATAAGTTGCATTGTAAATTCCTTTGATTCACACGTATGAATAGCAAGGATTTTTTTTTATTTTTATTTTTTTTATTTTTTATTTTTTATTTTTTATTTTTTTTATTTTTTTTATTTTTTATTTTTATTTTATTTTTTTTTATTTTTTTTATTTTTTTATTTTTTTATTTTTTTTTATTTTTTTTTATTTTTTTATTTTTTTTATTTTTTTATTTTATTTTTTTATTTTATTTATTTATTTATTTATTTATTTTTTTATTTTTTTATTTTTTATTTTTTATTTTTTATTTTTTATTTTTTATTTTTATTTTTATTTTTTTATTTTTTTATTTTTATTTTTATTTTTTATTTTTTTATTTTTTTTTTATTTTTATTTTTATTTTTTTTCAGTTGAAAAAAAAAACTAATCCTCATAATTTCATATTCAGATCAACAAACTATGAGAAATGGGAACATGTAACATTCCAGGGAAAATATATGACTGACAGTTCTAATTTTCCCAACTATACTGGGCATCATAAAAATTCATGAGTTAATTTGTCATATAGAGTCTGCGAGGGATTTGAGAAGCCTTACACTATGTAGATTCATCATTGCCCACTAACCTTACATTATATGTTATGATTAAGAACCTTAGGAACTTGATATGACTAAAGGTCTTCTTGAAATGATTATTTTGATAAATTCCATAGCGTTGGTGCGCAAGTTTGGTAGCGCCACAATTAACAGTTTTGTAGTGCTCAATTTTGTAGCACTGCCATTGCTTTTCTCAAGGAAAACTTTGTTTTGTTACCGAGTTTCACTTTTTTTTTAAATGCAAAGATCATTTGATCAAGAAAATAAACACCTGCATAAGTTAATGAACATAGAAAATTCTATGCATATTGTGCCATATTAACATATTTCACTAACTAACATTCAAAATTTGAAACAAAAGCATAGTATCATATGACATGTCAACAAGGGTAAGAGGATTTCCCAAGGTAAAAGTTTTGGAAATGGTTATAGGACAAGTCCGAGCTTTAAAAATGTAGAGTCAGATAAAATAACAATATTAGGCGCAGACTTAGGTACTAATAGGATCGTCTGTTGTCTAGTTTGGAGTTGAATTGGATAGGAGAATTATATTATATTTGGATCGGAATTTCAATCTTAGCATAGTGAGAGACTAAGTAAATACCATAAACCTTGGTCATGTCATTTTGGTCATAGAGAGGAATATGAAATCAATGTCAAATAGAACTTGGTTTCTCATAATGGTGAGTTCTTGTTGTACAAAAAACAATCCTATGACTGGGGTGAGATCACCAATGTACTAGGTAGAAGGAGACTGACATACAATACTTTATCAATAGGAAAACCATACCCACAATCATGCATATAACCACATTTAAAAGGAGATTAAGGAAATGTGATGTATGCACCTTATTTATGATGTTCGATCCAAGGCACTCCTTGATCTACTTTGAATCTTCTCCAACTTGCCCAAGCTTCAACCTACAAAATAGATAAAGGTAACCTTCCTCAAATACTTTTGACAATAATAAAGATTATTGATAGATTTAATGAAGAACAACAACGTGGATCTATAAATCAACTTTCAATATAAAATGCCAATTTCTTCATCAAACATGAAATTAACTCAGAATTTGGTAAGGGAAACATGTCAAATCTCTATTGAAACACTAGAAACAAGTACAATATTACCTCTTCTCTGCTTCGTCACCTCGTGAAACCAAGACTTCGGGCCTCCTTCTTGTCTTCTCCAATAATCCCAACCAATATCCAAGCATATTAGGGAAAGGATATCATTGCACATGTCAAAAAAGGGATGGAGATGAGATCATTCCTCCATCATAACCTTACTTGGGAAAAAAAGTCCCTCTCATGGCCTATATCCCTAGTTTTTATAGTAAGTGGTAATAATTATGATCAGATAGAAAGGAGTTGTAACTAAGGGGGTAGCTACCAAAACCACCCAAACTGCCCCTAGTTTGAAATTTGATTTATTTTTTGGAATTTTTGGGGGTAAAACGCTGGAAATGTGAAGGAAACAAGCATTTAAATCCCTTGCAAACCAAATGCAACAAGATTTTTCAACATTTTTATTAAAAATGCTAGCAAACTGAAGACAAGTCAGAATTAAAATGCAAGGTCATAGATCATTAGGAGTGTTTTTGGCTTAAACGTAGTTACAAAACTTTATAAGTGCTAGGGAATAACTGAATGACTAAGGCCATAGCATCATATACCAAATCAAGGCTCTTCCATGCATGATGTCCTTTTGTGTGAGTGATAATTGACATTTAAAGTGTCATCATGAAACTATTGTCACAAACGAAGAAGTGCCGATTTGGGCTATAATAGTTCTCTTGCCTTAGGATGGAATAACAACCAAGGGAATGTTGAAGTTAAAAATATATCGAGACAAATTTTAGGCCAATTATAGGGAATTAGAGAGGCAATAGAATATATGAGTATGAATATAAAGATGCAAGAGGCAATACAAGAAGAAATCGAAGCCAAACTTAGGGATCAAAAATTGAAATATGACATGTTGGCAATAAATTCATAAAGGCACTACAACATTATCTTGGGATTTGCATAGAGCTCCCATTCCATTGTTGGTTTTCCAAATTTTTCTACAGGCTCAACGAACATTTAGGTTGTTGAGGAGGACATTGTTGAACATACATCAATCACCTTGATCAAACAACATAAGATATATGTACTAGAATAAGGCCCTAAAAGGGATTGGGTATTAATGGAGGAGGCCCACAGTGGGCATAAATTTGGTAATTGATAATTCCTCTAATGTTGTTTTCTTGCATTTAATTTTGGGACTAAGTGTTTTTTGTTGTTGTAAAGATGCAAGAGTATATTAATTCCGAGGGTAAAAAAATACATCAGAAATTACATGTCTGTCAGCATGCTGGGGTGGCCTAAGGTGGTGAAGCCACCATCCCAGGTGCTCAAAAATCCTTAAAAAACTATTAACATACCAAAAAAAAACCCTGTAGGGGAGCCCTACCAAAATGTAGTTCTGGGTATGATTCAGTTCATACGTAACATTCGTGAAAATAGGACTAAAAACATACAGTAAAGTAAATTATAACAGAAAAGCTGTGTGTTACAAAAGTAACCCGGAGCCACCGCAATTCTCCTAAGAGATTGCTTCAGCATAGGGAAGGTTTGGCGTTTCCTCCACGATGGGGCAACTACCATAGAAGTCCTCGTCCAAGCATGGAGAGGGGAATTTTGGAGACTGTGGCATGGCGTTGCAGCCTGGGGAAGTAAAGCCTTCCCCTATTCCCTGGTACTGTTGTTCTGCAAAGGGCCCATGGTGGATGGCCCTGAGGAAGGGGGAGGCTGTAAGGAGACTCCCAAGGAGGCCCCAGTCCCGGGGATACCACCTTCAGTGGAATCGGGAGCACCGTTGACCAAAGAACCACCAATGTTCCCAACGTTGCCTCCATTTCCAACATCCTGCTGCAGACCCTCGAATTCTTTATTGCGACCTAGGGAGTAGTTCTCCCAAGAAAAGTTAGAGCCCAAACCCTCGAGATTCTCCCCTAGATTGGCAAGGTTGGTCCTGATGTCCTTGAGCGTGGCTTTGTTGGCATTCTTGTTGGCCGTCATTTCATCCACGAGGGTGCTCATCATGTTTTTTTATCAACTAGTAATAGTTAATTATGCCTCCATGCCGCCCTGAGGCCCGAATGGTCGCCACTCTGTGTGCTTCCCAGCTATCAATGAGGCTGTGGGTCGAGGCCGAGATATTTTCAGCATACCCATCCATGGCAACCCAGTCAGAGGTGTTTCTGGTGCTTCTTCTAGTGCTGCGCTTGTTTCCACCCCTCCTCGGAGTTCCTCGAGGTCTCGTCATGGAGAAAATCCAACAGAGAACGATGTGAACTAGAACATGAGTAATATCTACAGAACTCGGATGTAAAACCTCCAGAACGTTGGTGCAAATGCAAAAACTATTTCGAGCCATCATGCCCATCTTATCCTAGTTGGTGGAGTTAATGCGCATGGCGGTCACCTTGGTGGTGATGACGAATTAATGAGGTAGGTACCTCCTGGCTCGAGCTCCATCGACGATTCGACTTCTGCATGTCGTGGAGTAAATGGATCGACCTGCCTCCTCTGGGAATGCATTGAAAATTCACCACCACCTTGGTCTGTGTGCTGGCAAGGGGCACCTTGCCTACATGTTCTTGCATCCATGTGCATGGTTCAAGTGGGTTGTGGACGCATGCTAGCCTCCGTGTCACCCATATTCGGGGTTGGGACTAAATGTTAAGCAATATAGATATAGGTGTAATAGGAATGCTCTAGGATTTACATACATTAGGTATTTTTTTAGAAAGGCTATAATATTTTGGACAAAATTTGCAGAGCAATTTTATATGAATCTTATACTTATTGTATCTCTATGGTTGCATGGATTTGCATTAACCTTTCTATAACTATAAAATATATGTGTTCCTATTAAAATAAAAATAATAAATAAAAAAGCACCGCCCACCTCCATCCTTTGGAATGAGAGTACACTCAATTGCGACGACATTAATGCCCATCCCATCTCCATTGGAGTTTCATGCCACTTGTTCTTCATCATTAATTACATATGAAACAATGTCCAATTCATGAGAGACGGGAAGTGATTAAGTCCCCCCATTTATTTATTTATTTTTTCTATTTCTAACGCCATAAACTCTCTAGCTTTTTGATATGCCATTGTGTTATGGGCACTTAAAACCTCGAAGAATTTGTTATCATCATAATTTTTTGTTGGCCCTTGAGATCTTTGGATGAAACCGCTCATTCGATTTCTTTAAGAGTTGAGTTGTAATCCATACACTAGATTATTATTGAGGAGTCTCCCAGCGCAATAATATGGTGAATCCATTTGGTCTTCAACAATGGTAATCCTTGATATATTTCCATTCTTTGTGCTTCATTAATTTACACCTTTCTAAGTCCCAAAGCATATGCTAGTTCCTGATTTCAGCAGGGATCAATGAGGATCCCCCTCGTATCTTCATACCGTAGGAAGGTCAATATTGTTATGAATATTTTGAAATTGAGATTAATGTGGCCATATGCAAGACACTCTTATAGAAAGTGTTTTTCATCCTCCACCTTCTTAGTCACAAAGATGACAAGTTCTTTCATCACATGATATTTTAGATATGTCCAACACCCTATGTTCTTTCATCACATGATGGTTTAGATATGTCCAACACACGAGCTCAAGAGAATTCCTTGTTATATTAACAATGTTGATTTTCTTCTTTACGCTAGCTATAACAAAAAGATAGTTTGATCTTATATATTAGGGTTAATGAACTTTTTATAATACCTTAATTTCCTCTTGTACTCTAGTCCTTTATCACCCCACAATTTCTCCTTTAATTTAGATGTGATAATATTTTTAAAGGTATCAATATTTTGTAAAGAGATCTCCTCCTATGTTTTCTAATGATTTAGACAATACTTGACATCTCTATGGAAACCCTCTTGAGTTGTAGGTTCCTTTGACTAGAGTTCGAAGTAATCTTAGGAATCCTCTTGTCATTCATGTTAGTTGGCATGTGCTTGTACATCAAGAACCTAGTCATAGTGATACCCTCACTTGGGGGAAGATCAACTTCTATAAGGAGGATATGATAGGGTGTATTGCTTTTAGTTTGAAGATTATAAATTATAAAAATGTTTTTGGGTTTGCTTAATCTTCCTCCACAAATCTCTATAGATGTTTCAGCCCCAAACTACACATCCACATAAGATAACAAGAGTGACAAGTATGGAAAAACAATTTTTTTCCCAACAACCAAAAATTTGTTGTCTTACAATTGTTTTGAAAACCAAAATAAACTTTGCACCCTTCATTAACCCTCTTCCCAATGCTATAGTTCTACCTAAGATCATGATGAAAATTGACTCTAAAATATTTGTATGAGGTAATTTCCTTTAAGTTATCATTTTCATACATAAAGTTAATGTAAGTATTTTTTCTTAAATTAATTATAACCTGTATTTTGTCGAATTATCATATATATGTATACATATATGTTAAACAATATATATATATATATATATATATATATATATATATTTGTGAATAGTTATACATTTCTATGTGAGGGAATTGTGAAGATGTAAAATATACTTATTTATCTCCATCTTAACTAAGAGCAATGAGACATATATTGTGGTATCAACTACCAATGTGTTATCATGGCATATGACAAAGAGAGTTTAATGAAAATAGGGTTTATATAGAGTTTTATAATAGCATTATAATTTCAATTATTTGTAGTAGAAACAAATAAAGATCACTAAAAGATTAACCATGCACATAAACAAAGAGACACAAAGATTTTATCCCGGGAAAACCCAAACTCGGGAAAAACCCAACCAACCTTTCTTATTCAGATATTCAAGATACAGGTACATCAGATATAAGAAGAAGATAAACCCAGAAAATAGTCTTCTTCTTCTGCTGCATCCTTCTCTTCCTCAGCGGCACACTTGTCTTGGAAACCAGAGCGAATTGCTTGACGTGTAAATGAGATAGGAATCCTTCTTATTTGTACCTTCATTTTCTATTTCCATACTTTTCGGAGATTTCTAGAACTTTCCGGGGGTTTCCTTTCTAGAAATTTCTGGGGATTTCATAGCCATTCTTTTGTCATGAGGATACCTCACGACGCTACAACACCAACACTCCCTCTTAGCTAGGGAGGTATCACAATGCTAGAACATATCTAGATATCATTTAAGCATCACGACTTATCTTGAACATCTCATCACCAGAAGAAAGGTATTCTCACGTCCATGTGGCTAGAACCAACATGATGTCCTTTATGAGATACAATGCATGAGTCTCCCAAAAACATGGGATACAACCCAAGGGTTGATGGGCACCAACACAATGACTCCAACACAAATCAGTCCATCGAGAAGTGTCATGCTTCAACTCAGTCCATCAAGGATCACAATAGATCGACTCAACTTAGTCAATGGAGGAGGATCATATAAATACCATCTCCCTCTCTCTCCCTCTCAAGGAGAGGCACGCCATTCTCCTTGTCTTAGGGAGAATGTCTTACCGATGCTGCAATAATCCTTCTCAATGAGGGAGGTATTCTTCTTGCTCATTCTGCTTGAACACATCTTGGGTTTATTCAAAGGCTTCACACCATGACTTGTCTTCAATGAATCATCTCAAGGAAAGGTTGATCACGATATTGCTTCAGGTTAATGGTTTCAAGGTCTCTTAGCGAAGTCTCATGGATAAATCCATGCACTTACATGAGTGAGCATTTAGGGACTAATCTGCCCACCTCGTCATAGGGTTTTCGAGAGAAGGCACTGCCCCGCTCCTAGCATTCTTAAGGACTAATCTCTCCACTTCGTCACAGAATGTTCGAGAGAAGACATTGGCCTGTTCTGAGTCGTCTCAGGGACTAATCTCTCCACCCCATCGTAGGGTGTCCGAGAGAAGACATTGTACCACTTGACTCACCCATAGACAAGTCTCATGGCCAAAACTGGGGAAATGATAGATGCTCAACCTCTAGGAGGATAGTGTGTGCAATTCGGGACTAATCTTCCCACCCCGTCACAGGCTGTCCGAAAGAAGGCACTATTATGCTTTGAGCTATTCACCCTTAGCCAAGTCACATGGCTAATACTGAGGGAATGATCGATGCATCAAAACTACTCATCCTGCAAGAGTCAATATCCCCACCCTATCACAGGGTGTCTGAGAGAAGATACAACCTTGCCTTTGGGCCATTCCCCCCTAGCCAAGTCACATGGCTAATACTAGAGGAATTTACACCCAACGCAAACATCACTTCTATCTTCAAGCATCACATCCACTGTAGCTACTCCTTTTGTCACATAAGACATAATGCTCCCTCTACATCTAGATAGTCATCTCCCTCTAAAACTGATTAGTATCTTGTTCTGAAACAACCTGTTGCCTTGGAACTTGAATCCAACTTTTTTTGATAATGAGTTTCTCTGCTCCTTCTGAAGCTAAAACTCATAAAGTACAAAAATCTGTAACCATGGGACATCTTCCCATTTATCTTAAGGCTTTGTGATAGCTCCCTTTGTCATAGAAGCAATACTTCCTGCCTCATATGTATCTTCCGAGTCATGACACTTTCCCTAACTCAATGATATCATCATATTTAACATAAAAAAATTAAATCAATTCTTTTGGGATCCCGTGCCTGGGAAAATGACCCAATTACAATAATGATAACCTAAAAAATAAAATAAAATAAGAAATTTGTTGGACTCCCGTACTAGGGAAAATGGTCCATTTACAATAAAAAATCAAAAGAAATATTCTGATGTCATATCATCAGGTTTTTCCTTTTTCGGTGGAGGTTCCTCATCGACATGAGTTGTTGATGCATGTTGCTTCCCTCTCTTTCTTTGAGGATAATCTATAGCATAGTGACCAAACTTGTCACACCTATAACACTGGATGCGAGAAAGATCCTTCTTCTTCTTTGGTTCCAGATCTAAAGCTGGGGATGTGTTGTAGGCACAATAGATCCCATGTTTTATCCAAAATATGGAAGCCCCAATTTCATATTGAAGAGTAACTTAATTATTTTTGGGTTTGTTTAGCCTGTTTGCCATTTATCTTGCTACCTTTGATTTGATTTCATTAAGTTAGTAATTTTTCTTTCTTAAAACATTATGCATTTTTAGTGTGTTTTGATGAATTGCGGAAATAAGTTTTGGGTTGAAAAATTTCGACCATCCCACAACCCGCAACCCGCAAATTGCATATTGTGGATTGCGGACTCTTTTGTTTGCATTTGAAATTTTTTCCTTCCGCAACGTGCAAATTGCGGATTGCGGGATGCGGAAAGGGTTTTTTTTAGATGTTGCGGGTAAATTTTTCTTCCCGCAACCCACAACCCACAAATTGCGGATTGCAGGATGTGGAAAGACCTTTTAATAAAGAACAATTTATACTCCTCGCAACCCATAATTGCGGGATGCGGGAAGTGCTTTGACCATGCATTGTTTTTTGAGTTCCGCAACCCGCAACCTGCATTTGCGGGATACGGATTGCGGAAAGGTGTGTATATTTTCGAATAACGGATGCCTGCTCTTGGCACCCCGCATCTCGCATCCTGACCATTGATATATGATGATCCAACGACCCTGATTGCATCTGGAAGAATGATTTGAATTTTTTATTTTGGTTCTTAGTTCGACGTTTCCAAGTGTTAATCCTGTTTTCGTCTGCGTTATGCTTGATTGATCATGAATTTTTTTTTGAATCCAATGATTGTCTAATGATTACAACTCTGAGATTTGACTGTTAATCACATGTGTTATTATGTAAACTTATCTGATCTTATGCCAAATTTCAATTGATACGTGACTGACTGATATTTCACTCGCAGAAACGATAATTGCAATCTGCACATCGTAGACGTGCAGTCATGCCAGTTAGTTATACTCATTTGATGTCAAATCCTTTGGTTTTATTTCATATACGTATTTCTATTAATAATATGTTGGTTTACAATGATATATGCAAATGCTGATTCATATTTTAATATCTCTGCTAACAATTGCATGATTGTAAGCAAAATGTAGAAAACTTGTAGTATTCCTGTCAAGCATTCTGTGGAGAAAGAGCCTCAGCCAGTGGAATACTCTGAACTAGTTCCTGCACCATTTGATGTTGATGTTTCTGATGATACCATAAATAGTGAAAAGGAGGACGGTGAGGTCCAATTCACATACGGACGACTCCTTTTCAACAAGCAGAAGAAGGGTGAGAAAGGATGCTTTGATCAAGATAATACAATTATTCGGGACTTAATTATCAATGTGTCACCTGTGTTCCCCACATTTCCTTTCAAGGATGATCCGTTAGCTGATTTTTTGGTCTTTGAAGATATGTTTGGTCCTCGTGAATCCAGAGAAGATTTCATGTGTTCTCTTCCAGCTATCTTCAACAACTCATGACCTATCCTGATTCTTCTCATTTTATAATGGGATATTCTTGAACATATGTGATGCAATCTTTGAAAAAGTTGTGTGATGTCCGGTTTGGGATCCGAATTGGTTGATTATTCCTATATATAAGGATTGTTAGATGTTTTAGGCCAAGGGGCAGCCTTTTCTTGGCCATTTTAAGATAATTTAGTTTTGATTCTCCCTGCTTTGTGGGAGATTTGATCCAGAATTATTACTTTGTAATTATTTAAGGGGTTTTAGATCTCATGGCAAGGGATGGATGGATAGGGGACATAATCGCCAAAAGAGACTGGAGATACTCTGTTGTTGCGGACTATGTAATATCTTGCAGGCCTTAATACACAGTTAGTTTTTTTCTTCAGCTATCTCTTCTGTTATAATTTGTCAAAAATCTTTGATGGATTGTGATTATGCTTTGACACATTCACTAATATTGTTTATTATTTGCAATCAATAATTTGCATGGGTTTATAGTTCAGATTTCTCTTAACTCATGATCTCTGTAATTGATGTTTTAAATGAATATCTTTATCTAAAACATTTTATCTATTTCTGCAAATGATTCACAGAAAACATTAAGTTAATGTTAATTTATCAATTAACATTCCAGATGCAGGATAATTTTGTGTGCACTTAATTCTTAAGTTGTAGTTGGTTGAATATCTTTAACTGATTATGTCTTGAGCTACTGAGTCAGGATCTAGTTTTGCATGTCTGTTAAATTGGTGAAAAGATGTAGTGACTTTCAGATCAAGTTATCTTGTGCACAAACAAAGCATTCCTTTTAGAATAGACCTGACTTAGATTAGATTTCTTTTCAAAGTTAGACTAACTCTTAGGATTAGGAAAACTCTTCTCTTTCCTCGCAGGAAGACATATCCTTTTTTTGGATCAAACACACACAAGTGCCAATGGAGGCCTTTGTATCCGTGGGTGTTAACGACACCAAACAACTCGAGGATAGGGTAATACTTGCATAGGATTATCTGAAGCCTTTGGCTGGGTTTTCATCCCCTATTGTTTTCCTTGGACACTATTCCAGCACATACACAACCGAGGCATCAACAAATGGCGCTAGAAGGAGGGCCATGTACCAATCATGCCTAAACATAACTTAAATAGACCTCCTCCGGTAAGAGAACTGGTTGTTACTTGTAGCCATACTCAAGCTTCAACATCCACAGAACAACCAATACAAAATTCTCAAAATATTCCCGCCACTCCTGTAATTGAGCAGGAAACCAGAAGGGGACACATTATTATCATATCACCCACCAGGGGATCCCTTACACTTGAACAGATACTTAAAGGTTCTTTTGATAGTGTTTCTAGGCTGCAACAAAGAGTCGCTCAACGGTGTAGTTTAGGACTAGCAGCAATCCAAGATCACTAGAACACTAATCCACAAGCCAACAATTCTGATAATCAGAATTCAGGTGACAAGAATCTAGAACAACGTAATTCCCCTCGCCACAATTTGCTCCTAGATTTTAACCTTGATACATTATTTGGGGAAACAAAAGAAGATCAACCACAAGTGGCAACATGTGGACCACCACCTCCACAACCTCTGTCTTCATCTTCTTCATCCGAAGAATCCTCAGATAATGATTCATCCTCGAGCTTGTCTTCAGAGGACATACCAATGGCTGAAGGTCAAAATAGACCCTGGTTGGACTAGGATGTCGTTTTTATCCTAGGGGATCAGCACAGACTCCCTAAAAATCTTGAAAAATGGCTGCCTAAGTTTGATCCTGATGAAAAGTCACCTGCACTTGATCACATCAAGACATTCATGCAAGCCATTAGACTGAGAAACGTTATCCATGAGGGCGTGGTTTTTAGGTTATTCCCATATACCTTCCAAGGGAAAGCATCCATTTGGTACTTTGACTTAGAAGCTAGATCTATCACTTCATGGGATGACTTTGAGAAAGCATTCATGCAAAATATTGGAGATGATAAGACACCCAAAGACTTGGTAATTGATTTGTCCTCTACGAAAATCCAAGGTAAAGAAAGAGTAAAAGATTATAATCAGAGATTTTCCTATCTAAAAAATAGAATTCCTGCTACTCCTCTTCCCGCGGAAGAAATCCTGGTTGCATATTATGTGAAGGGTTTACCCATTCTCATTGCTATGTGGGTTAAGCGGGCACACAAAGAAACTTTTCCAGAGGCCTTTGCTGAATCCATTCAGGTTAAAAAGGATATTTTCGGTCTGAAGGATAATCTAGATACTTTGACTGACCAACCTTCCACTTCACGTAAGAAAACTGAGGTTCCCACAAAACCTGCTGCACAAGATAAAGACCTTTTCTAGATGGGTGAAATGAATAAAATCCTTCATAAGATCTCTAACAAAATGGTTGACCTCAAGAGAACTAATACTGACAACCAGAACACAAATAGGGGTTTCAACAGACAACCGTTTAGAAGACCCTATCAAACTCAACAAAACCAGGTCCCACCCAATCCCAAGGAAGGGTTGAATACTGAGGAAATTTTGTCTATCTTTAAAGCCTTAGTTTCATAATCCCATCATTTTGATCATCCCCCTGAACGAGAACTACAGGAGAGTCAAGATTCTGAACCTTTGGATGAAGAAGAAGACCAAAAGATAAACACCATTAGTTTCTTTGCAGAACTTCCCATGGCTGAGGAAGAGGAAGAGCCTGAAACAGTATTTAATGTCCAACATCCCTACAATAGAAGGAGTAAAGGACAATCAACTCAAGAAACTTCTACTTCCACGCCTATGACAAACAGAGTCAAAACAACCATACAAAATGATACACTGATTCCTGAGATAGAATACAACTTGATTGATGACTTAAAGAAGATGAAAGCTAATATCTTTGTATTTGAACTTTTGAAGATCCCTTCTATGAGGGTCAGTTTTCCCAAAAGCATAATTGTCAACAAACCCAGGGAGACTCAAAACAATAATCTGGAGACATACACCAAAACCAGCAACCCAAAACCTGTTGGGAAAAAGACACCTCCTTTCTTGTTAACCTTTGAGATCTTTAACAGGAATGTTCATAATTGTATGATAGATTCGGGGGCTTCTTCCAATGTGATTCCCTTATCAGTTTGCAAGAAACTAAATGCTATTTGGGAACCATGTCCTACTCAGATTGTTCAGCTTGACCGATCCAAGGTGAGAGTAGTGGGGAAACTAAGGAATGTTATGTTGACTTTATCTGCTGAGCCCAAGATCCACCAGACTGTGGATATTGTTGTGGCTGACATCCCAGAGATGTATGGGATGTGGCTGAGCAGAGATTGGTCAGAAAAACTCAAGGGCTACTTTGCAACCGACTGGTCTCACTTGTGGATTCCTTACAATGGGATGCCAAACAGGATAAAGATCAGCAGGGAGCCTTATATGAAGCACTTGTTACAGACTTGAATGACCCTAGTGAGTCTGCAACATAATTTAGCTCACATGTGGAACATTTCACTTTTGATACATTTTTTAAAGACTTACCTGCAGATTTGTCACCTACTGAGAGTGCACATAATCAGTCTCATATTGTCAATTTTACATTTGTTCCATTCTCAAGTGGCGTTGTACATAATGTATATAGTGTGGATATTAATTTTAAGTTGGATTTGAATGCTTGGACTTTGTTTTTCGATGGTTCCAGATCTAAATATGGAGCTGGTGAAGGTTGTGTCCTCATTGATCCTAAAGGAACCAAAACCATGATTGCTTGCAGGCTTGAGTTCCAATGCACCAACAACATTGCTGAGTACGAGGCCTTGGTATAGGGACTCAAGAAAGCAATTGACATGAATGCCTAGGTAATTGAGTGTTATGGAGATTCAGAAATAATAGTTAAGCAGGTAAGGAACAAGATTCATTCTATATCTCCTCATTTACTTAATTATCAAAATTTGGTAAGGGATTTAACTAATTCTTTCTCTGCTTTTAATATTAAGTCGGTCCCAAGATCTCAAAATTTCGATGCTGACCTGCTAAATACTGCATCCAGGTTGATACCTCCGGAAGGTTTGTCACCAGATACTTTTTCTATTGAATTAATGTACAGACCTTCGATCCCAAACAATATAACTAGTTGGGGAGTGTTTAATGATGACCAACAGATTCTAGATTTTCTTATAGCTCATGACACGTTTCAAGATGTCGCCATTGATGAAATTGAGCATGAAAAGTCTCTAGCTGATCCTACCTGCACTACCAATTTGATTCCTAAATCAATTATCAATCTGGAAAATTTCTATGACCTCCAAGATAAGTTCAAGCAGAAGATTAATTGTAAAACTCAGAGCTCTTCTCTCAATTATGAACAAGTTAATTTGGGAAGTGAACAGAACCCTCACATGATTAACCTAGGGGTTGACTACTCACCTAACTAAAAGAGAGCGTTTATCAAGTTATGCAGATAATTTAAGGATGTCTTTGCTTTGACGTATGGCGAACTGAAAACCTTCGACGCTAATATCATGCACCATAATATACCAATGAAGCCAGACACTAAACCCTACTAGCAGAAGCTGAGGAAGATGCATCCTAGCTTGGAACCTTCTGTGAAGAAGGAGCTTGAAAAGATCCCCGCAACAAGAATTATCTTTCCAGACAGGCATACATAGTGGATCGCTAATTTGGTACCAATTCGCAAGAAAAATGGTGACATTAGGCTCTGTGTTGACTTTAGAAATCTTAATAAAGCTTCCGAGAAAGATAACTACCCTATTCCCCCTATGGAACAGATCTTACAAAGAGTTGCAGGTTCAGAAATGTTTTCTCTCCTTGATGGTTTTTCAGGGTATAACCAAGTCTTGGTTTCTCCTTATGATCAATTAAAAACAACGTTTAGGACCCCTTGGGGAACTTTTTCCTATAGGCGAATGCCATTCGGGCTGATAAATGTAGGTTCTACGTTCCAGCAAGCAATGGACATAAATTTCAGAGGACTTATGCACGATTATGTTGTTGTATACTTAGATGATATTACTATCTTTTCAAAAAAAGACATGAACATTTGTCTGCCCTGAAACAGGTATTCGAACGTTGCAGAAGATACAAAATTTCGCTCAATCCTAAGAAATCAATCTTTGCAGTAACTGAAGGTAAGTTGGTGGGATTTATTGTCTCAAAAGAAGGTATGATTATTGATATGGAGAGAACAGAGGCAATCGCAAGGATTGGGTTTCCAAGTACACGCAAAGCCATGCAATCTTTCCTTGGTAAGATAAATTTTGTTCACAGATTTGTCCCAAATTTTGCGCAAATTGTTAAACCTTTACAATTGATGATTTAGAAGGATGCACAATATAAATGGTGTGATAAACAACAAAATTCTTTTATTGAAATTAGGAAGTCTATTGCAGAAACTCCTGCCCTTATGTCTCCTGACTTCAGTAAGGATTTAATTCTATATACCTTTGCTACTGACTTTTCCTATGCTACTGTTCTTACACAAAAGCACCCAGACGATATCGAGATTCCCATTTCTTTTATGAGTTCAACCTTCAAAGGTGCAGAGTTAAATTACTCCAAAATAGACAAACAAGCTTATATGGTTTATAAATAAGTTAAACATTTTAGACCGTATCTATTAAAGTCTAGAACTAAAGTGATTGTGCCCTATGCAACTATTAGAATTGTTCTGATTCAAAAGGAATTGGGAGAGAAGAGAGCTCACTGGATGAACAATTTGCAAGAATACGATTTAGAGATCATACCAGGAAAAATAGTGAAAGGCCAAGGTTTGTGTATGCTTACCACTCATTCCAATGATCCTATAAGACAACAAATCGAGTGGGAGCAAGAAGAAAGCGCCTCAGCAGGTTCTGTCAATGTTATCACTGCTCAAGCATCTGACTGGTATGATGACATTAAATTTTTATTAATTCATGGGTATGCTCCTGAAACCCTTGAATTTAGAAAACGCAGAGCCTTAAGATTAAAAGCTGCACCATATCAATTCATAGATGGTGTTTTATTTAGAAAAATTAATGATGGTGTTTTTCTTAGATGTCTAGAGAGAGCTCAGATTGAGAATATTCTTTTGGAATTTCATGCAGGGCCTGCAGGAGGACATTTCTCAGGAGAAACCACTGCCCACAAGATATTAAGAGCGGGACACTACTTGCCTACTTTTTTCAGAGACGCCTACGCTTACACTAGGAGATGTGAACCATGTCAGAAGTGTGCTGGCAAAATGAAGAAACCTGCATTTCCCTTGCAGCCAGTCACAGTTCAATTTTCATTCCAGCTATGGGGTCTGGATTTTGTCGGACCTATTAATCCTCCTTCTTCCCTGCAACACAAATACATTTTGACAGCTACAGAATACTTCACCAGATGGGTAGAGGCAGTCCCTCTTAGACAAGCAAACACGAGCTAAGTAATTTCATTTCTTGAAAGTCAGATAGTCACAAGGTTTGGTGCTCCAGAATTCCTAGTGTTTGACAATGCTTCATACTTTCCTCTTTTGAATTAACTTAATATGCCCTTGAAAAGGGATAAAATTAAAATTTTCTTCCAATTATTATCCATAGGGAAATGGATTAGCAGAGTCTTCTAATAAGAATTTAATTAACATCTTAAAGAAGACAGTGGCTACTCACCACAAAAATTGGCATATCCACTTATACAATGCTCTTTGGGTAGACTGTGTCACTCCTAAAGCGGCCATTGGAAACTCCCCTTACTGTTTAGTTTATGGTAAGGGGGTTGTCTTACTGTTATAGGACAATCCACTCAAGCAAACGCGAGCCGGATCTCCCTAGCTCAATGTGAGTCTAGAACAAATAGAACAGACTACAAGTGCATTTCCTAGATCTACTTAAGGACCAAGTACTAGATGTCTTACCTTTTTACTACGCAATTCTTTCTCTCGAATGTTGATCCACGTCCCATGGTCGTCAGATCCAAGCTGCAGGACCTGTCAAGACAAGAAACAAGAGAAACCAGTAAAATACATCTATACAATAAGCGATCTAAGTAAACAGTTAAGCAGGTAAACTACACAGTATCATTGCACATAAGAACAATATTGGTGGAAAGCATTTGTATTACTGCAAATAGAGGAGTACATGATAGAGATATAGAACTACAACCAAGACTTAATGCAGTAGCCCTTCTTCGACGAAGCCAATTGCCACATTCTTCCAAGGAAGTATGAGTTCTCCAATAGGTGAATGGAGGTGTTCTAAAAGAGATTTCACCAGCATGTAGACACCATAGGATTCCTCCCTTTGGGATGGGAGTGAGCTTCACTTATATAGGACTAAGAGGATAGGGTATGGATAGTATAGGTTGAGAGATGGTAGGAGAGAGATAGGGGATCCTCCCAAAGAGTTAGGGGTCGAGTACCAGCTCCCCTAGAGGTCAGGGATAAGCCCCTAAATGAGCAAGTTTCGAGAAGGATCTCGAATAAGCTATTTTTTCCCATTAACTGACCTCGTCACACCCTGCAGTGGAGTAAGATGCGATGTCGCATCTTGCTAGTATGCAACCTGCGACGACCTCTCAAAAGATTGCAGAAATGAGTGCAAATCCTCCCAGATGAAAATACTTAGTCCAGGTGACTTCAGGGATGTATACACTGAATCTGATGATGAGTAGATTTTGGGTGTAAAAGAATGCCCCCCAAAGCATGAAGCTGTTAAGGATGTACAGGTGAAGTGCTTTGAAAGAAGTGATGGCAATAGACTCAACGAACGAAGGACACTGCTGCAGTACAACTGACTCTGAACTAACAATCTCATATGAAGTACAATATGGCTGCCGACCAATACATTGCAGAACCATGGTAGTAATGACCGACTGAACACAATCATGGCTACTAGACATAAGCGTAGATCCATGATAAGATGATAACACAACCATGACCAATACAAGAGTGGATCCGTGTAATATAACTCAATACAACCTCCATCACAACCTGGGTAAAACATGAATCCCTAGGGTCTTCAAGCTAAACCCGCAATGATACGAATCTATCCATGTGATTACAAATGTCTTGACGTCAAACATGGTAGAAACTACTTGATTACCGGCCATTGATGTAAACTGTTAACAAGGGCGAGGGAGATCACCATTGATGTCAATGATTCCCAAGGTATCACAGTACATACCATCAAGCGTGAATAAATGATTTGAAGTCGAACGCAAGATGAAATCTTTCAATCAAGAGTCAATGATGTAAACTCATGATGGAAGCAAGGTAACCTGCCATTGAGGCATGCAGGGCCAAGGTACTTGGTTGGTTTCTAGATTCAATCCTCGGATGATGTGTTGAAGTCGACAAGGATGAATCCGTCGAAGGAGGGCCATGATGAATCCCCCATCAATCGACATGAAACACGAAAAAAGATGTGTAGAGTGGATTGGATGGTACAGTAAAATGTAAGAGTGACTCAAAGTAACAATGACATGATGACGTGTGTACTAACTGTAGATGATAGATGATAGACGTGTTCTTGAACATGGGAATGGCATGACTTGACAGTATTGAAACAATGAGAATGACGCAAACTTCTAATGCAACTGATAATGGAAGCTTTCTCCGAATGACTCAGAGGAGTAATAGGACTCAGAAAGTAAGCGGGGACTCATAGACAAACAGATGACCCAGTATTGTATGCGAATGCAGATGAGAGCCATGTTCAAGAATGACTATATACTGCCACTAAGGTATGTAACACAAACACTTTCCTTTTTCCCCATCATGAATGATGAGTGCCTCATGTTTTTTTTAGGAGCTTGATGAGGGTAACCAGATGCTCGGTATAGCTCATCTCATAGATGAGTCCAATCTTAAATATTTTTTGAACTTGGGATAGGAGGGGTTCGTCCCATAATGGGCCCTTCAACATGAAAATTTAACGAGTCCATAGAAGGTAAAATAGGTCGTCATTTCATGTTTAGAGAGTTTGAAAAGAACTAAAGAAGACTCCAATGGTCCTTTTTGGTAAAGTTAGCCTCATCGCCCGAAAAAGAGTAAAACAACGTGGGAGAGGACTCTTCTAGTCATGATTGGCTGGAGTATTCCTTTTTCGTAATTAGTTCCTCTTGGTCCGAAAAAGGGGTAAACTATCACCAGGAAGACGACCATTCAAATACTTTAACAAGAGTGAACGCGACAAGCTCGCTTGGCAATCTTTTCATTTTTTGAGAGCCTGAAAAGAGCTTAACGGTAGACTCCGGGGGGTGTCCTTTTCCATGGAAGTTTAACGAGCCCAAAAAAGTGATAAATCATAACTTGGTACTTGTTCTCATGGTTTCGTGAGTACGAGAACAAACGAAGAGTAAACTCATCCTCATGCAATAATTATGACTAACCAAAAATAATAATGACAAAACATTCAAAGGGGGGTTCATACCTATAGTTACCATTGTTGATGCGAGAAACAACACAAAAGACCACTTTACGACTCCTGTACACTAGAAAAAGTGTCAAATAGTCCCAAATATAATGACAAACGATCGAAACTATAGCAAATGGCCCAAAAGCATCAAAATATTTGAAAAAGAATACTCCTTTCTATTTATAAATAGAAAAATGGGCCAAAAATAGATTTCATTGTTCAAATTGCCAATTTGGGTGGAGAAGTACCAATTTGGAGCCAAAAATTCCTTTACCGATTTTGGGAGCTACGATCCGCCATTTCACCAACCGTCCAGATCAGGTAGGCCTAAACTTCATCCAACAATTTTCCAGTGGTTTAGTTTTTGCTATTAGGTCCATTTTTTGGGTTTTTGATGGTGTTATGGAGGGCTTCATGCGCCCTCGGCTCGTCGCAGGTTTCCCTTTCGGGACTTGCAATGAGACCAAGCTGTCGCAAGTCTCGAATATGAGAGGTGCGACGACATCGCATTGTACCTAAATGTACAGTGCAACGGTGGAGAACCACAATCCAAACATAAAAAATAATTCAAAAAATGGACTTCTGAGGGTTGAAGCAGGACCTAAAAGTGTTTAAATGTCCTTCTTGGCAGGTTACCATCTAGCCAATATGGTATTGGAGTGGCGAGAGAGAGAACACGAACTCGAGGATGAACAAGCCGCGAATGATCCACAATGCGTGGATGCTTTGAGAAACTGTGGGTTACTCAAGTTCTTTGAGATCCAGGGGATGAGATCCCAGATCCCACTATTGACACACATGCTCCAGAGTTGGGATGCGGTCCAACAGTAATTTGTGATTGGTGAGCATATCCTCACAATAGTCATTGAGGATATCTACTTTATTACTGGTTTGTTCCGAAGGGGGGACGTTGTACATCTTATTGGGACACGGGCCAGTAACTGTACAGTTGAGGACATGGTGTCGCAGCATTGTGTCGCTATTTCTCATCCTTCCAGCGGGAAGATTCTCATTGGGGATGTGGTGAGCCGTCCACTGCGGACCATATTGCTTACCATTACTAGGGTGAGGGTAGCCAAGCCCTACACACGACTACTCAGACCCAGATGCTGTATGTGTAGGATTGTATGTCCCCCATGGTTTGCAACTAGTGCGAGGGTCTCCTCGCAAACATATGAGCTCAGCTGACCAAGTGTCGGCGAGGGGAGCTCAAGCAATTTGGGTATGGGTCGATCATAGTATCATTCCTCTTAGAGCAGATTCCTCTTCTACGTCCGTAGTTGCTACTTGATGACAGGGAGCCCAGGGATCCCAATATGCTCAGATGGGCTGAGGTCATGATTCGTCATGGTGGCGGGCCCATCATTAGCATTGGTCCCAATTTTTTTCAGCTGGATAGAGGGCCAGTTACTCATGGTCGAGGAATTTCCATACAGCGACACGGAATTTAGAGAGGACCCCGACTTGATGCTGTCGGAGGGTGCAACATGGGGTGACATAGGTGAGAACAAAACCCTTGTATTTTTAGTTTTGTATATTATATCATTTTTTTTTAATGCGGTGTTGACAAGTATGTAATATGTGTGTGCAGATGTGGGCCCCGTACGGCCGGTGGGTCTCTCCCTTCTGGCGAGGAGAGACAGAGGCGGGGAGGTAGTCGTTCCTGCAGGTTCTCATGTTGCCATCGAGGAGATGGAGGAGGTGTATAGGAACATATCCCAGCTAACTATGGAGGTACCAAACCCAACTATTGATGACTTACCGAGGCCCATGCAGAGATTTGGGGTTGGAGCGTCTGTGTGCTTCAACGCCTTACTCCGCAAGGTGGCTCAGACCGTAGACTGCTTCCTTACCCAGCGACAGCGTGCCGTCCATGCTAGGGGTGGTGTATGGGTCAGGCATCAGGCCTGATGACACTTCTATACTTGTATTGAGAGCTTAGAGGCCTCAGATTTTGCACCACCGAAAGCTATGATGCTTTAGATTTTTGTAGAGACTCACATAAAGCCATTGTGCTTCAGATTTTGTACCAGCACTACTTTTTGAGCGATATATATATATATATATATAGATATATACAGACATTATCGGCGATCTATACATTATGTGTTTTTAAAATGATTAGTGATGTGATCTTGTTTATATGTTTTCTTTTATACATTGTATTTACATGTCGTGAATGCTTTTACATATTATGGATATTATGTGTGTGTGATGTACCAATCCAAAATGAAGTTGTCCATTGAGTCAGCAACTGTGTTTAACTCCCGTGGAATGTGCAGGTATCGTACGGATTCAAATGACCTTTCCAGGAGACGTACTTGTCTGAAGAGATGGAGTAAGGTGGGATCACGGATGGCGTACACCCGGTTTAGATGGGAAACCACTAATTGAGAATCCATGTGGATGACAATGTGGTTCATACCCAAGGAAATGGCGTTAGCTAGGGTTCCGATTACTTCCTGATACTCTGCGGCATTGTTGGTCGCAAACCCTAGGCAACTTCCTCCTGAGCTAATGAGTTCACCTGTTGGGGAATAAAGTACCCAGGCTGCCGAAGCAAGGTTACGGGTATGCCGGCTGGCGCCGTCCGCTAATCCATAGCATGTTGCCATCTGCACACGCAGACAGAACATGGTATAAGAAGCGGAAACAATATCAAAAGACACTTGAAAAAGAAATGCGCCACACCACACAAAAACACAAAAACATGCCATGTACAGTATATACAAGTAAGTATATGCATGAGGGATCAAGCATAGTATCTCTTTAGGTAAAGCCCATTGCGGGGTTCACCCAAAGAGATTCCGTCATAGTCTTCAAGCTCGTAAGCACCTTTCTCCAAAACACATTTTATAACGTAAGGTCCATGCGACATGGATTCGAACTTCCCCGCTCCTAGTTTGTCATGCTTCTGGATATAAGTAAGGACCAGGTCACCCTCGCTAAAGATACGAGGTTCAACTGACTTATCGTATTGGGCTTTGATGCGTTTCTTGTGCGCTTCATTAGCAAGAGTGGCATCTCGGTGAGACTCGTCAAGTTTTGCTAAGTGCAAGAGATGTTCTTCCTCAGCAGTAGTGTTAGGAAGAAGTTGGACAACGAGTTGTAGAGACGGAATTTCGCACTCTATCGGCAGAATAGCCTCCAATCCATATACCAATTGGAAAGGAGTGAATCCTATGGCGATTTTGACGGAAGTTCGGTAGGCCCATAACGCTGAAAAGAGCATACTGTGCCAATTGGACTTATGTGTCCCTACCATCCTTTGGACCATAGTTTTCAAGACTTTGTTAATGGCCTTGACCTATCCATTGGATTGTGGGTAGTAAGGTGTTGAATTTTCATGGAGAAAACCCAACCTATCACTCAATTCATCTACCATATGGTTCTGAAAATGAGAACCATGATCGGTAACAATTGCCTGAGGAACTCTGAACCGCGCTATTACATGATTGAACATGAAGAGTGTGGAGTTTTTGCCGTTGTTTTGGTATGTAGCCATAGCTTCAGCCCACTTTGTGAAGTAATCCACAGCTACAATGATGTAACTATGCCCCCGACCGAGGTAGGCTTACAATGCATAAAATCAATGCTCCATTTTGCGAATGGGCCAACGACAATAACTGGATGTAATGGGGCGGGATGAGTGCGCTTCTTCGTATGAAAGTGTTGGCAAGGAGGACATTTCTTAATGACCTCAATACAATCTTTGAAGATGGTAGGCCAATAATATCCTACGCGCAAAATCTTCTAGGCTGTAGCCATCCTATAGAGGTGACTGCCACATGCCCCAACGTGACAGTCATTGAGAATGCATTCGGCCTCATCGTGAGTTAGACAACGTCGAAGAATTGAATCGACGCCACGAAGATACAAAGTATTAGTGATGATCAAATAATACTTTGCATGGTGACGTATCTTACGACGATCGTCACAAGACAGTTGAGGATCGAAGCATTAGGTTTGAAAAGATATAACAAGATATCTCCATACCATGGATCAGTTGTACTGATGAGAAATAATGATTCATCCGGAAAGGAGTCATTGTGCTCAACTTCTGCATCAGGACGGGGAAGGTCGCAAATAAGCTCGGCAAAAACAAATGAATTTTTAGACTTATCTTTCTCGAAAAGAAGATCAAATTCTTGCAGTATCACAATCCAGCGTGAATACTTGCCCCCAAGCACTTTATGTGTTAGTACGTGGTACATGGGGTTCGAGTCGGCGATGATAGTGGTGGTGCGGAGCAAGATGTAGTGCCGGAATTTATGGACGGCGATGACCGCCGCGAATGCGAGTTTTTCGACATGTGTATATCTAGTTTCAACATCGGCTAGACCCTTACTTTCATAGTATATTACATGTTCCTTGGCGTTTTGATCCTCCTGTACCAAAACCATGGCGATAGTGGTAGCAGAAGCGGTGAGATATAAGATGTAATCTCGATAATAATTAGGCAGTTGGAGCACGGGGGCATGCGTGATGGCATGTTTGATACTGTCGAAGGATTTTTGAGCTTGGTCGTCCCAAATGAATGGGACGTCCTTCTTGAGTAGTCTCATATACCCCTGAGTCTTCTCCGCGAAATTACAAACAAAACGTCGTAAATAAGTCGCCTTCCCTTGGAGACTTTGAAGTTCTGTCACATCAGTCGGGGGTGGTAGGTTGATGATAACCTCCACCTTTAAGGGATCAATGCGGATCCCATCCTCGAAACGATAAATCCTAAGAGGCGTCTGGACTCAACGCAAAAGATACACTTATGAGGATTTGGACGGATATTGTACCGTCTGCATCTGAGGAAAATGGCCGTTAGATGATCAATGTGGAACTCGCGCTGCTTTGAATGAGCAGGGAGATCGTCCAAGTAAGGTTCCACAAAGTCCTTAATATCGTGGAAGGCATACGACATAGCCCACTGAAACGTGGCGCCAGCATTTTTAAGGCCAAATGGGAGTTTGCAGTATGCAAACGTTCCCCACGGGCAGATGAAAGCCGTCTTATGGTGGTCGGCTGGGTTGATCTCAATTTGGTTGTAACTGGAAAATCCATCCATGAATGAGAAGATGACGCTTTCGACACAGTTTTCGATGATCTGGTCGATGAAGGGGGTCAGGTAGTTGTCTTTTGGACAAACCCGGTTAAGGTCCCGATAATCAACACATACGTGAATGGTGCCCTGCTTTTTGTTCACAGGAACGACGTTTGAGACCCAATCCGTCAATGGGACAGGATAAATAAAATCAACCTTTAAGAGCTTTTCAATTTCTACCTTAATTGCCGCAGTCTTCCGGGGGTGTACTGGTCGCAACTTTTGGCGCACAGGTTTGAAGTCGGGATAGGTTTTTATTTTGTGAGAAACAATTGTGGGGTCTATCCCAGGCATCTCCTCATAGGACCAAGCAAATACGTCCTGAAATTGGTTGAACAAGGCTGTGCTAACAATGATTTATTCAGGGGAACACTTCTGGCCTATGCGAATGTGTTCCACTATACTTGGTTTCACCGATATGTCTACTGGGGTGGTTGGCTCAATGTTGGCCAAGTTGCCCTCTGTGTCCGTAAGACATGTAAGGATGGGGGAATGAGGGGATGGGTAGATATCTGGTGAAAAGAGGGTATGGATGTTGTCCTCTATGTATTCCAAAGGAGGAAGAAAAGATGACCTATGGTGGAGATCATCCCACAGACTGTCGTTAATATTCATTGCTTCCATGATGGACTCGTCTGAATGAAAAGTACGAAGTAAGAGATCAGGTAGAGATGACGTCCGTCGTAGAGAACATGATGGAGAGGCCATGGTTAAATGGTCCTCCGATGCTGATTGGATAGCCTCATTAATATGTTCAACGGGGGAAAGAGGCATTATATCTCCAAGAAGGTGTGTTGTGGCTTCATCCGGTACAAGCCAAACATTGTTAGAGTGAGATAAAATCTCTGTGGAGATCATGTTCACCATAGCAACATGATTAGGGGGGTCCGCGGCTGGTAAAATGCGCATGAGAGATGAATCTTTCAAAAGGCCAACCCCTATACTCTCATACTGTTTTGACATTTGTCCAATGGAAGGAACATGGTCACCAGGATGAGTAGTGGCATATGGTGTACAAAAATCTAATTGGTCAATAGTAACAATTCGTCCTTGGTGAGGGAATTGTACTATGCGGAAGACTGAAGAGGCTACCTTCTGCATGGTGTAAAACCAATTGCGACCAAGTAAGAGATTATAATCTAGCGGGGCTGAGATCACTTCCACGTTAATGGTTACGGTCTTTCCGCCCAACTCAACTGCAAGAGCTTGTAAGAGCCCATGAGGTTTAAAGCCACGCCCGTCGAATGCTTTCAACGTGGTAGGAGAACGATTCAATTCGGGGGAGCCAATGGCTCTCCAACAAGCAATGGACATGACAGAAGTGGAGGCTCCTTCGTCCAAAAGGGTACGATGGACAATCTTCCTAGCAATGTTCGCAGAAACTTGGAATGCGAGTTGGTGCGAGAGCCTAGACTTAAAGTTGTTAAGTCGGAACATGATGGTGTTCGAGGAATCCGGGTCAACTGCACCGATGGCTACAAGGAGAGTTTTGCGTTGATTATGACAATTCTACAAAAATTCTAGGGTAGACATGGTGCAAGGAGCTTGTGCCCAGTCCTCTAAGATATTGTAATTTTGTGCCGCCCGAGCATTGGGATTGAAAACAACTTTTCGAATCGTACTCTTGGGCGGTCGCAATATCGAGTCTATGGAGGGCTTCTATATGGTGAGAGAAGTCGATGGTACAGTGACATCAGTTAAGGATTCGGAAGCTTTTTCAGTATTACTTCCAGTGGATTCCTTTGAAGGGACTGATTCATAATATCGCGAGTGAGTATTTAAATTGATTGTCTCATTACACAACATGAGAACATGCGCGGTATTGGATGGTTCCCCCTGGGCTGGAGGGGGTTGAGCAATCATTTGCTGGTTCTGAGTAGGAAACAGATCATTGAGGATTGTGGGAGTTGGTTTGCCCCGAAGAAACTTTTGCACTTTGTCTCTATGGGGACACTCTTTGGAGAAATGGTCGTCTCCACACAGTAAACAAGGATATTTCAGTTTCCTTTTCTGCTTGGTATCGTTAGGAGTGCTCTTGCTGGGAAGAATACTTTTGGGTTTCCCTTTGTTCTTCTTTTTTCCGTTAAACTTCTGAGATGAAGCTGATTGGATAGAATTAACCTCTTCAGTTACAGCAGGAGCTGTCGACTTGGTGGTGTTGTTGCCATCCTGAGCCAATAAGGGGGAAGACCCTTGAAGGTTGGATGATCCAACAGGGCAGGCTGGGTGTTAAGGGATCTAATGATTCCATCAGTTTGGAGTCCCTTATGTGGTTTTGCGGGGTCATTAACATCATGGGGTGCGTCAGGTAGAATATTAAACAGAGTGTCAGATTGAGTGTAGACCAGGTCTAGTAGATGGGCACTCGCGATGGCTTGTTCTTCGGTGACAGCACCTCTCATGGCGACATCTTTTGCTATGGTGGGAATGTGTGATTTTGCAAACCAGTCTGCTAGGAGATGATCTGGAATAGGAGCCTTAATAAGACATCGTCTCCTTTGCCACTCATGGATATGATCAAAAATATGAGTGGCGGTATTCTAACGGAGCAAGGTTAAAATCTTAGTACCAGTCTCATACCGTATAGGCAGCTGGAAGTGCGTCAAAAAGTTCATAGCAAGAGAGCCGAAATCAAGAAAAGAGTGGGGTGGCAACTTGATGTACCACTTGGTAGCCGAACCGGTGAGAGTCCTTTGAAACAATCTAAGATGAATTGAATTTTCCATTAAGGAATTAGATGAACACCATAAGTGGTATGTCATCACGTGGTTTTTAGGGTATTCACCCAGCTTGCCGTCAAACTTGGGGATATCAGACGGAAGTTTCACTGGAATCGGTGTCCCGTTAGATCCGTGGTAAATAGGATCTTTGGTTAAACGGGATAGGTTAGGCAGGTCCAAAGTAGCCATGAAGGGCAGCTGTGGGTTAGGCTGCACGTATTGATAATACGGATAAGGCGTGTAAGGACAAGACTGACCGTAAGGTGTACCAGGATGAAACTGACTGTAGGGGGGTGTGTCGCCCGGACTGTAAGGAGGTCCGCCACCATAAGGTGGTCCATTCCAATAAGGTGGGGGTCCACCTCCACCACCGGGAGGGGGTGGAGGTCCACCGCCACCACCGGGAGGAGGTGGGGGTCCATAACCGTAATAAGGTGTCCCACCACTACCTCCGCTTGGAGGGGGTGGTGGACCACTTCCACCGCCAGAAGGATGGGGGCCCCCACCACCTCCACCGCTGGAAGGATGAGGGTCTCCACCACCACCGCCACCACCATAGTAATTAGGTCCTCCATTGCCTCCGCCTGGAGGGGGTGGTGGACCACCTCCGCCACCCGAAGGGAAATGTCCTCCTCCACCATGATAGGGTGGTCCCCCTCCGCCCCCGCTTAGAGGGGGTGGTGGACCATTCCCACCACCGCCGGAGGGGTGAGGGATGTTGTAGGAAAAATGAGGTGGGACTCCACCAGGGTTAGGTGGGGGCATGCCGCCTCCAGCAGGAGGTGGGGGAGGACCGATCGGGGGTGGTGGTACTTGAGGGATAGTTTGTTGGGGTCCGTGATGCAACACAGGTTGTTTCCCCCATAGAGTGTATGGATTACCGGGATAAGGTATCCCGTATGGCGCGTTTCCGGGATTAGGTTGGCCCGGCGCAGGGTTAATAGAATTTGGATATGCTTGACTCCATGAGGGTTGAGTTACATTTGACGACCCCCCAATATGAGATAATCCCGTGGTGGACGGTCTAGCAGGTTGAGAAGGTCCAACGGAAGGTCCCTTGGGGATTCCACCGCCTATGTTCTGGTTAGGAAACTGGGGTTGCCCCCCAACCACAACAGGTTGACCACTATTCAAAGGATGAACCAATGTAGGTTGTTGACTAGCTACCATGATAATAACATTACCAATAAGATAATCCGTGGGAATGGAATACCCTCCTCTCGAATTCTGAGGTGGGGGAGGAACTGGGAAAGTAACCGTGGTAGTGACAGGTGTGTTGGACTGTTGTCCTTCCACAGGTTGGTTCACTTGAGGTGCAAGACTGGACTCTTGCGAGGGTTGACCAGTCTCATTAGTGTTCACGTGGTGGGGTACTTCAGGTGATTCGAAATATATCGGATGAACTGGGATGTTTCTGTCGTCAAATCTTATTTGGAAATGACGATTATGGAACTCTTCAGAGTGTTGCCCGAGACTTTGTCTTCAAAGCTCATCACCTTTAATACGTAATTGTTCCAAACGTTCATGAATGGAGCCTAAAATTTCGGCGGGGTCAGGCTTATAGTAAGGCCTAGAGAACTCTGGAGTAGTCCAATTAGGTGGGGATGAGATGGAAAAATGAGCCACTGGGTGGCTTGTAGAATATGTCCAATAAGCTGTTGAAGGACCAACAGCTGCTGTAGGGTCGTCCTGGGGTCGGTTTATCCATTCCAATGATCCAGGTTCTCCCAGGATGACGGGAGAAATCCTTGTGAATTGGGGGTGTGTGCTTCTCCATCCTGTGGGGGATGGGAGGTAGGTGAATTTGGGGGAGTTTGTGGGAACAAAAGTCCTCCAACATTCAAAGTGGGGTTTTCCACTTCAGTAACTACGATCGAGTTACGCTGATCCATTCTTACCCTTAAAATAACCTCCGGATTAAGGGGATATTCGGGTGATAAGTTTAAGATACTACGGGACCTTCTCCAGGGAAAATCCGCCAGAGTATCAGGAAAATCATCTAGAAAGGAAGAAACAACGTTTCTCCTAGGGGTATGCTAAAAGAAAAGCAGTCTAGAAAAACATACTCAAACTAGGGCAACAAGCAAACTTATGTGACAGAGTGGATTCAAAAGTCTGTAACCTCACGAGATTATCAAGGCATCACAAACTGCGATATACTGCACGGTCCAACAATATGACGCGACAAGGAGGATTGGGACTGTACCCTTGCCTGCATAACCGATTACCTAGACAATACGTGTGTACTAATATCCCCGAGTGCTGTTCTCGGTGTATTGCTTTGCCAAGAAGACCAAATGGTTAACTCGGTTGGTTTCAGGAATCATAATGGTGTCTCCCGATATATGCAAGGTACGTGGGAGCTCAAATCCGTAGTGGTGCTGTCTAATGCACAACCGTTCGGCAAGAGACCTTCTGATATAAGTGTCAAGTACGTGATACACCCTTCGATATACGCCAAATACAGATTATAGTACTTGGTGGGTACGTGAAGGATCTCAATATACCGATGTATGTGGAAGAATACAATACCCCTGGGATATAGTGCTGGCAAATAACGACAGCTGCCATGCTTAACGACGCCGGAACACGTCTCTAACTTACACACAAGTTGCTAAAATTTTTACCTAGTTCTACCCTTAATTTTATCTTGGACGGTTAGGTGAATGCATGAGGTGAGTACATAATCGGAAGCATAATGCAATTCCTAGCTACATGCACGAAATATTCTTTTCTTTCAATGAATTCTAGCTATGGGAAGGAGAAAGCTTTTTTTTTCAATGGTATTGCCAAAACAACTCAATGCAACACAATTCCCAATTCAAACAAATTTGACAATGAAAGTATTCTTTTCCTTTTATGCAAAACACAAAAGTACACAACACAACTAAACCAAATCAAAATGACTTTTTCTTTTCTTCTTCTTTTCAAAGTAAAATGACACTAAGTGATGAAAAGAGAGGATTCTGAAATGAAATATGCAAGCTTTTCAATTTCAATTTCAATGATCTAAAAGCAATAAGAATTAAAAATGCATCTATCTTTCCTTAGCATGGAATTAATTTTGCAAAAATCGAAGCATGCTTTGAGCCTTTCAAGAAGATGAGCGATTCATAATTCGAGAAAAACACAATAGATCATACATTCATTCAATTTTTCCAAAACATAAATGAGAATTTTCCAATGCACAACAATCTTTCTTCAATAATTTTTTGAGAAAAAATGGGGAAGAAGCATTTTAAAACTTTATGATGGATGCATCAAAGAATAAACTGGATAACAACTCTGCTTTCAGATCTAACTGACTGAAAAGAAAACACTACCCACAACACTCATACATTCAGAAAACTCAAGCACTCAACCAAGCTAAAAAACACACTTAACTCAAAATCAAGCAGTAGCAAGAAAACTAAGCAAGCAAAGCTCAAAACAAATGTAAATGAGGTCTGGAGGTTGATCCAATGCAATGATCAGATCAGGGATGGAAGGAAGGGAATGCAAGAGTGAACAGATGAAGGTGGAGGAGACTAGAGTATCCACCACTACCTGTCTCAAACTTGTCCAAGACGGAACCCAAAGTCAATCCAAATGAAACCAAACTCTCAACACACAAATCATAAATGGGGTCTCTGGATGGATCTTGCAGCACAAAGGGAGTTAATACATCAGACCAAGGTTTAGACTGTCAAATGAGGGAAGGGATGCCTGTATGCCAACTTTTGACAGATCGACGCACTCTGTCCTTACACACAGTGCAACGTTGCAGTTTGCCTTCACAGGAGGTGCGACGATGTTGCAGTATACCAATGAAAAGGATGCGATGGGTGACTAACAGGTGAAGAACAAAGACTCAGAATGACACAATGTTGCTCTATTTCTACTACCCAGGTGTGACAGGTGAGGTCTAGATTAAAAAATGAATCAGATCTCTCAATAATGAACCATAAACAGGCTTGAAAATGAGTTGTATAAACTCATAGGAAGCAAATCAGAATCTTCAATGTGAAGATATGATAGTGAAATCAATCCTAAGAAGCAAATGGAAAAAAAAATGATAAAAGAGGCTTGTGTCAAGTAATCAACTGAAAATGACTCTCAGATTAATGAACACTAAACAAGACAAACACTACTCCCCAGTATGGTCTCCAGATTTGTTATCGGAAAATCCACTCAAGCGGACGCGAGCCGGATCTCCCTAGCTCAATGTGAGTCTAGAACAAATAGAATAGACTACAAGTGCATTTCCTAGATCTACTTAAGGACCAAGTACTAGATGTCTTACCTTTTTACTATGAAATCCTTTCTCTCGAATGTTGATCCACGTCCCATGGTCGTCAGATCCAAGCTGCAAGACCTGTCAAGACAAGAAACAAGAGAAACCCGTAAAAGACATCTATACAATAAGCGATCTAAGTAAACAGTTAAGCAACTAAACTACACAATATCATTGCACATAAGAACAATATTGGTGGAAAGCATTTGTATTACTGCAAATAGAGGAGTACATGATAGAGATATAGAACTACAACCAAGACTTAACGCAATAGCCCTTCTCCGACCAAGCCAATTGCCACGTTCTTCCAAGGAAGTATGAGGTCTCCAATAGGTGAATGGAGGTGTTCTAAAAGAGATTTCACCAGCATGTAGATACCATAGGCTTCCTCCCTTTGGGATGGGAGTGAGCTTCACTTATATAGGACTAAGAGGATAGGATATGGATATGATAGGTTGAGAGATGGTAGGAGAGAGATAGGGGATCCTCCCAAAGAGTTAGGGGTCGAGTACTAACTCCCCTAGAGGTCAGGGATAAGCCCCTAAATGAGCAAGTTTCGAGAAGGATCTCGAATAATCTTTTTTGGCCCATTAACTGACCTTGTCGCACCCTACAGTGGAGCAAGATACGATGTCGCATGTTTCTAGTATGCAACCTGCGACGACCTCTCAAAAGATTGTAGAAATTAGTGCAAATCCTCCCAGATGAAAATAATTAGTCCAGGTGACTTCAGGGATGTATACACTGAATCTGATGATGAGTATATTTTGGGTGTAACACTTACGAGCCAACCTCTTGATCCATTCCCTACAGCTAGCACAATCTGTACAGGAAGATGACTCTTCCCCACTCCAGCACATAATTGATACATTACTCAAACTTGAGGAGGACAGGGAAAAGTCTAAAACAGGTTGTATTAACATCAACGACTTGTAAAGAGGTGGTTCGATGAGAAGTCTTCATCTGACAAGGAGTTCTCTGTGGGGGACCTAGTTTTAAAATGGGACAAACAACATAAGGACAAGAATGATTACACTAAGTTCCAACGCTTATGGCTAGGGCCTTTCATTGTTACAGAAAAGATTGGTCCTAGTATTGTCCGGTTACAAACACTGTAAGGTTCTAAAGAAACCTACCCGGTGAATGTCCAGCTGCTCAAGAAGTACTTTGTTTGAGGAGAGCATGTTGGTCCACTTGTACATAAAGTGTGGTTTGTTTCCTTCCTTTTGTTTTGATTGATTTTTCTTTTTATAATTCTTTTCCTTTTGAATAAGCCTGCACATTTGTCAAGCGATGTTGATCAGTGTGTCTCTAAGATTAACACATTCTGAAGTTTTCAGGTAGCATGCCAGTTTTTTTTTTCATCCACCTTATATCAGAAAATTCTCTTCATGGAATCAAACAGTCAATTTTTGCAGGGCCTTGATCGATATTTTCCCACTATCATCAACATCTTTTAAATAGTTGTCTGATTAATTGAAGTTGAAGAGCAGATTAGAGTTCTTTTCCCAGTGTTTCATGAGTAAATGGCATAATCTCTTATAGCCTGGTTAGACTTATCTATTCTGGATGCAATTCTGATCACTTTGGATAATAATAAAAGTAGATTACAAAATGGGGGGTCTCGTTACGAGCCAACCCATTATCTTCATAGAAGTTTAAGTGGAATGAAATCTCCACATCAAGCCACCAAACTTGGGAGATGGATTTCGGCTCTAGTTGGAAGATGGAAGATCCTATCGCAGGTCGGTCCATTCATGATCTGCAAAACATTAGTGAGTAGCACTGCAATCTATGGTCACCAAGCCATGGTAGTGTCTTGTAATCTACACACTAATAAATGTTTGTTTTCTTATGCAAGATGGTTTGTTGCATATAAGGATAAGGGGGGTCTTATTACAAGCCATCCCTACCATGATCATGAATTTGATTTTGAACTGGAATTGCCATCTATGGTCACCAAGCCATGGTAATTGCTTTCAACCTAGAAAACTGAAAGACAAGGAGTCTCCTGACCGAGCTAGCTTGTTCAGTTTCTAGATCAAGTTTGTGAATGGCATTGCTAGCATCTGATCACCAAGTCAGGGAAATGGCCTTATATGAACAAAAGTCTTATTTATATAGCTAAAATTAAAAAAAAAGGAGACAAAGAAAAGGAAATATGCTTGTACATAAATAAATAATTAATAAATCCAAGGTGATCCATGTATTCTAATCCAGGATGGCTTTGAGTTTATTCCAAAGGTTAATCATAAATATGCCCTTCCATGATTACAAGAAGTTAGAGGATTTCTGTTTTGCTCCTTGACTGCCTTATTAGATTAAGTATTATCATTAAATTGGTTTTGGATGGGAAAGTATTGATCATATGACTAAGTCTACTGTTTTGATTGTGTCTCATGAGATTATTTTGTAAATTACAGGTTGAAACATGAGTTGGTTGGCATGGCTGCTTTATAACTTAAGGTTCCATCTTCAGAGATAACTGGTTCTTCCTAGCCTGTCGTCATTTGTTGTAGGCGCAACATATCCCATGTTTTATCAAAAATATGGGAGCCCCAATTTCATATCGAAGAGTAACTTAATTATTTTTGGGTTTGTTCAACATGTTTGCCATTTATCTTGCTACCTTTGATTTGATTTAATTAAGTTAGTAATTTTTCTTTATTAAAAAATTATGCATTTTTAGTGTGTTTTGATGAATTGCGGAAATAAGTTTTGGGTTGAAAAATTTCGACCATCCCGCAACCTGCAACCTGCAAATTGAGGATTGCAGATTACAGACTCTTTTGTTTGCATTTGAAAGTTTTTCCTTCCGCAACCCGCAACCCACAAATTGCGGATTGCGGGATGCAGAAAGGGGTTTTTTAGATGTTGCGCATAAAGTTTTCTTCCCGCAACCTGCAACCCACAAATTGCGGATTGCGGGATGCAGAAAGACCTTTTAATAAAGAAAAGTTTATACTCCCCGCAACCCGCAATTGCGGGATGCGGGAAGTGCTTTGACCACGCGTTGTGTTTTGTGTTCCGCAACTCGCAACCCGCATTTGCGGGATGCGGATTGCGGAAAGGTGTGTATATTTTCGAATAACGGATGCCCGCACTTGGCACCCCGCATCTCTCATCCCGACCGTTGATATACGATGATTCAACGACCCTAATTGCATATGGAAGAATGATTTGAATTTTTGATTTTGGTTCTTAGTTCGACGTTTCCAAGTGTTAATCTTGTTTTCGTCTGTGTTATGCTTGATCAATCATGAATTTTTTTTTGAATCCAATGATTAAAACTCTGAGATTTGACTGTTAATCACATGTGTTATTATGTAAAATTATATGATCTTATGCCAAATTTCAATTGATACGTGACTGACTGATATTTCATTCATAGAAACGGTAATTGCAATCTGCACATCGTAGACGTGCATTGATGCCAATTAGTTATACTCATTAGATGTCAAATCCTCTAGTTTTATTTCATATATGGATTGCTATTAATAATCTGTTGGTTTACAATGATATATGCAAATGCTGATTCATATTTTAATATCTCTGCTAACAATTGCATGATTGTAAGAAAAATGCAGAAAACTTGTAGTATTCCTGTCAAGCATTCTATGGAGAAAGAGCCTCAGCCGGTGGAATACTCTGAACTAGTTCCTGCACCATTGGATGCTGATGTTTCTGATGATACCATAGATAGTGAAAAGGAGGACGGTGAGGTCCAATTCACATATGAACGACTCCTTTTCAACAAGTAGAAGAAGGGTGAGAAAGGATGCTCTGATCAAGATAATACAATTATTCGGGACTTAATCATCAACGTGTAACCTGTGTTCCCCACAATTCCTATCAAGGATGATTCGTTAGCTGATTTTTCGGTCTTTGAAGATATGTCTGGTCCTCGTGAATCCAGAGAAGATTTCATGTGTTCTCTGCCAGCTACCTTCAATAGCTCATGACCTATCCTGATTCTTGTAAGTTTATAATGGGATATTCTCGAACATATGTGATGCAATCTTTGAAAAAGTTGTGTGATGTCCGGTTTGGGATCCGAATTGGTTGATTATTCCTATATATAATGATCGTTAGATGTTTTAGGCCAAGGGGAAACCTTTTCTTGGCCATTTTAAGATAATTTAGTTTTGATTGTCCCTGCTTTGTGGGAGATTTGATCCTGATTATTACTTTGTAATTATTTAAGGGGTTTTAGATCTCATGGCAAGGGATGGATGGATAGGGGACATAATCGCCAAAAGAGACTGGAGATACTCTGTTGTTGCGGACTATGTAATATCTTGCAGACCTTAATACATAGTTAGTTTTTTTCTTCAGCTATCTCTTCTGTTATAATTTGTCAAATATATTTGATGGATTGTGATTCTGCTTTGACACATTCACTAATATTGTTTATTATTTGCAATCAATAATTTGCATGGGTTTATAGTTCAGATTTCTTTTAACTCATGATCTCTGTAATTGATGTTTTAAATGAATATCTTTATCTAAAACATTTTATCTGTTTCTGCAAATGATTCACAGAAAACATTAAGTTAATGTTAATTTATCAATTAACATTCCAGATGCAGGATAAGCTTGTATGCACTTAATTCTTAAGTTGTAGTTGGTTGAATATATTTAATTGATTATGTCTTGAGCTACTGTGATCCTGATTATTACTTTGTAATTATTTAAGGGGTTTTAGATTTCATGGCAAGGGATGGATGGATAGGGGACATAATCGCCAAAAGAGACTGGAGATACTCTGTTGTTGCAGACTATGTAATATCTTGCAGACCTTAATACATAGTTAGTTTTTTTCTTCAACTATCTCTTCTGTTATAATTTGTCAAATATATTTGATGGATTGTGATTCTGCTTTGACACATTCACTAATATTGTTTATTATTTGCAATCAATAATTTGCATGGGTTTATAGTTCAGATTTCTTTTAACTCATGATCTCTGTAATTGATGTTTTAAATGAATATCTTTATCTAAAACATTTTATCTGTTTCTGCAAATGATTCACAGAAAACATTAAGTTAATGTTAATTTATCAATTAACATTCCAGATGCAGGATAAGCTTGTATGCACTTAATTCTTAAGTTGTAGTTGGTTGAATATCTTTAACTGATTATGTCTTGAGCTACTGAGTCAGGATCCAGTTTTGCATGTCTATTAAATTGGTGAAAATATTTAGTGACTTTCAGATCAAGTTATCTTGTGCACAAACAAATCATTCGTTTTAGAATAGACTTAACTTATATTAGATTTCTTTTCAAAGTTAGACTAACTCTTAGGGTTAGGAAAACTCTTGTCTTTCCTCGTAGAAATACAGATCCTTTTTTGGATCAAACACACACAAGTGCCAATGGAGGCCTTTGTATCCGTGGGTGTTAACCACACCAAACAACTCGAGGATAGGGTAATACTTGCGTAGGATTATCTGAAGCGTTTGGATGGGTTTTCATCCCCTGGTGTTTTCCTTGGACACTATTCCAACACATACACAACCGAGGCATCAACAAGATGGTTTTCCAAACTTTCTTCCCTTTCTTTTCTTTGCATGAGCAGTAAGGGTCATAAGGTTGCGACAAATTGTTTCTAGATGCAAGTCTAAACTCCTCTTGAATGCAATCTGCCCATAACTGGTCGCTTGGGAAATTTGGATCACTACTAAAGCTCTAAATGAATGTTTCCCAAGAATGGGGAAGACCATTGAGGGTCATCATGACAAGCTCTCTGTCTGCAACTATCTCTCGAATGTCTGCCCAACTAATCATTTAGTTCATAAATCTTCATGAAGTAATATCCAACTGAATATGCTCTAGTCATCTTGAAATTTGAGAGTTGTTGTATTAAGGCAAGTGCTCTGTTGACATTGTTATTCTCAAATAGCTTCTTCAAGAAATCAAACATTCCTTTGGTTGTCTTCTTCTTGGAGATCTGAGGTATCAAGTGATCTTTGACAAAATCTATCATAATCCTTGTTGCCTTAGCATCATTCTTCTTCCATGATGACTTCTCTGCTTCTGCTTCTAGTTCCATTACTCCTTCTTCCACAAATTTTAGAAGGTCATTCTCTTCTAAGATGATGAGTACCCTAGAATTCCATGAATTGAAGTTGGAAGCCCCATCAAGTCTATCTTCAACTTTAACATTGTTCATCTTGACTATAGGTTGGAAGCTGAAACTTGGTCCAGAAACCCTAGTAGGAGAGGATAAAAATTTGTTGAAACTAGAATCTAACTTCACCAATAGGTGCACCGTACCAAGGCAAGCTCCAGAACTCCAAGAATTAAACCAATGTGTGGAGAGAAAGGGCCAAAACAGGATGCCACAGTTTCTGACAAAGGCTTCTTTCAGCATTGCTCTGATACCATGTTAGAGTTTTATAATAGCAATATCATTTCAATTATTTGCAGTGAAAATGAATAAAGATCACTGAAAGAATAACCATGCACAGAAACAAAGAGACACAAATGTTTTATCCCGGGAAAACCCAAAATCGGGAAAAACCTAACCAACCTTTCTTATTCAGAGATTCAAGATACAAGTACATCAGATATAAGAAGAAGATAAACCCCAAGATATTAAACCCATAAAATAGTCTTCTTCTGTTGCTGCATCCTTCTCTTCCTCAGCTGCACACTTGTCTTCGGAACTAGAGCAAATTGCTTGATGTGTAAATGAGATAGGCGTCATTCTTATTTATACCTTCATTTTCTATTTCCATGCTTTCCGGGGCTTTCTAGAATTTTTTGGGAGGTTTCATTTCTAGAACTTTCCGGGGGTTTCCTTTCTAAAACTTTCCAAGAATTTCATGGCCATTATTTGTCATAAAGATACCTCACAATGCTACAAAACATATATGACATTTTCACTATGACTTGATAAAGATTTTCATACTTTGTTCTCATTGAATCAACTAGACATGTGGCCTAATATTAATGAAACAAGAAGTTTATGTGACATTTGCTACTTTTGACATGATACAGATTTTCATGCCCTGTTCTGGTTAAATCAACTACGCATGTGGTGTCATGTCCTATGTTGTCTATGACAATCTTATGAATCCTTTAAATCGAGCATCATATAAATAACCATGAAGTGACATTTAGTACCATACACAACAAAATGGGGAACCAAAATAAACATGCTCCTTCATATTATGAAATATGGGTCGATTGTTTATCAATGTATGCATTTATTTGTGTTTAATGATGATGATATTTTGTCATTGATGTATTACAAAAGTATTACATTCACATGCATATATGTCCATATTTTGGACATGCATGATGTGACTCTCTATGATATAGTCATGGCAAAATGGTTTGAGCATTTCAAAGTTATTAAAGTTTATGATTGTGACATTACCCGTGGAGATTCGTTTCTAGATAACATATTTTGTCAACAATATATATGTAAGTTTATTGTGAAGTTTTTCATAAATGTTAAATGCTATATATGTAAGTTTATTGTGAAGTTTTTCATAAATGTTAAATGCTATTTTTCTATGATATTTTCTGTTTTAGAGTTAGTTTTTTATTTTGAAATTATGGTTTTATTATAAAGTTCATAGATATGTTTTCATTAAAGTTTAGTTGTTTATTAAAAAAGTTGTTGTATATTTATAATTTCATTTATATTTAAGATTCTTTTTGGGAATATATTTAAGAATGAGAATATACACATAAGCATTATTAGCTTTTGAAAAAGTTGGCCTCATTTTCGATATATTCATTGTAATGTATTATTTATTTTTTCTCAATTTCAAATATCAAGAGAAATCACTCCTCACATTTTTTTTGCATAAGCATCGTAGAGTGATGTATCTTTGTATCTTTTATTTATTTGTTTTTTTCTAATCTCACATATTAAGAAAAACCACTCTTCACATATTTTCGCATCTTATTGAATACAACGCTGTATCTCTTATTTAAATTGTTTTTCTCTAAATTCTTCTTAGGCCAACGCCAAGTCTTGACATACTTATTTCCTTCTTATTGGAGTCACTTCAAATGCTTCCTTTCTCATTTTGTATATCTTCTTTCAAAAAGTTATGCCAACCAAGTTTTTGTTTTTGTTTTTATTTTTTATTTTTATCTCAATAAAATTCTTATCAAGTCTATTGAAATTTAAAGTAAAGAAAATTATAAATGATTTACAACTTTTGATAGTGATATTAGAGCTACGATTTTAGAAAGGTTTATGTATCTTGATCACTACTATGGATCATCCTTTGGACCTTGAGTTGGAGAAACGATCTCGCCTGTTGGAAGAAGTTTCAGAGTAGTGATCAAATCTGCTTTTGTGTCGGTGGAAAAGGTGTATCAGAACTCAAGGTTTGTGAAGAGGTCCGCCATCCTTGAAGTGAAGCTGACCTCCAACGCATCAAAGTACACGGCAATATCTCTTTTAGAAAGAGTTACGGTAGGGAATTTCACTGGGTTGTGGCCATCCCCAAGGGAAATCGAAATTTATCTTAATAAGAACTAGAGGCCACTCATTCAAGATAATGTTCAACAAAAATTATGTGGAAGGGGTTTCTTTGTTTTTCTTTTTGGAAAAAAGGAGGATCAAGACTTAATCTTTCGTAATAACCCATATTTCATGGGACTAAGAGGAATGTACTTGAATCAATTGGATGTCTCCTTTGACCTAGAAAAGGATTTCCCTTTAGTAGTGCCAGCATGGGTTAAACTCCCACATCTTCCTCTCCATTGCTGGAGTGATGAGGATCTCAGGGCAATAGGGAACTCATTGGGAAGATACATAGACAAGTCATAACCAAAATCCCCTCTCTTTTCCTGTGCAAGGATTTGTGTGGAGGTATATCTAGAGAAGGGGCTTCCAAAAGCAAAAAACCTTGCAATGGATGGTTGGAATCACCTTCAGAAAGTGGATTATGAGCAGATCCCTTTCAAATGCAAAATATGCCATGAATATGGGCATTTTGTGAAGCATTTCCCAAAGAAGAAACCCTAAGAGGCAGAACCAAACCATGAAGAGGAATGGGATCAAGTTACAAGAAAGGGGAAAAGAGTTAGAGCATTTCCCCAGAAAAACACTCAGAAGGGAGCATCCTCATAAAAAAAAGTCTAGGCTATTGAAGGAACAAGAGAAGAAGAGCTTGGATCGTAGCATACTCAAGTAAAGAAAAGGGATGAGCAAATCAATGGCACTGAAAAGGGGCTTGGAAGTTGGGAAGGCTAGCCAATTCTTATGGAAATAGGGTAAGAAAATATTTACATTCCCATCCTCCCATCACAACCATTGAAGTTAGATATGAGAACTCTTCAAATTTAGGGGGATCAGCTACGTGATCCAAATCCAAAGTTGTTCAAGAAGAATCATCAGAAATCTTGGAAGAGGAAAAAGATCCACCTTCAAAGAAATGAAGGAATCCAAATAGGGTTCATAGAGAGATAGAAACAACAAAAGACAAGTTGATTGGGAATCGGTCCAATTTAGATCAACATATTAAGGTCTACTCTCTAGGAAAGTGCAGCAAGTAGGAGTTGAAGAAAAGATAGATAAGCAAGGCCGTCTCGCTAGTAGGAAATAATGAAGGTTATCTCTTGGATTCATAGAGGGTTGGGAGGGAAATAAAAAATAGAAGAATTGCGAAGTATGATAAGAAACAAAAATATTTCAATCCTCATAATCCAAGAGACAAAAATGGATAAAGAAAGTAGTGAACTGGGACAAATATGGAAAAAAGGCCAAGGGCTCATAGTAAGTGCATATGGAAATTCTGAAGGTCTATTATCTTGGTGGGACAGTCGCAAATTTAAGTTTATTTCTTCTCAGGAGAATAAGAACTGGTTGTTGGTTGAGTTGGAAGATCAAGGAAGGAATGGAATAATTAGGGTATGTAACATCTACGGGCTAGTACATTACAATAAAAAGCAGATTTTTGGAAATCCCTTGCTCCTCTAAAGGATCTTGGTCAGCACCCCAACTATATAGTTGTTGGGGATTTTAATACTACAATCTCACCAGACGAAAGAAGAGGTGGAACCAAAGTTTTGGACCCCTTTGGAGAAAATTTAGAGGACCTACAAGCGGAGTGGGATCTAATCAACATCAAACCAAAGCAAGGGAAATTTACTTGGAACAATAGGAGAGTTGGGTCTGGCCACATTGCAACTCGTTTGGATAGATTTATGGTAAGCAAATCTATTTTGCTAAAGGGTTCAATTTTACATTCTAAGATATTGCCCTCAATATTTTCCGACCATAAACCGATTATTCTTCTATCCTCGCCTTTTGGTAATCAAGGACCTATGCCATTTAGGTTCAATGTTACTTGGATGCAATCAAAGGAAGTCTTTCATATATTTTTGCAAGCTTGGGATATTCATATTTTTGGCTCTCCCAGCTACATATGGGAAGCAAAACTAAGAAGGTTAAAATCTGCCTTAAATTCCTCGGCCAAGTTAAACTACAAAGATCCAAGGCAAGAAAGAAAGATGTCACATGAAACCTTAGACATGTTTCAAATGGAAATGGAGCACAACAACATAACAAAAGAAATTTTGAAAAAGAACAGGCCTTGGATCTTCAAATCCATTTTTTAGCTAAGCAAGAAGAGGAAGAATGGAGATTAAAGTATCGATGCCTATGGTTAAATGCGGGGAATAAGAATACAAAATACTTCCATAATCAATGTAAAGAGAGAGAAAGGAGTAATACTATTCATGAACCCAAAGATAACAATGGAAGCTTTATATCAGATCAAAAAGAAATTCATAATGAAGCCTTTCTCTTCTTCAAAGCTTTGTATTATGAGGAAGGGATACGGACTGGAATGCAACAAGCAAAATGTGTGAACATATTCCTAAACTAATTTCTTCTGCTAATAATGACTTCTTATCAAATCCGATCTCAAAAGAAGAAGTGTTGGATACAATTTGGTACTTGCACCCTGACAAGGACTCAATACCAGTTGACTTCCCCATAAGATTCTACAGGTAGTATTGGAGTATTATCAAAAAATACCTCTACAAAATGTTAAGCTGGACCAAGGGGAAATAAAGAAAATGGTGGAGCTACAAAATCCTCTTTTACAGCTCCCATCCCAAAAGAGACTCGCCCAATTTCAATGTCAAGATTCAGGCCTATTTCTCTATGCAACTCCTCATACAAAATTCTATCTAAAATCTTGTCCAAAAGGATGAAGACGATTCTCCCAAAGATAATATCTGAGAATCAAAGTGGATTCATCATTGGGAGGAAAATAATTGATAATATAGTAGTTGTTCAAGAAGCAATTCACTCAAGCAAATCCAGAAGGGAAAGTGGAATGGCCATCAAGTTAGATTTGGCGAATGCTTTTGATAGAGTGAGGCATCAATTTCTCTTATTAGTTTTGTAAAAAAATGGCTTCTCCTCTCTCCTCATTAGATGGATTTAGGCATGTATTGGAAAACCGTGTATTTCTTCTTTATTAAATGGTAGGCCAACTCCTTTCTTTAAAGTCTCCAAGGGATTGAGGCAAAGATTCCCTCTATCCCCCTTTTTGTACATCATTGTTGTGGAAACACTAAGTAGAAGCCTAAATCAACAAAGAGAGCAAGGATCCCTGCCTAGAATTATCATAGCACATGGGACTAAGGCTTTAAATCATGCTTAGTTTGCGGACAACACCATTTTCCTAGGAGGTGAATTTGAAAATATAGCTTAAAAATTTAAAGCCTCCTTGGAATCCTTTTGGAGCGCCTCTGGGGGACTTGTCAATGCAGGTAAAAGTAATATATTTAGTTGGAATTGCCCTCCCAGGATCCTCATTTCTATTTCTAGAATTTTGGGTTTCAATTTCTAGAGTGCCTGGTTCTCCTTTAAGCAATTAGGAGTCCCCATTTCTCTAAAACCAAGGAAGGTTGGGAAATAGCAAAGTATTGTTCAAAAAATAAGGAAAATTCAATCATGGGGTGCCTGGTGGCTTAATCTAGCAGGTAAAATAACTCTCATAAAATCATTTTTATCCTCTCTTCCAATATATGTTTGCACATCTCTACTTGCTCCTGTAGGTGTTATGAACAACATTAGTAAGGAAATTCACAAATTCCTTTGGCAAGGAGGGAAATCAAATCACAAAAGGTTACATCTAGTTAAATGGGAGATGGTTAGATTCCCTCAAGAGAAAGGAGGAGTTGGAATAAGAGAACCCAGGCTTATGAACATTGGAATGGGTGCAAAATTTATTTGGAGAATGATCTCAGGAAGAAAGGAGTGGTGGAAAGAAATAATGCGCAAAAAATATTTAAGGAAGACAATATTGAGATGCCTAGATGGAGAAATTGTTGGAAAAGGGACATGTATTTGGAATCTTTGTAAAGTAGCAACTCCTCTTATCAAGGATCATTTATTTTGGATACTGAGCAATGGGAAAATAATCCATTTTTGGAATGACAAAATATTGGGATTGCCTCCCCTCTATGAATTCGAATCTTTAGGGCATCAAAGACTGGATTTCTACAAATGGTTATGTTTCTTTGTTTGATATTTTGGAATGGGTGAACTATAGTCTATGGAAGGAATGGAAACATATAGAAGTCCCAAATCCTCTATTAAATGAAATTGAACTACTCTTATCCTCTCTACAAGGAATGAATCCTTCTCACAAAAGAGACAAGGATATTAGAGGACATCGATCAAATGGAAGCTGCTCGGTGAAAGAGGGGTATGGGAAACTCTTGTCTAAGCTTCCCTCTACTCCCTTCATGCACATATGGAAGAAAATATGGAAATCAGACAGTCTGCCAAAAATCAATGCTTTCAACTGGGTTTTGGCTCATAATCAAAATTTAACTATGGACAATTTAAAATGAAGAGGAATTGAATGGCCTTCGAGATAAATTATATGCCAATCTTTTGAAGAATCCTCTAATCACCTCTTCTTAGAATGCAAATTATCACACAAAGTCTGGGCTATAGTTTTGAGAGAGTTGAATTGCAACTTGTCTTTCCCATTGCAGTTCAACAATTTTTCCAGTAAATGGCATGAGATATATCATGGAACACTTAATAAAAATACCACCCTCAATAAAGTATGGAATGCCTTACCAAAAAAATATATCTTGGAAAGTATGGTTAGCTCGTAACAGAGAAATATTTGAAGGAAAGAAGGCAGATCGTAGCATATGAACTGTTCGTGTTATAAATATTTTGAGGAATTCTATGCAAGTTTTGGGTCAAGAATTTCTAGATAAGGAGCCACTTAACGAGAAACATAAGCGTTGGTTGGAAATTTTTTTATTTTGAAGAGTTCCCTTCAATCCAAAGGTAAGCAAGTGAGAACCCACTTTGATTGCGAGTTAGAGATGGAGCCCTGTGAATTTGAAGGATGGAGGAAATCCCTTTCTTGTCATTCTTTTTTCATTGATGGAGCTTCAAAATGTAACCCTAGGGAGGTAGGTGTGGGAGGGTTTATTTTGGACCATGGAGGAAACATTATGAAACCATTTGCTTGGGGTCTGGGGAGAAAAAAAAATCAAGTAGAATGGCTTGCCTTAATGCAAGGGGTGGAGCTCATAGCTTCTTTAAAGATTTCAAAAATTCTCATATTTAGAGACTCTAAAGTAGTCATAAAAAAATGCGTATAATCATTCAAGGGAGAGAACTCAATCTTGGACACATTAAAAAAAAGGACATTGAATCTTCTCTCTAGCCCGAGCTCTGTGTCTCTGTATCACATTAAAATAAATAATAATGGGAAATCTAATGAGTTGGAAAACCAGGGTTCCATATTGCAGGAAGGATGGATCGCTATAGACATTTCCCCTCCAATTTGGAATTAGATCCCATGTTCTTAACGGAAAATTTCTCCATAAGAGAGAATCTATACCACCAAAGGCTTAGAAGAAACATGGTTGAAATGTTTTGTTGTTTTAACATTAAGGACACTTTTCTTATGAAGGGTAGACTATCCTCCCTTCTCCCCATCAAATATGTCATAAGAAATTTCATGAAGATGCTAGGTGGTAGAAGGCTTGTTTGTCAGGCATTAATGGATGACAATCCCCGATGCGTCAGGGTGGTTAAGGCCTTCACATGTGAGGTATTGTTCACCCCCCTAATCCATTCATTTTGCACATGCGAAATTAAGGCAACAAAGGAGATAGGGGTCTTCAAGACGCAATAGATATTTGTAGTCGATCCAAGCCCAAATAGAGATAAGAATGAAGTTTCTCTTGACTTGAGTAAATGGGAGAGCCTCCATTTCCAGTTTGCTTTAGTTATTTTGCTGTAGAACTCAGGAAGGAAAAATACCAAGCTTGAGGAGGATCCAGATTGTCTCATGAAAATCTTGCAAAAGGACATGTATTATAGTCTTGGAATTGATAGCAGAGAGGGAGAAGAAGGAAGATTATTCGTGGCCGTAGAGTAGGGTTGTGAAGCTGGAAATCCTAAGGATTGGATATTCTTTCAGAGCCTCTCTAACTCAATGGGTGTGATGGATTCTTGGAGGGATCTTTTTAATGGAATTGGTCACAATATGGAAGATTTCAAACGCATGCTAATGGTTGTCTATGAGGGAATAGGTAGTATGATGGGTGAGGTGAGACACAATTTCGCATGACATTACAAATATGGAATCAAGGATGGATGATATGGAAAGGGATTTGCATGAGAAAATGGTTACCTTGGAGGATATGAAAAATGACTTTAACAGTATGGTTAGAATTAATCAATGTAGCCACTGTCAGGCAAGCCCATTAGTGGAAGCAAGGCCATTGGATCAAACTTCAGCCACACAACCATCCTATTTTGGACTAGGAAGGCAAGAATAATCATGATTAGTCATGGCCTTTTTTGGATACGTCACTCTTTATGTATTTTTGTGTTTTTCTTAGGGGTCAGTTTTGTAATATTTTATAGTATTAGAGTACCGACAATAGATGGAAAGTTTGTAGTAGTTATTTTGAGTCAAACAAATCCATCTATTCGATCTCTATCTCTTAAGATAACTAGGTCTTTAATCTTGGAAAACTTTTGAAGCTATGTAATTCTCCGCTATTCACAGTCTTTTAATACAAATTTCTTTTAGTTTTTGTTTAAAAAAAAGAAATATAAAGTAAAATACATGCATTAAAAAAAGGTTGTATCAACATCCTCTAAAGGGATAGTGTAAATAGATATAGGTCCTAATCCACTAATTAAAATGGATGTTGCACATGAAAAAAACATATTTTAAGTTGGCACAAGCTAATTTAGACCCAAGATCTAAAAGAAAAAAGCACCAGGTCAACTGGCTTGTATACATAGTGATATCAAACACTGTGGATATAGCACCTATTTCAGGAGTAGGTCTTTATATTCAAGTGTTGATTCTCATCCTTTGGTAGTAAGCTCAAGGTCAACGTGGATAATTTCACTATCTGTTATTGCTCTACATATACTTTATATGTTATTCTAGTTTAAAAATGACCTTAGAAATAGGAAACTTATCAAATCAAAACAACTCACAAACATTAAGAAAAAGCGAACTTCTACAATATTTCCATCAATCATGTTTATACACTTGCAAACATTAATAATAATTTAAATAAAATTATATAATAATAATTTTAATAATATTATAATGATAGTTTAATTTAAATAAAATTATATATACTAATTTTAATAATATTATAATGATAGTTTAATTTAAATAAAATTATATATACTAATTTTAATAATATTATAATGATGGTTTAAATGAAAAATGTTACTATTTTCAAATATATATGACTACTGCAATAACAAATTACTTTAATCATTAATCTCCATATTTACAAAGTAATTCAAATTAATATTCTATCTTATAGAATTAAATTATGTATGAGTAATTTAAGTCTTAAGATAATTCAATTAAATTTCTTACAAATTAGTATAGATCCATCTTAATTATGGATTTATTAAATGTCAAGAAGAATTAAATCTCTTTAAGTACAAACATTTCTTATGGTTCAAAAATTTGAAGAAATGTTTGTATCTCAAGGGATTTGGTCATCTCGATGATTGATTGGTCTAAGGTAAAGAAAAATCTAAATTAGTGTTACAATTTTCTACTTGTAAGAGAAGAGATGGTGTTTTGTAGGAGTTAGTTAATCATTTTGTAGTTGAGTATAAGATGAAATGAGCTATTTAGCATGAAATATCATGAAGTGTTTATTCAATTGATGTTGTGATTGTTTGTATTATCATTCGACTATATTTGGTGCTTCATTTATAGATTTAATAATGCAATATATTTTTCTTATGTATTATTAAGATGAGTTGACTTATGTTGATGTCAACGTTACCCACTTACACATCAACTTCATACCAAGTTGTAGAATTTCTCTTGATGCAATCAATATATTCCATATTTCTCACATTCTATTTATTCAAGATCATGGTTTGCTAGAAAAAATCCTATTTATTGGGTTATGAAATCATATTGCAATGAGATTACCACATGGGTTTTTGTTTTGGTTTAAAAAACGTGTAAAGCTTAATTTCTCTATGCTTTTTTATTTTTATTTTTTATAACAAGAATTGTCATATTCATATTAAAATAGAATTGAATTCATACCATCCAACATGATAATACAAATTCCATATTACAAATCCTTATTGTTCTGAAAAAAGGTCCAAAAGGAGGTTTCCTCTTCTATGTACCTAAGCTAACTTAAAACTGCTATGTCTACAACATTCTAGATGGCATGTGAAATTCCTTACATACTATCCTACTAAGAAAACATATTTGTAAACCATGGAATAATATGAAAATTTAAGAAAGGGCTTGCCCATAGTGGGTATTTCTACCAAATCTTGGAAGTCTGGGCCTCCTTTGATTGGTTTAGTTCTTGATAAGTTTCCTAATGTATTGTTTCCTCTTCTAGATCTCTTGATTTCTCTGGTCCATAATATCCATCATAACGAGAAGGAGGAGAGAATGAATGTGTCACTTCCCTTATCATCATATCCATCATAGTGGGTCTTTCTACCAATCTTGGAAGCTTGGGACTCCTTTGATTGGTTTAGTTCTTGATAAGCTACCTAATGTATTGTTGCCTCTTCTAGATCTCTTGATTGCTCCGGTCCATAATATCCATCATAATGAGAAGGAGGATAGAATGAATGTGTAACTTCCCTTACCACCTTCCTCCCTTTTTCCAGCTCCTCCACTCTAAAAAATAACCTCCTCAACTTGTCCTCCATTTCTTCAAGCCTGATGTTGTTATTTCCTCCTATGATTTTAGTCCTCTAATGGATGAATTTCAAACTTTGCAAATGGGATACCACTTCCTTTGTTTGCCAGTTCCATAATGCTTTCCATCCTCTTGTTATCTTTTCCAATTCTTTCTCCATTTGTCTAATTTCTTGATAAATAGAACATTGCATTCTTGGATTTCCTTTTTGTGTCTTTCACAATGCCAAACCCCTCTATGCAGGTCAATTTTTTTCACATAGAGAAAAATGATTTGTTTGAATGTGATTTTGCATGGCACTGATCTCAACTAAGGATCCTCTGTAAACCCTTGACACATTGAAAAAATACGTCTTGTTTACAATCTATAATCAACCCAAACATGAGAAAGAATCCCAAACATAAATCAATGAACAAACATTGAAGCATCTTGGCTATGAATGGTATAGCCATACTCAATGAGCATATCCAAATGATAAATCATGCCGACACCCAAGAATGAGCCTTTGTTAATCCAATAATATTGTTCTTGGTGTCCCATATTTGCTACCAATAGATTAGAGGTTTGAATTGCCTTAAGGTGAAGAGTGTTAATTTAAAAAATGGACCTTTCAAAACAACAACTTCAACCTCTCGTGATGCCAATCCGAAAAGAGTTGGGAATGATCACCCTATGCTTAAAGCCTCGAACTAAACCTTAATCGCTCTCCATATTCTTAGGTAATCCAACAAAAAATATATAAGTAAAAAAGACTTTAATCATATGCAAATGTGCATGAGATATCCCCTTTGTTCATCTTTTTTATTTTTAGTCCTTGCCGTAGGTAGGAGACTATATGTTCTGCCTTGCTGTAATAATTTGTAAGATAACATAAAATGACTATATAGTTGGCTAATGTTTCAGAAAAATAATCATTTTTTGTTTTTTTAATAATAATTATTTTCAGATGTGTTTGACTTCTATTGGATTAGAGAGCATGATTTGACTAATATTCTCATTGCCGACTATTAGTAGAAATTGTAAATATAAAAAAAATACTCCACAGCCTTAGTTACCCAATTTAATTTTTATCATACCATCATTCATTACCTATTACCTGGAGAGATGTTCTGAAATATTGTCTCGAATATTTATGTGCTAGTGAATTGTCATTCCATCAAAATTTCAGAGACCTGACAATGTATTATCATTTAGTCTTTTCTTAAACAAGAAGCTATCTTAGAATTTAGATCATGTCAGTTGATGTCACTAAATCTTTTCTTAATCTCATCAATTTGATGCTCCCAAAAATTGCCTAGTTAATTTGGGGTTCACCATCGTGAAGCCAAAAAATCAAATGTCAATATGTAACGCTTTATTGTCGAGTACAACATTAACAGGCAGTATTTTGCTCCAGATGTTCTTCACACTCATTGTTTGCTTCAAAGAGCTCCATCTGCAGTAGGTTACAGATGCCCTTCATGCACGTCAAGGGTAAATTTCTCTCCATGTTTTTCAGGACATATAACATTGTTTATGGTTTTCATGTGTGGGCCTGTTGCAGAAGCCTTGAGTATAGATGTTAAATTTGACTCTTGCTGGTATTTGTATCCTTCGTGCTGGTATTTGTATCCTTCGTGGATATTTTCATAAGTAGCTTGAATTTAGTATAATGAACCATTCTTAAATTGATAAGTAAAGCATTTCGAGCTCTAGATAAATTTGTTCATCAATTTGGGTGTTTCCCTTGTGCTGCTTTCGAGGAAGATGCGAGTAGATTCATTGATATAGCCAGGGCTTTAAATGATAGTGACACCTTCCTGATTAAGTTGGATACTAGTGCCGTTGATGAAAATGTAAATGTATTCGAGCATTTAGCAAGTGGTTTCCGTGCAGTGCTGAATCCCATGGCAGCTATGTATGGTGGAATCGTTGGGCAGGAGGTTGTGATAGCCTGTTCTGACAAGTTTCATCCAATTTTCTAGGTTTAATTTCTTTCTCACCATAACCTGTTAATGCTTTTCGTAATCCGTCTTAAAACTGGTGGCAAACTTGATTACTGAATCTGGTGCCAACTGTGTACTTTCTTGTGACTTTCATTTTGGGCAATTGATGGGCTACTTTGACATTCAAGTGGATCATGTCTATGGACAACCAGTGATCCAAGATTATCTTGCCATCAAAATTATTTCCTCAAAGGATCTAGTAGTTGTGTCTCCAGATGTTGGTGGTGTTGCTCGAGCTCGTGTGTTTACACAAAATAAATAAATAAATATATCAGATGCTCCTCTTGCAATAGTTGATAATATAAGACAAGGGAATAATACCTCAGAGGTATTCATATCAAGCACATTTCAAGTTTCAACCCTTTTCCCAAGTGCAATAATTATGTTTCTTCTTCAATTTTAACTGTTTCCCTTCCCTTTTGTTTTTCCTTTTAATGGTCTCTAGATTTATGTGTGTGCAGAATATACAGTGAAATTGTGGTAATGTATTTGAGATGAGTAGCACAACGTATGTCCATTTGTATAGGGTCAGGTAACAATAATTGTGTACTGTCTGTTACAGGCCTACATCCATGCCTACAATTACAGCAGTGGATATAAATATACTTAGCATCAAAGTGAATTGTATTGAAGTGTTTCTCTGTCTGTGTAAAATCCATGTAATGTCCCAAGCCAATTTAACCAATTTTTTTCCAAATAACATAAGTGAAAATCAGAATGATTTAAGGTGTAGGGAATTAAGTGATAATCAGAATGGTTTAGGGTTTAGGGCATTAAGTGATAATCATAATGGTTTAGGGTTTAGGGCATTAAGGGAACCACGAAAAGCCGAGCTCGTTGAGAATTGAGGGGTAGTTATGATCATCTTTCCAGAGCAAGCAAGCTGGGGCAGTTACGTGGAGACAAATTCCTCTCCACTAATGTACTGCAAATAAAAAGGTGTGACCTCTGCATCTTGAATGTGCAGGATCTTCTCTCCAAACAAACTAGTCCTAGTCGTGGTATTAACCTTCACTACTATGTGCAAAATGTACAAACACATATCTCTTATGTGTAGAATCTTATGCTCCCCTTCGTAACAGACGTGCACTCATTTCCTGGAGTGTTACATAACTGGAGCGTTACCTGGAGTGTTACATATACTTAGTTAACCTGTGAACATTCAGTTTCCCCACTCTAAAAAGAAATTTACGATCATATTTAAGCCAAAAATAAATTATTTTAATTAAGAAATTGACCATCATAATTAAGCCAAAAAAATATTTTATTAATGTTTGGATTTCCTTTTCCTAGGTCATAGTCACATGAAAATATTTGCAAAATCATGTGAGCCTAGATACCCAACATGTATTTGATGATTCCTTCTGGAGCGGTGAGGTTGATGTTGTTTTAAATGCTCTGGACAATGTCAATGCCAGGCTGTATGTAGAATCAAGGTGTGTTTACTTCTAGAATCCATTGCTAGAGTCTAGAACTCTAGGAACCAAGTGCAGCACCCAAATGGTTATCCCTCACTTGAGTGAGAACTATGGAGCATCACAAGATCCTCTTGAAAAGCAGGTGCCCATGTGCACGCTTCACTCCTTTCCACATAATATTCACCACTGTCTCACATGGGAAATGCCTGAATTTGAAGGTCTCTTAGAAAAAACTCCGACTGAAGCAAATGCTTTTATTTCCAAATCACAAGAATACATAACGGCAATCAAGTCTGCACGGGATGCTCAAGCCCGACAACTTTTGGAATCTGTTGTCGATTGTTTGGTTTCACAGAGTTGTCTAACATTTGAAGATTGCTATGTAGCATTTAGATAAATTTATGATGTAGTTAATACACATAGGAGTCTAGTAGGCATTCAGTTCTGTAATGGTTAATCCATGTCTAGTACCGAGTTCATGGAGTACTGAAGTTAGTTTTAAAGTTGAGGTAGAAAGATCCATTTCAATTTCAAACAATATATTCTGTTATCTAGTCCAAGTTTGTATGTCTAGTTCAATGAATTTCAATGACTCTAAAATAATTATTATGTTCGAGTTATATGTTGGAGATGTGTCTAGACTTATGTTTGCGTTTATATGTACAGACGTTTAGGTTTAGGTTTTAAATTCGTATGGGTAGATTGACAAGTTCAAAATATATGTAGAAATTTCTGCAATTCATTTGGATAACAACAGTTACCGTTCCATGTTGCAATGGTACGACTTGACTTAATAGTCATATCGACTGAACATTGTATATTGCATACTATTTACTAACTGTCTGGCAACGAGGTTTTGCATACAAAGACTGTTCTCTTATTTTCTAATTAAAAATGGATCATGTCGATTTCTGTTTGCACTGAAAAGAAAATCACAAAAGTAGCTTTAATGTTCTTTGAAATGTCAAAAGTCATTTAATCATTTTTTTCAAAGGCTTTTTTTTAAGATACAATTGAACACATCGTAAAAATAATAAGAAAATATTATTTAATTTTGAACACGTCGTAAAAATAATAAGAAAATATTATTTAATTTTGAACACGTCGTAAAAATAATAAGAAAATATTATTTAATTTTTTAATTTGTGAAGTTGTTTAATTTTTTTAATTTATTTATTTATTAAATTACCATTTATTATTATTTTTATAATATTATTTCAATTATAAAATCTAAATAATATCTTTTATTTCAAAATATTCAAATTTTATTTAATAAATTACTCATTTTAAGTGTATGGTTACTAGTTCAAAACTCTGTAGGTACTAGCTTAACAACAACAACAACAACAACAACAACAACAACAACAACAAAATAGATTGTTCATTCTCGATAGCTCACTCGGTTAGTCAAATCACAATTGAAGTATGAATCTTTCACTCGGTTAAGGTGTGGGTCTAGTCAAATTACAATTGAAATATGAATCTTTGATTAACTAATAGAAGCACCCCAAAATGAGATGTAAAACACAATAATTAAATTCCAAAATGAGACAATCTACGACCCTACTGGGCATAGTAGTAACTAAGTAGAGGGGGAGGAGGACACTTCTCTTCACTAAATGTATGCCTTGCAATATACAATGCACCAAGGTCTTTATATTGAGAATATATGATTAATTAAATAAGAATTCACCTGGTGGTAATTTAAAATTATATTTTTGTTATAAAAGTGTTTTTTTTTGTTCTAGAATGTAGCATTAGAGAAAACGAATGGATGGGCAGTTAACTTAGGTACCTCTGTTGTAGATTCTCATAAAAATATTGAATAAAACATTTTAAATTTTTAACAATGTTTTGAAATTTATTGATGATTGGTATTACGGTTAATGTGTATTTGTTAATACATATGAGCGCACTACATATTTGCAAAAAATGCAATGAAGATTAATATTGGTTTATATGTAACATGTTGTGTGAATTGTTGCAATGTCATTTGATGGAACGGAAAATGACCATTGTAGTTATGTCATTTATTTGTTTTGTATTTTTAAATTTGTAATAAGAGTCAATATTTTTGGTTGGAAATAGGAGACACCTTACCTTTCCACAACTACTGAATTTAAAAATAAATCTTTTAGAATAAGCTTAAAACCGATATCTAAGTCTCAAACTAAGGATGACCTTAGCGTATTGCAAACAAAATGATTTTGCAATATGTTGTAATGATTATTCCGAGGATCTTAGCATTAAAACATTAAGGAATATAGAGGAATTTATGATTGCTAATTTAGTGGGTTATTTTAATAATAATTAAGTCTTTTTTTAAAATTAATTCAAGTTTTTTTATTTTATCTCAAAATTGAGAAATATATTTTTTTTATAATAAAAAAAATATGGGTGTTAATGGAATACACTTTATATGGTAAAAGAAAGAGTTACCATTTAAGTGAATTAATTACCTATAATGTTTTTTACATAAGGATATATATTTTTCTTTTAAAAATTATTATAAAATTAAAATTAATTTTACATTTTCTACTAAAACAAAAAAAAATCTATATTTATTATATAATTTTTTTACATAATATATGTAAATACTCGAAGGACATCTAAATTTAGGTGTTAATGTGTATCTATGTGAAGTGTTGTGTCACATTATTTTTGTGTTAATGTTGTGCAGGGTTCAATAATTAAGTGGTGGTGTCACAATGCACGATAAAGGTGGTGTCAGTTAAGTGGTGGTGTCATGATACTTGAGTTTAGAAGGTATACCTTCAACACAAGTAATTTAATCACAAGGATTGGTCCATAACCTTTCTAACATTGGTGTAGGATTATCTGCTCAAGTTTCAGTATAGATTATTTATTGTAGCCAGTTTCCTTTTTGGAGAAAGTTATGGAATACCCACCTTATATGGTATTGGCCAGTAGCAAGAGACTCTTTTTCTTTTGGAAAAAAAAACTCTATATCTCAACTTTGAATGGATCATATAAATATAAGGTTAGGATGGGTCGAGAGGTATAAAAAATCTCGAGAGTACCAATTTCAATGTTTATGTACTTAGAATGTTAGTGTTAAGAAAATTGATATTTGCATCTCAAGTTTTGCGATACCTTTTAACACAATAAAATATATGGATTTAAAATGGTTATGAGCCAATCTTTGTGATTAAATGAATTTGTTTTTCATGTCCCCTCTATATTTTAGCTTGAATGACTTGATTCACTTCTTTCAATTTGTAAATTCAAATGGCAGGGACTAAGCTGCTCGCAACTCTTGTTTAATATCGTTATAGTTTTATGTTTTTTGTTATGTAAATGTTGCAGGCAAAAGAATGGAAGAAACAAATTACTTAAAGAAAAAAAACCAACTAACAAAGAATATGATTGCAATTGTTTTAATGAATGAAAATAAACAAAATGAAAAAAAGTATTTTTGTCCTTTGTTCTTATGATAGACTGAGCGTTTATCATTAATGAATTGGGAGAGGGGATAACCCTTTGATGTAACTATTCAATTAATTGGATTAATGGTGATCACATGCCATAGATATTCGTGGTAGCCTTGTCATAGTGCTCGGGGTTCGTGAGGTTGGTGATCATGATTGTTTGAATTCAAATCCCGCCACACTTGTGCATCTGGGTTGACAAGGTCCTGTTTTGCTTATGGGGTTATCCCACATGCATTGGAAAAAATGTTTCTTTAAGTTTTATATACCTTGACCTTTCCATTATTTCATGGTGCATGTATTCTGACTTTGCTCCTTCTTCATCCATGAGCTTGGCTTTGAATCGATGTCTTTTAGGATAACATTTATGAAAAACACATAATATAGGTTGGAATGTGTAATTTTAATTTACTACATGTGTAATGATGTCTAGTTGACGTCGTAAGATTTTATAATTAGCATTGGAAGGAAAAATCAAACAAAATAAATCTAATATTATAGTATTGAGTTATCCCACATTTATAATGGAGAATGAATACTCCTTTTACTATTCATTATATAAAGAGGTGGAAAATCATTTATCCCACATGTATTTTGGGATGTTATTCTTCCATACCTCTTGATATATAATAGAGGTGAGGGGGAGCCTTTGGAGGTATCTTGGAAATGCATTGTGATGTTATTGTAATGCTTTGGGATAACATATGTGGAGTGGAGCTCAAGTTGTAATGTTGGAGATATTTTAAGGAATAAGAAGATTTTTCCCCTCCTTTGGATGTTTCCCCATTTGGGGTTTTACCATGTTTAGTGTTCTCTTGTCTATTATCTTATCTCCATTTTTATTCACGTTCTTTGTTACTTGATTAGATAGAAGGCTAGAATAGCGCATGCCTTGCATGTTTTGTATTATTGTATGTTTTTGTCATATTCTCAATATTCTAACATGGTATCAAAGCAGGTTGCTATACTCTACCTTCTTCAATAAAATATTAGACTTTTGTTTTCAAGTAACATTATCTCATGTTTTTACTTTAGCACTTCATATTTTGTAATTTTTTGACCCAATCTACAATACACAAGTGGTAGTTTTTCATATCTGGGCTTTATTCTACATATTTGATTTTTTTTCAAACCCTAACCCTTGTGGAGAAATGTTTAAGGTAAAATGGGGGGGGGTGAATTTTTGATCGATTTCTGTAACTTTTCATGTAGTTTTTGAACAAACAAACTGCATATATGAGATCCTCTCACAAAAATACTCAATTTCAAAAAACAATTCATCTCATTTGGAGTCCGAAAGTGGAGATATCATTGATTTAAAATAAACTATTTTCCAATTTTCTGGTGATGGCTGCGCGAATTGTAGAGCGAATATATTTTGACAAAGTGCCCATATTTTTGTTATGTCTATGTAGGTGGATGAAAAATGGTTGCTCTTGTTTCGAAAACATGATTTTATCACCATGTCTTCAGGAGTTGTTTCTATTCTTGTATTAGTTGTTTTTAACTATCTCTCTTGGAAGAGAAATACAATTGACGTGCTTAGGAGTAAGAACTTATGGAGGTTAACTAAAGGTGATCTAACGAAACCAACTGATGCAAAAGAGTTGGCAATATGGGAAGAGGGATGTGATCAAGCAAGAGGACTCATTGAAAAAACTGTTTTAGATAGCTTATAGGTACACATTGAGGTTGATGATAGTCCTATTGAGGTATGAAAACCTCTAGTTTCTTTATTTGATAAAAGTGATCATGTTTCTTCGTACTATCTTGAAAAAAAAATCCATGAGTTAAACCCTAAATGTTTTGATAGAATAGATTCATTTATTGTTGGACTTAAAATTTATAATGAAAAATTAAATAATTGTGGTAAAGATTACAAGAAGAATGACAATACTCTAACTATTCTTGTCGAACAAAAAATACCTTTATGCTTTGATATGTTCATCCAAACTAGGAATAGGGCCATTGAAATGTCAAAAGATACTCACACACCCTTTTTTGATGATTTTTGTAAAGGTTTGATAAATGAGCAAGATAGATTAAATGTTAGTGGTCAATTGTGTAATAATAAAGCTCTAATGGCACATAGTAAAAATAATCCTAATAAGAATTTTAAAAATTATAAACCACAAAATCAAGGATCAAGTTCTATTGATGATGCTTCTAATGTTTCTAAAATGGTGTCTAACAAAAAGAAAGTGTTTAATCCTTGTAAGTATTATGGAAAAACCAACCACCCTGAAAAGAGTTGCTTTAAACAAAGACGTGAACATGTAAAAGCAAAGAAAAAGTCTTCCAAAGGCGCTTATTCTGTTCAACCATGTAATTATTTTTATAATGTGGAATGGATAATGGATTGTGGTGCTTCTAATCACATGACTGGTTTAGCTTCTTTGTTTAATTCTTATGACACTAAAAAGCACACGCAACATATAGTATCTAAAGTGATGGTAATCATATTTCAGTTTTAGGATATGGTAATGTTGATGTTCCTAATGGTACTTTGGAAGATGTGTTTCATGTTCAAGGAAATCCCATCAACTTGATTTTTATCTATCACGCATGTTAGAAAGGTTATAAATTTGAAGCTTGGCCTGATAAGTATGTGTTAAAAGATATCAAACAAAACTTTAAAATTGTTTCTTCTGGTCTTGTTGATCATAATGCTAGATTATATTAGTTTACTGGTTTTAGTTCACGTAAAAATCAACCTTTTTATTCATATGTTTCTCATGCCGATGAACTAAGCAAATTATCGCATGAAATATTATGTCACTTGAATTATGGAAAAATTCAAATGATGTCTAAAATGGTACTTGGCTTACCTTCATTTTCTTCCACTAAAGGTGTTTGTGAAGGTTGTGTTCTTGGTAAACATCATAAGAAAATGTTTGATAAAGGTAAAAATTGGCATGCTAAAGAACCATTGCAACTAATTCATAGTCATATTTGTGGTCCTCTTGAAACTCCTTCTTTGTCTCATGTAGTCTATTTTCTTACTTTTATTAATTATTATAGTTGAAAATCTTAGGTTTATTTTTTTAAACATAAAACTGAAACCTTTGGTATTTTTCAAAAAATTAAATCCATGGTTGAGATTGAATCTAATAAAAGTATTAAGACTTTGAGAACTGATAATGGGGGGGAATTCATTAAAAACAAATTTAATACATATTTAAGCATGGTATTCAACATAAAAAGACTGTTCTTTATACACCTCAACGAAACAGGGTAGTTAAAAGAAAGAATAGAACATTGGTTGAAATGGTTAGATGTATGCTTTATTCTAAAGGATTACATAAATTTTTGTGGGATGACGCTATTTGTTGTGATAACTATATCTTGAATAGAGTTCCTACTAAAGCAGTTTTGTATGTTACTCCCGAGGAAAAATTCAATGGAAGAAAACATGATATTAGTAACTTTAAGGTATTTGGTAGTGAATGTTAGGTTTATATCTTGGATGAAAAATGGAAAACGTTAGAACCCAAGTACCACAAATGTATTTTCATTGGTTATTGTGAGGATTCTAAATTGCACAAGTTGTTTGATCCCTCTACCAAAGGTGTCATTATTAGGCGAGATGTTCATTTTGATGAATTCTCTCCTCCTCTTGAGTATATTGAACCTCATGTTACTAGCTTGAATTTGAATTCACCTTCTGTTACTCCTATATTTGTTACTCCTTCCACACCTTCTATGCCTATTATTGATCCTACTTCACCCTCTTCTTCAACTGCTCCACCTGAATGTTATGAAGATACTAGTATGGGTCCTTCCACTACTTCTCTTCTTGTTTGGGCTCGAAAAACTCATGAATCTATAGGTTTTGAGATTGGTCTTCCTTCTGATACTCGTAGAACTAGATCTGAATTTGCTCTTATAGCTAAATTTTTGGCCATAGATGATCCCTCTACCTATTCTCAAGACAAAGACAAGCGTGAATGGGCGAAAGCAATGAAAACTAAGTATGCCTTGTTAATGAAGAACAAGACTTGGTCTCTTCTTCCCCTTCCTCTTGCAAATAATTTAGTTGGTTGTAATTGGATATATAAAATAAAGTTTACTACAGATGGATAGATTGAACTACATAATGCTCAAGTAGTAGTAAAATGATTCCCTCATCAAGAAGGTATATATTATATTGAAACTTTTGCTCTAGTTGCTAAAATGAACACAATAAGAACTATTCTTTCACTTGCTGCATCATATCAATGGAAATACATGAAATGGATGTCAAGAGTGCATTTTTGAATGGTGATATTAGTGAAGATATTTATATGCAATAACCACCTAGATTTATTACCACGGGCACTTCCAGTTTGGTATGCAAATTGAATAAGTTGTTATATCGTCTTAACCAATCACCTAGAGCTTGGTATAAAAAGATTGATGCTTATTTCTTGAAGAATGGTTTTAAGTGGTGTCTATTTGATCCAAACTTGTATGTGAAGCACTTTGATGATGATGTTATCATAATTGTACTTTATGTGGATGATATTATTATTACTGGTAGCCAGCTTACATTGATACAGGAAATGAAGGATAATCTTAAAAGTGAATTTGAAATGACTGATTTAGGCCTATTACATTATTTTTTGGGTCTACAAATTTGGCATATGGAAGATGGTATTTTACTCTCTTAGCCTAAGTATGCGACATATTTTCTTGCTCGGTTTTGTATGAGTGATTGTAAGCCATCACCTACACCATTTCAGTCTGCTATAAAGTTAGTTGTTGATTGTGATACTCCTTTTGTTGATGCGACATTGTATCATTAGCTTATGGGAAGTTTGATATATTTGACATGCAACATACCATATATCTCTTTCGTAGTCATCATGGTTTTGAGGTTTATGCAAAATCCTCATGAAAGTCATTGTATGACAACAAAGAGAATTCTCAGATATTTACTGGGGACATTGCACTATGGTGTGTTCTATTCTAGTAGGGCTATAGTCTCACTCCTTGGTTATAGATTCTAATTGGGCAGGGGATACTTCAGATAGAATATCTATTGTAGGATATATATTTCAGCTTGGTTTAGGTCCGATTTCATGGTCTAGTATGAAGTTGAGAGCTCTTTCTATTTCTTCTTGTGAAGCAGAGTACAAGGCAGATAAGGAAGCAACTAAAGAAGCAGTGTGGATCCAACATGTTTTGATAGAGCTTGGTCTAGTACAGAAGTATCCTACTACATTGAGATGTGATAATTAGAGAGCAATTAAGCTTGCGTACAATTCAATCTATCACTCCAAAACTAAACACATTGACTTGGATACTCATTATATTAGAGATCTTGTTGTGAATGGTGTTGTCCCACAGAAAAAAAAAACAAGCAGCTGCTATCTTCACCAAATCCATGACATAAGCAAAGTTCGTGTATCTTCATAGCTTGTCGGGAATGCGGGAAGTCGTCATCAAGGGGAATAATTGATGTAATGAAATATTCCTCCTTTTATGTGTTGTTCTCCCAGTCATCATTAAGGGACAGTGTTGGAATGTGTAATTTTAATAATTACATGTGTAATGATGTGTAGTTGATGTCGTAAGATGTCATAAATAGCATTGGAATGCAAAATCAAACAAAATAACTCTATATATTATAATATCGAGTTATCCCGCATTTATAATGGAGAAAAATACTCCTTTTACCATTCATTATATAAAGAGGTGGAAAATAATTTATCCCACATGTATTTTGGGATGTTATTCTTCCACACCTCTTGGTATATAATAGAGGTGAGGGGGATCCTTTGGAGGTATCTTGGAAATGTATTGTGATGTTATTGTAATACTTTGGGATAACATATGTGGAGTGGAGCTCAAGTTGTAATGTTGGAGATATTTTGAGGAATAATAATATTTTTACCTTCCTATGGATGTTTCCCCATTTGGGGCTTTACCACGTATATCCGGTGTTCTCTTGTCTATTTTCTTATCTCCATTTTTATTCATGTTCTTTGTTACTTGATTATATAGAAGAATAGAATAGCTCATGCCTTGCATAATTTGTATTGTTGTATGATTTTCCCATATTCCCAATATTCTAATAATACACCACAAAACGGTTCAATATTTGAAATGTGTTTAATTCATTATTTGAAATGTGTATAAACACATATAAGCGGAAAACGAGGTGAAAGGTCACCTTTTGGTTTTGGTTGAAGGGTTAGTAAGTCTATGTTTATGTTTTGGTTCAAGGGTTGGTTGAAGGGTTAGTAAGGCTATGTTTAGGTAAGTATCTAAAAATGCACAAGGGGGTGGTGAAACTAGAATGAATGATAAGATCCATGCCGTTTTCTATGTTTAGGTAATCAATTAAAAATGCACAAGGGGTTGGTGAACCTAGAATGCATGATAGGATCCATACCATCAAGATAAGAGGCTAAATTTGTTTTTTGGTTGAAGGGCTAGTAAGGCTATGTTTAGGTAAGCATATAAAAATGCACAAGGGGGTCGTGAACCTAGAATGCATGATAGGACCCATACCATCAAGCTAAGAGGCTAAATGATACATGACAGTAAGAGTCAAAGGAAAAAAGAGTTATCCTTTATGATAAGTTTGGCGACAAAGGATAATATGACGAAGTTTAGGTTTAAATAGACTCCCAAGGCTTTGTGAAATGAATTTAAGGCAATGTCAATAATAAAAAAACAATGGTGCAAGGGATATGAGATTAAGGAAGCCAAGAGCACCAAATTTCCATGTCAAGTCATTGTGCCAACTTCACCATGAATCAAATCTGTGCACTGAATCATGTAAAGATCTTATCAATCTTGTCAAATGCAAACTTCACAAACTGTGCATGTATATTTATGAATCATCCTGTAAACTGTCACTTGTAACATCATGAACACACTAGAACCACAATTTATAACCTATGCATTGTTAGATATCAATTAACATCTATAAAATTTTAAGACCTCTTAAGTGATGGAAACCCCAAGATGATGTTGAGCTTGCTAGAGACCTAGACTAGGTTTGCAAACTCAAAAAATTGAGAGATAAATCAGTGAGGGATTCAAATATTCATGCGATTTTTTTTAAAGGAAGAGGAAGCATGGCAACTCTTTGCTAGCTAATAACCATTGGCCAAAAAATATGGCCAACAAAGAGGTTATAGGGTTGTAGTGTATCTTAAATAACTCAAGTCCTAGATCCTCCTCCTCCACCACTTGTCTCTATCCTAGCTATGCATTTAGACCTTGGTAAAATTATTTGAATCATCAGAGGAAGTAAAGCAAATGACTAACACCTACACATATTGATATCCCCCCTCCCACCTCTCTCTCTCCCCCACCCTAATTTTTTCTTAATTTTCCTTTCTCCGTATTAGATGCAAGATTCACCAACAAATATGTAATGGTATTTTGTTTTTTCAAAACTTGATAGTATGCGATCTTCTCTATACCAATTTGAGAAGAATAGAGCCCTTTAGGTTTGAGTTGTGGAACATATGGCTTATAACCATAACAAAGTCTCCTTTTACTAATATTTTCTTGATCCCCGACTCTTTGGCAATACGTATACCTTGGTAAAGGGATAGAATCTTTGTCTGGTTATTGATCTCTTTGCGCAAGCCACAGGTAAAGGCTCTTTTTTTATTTCCTTCATGTTCAAATATGATCTTGTTTTTCCCTATGTTAAAATCGGTATTTTATATTGTTCTCTCTCTCTCCCTCTCCCTCTCTCTCTCTCTCTCTCTCTCTATATATATATATATATATATAGAGAGAGAGAGAGAGAGAGAGAGAGAGAGAGATCAATGCTTAAAATTTTTATACTCATAATCAAATCTATGTCCTTTGCAAAATGATAAACATTGAGAAGAAGAAGTTAGAATGTTAGAGAGTAGAGAAAGCATGGACTTGAAACAAAGACAAGATTTTCAACATGTTTTGTTACTATGTATATCTCTTAACCTTGATCTTAAACAACCTTTAAGTAATTAGTTGTCTCTTAGTTTTCACATTTACTGTTCAATATTATCACATGTAAGTACAATCGAAGCTTTGTAAACATAGGGCTAAAGTCCATTACAAAAATATATTTATTTAAGAGCTATCTCTATCGCTTGTGAGAATTGAACTTAGGTGGGGACGATAACAATATTCCTTCCAACCACTCGAGCTAGACCCAATTGACAACTTCATACTGGTCATATTACTTCTCATGTTAAATTTACTAAGTTCGAGATTTGAATAAAACTTTTACTTATGCATTTATGTGGTTTAAGAGATGTACATTAATTGTTTATGAATTGTAATTTTCTTAATTTATTTATTTACAATTATTTGTATTTTCCTAGAATTATTTCTTTAATTTTTTAAAAATAAATCAATTAAAAAAAGAAAAATAGTAAACAATTCATGAATTTATTTGAAATTCCATTATAATTTTAATTGATTTGAATTTATGATAATTTGGAAAACTTCCAAAAACATCATTTGATCATGTTTGAAACTTTATGCTTAATAAAACTTTAATTCCCACTAAATTCTTATCTAATTTTTAATTGGAGAGCCATGCATGAAACTTTTTTTTGTAAGCTAGTACCTACGGAGTTTCAAACAAGTGACCTAACACAAGGAGTGCTTTAACAATACACCCATTTAGCATCTATTTGACACCCCATGAGCCACCATGTATGAAACTTAATTCTTAACAAAACTTTAATTCCCACCAAATTCTTATCTAATTTGTATTTCCAAAAAAACATATTTATTACACGATTAACTTAATCAAAATTTAATTCTATAAACACTAATCTTAAGCTAAAACATGTACATGGACATCCTCTCCAAAGAAAATTAAACTTATACCATGATCGATTTGAATTGAAAATTAAATTTATATTATAATGAATTTGAATCTTTATCTAATTTATGATTATTTAAAACTTTAATATTAATGAAATTATGATTATATTTAAATTTTTGGTTAAATTTTTATAACTTATAATACTAAGAAAAAATATTTACTACATAATTAACTTATTTCAAAATTAATCTTTTTTTTCAAGATCAGGAAACCTGTATCTGTACACAAAGGAGTTGGAGTTAGAGTAGAATATTGGGGCTAGTTGATAGCAATAGACCTAGGCTAGACCCAACTTTAATATTGGATGTGAGAACGATTTGTCCAAGTGTCACTGTGGTCACACGAGACATTAAAGTACGACAACACCTCCCACAACTAGAGAATACTACGATCCCCTATAGAGACTAGAACATGAACTTCCATCGAATCAACCATAAAGCTCCACCACTTGCTCATACCCTCAACCCTACTCTAAAATTAATCCTATAAAACAAACTTAAAATGAGACTTGTACATCCTCTCAAAATAGGTTAGCGCTATATTGTAATTAGACAAGCTCTTAAGTTCAAACAATTGTTTTAAATATCTATAGCTAGAGTATATTGTAATTAGACAAGCTCTTAAGTTCAAACAAATGTTTTAAATATCTATATCTAGAGTGGTTAGCCCAATGTTATGGCCCTCTCATCTTGGCTGGAGCAGACACTATCACTCTTCGTAGCTTCCCGCATACTTCCATCGTCCATATCTATCAGGAACATAACTCCATGGCTGATTCACTTTCACACCGTGGACTTGAGGTGACTGTTGGTTGCATCTTCTATGAAATCATGGAGGGTAACCTCCCTCCTTCCAGGGGCTTCTGGAGCATTTTTGCTGTTTAGTTTAATTGTTTTGCTTTGTGCGGATATGTGTTTAGTAGATTAGTTTTCTCCTTCCATTTTTCATCAATTTTTTGCAAGACATTCGATTTTTACTTATTACAACTCTTTGGGGGATTGGTATATCCCGGTTCTACTTTTATTGGAAGGGATACTATACTTGGATGATCATGATGGTTTGGGTCATGGACTTTTTTTTACCATCTATGGATTCTTGTGGCGCTCACTGTACTTCTTATACTTTTAATAAAGTATAGTTTTTTCATGTGAAAAAAAAGTTTAAGAGGATTTTAGTGTGTCTAAACGTTGACTAATAACATAAGTGGCCACTCAATGAATATATATTAAATGTGTGTATAGTTTATAAATATTTTCTCTCTTGGTGTTTGTATAAAATTTATAATATATATTTTTTAAAATACCATATATGTGTGATTGTTTTAAACCTTGGTGTATGCCATTTTTACATGTGTAATTGTTAATCAAGTTTTGAATTTTATTTTATATAAACAATTCTAATTTAATTTTTATAAAAAAGAGTTATTAAAATTTGGTGATATAAAAAGTTAATTTTTATTGATGTATGATTTTGATCAAAATTTTAACTATATAGATCAATTCACAATTACACAAAATTCTTAAAAGTTTTATTTTACCATGGATCATGGTAAAACTTTGCTCACATCTTAAAAAATAACTAGATTCTTATTAGAGTTGTGAGTGAAACGAGGATGCTATCAAATTAACTTACTTTTAAAATATATTATTAGTTAAAATAAACTTGTGTTGATTTTACACATGAGCATGTAGTACAAAAGGAAAGCAAGATGACTGAGTTTTCCCTTCCCATCTGGGTCCAAATCACCCCAATCTGATTAAGGTTTGTTTCAAATTGGTGAATTGGAATGTTTGACCCTGACTTGGGACAAGATCGAGGTTAATTTTAACCCTTGGTTTCTCATTTTGCTTTCTGGAGAGGTAAGTGACCTCTTTTATAAATGTAGTGTGCGGCAACAAATTAAAAACTCTTTGGTTGAACGTAAAGGAGTTGGGAACCAAATGGATGCAGTCTAGTAGGTAAACTCCATCTATACCTTGCTTCTAATTTTTAGGAAAATAATTCCACTTGAATTGATAACACTCCATGTTACCCATTCTCCTTATTATAGAGAGATGGTTAGGAAGATTGCGCCATCATGCACTTGATACGTGCCTCTAGGGAACATAAGACGAGGACTTCCTTGCTAAACAAACAATACTTAAGGATTTAATGTGTAGTTGGGGATGCATCATGAGACTTGGATGAAAATGGAGTGATTTATTGTTATGGATAGGTGGTTAGATATTTATATATGTACACTCATGAACCTTTTTGTCCCTTCTTCCTTAAAGAGATGGGAAAGTAGGGGGCCTTTAAGCCCATATAATGAGCAAATTGTTGTTGGACTTGTAAGCTACAAACAATCTTATTCTCGCTTACAAGCTTGAAATTGGGATGATTTGTATTATAAGGAAAATAATATTTATTTTTGTCAATTGGATTTAATTTGGATGGTTGTGACAAAGAATATTATCATCTCCATTCAAATTAAAAATTTTCTTGTAATATGTTTACTATTTATATAAAATTGATCGTTAATTAAAACTCTTCATAAACCAACTTTGTTTTGGTAAATCAACAACACATTATATTACTATAGAAACTTTACATGGCAATACATTCTCCATAGAACCAGAGCACTGAGAATGGCATAACTATCATCTCTATTCACTAAACTACCAAAAAACCACAAAAATACCCCTCCCTCGAGAAGGAAAACATGGCAATATCATCCTTCTTTCAGTCTGACATAGGAACCAAGCAAGATTCTAGCTAACTTTCTAACCATAGATAAGACCACTAAATATCAAGCACTGCATACAACGTTATACTATCCATTGGGTCATTCGGCTAACTACTATTCACCAAACACAAAACCACTAGACCAAAATAAAACATCAAAGGAAATGGGAAGCTTATGACACCTGGGGGACGCCAAAAGGTTCGTCTTTCCTAGCTTGTATCGGCGTTGAAGGTTCTTCACTCCCAGCATGCTTCCTTGAGGCCGACGCATGCCGATTTACTTGAGGTCTGGGCATAAACTGAATGCCCAAATTCTTTATTGTTACAGCGATCTTTTGATGCATAAGCTTGGTGTCCTCGTTATGATCCTTCTAGTATTAGATGGGTTCATCATCCCCTTTTTCTTTCTCATGCAAGCCCCTTCCTGCCCAATAATTCACCATCGACCTCTCATATAATTCCATTTGGGCCCTCGTGGTCCGAGGATCCTAGATCCAATCTGCCAGGGCATCCAATTCCTCCCTCGGTAGAGTAAAATCTAGCTCCTCCAGTAGCTCTTTCTCAACCCCCTCAATCTTCTATTGGATTGTTAATGAGACCATCTCCTTGAAATCGAGCATAGCTTGGAATTCTTTCATCTAGTCCCGGGTAGCCCACTATGGCCCCTCCTCTTCCTTCTTCCCCTTGGATTTTTGTCCGGATATCCTCCCACGAGTTTCCATTTTCCCACCACCTCGGAGCAGGTTAATCTCTAATTTTCAGTCCCTCCTTCCATTGATCTTTTCACCATAAATCGACTAGAAAAGCATACAACCATTGATCCAAAGGCCCTGTATCCTACCAATATTTAAATTTTATGCTCCATAAATGGCAATGAAAACACCAACTGAGCTTCTAAGACTTGGCCTGAGGCTCGTACCCATGAATAATCCTTTGTCCTAATCAAAATTCATTCCCCACGCATCAAACTGATGTTTCCATCTGCACTCATACTTGTTGATGTATTTGTAACTTCGGAAGATATTCACTTGTATATTGTATGTATTACATTTGTACTTTATTGTATCCCCAAAGGAGATGTATTATTCCTCCAATTGGAAGTGTCGTCATTTGTATTGGCAAGTGTCGCAAGTTACATTGTAAGTGTCATAAATTATATTTGATGGGTTATTAGACCACCTTGGTGGTGTTGGCCCTGTCTGAGTCATGTGGATGGGTTATTAGGATTCCTTAGGAAGTCGGCCCAGTTAGGGTTAAAGGCAAGTTAAGTTAATGTATAAATAGAGAGTGTGACTCTCTCATTCTATTCATTCACACACTCACTCACTTCGCATTAGTGAGAGAGAGGAGGAGTGCACACAAGTGGAGGAGGAGAAGCTGCTAGGATAATATATCTTGTTTTGGGGTTTGATCTTTGTGATCTTTGTATTGGTGCTCATTCTATCTCTGAGGAAGTTGCGTGTTTTTTCACCTTCTTGGTTTTCCCCCGTGAAATGCTTTGTGTCTCTTGTCTCTTATGTTTGATATGCTGTACATGTTGTTCTCTCAGTTAAGATCCTTGATCATATTGAATTAAATGATGAAAAAATAACATGGTATCATAGCTAGCCTAAAGGAAGGCATTGTATGGCATTTACGCCTCTTGTTGCACTTGCGACAAATTGGAAGCTAGGGCTTAATATAGTAAAAACTAGTCATCGTGACACATTTGCTATAAATCAGTTTTGGTGAAGCTTCAGGGTCTGAATTTTTTATAGGATGAATATTAGACACAGATGTACCCTGTGTAAAAATTTATGCCTCAGATTCATTGTACTGTGTGAGATATGATCCGTACAAGTTAGGGTTTCTGCCTCTTCTAGAATGCAACCCGAAACAAGTGACCTAGGAACAAAGGTCATATCTCGGGCTAGGAATCTACAAATGAAATTCTGTAAAAAGTGTCAGTTAGGGAATAGACTGTAGTTTCACAGGTCCTATTTTCAGAGGCCAAAGTTGAAACAGTGATACGTGGCACTCCGTACAAGTTCGTTATGCTGTTTCATCCCATAAAAAGGTCATGTTGCAACACTTAGCATATCTCTCTCATGGAGAATCCATTGAAGCTAATATCTATGGGGTTGGAAAGATGACAGGTCAATCTACCACAGGTCGAAGTTTCAGAACCTGAGGATCCGAAATTATAGAGATACATTAGAAACAATATGACATATATTTCTGTCAAAACAGAATTGGATTCTCAGCACTTTCATTTTTGGCTTGTCATTGCTACGGGAAATTAGGGATTTTGAAAGAAGTGAAAGTTTGGAGTGCTCTCAGCATAGGATTGCTCTCCTCAGCAAAATTGAAATTTAGAGACCAAGATCGAAGTTTTTGGTTGGGTAGTACCCTGGGATCTATCAAACCCTAGTTCGAGTTTTGGACCAGAAAAAACCAGAAAACCAGATTTTGACAGAGGTTGTAGATCCGAAATTCGTAGGTCATTTTTGAAGGGTCAATTTTTGGAGTTTTCAAAATCTGAGCACACCAGCTTGCTCTCCTCAGTCAATTACATCTCCCTTTCTAGACAAAAGGTTGAAATTCCAAGTTTGGATATTTAGGGTTTCTCTGTCAAATCCTAGCCAGCTCCAGATCCAGTTTCAACAAATCAAAGTGGATTGGGTTAATCCTAGAAGAGAACGAATCGAACACCTACATAAGTGAATAAGTTCCAGTTCCAGAGGGAGATGAGGCTAATGCCTTACATAAGAAGACTACAATCAATCCTGACACGTATGAATGAGGAGATACAGGTATGTTTTTAAATCTTCTCATGATTAAGCTTGTCTTCATATTATTGAGGTTAGTACAATCTTGATAAATTTTAGACTTGTCTTATCACCTTAGTAAAAGTATGAATGCATGTGAATGATAGAAGACATTCATTGATTAGGGTTATGACACTTATGATTGTACTAATGCACTGTGGTGTTGTATGAGGATGATGTGGTCCGCTAACATGAAAGATACATCAAGAAAGACAAATCAAATTCTAGATCAAGAACATATGACCATGGTGAAATGAAGACAAAGACTCGTCCATAGCTATTGATCACATAGAAGCTCTACTTACGAGGTATGTATAATTTGGTTCTACAATGCTTAACTTATGATATATGCATGTTACTAGCACAAGGTCTCTCATTAGTTGAAGAGAATAAAAGAAGACATTGTTTGGGTATGTTAGACATAACTAGCAAACATGATAATCCAGGTATGTTTTCCTGTATCAAGTTAGAATCCTACCTTGTGTTAGGATCTTATATAAGTATACTTTTTTTGTATGATTGATAATGATTATTCAAGAAGTTATAAGTTTGAGTAATCATGGGATTATGCATACTATGCTTCTTACTTTGAATAATGATATGACAAACCAGAAGATTCCTATGATCAAATAAGAATATGCATGAGTAAAAGAACTCCTCCCTGAAACCTTGAATACTAACGCTTGTGATAAATTAATTGTGTATGAAATGACCATGACCATACATGTATAAGACTATTTAGAATCATAATATTTTGATACTATTGAGATTATACTAATGAATGTATGATTATGTATGATATCTTGAGGATGACACAATGATGACACTAGTGCACACTTAAGCATGCATAGTGGTCCAGGATGGATAGAAGTTCAAAGACATAAATGATATCATAAAGGAAGCAAAGATCAAGAGGGAGCACACTCGAATAGTTCCTGCAAGGAAGCAAATATTGAGAGGGAGTCCACCCACCAACTAAACAAAGATAAGTATTTGAATTATCATTTCTTGTATATGTGATTACTTAAATGATGTTGTTAAGTCATGTACATACTTATGTTCCTAGATTTAGGATAAATATATGCATTTTAGAAAAGTTGCATTAATAAACAAGATACTACTAATATGCAAGTAATGGGTAAGTGGCCTATAGTACTATACAACATTCCATTGCTACTTATCTAGAATGAAACCTCTTTGTTGATATGTTGGGAGTAGTACACACTCTTAACAATGTTTTGGTAGAGATGGAAGGCATCTAGAAAGTTACCGTATGAATATGGGATATGGATGAATGTTGTATTGAAGCATTGGCTAAGATAATTGCATGACTATATGACATATGTCTTTATGCGTAATAATTTTGTTCTGAAAACTATGAGATATTTCTAATCATGCAAGTGAATTTGACTTGTAGGAAAGATCGTGTACAATCACCTACAAAAGAAGGACAATGGCATTTGTTCCAACAACAAAGTTCAAGAAAACTACCTATTGAAGATATTGAAGAATATGAAGTTCCCAGGATCAAGGATGCAGTAATGGAAGGATGCCATGATCGAGGAGTACCAGTTGATCATGAAGAATGATGTTTGGGATGTGGTCCCAAGACCAAAAGGGAAGTTTGTTGTGACTTCCAAGTGGATCTACATGATCAAGCATGTTGCAGATGGTATCATAGAGAAATACAAGGCAAGGTTTGTGGCTCATGGCTTCTCCCAAAAAGAAGGGATAGATTATGAAGAAAATTTTGCACCTGTAGTCAGATACACTTCCATCGTAACAATACTTTCTCTGGCTACAGTGATGAAATGGAAGATACACCAAATGGATGTCAAGGCGACTTTCTTGAATGGTGTAGTTGAAGAGGAAGTGTATGTGGAGAAACCACTTGGTTTTGAGACACATGACAGGGAGTCACATGCGTGCAAATTGAAGAAAGATTTGTACGGTTTGAAACAAGCACCCAAGACATGGTATGACAGGATTGACAACTTTCTGACTAGTTTGGGCTTTACCAAGAGTAAAGCGGATTCCAACATTTACTACAAGGTTGAGGAAGGAAATCCAGTGACACTCCTACTGTATGTAGATGACCTATTTGTGACAAGTGAGATTGGATTGATTGCTGATACAAAGAGGAAGTTTGTTGCCTAGTTCGAGATGAAGGACTTGGGTATGATGCATTACTTTCTAGGTATGGAGGTGTGGCAGAGTGCAGATGGAATCTTCCTTGGACAAGGGAAGTATGCAATAGAGATCCTGAAGTGGTTCGGGATGATGGACTGCAAGGCCATGGCCACACCTATGGCATTGAACCTAAAGCTATTGAGTGATGCTTCATCAGATTCGTTTGATGCCACGATGTATCGTCAGATGATTAGGTCCTTGATGTACCTGACGAACACAAGACCATATATTTGCTTTGCTGTGAACACCTTGAGCCAGTTCCTGATGGATCCTAGACATTTTCACTTGATTGCTGTAAATCATATTCTGAGGTACCTGAAGGGTATGGTTGATTATGGGCTCAAGTATGATGTGAATCAATAGTTTAACCTGGAGGGTTATGTTGATTCAGATTGGGAAGGCAGTGCTGTAGCTAGGAAGAGCACTTCGGGGTGTTGCTTCAGTATGATATCAGGAATGATCTCTTGGTTTAGCAGGAAGTAATTCTAAGTAGCATTGAGTACAGTCGAAGCAGAGTATGTCACAACTTGTTTGGCTAGTTGTGAGGCAGTATGGATAAGGAAGCTACTATTTGATTCGTTTGATCTCCAGTTGGATGCTGCTTGTATCTTCTGTGATAACTAGAGTTGTGTGGAGCTATCTGAGAACCCAGCGTTCCATGAAAAGTTGAAGCACATCAAGATCAAGTATCACTATATTAGGGATATGGTGCAGAGAGGAGCAATGGAGCTCGTGTATGTTGCGACGGACGACCATATAGCAGATGTGTTGACCAAACTACTAGCCAAGGTGAAGTTAGAGTACTTCAGAGAGAGGCTTAGTGTTCTTTAGATTGAAGATACTTCCAGGAGGAAGTAACGGTACAAAAATGTTGGAGCCATTCCAAGCATGGTGGTAGGAGGATCCTTCCCATGGATGTGGATGTAAGTGCTATGTGATGAGTATCAGGACGATGCTACAAATGATGTTCTATATTATGATGATCAGTATGATCATGAGCATCAGCACAATGCTCCGTGCGAGGATGATCAGGTTGATCATGAGTATCAGGATGATACTCCGAGGCCATGGATATGTGGAAGGTTGTGCAGTGGCATGCAATGTATTCCTGGGAGATTCGATAGGTTGAGCAGTAAGCTCGTGATCAGTCTTGGGATGATCTTTCGAGGTTTTTCCTGGTAGCATGTAATTTATTCCTGGGATAACCGATAGGTTGAGTAGTAAGCTCGTAATCAGTCCTGGGATGCTCTTTCTAGGTTTTGTGAGGTCAGCATGTAATGTATTCCCAGGAGATCCGATAGGTTGAGAAATAAGCTTGTAATCTGTCCTGATATTTGTGAAAATCCTCACAGCAGGTCTAAGAGATGATGTATACCTCACAAGAGTAATTATGATTAAGCAGGAAAATAGAAGAAGAGTGAACAATACAGTATAATGAGCAACATAATAATATGGTACAGTAGAACTCAGATAGAAGCAATAATACTTCACACACACTGGTTAATTAATCACAATATGGAAAAATAAATAGTACAATGGTAGAGAGGATTCGAATGCCTAAGGTGGCAATTCGAATTAGCCTCTAAGAGTGATCATAAGATCAATAGAGTGTCATCGGAGCACAACTAGGTGTCCTCATGATCATCGGAGCACAACTGGAAGTCTTCATCATCATCAGTGGAGTCATCAATGCTCAAGTAACTTTCAACCATCAGTCAAACTAACTCTGGTAGGTGTAACTGAGTGTAACTGAATGTAGCTAAGTGTAACTGAGTGTAAACTGAAGACAACTGTACTGGTAGGTGAAGAAGGGCAAGTTGCTCCCTAAAATCAAGGAAGAAGGGCGCATTAAGCAACTGGAGGGATAAAACTGAATAGTGAGAAGCCCCTGGGGGCTGGGTAACTGAGGGCTAGGTGCTGGACTGATGACTGGGATGCATGTAAACCCTAGAATGCATGCAAACCCTAAAAGTGCATGCATGACTGAAAATGTAAATGATCAAAATACTGGTGGGACTAGGATGGAGTATAGGAATATCCTAACAAGATTCTCTTTCTAGGTTTTGCTTGGTAGCATGTAATTTATTCCTGGTAGATTCGATAGGTTGAGCAGTAAGCTCGTAATTAGTCCTGGGATGCTATTTCGAGGTTTTACGAGGTCTGCTTGTAATTTAGTCTTGGGAGATCTTATAGGTTGAGCAGTAAGCTCGTAATCAGTATTGAGATGCTCTTTCGAGGTTTTGCAGATGCACATAATCAGTCCTGAGATTCCACCTCTGTCAGGTCACTCGCAGATATGAGGAAGACCTACATGGAGGCTAGGCCTACATCCAACATGAAAAAGGGCTGGCTCTGTAGAACTTCCTATGACGAGAAGAATTGAGAGATAGAACTAGTGATTGAAATGACTAGTACAACAGCAGTGACGATGATGCTCCAGTGATCTAGTGACGATGATCCAACTTCGGTATTGAAGACTTGCACCTTTATGTTTTGATGACCTGTGTCAAGAGAATACCTTCCTAGTTAAGTGTGAGTGTTAATGTATTTGTAACTTCGGAAGATATTCACTTGTTTATTGTATGTATTACATTTGTAATTTATTGTATCCCCAACGGAGATGTATTATTCCTCTGATTGGAAGTGTCGTCGTTTGTATTTGCAAGTGTCACAAGTTACATTGTAAGTGTCGTAACTTATATTTGATGGGTTATTAGACCACCTTGGTGGGGTTGGCCCTGTATGAGTCATGTGGATGGGTTATTAGGCTTCCTTAGAAAGTCGACCCAGTTAGGGTTAAAGGCAATTTAAGTTAATGTATAAATAGAGAGTGTGACTCTCTCATTCTATTCATTCACACACTCACTCACTTAGCATTAGTGAGAGAAAGGAGGAGTGTGCACAAGTGGAGGAGGAGAAGCTGTTAGGAGACTATCTCTTGTTTTGGGGTTTGATCTTTGTGATCTTTGTATTGGTGCTCATTCTATCTTTGAGGAAGTTACGGGGTTTTTCACCTTCTTGGTTTTCTCTGGTGAAATGCTTTGTGTCTCTTGTCTCTTATGTTTGATATGTTGTACATGTTGTTCTCTCAATTAAGATCCTTAATCATATTGAATTAAATGATGAAAAACTAACAATACTGGCATCCACTCAATCACTTTGGTGGAGTACTCGACTTTCTAATTTCCTCTTTCCTGATTAAACTGTCACATCCTTGTGAGTTCCCCCTCCTCAAAACGTATTCACGAGGCATCTTCCATGTGTCGAGCTCGTGGAGCCACCTATCTTGGGGCATCTCTTCTAGCACCCGCATCTAGGATCCTCAAATCATGGGAGGCCAGATTTCTACACTGAATACGAAAGGAACGATCCCCCAATTATTCTAAACTTCCTTCATTGAGTGTGGTTATATCTGTAACACCTATATTTGCTAAGAAATATGCTAACTTATTCCATTTCTCCTTACATAAAAGAAGGTGCATCTATCTGTTTGTTTCAATAAAGAGGCTAATTTCTCCAGCCTAAATTCCAGGTGTCGGTTTTCCAAAACCTTTGCACTCTGTTGGACCCTTTGTAATCTCTCTGATCTTGAGGCTTACTTCAGAATCTCCATCTACCACCGGTTTATTAAAACCTCTTTTTACCGCACTATCTAGGCCATGTAACAATCCCTCCATCTCCACCGAGTCGTTTGTATCCAAGCCAACAAGCCCCATCACCATCCATAGAATTTCCCTCTTACTATTGCAGAAGACCCCACCAAACCCGGTTGGGCCTGGATTACACTTTAATGCACCATCGAAATTTAGTTTTATGCATCCATCCCGAGGGGCCGACTAAATGTCTGGGCTTATACTATGAATCCTAGCCCTTGGGTTACTTCCAATGTATCTTGGGAGAGTATGAATTCCCCATGCCTAAAGGACTACTCGCTTTCTTTCATTTTCCTGTAGATTCGATTCCCCCCACTAGTTCAGTTTAAGGGTTTCTTGAATTTGAATGAGAATGATAATCAACACTCCTCCCTTTGAGGTAGCCTTGCCACTAAATATGTGTTGATTTCTTTCTTTTCATATGATCCATAATAGGAAACCCAGGAAAATTTTCCAAATCCTATTCATAATTGGATTAATAAAGGGGGTACCACGCCACTCCTTTATTGACAGATTTGGTATACCTCACACCTGAGAGGAGAAACAAAATATCTCTACTCCTTTGTCCCATAGACAAGAGGCAAAGGAGCAGTAATCTAGCAGATGGTCCATAGTTTCCTCATCCCCAGCACAGAGGCAACATCGGGTAGGTCCTAGCAGCCCTTGCTTCTTAAGGTTCTCCCCCGTCAGAATCCACCTCCAGATCATTATCCATAAAAAGGTCACCACTTTTGGCCAAAGATCCCCCCATACCTTTTTCCACTTAGGCTGTTCTGGCAGATCTCTGAATCCCACCTAAATGTTATACCCTTCCTTCAAATTAAAAGTTCCTTTGGACTGATATCACTATCTCATTTTATCTGGTCCTTCCTATTTATGGGTCCATCATTCCTGTAACTCCACCCAAATACTCTGAGAATTCTCCCTTTGACATGTGGTTCTCCACCATTCTCTAGGGTGCCAGCTTCGGAAATCCGCTTCCGAACTTCCTTAATAACATAAATATTTTACCTTAATCCATCACATATCCCCACAAAACACCTACATCTTCAGGAGGTTTACCCTATCATTCAAAGCCGGTAGCTATTGCCATGAATCCCGCTAAAAATTTGCTATTTCCCCATTTTGAATTTCCCAAAAGCTATGATTTCGAATCAGGGCCCTCCCTGGATTAGTAGTCTTTCATATATGTGACCCTTATTTGTCTTTCGAGAATCTAATTAGCTATTTCCTATCCCATCCCAGAGCATATTTGCAGTTCCATAATTGAGCCCATAATTCAGATTCATAAGTCACCTATCTCCACCAAATTTTAGCCCCTAGCACCTCACTACTCTTTATAGGATCGCAATTTCTAAGGCCACCCTTCAATTTTGGTAGACATAGAGTATCCCAGTCCACTAAGGCCCATTTCTGTTTGTCACCAGATCCTCCCATATGAATTTTCTTTGCAAATTCCGAATCTCCTTCAAAACTGCCTTAGTGGCGGCCATAGCCGAGAAGAAGTATAGTGGCATAGATTGAATAATTTCCTTCACTAAACCACTCTGCTTGACAAATTTAGGGCTAGTAGCACCTAGCTTGCTAAATTTAATTTCATTTTATCCACCAGCTCTTCCCATGAGATATTCTTGATAACCGTATCAGAGAGCATTGCTCCTAGATATTTGGATGGAAAGGAGCTCCCTTGGAAACACATGATGCACCAGATGTTCCATTGCATCACCATTGATGCGTTGAACAAAAAAACTTGTGACTTGTCTTTATTCATTGATAGCCCTTAGGCAATCAGAAATAGATCCATCCCTTTATCAATTCCTCTGGCCTCCTAAACCAAAGCATGTACCATTAGCATAGAATCATCCACAACGTGTTGATGAGTTTATTTAGCCACCTGAGGATGGAGCGATAATCCTCTAATCGCCTAGTTTCTTTCGATAGCCTTGATAGTTCATCCCAAGCCTTCAACCATTAATATGAACAAGAAAGGAGATAATGACTCACCCTTCTGGATTCCTTATAATGGCCTAAAGGTCGGGGAGGTGGCTCCATTCACCAGAATGGATAAGAACACCAATGAAGACACATTTAAGATCCAACTAGACCACTATTCTCCAAAGCCAAAAGCCTTCAACATGGGACCCATAGGCTAAAAGATTATCTTGTCATAGTCTTTGTCCAAAAGCTTATCTTGTCATAGGCTTTGGCCAAATCTAACTTAATCAAGATCCTTGGTTTTTTGGTAATTTTCAAGGAGTGAATTACCTCATGGACCAAAATAATTCTATCCAGGATTTGGCACCACTCTACAAAGCCCGACTACTCCGAAGAAATTAAAGAAGGAAGCATAGGTTTGATTCTATTGGCTATCACTTTGGTTATGATTTTATAAATCACATTACATAAGGAAATTGGATGAAATTTACCTATGACATCCATTCCATCACTTTTCGTCATGAGAGTCAGGAAGGTAGCATTAAATGTTGTGAGCACTCCCCCCATTTCTCTTGATCTTTCTACAATATGAACTACTTCCTCTTTTATCATGTTCCAAAAATGGTGGAAAAAATTCATTGTAAACCCATCTAGTCTCGGGGCCTTTCCATCTTCCATTTGCTTGACAACCTCCTCAACTTCCACCATTTCCATTGGTTGCATACACATCTTATTCTCTACTTGGGTAACCAGAGATGGAATGTGTTGACTTACCTTAGCAATTTCCTCCACATGATTCAAAAGCGGTTCCTCGATGATCTATTTGAAGTACTTCACCAGTTCCTCCTCTATCTTTGCATGCATTTCCACACTTTGACCATTTTCGCTTTTTAGCATTACAATTATGTTCCTCTGTCGATGCTAGATTGTCTATTTATGGAATAATTCTGTGTTGTGCTCTCCCTCCTTCAACCACTAATTCCTCGACTTATTTTTCCACAGTATATCCTCCTGGATATTTCTCATTTCAGTTTGAACTAAAATCCAAGCTTCTTCCTCCTTGAGTTCCTCATCATAGCCCCCCTTCCACTCCTATGAGTTACATCTCCTTCATTCTCTTCTCCAAATCTTTCTTGTCCTAGAAAATGTTCCTGAATAATTCCTTATTCCAGACACATAACCACTCCTTTATTGCTTTCAATTTATATTGGAACTGGTACATGCATGTCCCTCTTGGTACGTTGAGCTCCTCCCAATACTGCTCCACTGTGCTTTTAAAACCAGGGTGAGAAATCCAGAACCATTCAAAATGGAAAGGACGTCTCGATTGGCTTCCATTCCTACACTAAATAAGGCTAATAGGCCAGTGATCTGACACTGCCGATGGCATAATTAAGGTCGTGACATATCCTCCACTAGTCATGATTGAATCAAAGACTAGGAATCTATCCAGTCTTGAGGCGATATGCCTTTCCCCGCTTTTCTTATTATTCGAAGTGAACAAACTATTCCCTATTTCTATATACACTAAATTTAGTGTTTCTATCAGAGCCCGAAAGTCCTGATTTTTGGCCTTTAGACTTCTTCTTTCCCACTCTTTTTTTAGGAAGGGAGGTTATCATATCAAAATATCCTCCAATAATCCAATTCTTCCTATCCACTCATCCCTGAAGACTTTCAGAGCCACCATAAATTCTTGCTTATGTTGCAAGAACTAAGGGCCATATACATTTGTTACTACCCCACTCACTAGGGATCCAATTAATAAAAAATGTACTGATATCATCCTCTGTGTAGCCATAGAATTAAATAAAATTACCTCCCTAGGATTCCACGAAATATCTAGGCCACCAACCACTCCTTGAGCATCCACCGCTACTACTTCACATCCTCTCCAAACCATTCGTCCAATCTCTTTCATTACCTAAATAAATAAAATCTTCGACTTCTCCACCATTATTTTCCTCTTCAGAACACTTGATTTTTGGGGGCTATTTTCCCCCTTAATAGACCATGAAACTAGCTTCATTGGGTAAGGCTGTTCATTGTTACAGGAACTGCCTTACTGGTAGGGAATTAGCTTGAATCCACCAACATAGCCCCTACTGCTGCAATCCTTTGCTTATTACTCCTTCCCCTTTTCTCTTCTGTCTCTCCATATTTTCGTTTATTTTCATTTTGACTTCTTGATCTGATCCCCAAAGAGGATTGAGGTTTGGATTTTAAGATATCTTCATGGATCATTTCCACCTAATAGAAAGGGTTACAACTCTTATTCTTATCAGTACACGCCTTCTCTATTCCATCTAGATCTAGCTCCCCCAACTCCATGTCCTTGTCTTCTTCATTCACCATAGCTACACCCTCTTGCATTTCCTACCTAGAATCCAACCTTGACTCATCTCCCCTAGGGTTGTTTTCTACATCCTCTGATATTTTCCCAGTCCCCCCGTCTTCACTAGTATTACTTGGCATCAACTCATTTTCTTGGAGCTTATTCAGTGCTTCAACATTGTTGTGAATCATAGGATTTTCCCCTAGATCTGGTCCCATTTGTCGTGTCCCCTGCCTTCTTCAAGAAGTGACCTTTACAAATCCCTCTAGATCCATCTCCTCTTTTTGCTTCTGTAACAGAGGAGGTTTCTTCAAAGGGCATTTCTTGAAAAGATGGCCATGTTCATGGCAGCTTCTGCATCGGTACACGATATGTTCGTAATCCAATGTCTTGACCTAATCCTCATCCTCCCATGATAGATTAATGGACTCAGAAGATATTTGGATATGTCCATATAGACACAGATCTTAGTGTACGAAGTATACCTCACAACTTTGGTCTATTCTGATATCTTCACAAAATCTCCTAAAGAGTTGCCAATGTAAGCTAAGATCTTTGGCTCCCAGTACTCACTTGGGAGTGAATACATCTAGATCCAAACTGGTGCTATTGTGATATCTTCTTTATCTGATCTAAATCTATTTTGTAAGGGACGCAGGAATAGGCCCACCGAATAATAGAAATATGGCCCCCCTTCGAAGATCTGATCCCTATCTTCAACATTGAAGAACACTATCATGAAAAAACCCTTAGATCCCAACTGTAGATCACAATGTCCTTTTGGTTTCCATGTTACCTAGATCCACCAAATTAGAGCCTTTTTTGACGTCTAGATACCCACAAACTTGCTAATCAGAGCATTATCCTTTATGTACTAAAATTTCTCCTGCAGTTTATCCGATTTGATTAGCAAGTTCGGGATCTTCGCTGCCTTTAAGATGCACTACCCCGATTTCCTCCCACTCCCACCTCCTTCTTGCATCTCCACTCCTTTATTCAAACCCTCTCCTCCTAGTCCTTGTCCGCTATTAAACATGCGTGCCTCCAACCTTGCCATTCTGCAATCTGTTTGGGAGGGGACTGATCCCCCCTCCCTCGCTCCACCTCCATTTGTCCACGGTAAGCCAACCCGCCTACTAGAAACCCTAGGATCTAGTCTGATCACTTACTTGAAAGTTTTCAGCAACAAACCCTAGCTCTCATTTGCTCCTTCGCTTCATAAACCAATTATTATTAGAATTTATAAACTAGAAAATAAAATGATATATATATATAGTAAGCTAATAGTGCAAAATTTTCTATAACCAAAAATGCACATATGATAAAAAAAGAACTTGGGGCTGGCTTGTCTTAACAAAAACTAGACCAGCCCCATGCATATTGTAAATCAGGGTCTACAGCTATAAACCAAAGAAGCATATATATGTTTTGTTGGTTGAGAGTGGTTGTCCAACAAAAGGAAATTGACCTCTATCCTATAGATCAAAATAACAATATATTCCATGGACAACAAAACTGAACCTATAACCAACATAAATATAGCTAGGATAGCAACCAAAAAGCATGAGAACTGAAAACACACCAAAACGGCTAACCATTTGCGGCTTGTTGGGACGCATCTATTGAGATGAAAATAAGATGAGAGGCATCCATGCTTGGCGTTGCCTTTGGAATTTGAAAATGCACAGAGCACCTGAGTGGGCCTAATGGTTTAGAACATGTGTTATCTCCATGGAGGTCACAGGTTCAAAACCGATGGAAGGTAGGGTTTCTCATTAGCCCGTCGTGACAAGCCTCGAAGGGTAGGCGACCCCTGGGATAGAGGTTCACCCCGGTGGGCTTCGGGACTTTTCGGCCCTTGTCGAGTCAGAAGTTACTGGTATATTTGGCTTGCGGGATGTTGGATATACCCTTGGGAGGTTGATGTTCCCATGGTCTAAAAAAAAATGCACATCTGCAATCTCCATCAATGTGTCAAGCAAGCTACATATGGTCTCAAAATGGTCAAATACTTGTATATTTATTAATAATATTAAATAACTTATATTTTTATTTAAAAATAGAAAAAATATATTTTTGTTTAAATCTATTAATTATTTATGATTATAAAGAACTTAATCCTTTATTTCTAAGCACATGGCATATATTATAGTGAAATACGAGCCTCTATATTAGTTAAACATAGGAAATTTCATAGTACAAACTCTAGATGTGACATTTGTTCCCTGGGATGATAAAGATCCCATGATATGTTCTTGTGGACTCCACTGTCCATGTGATATGAGGGCCTATGTTGTCTCTCGAAATGTTGGAATCCTTCAAATTGATCGATTATTAGGTAGATAACCATGGGAACCAAATTCTTTTATTCATCAATGTATGCACTTATTAGTCCCTCCCTTCAAGGCTGGCAGGGACTAGGAATCGGCCTGCAGCCTTGTTTTCAACCTTTATGTTGACCAATGACAACGACTGAGCCTTTATATCACCCAATAGAATTTTTTTATACAATAATCATGTATATTTTGTCAATTATGTTTAGGTACAGAGTTACATTCTCATGACATAATATAAAGTTCTTTTATTTATCAATGTATGCATTTATTTATATAATAATCATGCATATTTTGTGAAAGATGTTTTTGGGGCTATGCTTAGGTACAAAAGTTACATTCTCATGTATATTTGTCATGTATGATTGGACTCTTTATAAAAGATCCATGGACAATGGTAAGAGTACTTTAAAGTTATTAAAGTTTATAAATATTTTAAATTTTAAGTTTAAAAGAAAATGACATGTTTCATGTGTCCCAAAAAAAACATATAAACTTTATAAATAGTTTTGCATATGATTATTCTTAGTCTCACCATGACCATTACATGTTTTGACTATCCATTTTATAAATTAAAAATAACTATAATAATAAGACATCAACTTTATGATTCTCCATCACACGTGTATTGTATTATTTTAAGTTTGTAATCTAACCATTTAGAAAAGCATGCATAATAAAATAATATCAAAAAGACAAATAGAACCTATCTAAGTCAAACCTCCCATAAATGTGACTTTATGGATTAATTTGACCCTCTTTTGATAATTTGTCAACTTCTTGGTTCAGTTATTTAAAAACGATAAAACATGTGAGAAATAAATCTTTTCAAAAGAGCAACAACATCCAATGACACATCACTTAAAGGTTTGAGATTAGTATTATGCAAGTGACCTTCCCTCTAGCTTATGACCAATAGGGAGTCTCCAAACATCTCTAACCTTCATCACTTCCCTCTTTATCTATCTTATGACTAATAAGGTGTCTCCAAACATCTCTAACCTTCGATCATTTCTCTCCTTATCTAGCTTATGACCAATAGGGAGTCTCCAAACATCTTTAACCTTCAACCTTCCTATTCTTTACACATTTTTAAAGAAACTTTAAAGCTTGGAACCCTACAAAATTATTTGACCTTAAAAAACCTAAAATGACCTTGAAACAAATGTAGTGTGAATATGAAATGTACAAAACCCAACCCCTATTGTTATAACCAAAGTTACTTTGCTTGGCACCATTGAAAAAGCCCTAGGGCACAAATTTATTTACTTGAAGATCACTTATCTACTTGGTTGGTATTTCTTTAGATGTAGACTTACATTCAAGGACTACACTCCCTTGCCTAGAGATAATCTAAAAAGGAAGAATACATTTTGACTAGAAAATGATATTACACTTTACCATCCCGATTCCCCAACAAACATTGTATTGTAAGCTCTTTATCTCTTTCAATTCCTTTTTTTCCATCCATTTTTTAGACATCCCTCAACAAAGATGCCATCCTAGAACTCCTATACGTCATTTTCCAAACTTGCTATGTATAAGAACAATGATTTAGCAAGTGTGACATGTTCTCTTTTGCTATACAATGCAATATAGAAACATTTGGACCATGTCTAGTCCTGTTCTATAAATTCACCCAACTCAGATCTTATCTTTCAAGGATAACTAAATGATTTTCTTAATCTTTGTAAGTGCCCTCAATTTCCAAATAGACTTCCACCACCAAATTGGGCCTTCAGGATATAGATAAATAAGGATTTGTAGCCAAGATGAGTTGTGTATTAATTGCCACCAAATTTGTAATAACCCCAATCTAGTGAGTCTAACAAATCCTCTCTAATCCTGATACTATCTCTCTTTAATTTTCCAATACAAGACTCCCATAGATTTATTTGAGGCTCTTCTAGACCACCTGCTTGAGCCTACAATCATCCTTGAGACCAAATATCAATGGTATCCTTATCTTTTACTTGAGATAGAGTGCAGTGTCCTTTCTCTTGCAAATCAACAATAATATCTTTTAGCAAGCTCTTCCTTTCAACCCCTAAAACGACATCCACTCCTAATCCTTGTTAAGTTATGTTCCAAACCCTCCTCCAACCCATTGAAATAAATAGAAGATTTGTGCACATTTAGTTCCATATGTGTGGTAGTACTAAACATGTCCAAAATATTATTCAGCTTCCTTGCCTCCCTCGTGTTATCATTTCAAAACAATAATACATCATCCATGGGAAATAGATGGGATAGGGTAAGAGAACCACCACTGTCGGTCCATCTGTTATTGTTATATCTGATGAAGATTAGTCTTATTTTCCTCTGTTTTAGTTCCATTTTCTGTAGTAGATAATTATGCCATCCCTTATTTCAAATTTTGAGGCCATAACTCCCGGCCTGTCAGGGAACCGTTTTCTTGTTATCACTCCAGGATTGAATTATTAGAATATGTTAGACCTTGTGATTTTAGATCGATTTTGCTGTAAGATTCTGATTTGAAACCTCTATTTTGCTTTTGCCACCTAGACTCAGAAGTATAAAAAAAAGAAGGTTTTCCACTATAATATTTAGCAATGCATCCTTGCAACTATCAAATGCTTACCTTGTTGCTGGAAAAACCACGTATACTTGCTTTATTGACTCTTTCAAATTTCCCCAAAAGGAAAGGAATAACCGAGAAATCACCACTACATGACTTTCCCTTATTTAATAGATAGTTTAAGCTTGTGAATATTTGCAAATTAATTAAAAAATTATATATGCATCCTTGCATTGTAGCTACCATGTGCCAAAGTAGTGTCTGAATTTACTTGCTCTATTGAATCTCTCAAAGTTCCTCCAAAACGGCAAGGACTAACCACTACAGGCTCTTCCTTATTTAAATGGAGAGTTCAGGTTTCTCTATTATTTTTTCTTAAGTTAGTTTTAGAGGAGAGATATTCGACTCTCATTTTTTATTTATAAACATATCACATTTTATGAGTTTCTCCTTATATAAGTTCAACTATAATATGTATAATTATATGACATGATGTTGTTGTGACGTAAACTAGTATACTTAACTTTATGGAATATTAAGTATGTGTATTTTTCCGTGGAGAAAAAAATACCATGTTTAATATAGTAATTAACATATTATTATGTTTGTGCTTTTCTAAGACCCAAGCATAGGTTAGTTCATGTTTTTTTAAGAATCAATGAGGACCCTCATACTTATTTTCTCTAGGAAGGTCAATATTGTTATAAATATTTTGAAATTGAGATCAAATGTGGCCATACATAAGACATTCTAAAAGAAAGTATTCTTCATACTTCATCTTTTTAGTCACAAATATGACAACTTATTTCATTACATGATGTTTAGAGATGTCCAACACCCTATTTCACTATGGAGCTCGTGAGAATTCTTTCTTATTTTAACAATGTTGATTTTCTTCTTTATACTAGATAAAATAGAAAATATAGTTTGATATCATAGATTAGGGTTAATGACCTCTTAATAATACCTTAATTTTCTCTTATACTCTATTCCTTTATCACCCCACAATTTCTCCTTGAATTTAGATGTGATAGTATTTTTGAAGGTATCAATATTATGTAAAGATATCTCCTCCTATATTCTCTAATGATTTAGACAAGACTTGACATCTTTAAGCCAACCCCTACCGAGTTACTAGTGCCTTTGGCTATAGTTTGAAGTAATCTTAGGAATCCTCTTGCCATTCATGTTAGTTGGCATGTGCTTTTATAGTAGGAACCTAGTCACAATGATACTGTCACTTGGGTGAAGACCAACTTCTACAAGGAGGATATCATAGGGTGTATTGCTAAAATTTAAGATTATAAATTATTATAATGTTTTGGGGTTTTCTTAATCTTCCTCCACAAATCTATATAGATGTTGTAGCCCCAATCTTCACATCCACATAAGATAACAGGAGTGAGAACTTACAAGAGTATGAAAAATGATTTTTTTTCCAACAACCAAATGGATGTTGTCTTACAATTGTTTTGAAGACCAAGATACTTTGTACCCTCCATATTTAATCCTTTTCCCAATGCTATAGTTCTTGTTAAGCTCGTGATGAAGATTGACTTTGAGTTATTTGTTAGACATAAAATTAGTGCAAGTGATATTTTTTAATTTAATTATCATAACCTTTGTTTTGTCAATATTTATTGTCTTACTATCATATATGTGTGGGTATATGTTTGTGTACACATGTGTGCTAAACAATTATATATAAGCATATTTTAATTAATTTTGAATAGTTTTTTTTCCTCAGAAAAAGATGCACAGTCAATTTGTATTAAAAAAGACCATCTTATACATAGACTGTTGGGCCTTGCTACCATATGAAACTTATAAGTAGTATCAAAAGAAAAAAAACACTAACAATAAGAGATGAGTGTAGATCATTTCCTTATACATGAAATATTTATATGAAAATTAAGAGAAAAACATAGTTCCTCAAACTTCATACATTGTAGTCAGTAACCTAAAAGAAAGAGCTATAAATCCTAAAAAAAATCTTTTATTGGCCAAGATATGGGCCTGAATCATGTTTTGTCTAGGTCTCATTGTCCATCTTCCAATGATGCCAAGTGCCCACACCAACCTGAAAACCTGTTTTAGACAATTGATAAGCTAGTTGATTTCTTTCTCTCTATATATGTTCAAATTTTATATCCTGAAACAACCCAATAAATCTATGGATATATTCATAAATGGGAACAAGCAGAAGGTTCCTTAGGGGTCTCCTCATTCTCATCCAATCAATGACTAATTTGGAGCCCCCAAAAACCTGAATTTTATGGACACCTTTCATAATGGCCAAGCCCAAAGACGACTTAAGAGCCGTCAATTATGCTTTGTTATTTGTACTGTTCCCCAATCCAATTGAAAATTTTATCCAATGAGGCTCTGAGATAAATAGAATACCTCTAGTCTTTTCCTAAGTAGGAGTTCCATGAGATGAACCATCAAAATATAACCAACTTCCCGTTCTATCAATTACCTCTTCCACAATCCTCCTATATTTCTGCTTAACTTCATTCCGAGGAAAGTCGTTGAGAATAGAAACTCCTTTAGCTACATAAATTGAGGGGGAGATTAGGATATCTTCAAAATAGATTGATTTCATGATAACCAGACCCCCCATATAAGAATAAGTGGAAGGGCCAAATAGTCCTTGGAAACTTCATTGTTAGACCAAGTCTCCAGAGCAGCTTCAAGATCTTGTCCAACCTAGGAAAATTGAATACCACTAACCAGAATAACATAATCCCACATCTTCTTGATATAAGAGAAAAATATAAAATAAAAATATGATCTATATTCTCACCACTATCTTTGCATAGAGGGCATCTGCCAAGACCACACCAGAATTTCTTGTGCATACTATCCCAAACATGAATTTTATGAGATAGAGTCAACCGCATAAAGAGATTTGAATTCAAATGACATTTATAGTTCCAAATAGTTGTAGACCACCATCTAGGATCTAGGTCTTCTTCTTCTCTAATAAACTAATAGCCTAAGCTAGGGGTATACCCACCACCTAAAGAATTCTTAGACCATAAAAAAAACATCATCACAGTGTCATTGGTGTAATTAATAATGTAAGAGTCATTGAAAGAGTCAATGTAAACCCTAGGTCTTGTGTCGGCCTAGAAGAACCTATAAGAGATTATTATATTATGTATTTGACAAGTCGGCCGAGTCAGTTAGGAGAAGTCAGCCCTGTTGGGGAAAAGTCACCCCAATGAAAGAATACAAATAAAGGAGGTCTCTCTCATTTTACTCACTCATCTCAAACTCACAATTTCACATAGAAGAGAGAGAGAAGTTCACACAAGTGGAGGAGTAGCTGATCTTGCCTTGGGGTTTACTTTTGTACTTTGTGATTTCTATATTGAGGAGGATTTTGCTGGGATTTTCTCCCTTGTGGTTTCCCCGAGATAAATATTGTGTTCATTGTGTTCTTGTATTTCTTTCAGTGATAGATTGTTTTAATGTTATATGCTAAACAAGTAAAAACTAACATGGTATCAGAGCTGGCCTGAAAGAATACATTGTGTAGCCTCCGTAACTGCAGAAACTAGGGTTTCTTGTTCCAGGATCGCCCTCCATAGATTAGATGAAAAATATAGTGCATCTAACTCACATCACTAAGGCGCATCTTTCTGTCGAAGTAGATTTTCATTTTGAGAATTTTCATTTTTTGGGTCCCCCATTACAACCTGAGAGAATTAGGGCATCAATTTTTTGGATCATATTCTCACAGAATTGGAAGGGTTACTTCGATCAACTCGCCTTGAGGAGGAAAATTTGATCATCCAATCAGATTTCCAAAATCCCGAAGTTGAAAAATTAGGGTTTCTCTGACAAACCCTAGGTCAAGGAAGAATTAGTTTTTCAGAAGAACAACTTTTATGGTAAGTCTCAAATCTATTATATTTCCATTTGAAGTACTCATTATATCAAGATGACAAGCAATACCAAGCTTGATGAGAAGCTTGAGGGAGTTGAGAACTTTAGGGCATGGAAGTATAGAGTCATGCTCATTCTTGAAGAACATGACCTAGAAGACTATATACAGGAAGGACTTACAGAACCAGAGGGAGATGAATCCAAATCAAGGCATAAGAAGAATATGGTCAAGGCAAAGAGGATCATTGATGATTCCATCAAAGACCACTTGATCCCCCATGTGTCTTCCAAGAAGACCCCAAAAGAAATGTTTGATGCTTTGACCAACATGTTTGAAGGAAAAAATATCAATAAGAATATGACCTTGAGAAATCAACTGAAGGGTTTGAATAACTTGAAGTCTAATTCCATGCACTCATACTTATCCAGAGTGTCCTAGATAAAAGAACAACTAGAAGCTATTGGAGACATGGTAGAGGATGCATAAGTTGTGATGACCACTTTGAATGGTCTTCCCAGAGATTGGGAACCATTTGTTCGTGGCATTTGTTCTAGAAAGAAAATGACCAAGTTTAGATAGCTATGGGAAGAATGTGTGCAAGAGGAAGAAAGAATAGCGGTGAGAGAGGAGAAACTAAATGACAATGAAGATAAAGCTTTGGAAATTCATGCCAAAGGTGGAAGGAAAAGGAAGAGTGATGTACGTAACTATTCTCCCAAAATATCTCTAGGATATCAAAAGAAAAAGAGATTCAAGAAAGACCAATTGTTGAATTTTACTCTTGTCACAAGACAGGACATCTAGCAAGAAATTGTCCATCCAAATATGAACATCATAAGAAGCAGAAGAATAGGTTTCATGCGCATGCAACGAAAGATAATGAATATGATGAATCAATCAAGACCAAAGATGATGAAGACTCCAATGAAGAATATGTTCTAATATTAGATCTTACTGGTTCAATATCTCATGGAAGTGATACTTGGATAGTAGATAGTGGAGATTCAAAGCACATGATGGAATATAAAGAATCCCTCTCACATCTTATTCAGAAGGAATCTCCACACAAGGTAAAGATTGGAGATGATTATCAATACCCCATCAAAGGAATGGGAGAAGCCTCTTATAAATTGGACTCTGGAAAGTCCATGAACATGAAAGATGTACTTTATGTACCAGGTTTGAAGAAGAACCTTCTATCTATTTCTGGATTAGATAAGAAAGGCATTCGAATTGCATTTATAGATGGTGAAGTTATTACGTGGCCAAAAGGGAAGACTATTGATGATGCAGTAGTCATTGGAGTAGAACAAGGATGACTTTACAAACTGAAGGGTCATGTAGACACACCATTGATGACCAGTGCCATGAGCCCCTTTGAGCTATGGCATAGAAGACTAGCACATGTACACTACAAATCCTTACCAATAGTAAGTAAGGTGGTGACTGGACTACCAGAAATCCAGGTTGATCATGAAGGATTATGCAAGGGATGTGCTCAAGGAAAGAGTACGAAGAACCCATTTCCAAGTAGTGACAACAAAGCGAAAGGTATTCTGGATATTATTCACTCAGATATCTATGGACCTATGTCCACCACTTCTCTAAGCGGGTATGTATACTATGCTTCATTTATTGATGATTACTCCTGGAAAACATGGATTTATTTTCTGAAGAATAAGAATGAAGTCTTCGAAAAGTTTAAAGAGTTCAAGGCTCTTGTAGAAAACCTCTATGAGAAAAATATAAAGTTTCTAAGGTTAGATAATGGAGGGGAATATATTTCAGGTGATTTCAAAGACTTCTGTAAACAAGCAGGGATTAAGAGGGAGCTTACTATTCCCTATAATCCACAACAAAATGGTATCGCTGAAAGGAAGAATAGAACGATCATAGAAGAAATGAAGGCTATGATCCATGATCAATACTTACCCATGCATCTATGGGCAGAAGCATCCAGAACCACAATATATGTACAAAACAAAATCTCTCACAGTGTTCTTGGAAACAAGACCCCATAAGAGATGTTAACTGGTAAGAAGCTTGAAGTTAGTCATCTAAATATATTTGGATGTCCAGTCTTTATTCACATTCAAAAGGAGAAAAGGTCGAAATTGGAACCTTCAGGGAAGAAGGGAATATTTGTGGGCTATAGTGAGCAATCAAAGGCTTACCGTATATACATCCCAAGATTCCGCCAGATTGAGCTCAGTCAGGATGTTACATTTGATGAAGACACATCCTTCAACAAATCCAAGAAGACTCATGAGTATGAAGAGGAGTAGGAGGCTCCTAGAGTTACAGAAAAAAATAAAGTACCATACCGAAATATTGAAGAAGATCCTATTCCAGAGGATCATGACATGTAAGAACCTCAAAGACCTGAGGAGACACCTCACGTGGAGATTTATCAAAAGAGAAGACCATCTTGGGCACAAGAATTGATACAAGATGCAGGAATGTATGGTGCCGCAGAAGGAACTAGTAGAGAGAGCAAGAGACCAAGGCCATACTCCAGTTATGTAGCCTTGATGTGTAACCTTGTTGAAGAGGAACCAACTTGTTTTGAATATGCAGTGAAGAAGAAGGAATGGTTGGATGCTATGAATGAAGAATACCAATCCATCATCAAGATTGATGTTTGGGATGTGGTACCAAGACCGAAGGATAAATCAGTTGTATCTTCAAAATGGATCTTCAAAACAAAAGACTCAGTAGATGGAAGCATTGAGAAGTACAAGGAAAGATTTGTAGCACGAGGATTCTCACAAAAGGAAGGAATTGATTATGAGAAGACTTTTTCTCTTGTGGCCAGATATAATTCAATTAGAACCATTCTTTCCTTGGTAGCGAAGATGAAATGGAAGTTACATTAGATGGATGTAAAGATGACATTCCTGAATGGGGATATATAAGAAGAATTATATATCGAGCAGCCAGAAAAATTTGAAACATAAGATAGAAAGTCATATGTATGCAGACTGAAGAAAGCATTGTACGGGTTGAAGCAAGCACCCATAGCATGGTATGGAAGAATTGATAGCTTCCTAATGAGTTTGGGATTTACCAAGAGTAAAGAAGATTCTAATCTTTATTATAAGATTATGGATGATGAACCTATGATACTACTACAGTATGTAGATGATTTGTTCCTAAAAAGAGAAGACAAGCCAATCACCAAATGTAAGAGAAGGTTTGTACCATAATTTGAGATGGAAGACCTTGGTATGATGCATTACTTTCTAGGTCTTGAAGTATGGCAGTTTCCATATGAGATTTTCCCAAGTCAAGGAAAATACACAGCTGAGATCCTAAAGAGATTTGGGATGTTGGATTGTAAGGCCATGACTACTCCGATGGTGACAAACTTGAAGCTCTTGAATGATGCTTCATCAGAGATAGTAGATGTCACCATGTATAGAAAGATTATTGGGTCATTGATGTACTTGACCAATACTCGACCAGATATATGTTTTGCTGTGAAAACATTGAGCCAGTATATGGTGGAGCCCAGGAGTGTTCACTTGATTGCAACAAAACATGTGATGAGGTACCTAAAGGGTACATTGGATTATGGACTCATATATGCTTCAGATAGTGAGTTCAGGTTGTACGGGTATATAGACTCAGATTGGGATGGAAGTGTTGAAGATAGGAAAAGTACTTCAAGATGTTGTGTTAGTTTGGGATAGGGTATGTTCTCATGGCTTGGTAGAAAGCAAACCTGTGTTGCACTCAGTACATCGGAAGATGAATATGTAGCAGCTTGTTCAGCTTGTAGCGAAGCAGTGTGGCTTCGCGAGATGTTGGAATGATTGTTCGATGCAGAGATTGATGCTACGGAGATACTCCGTGACAAACAAAGTTGCATCAAGATGACAGAGAATCCTGTGTTCCATGATATATCGAAGCACATCGGGATCAAGTTCCACTATATCGGAGATATGGTGCAGAAGGGAGCCGTAAAGCTCAAGTATGTTCCTACAGAGGAACAAGTTACTGATGTGCTGACTAAGACTTTGTATCATGTAAGGTTGGAATACTTTCGAGACAAGCTTGGTGTGGTACAGAGGGACCTCTCTCAAAAGACAAAATGATAGAGTTCATGTCCTTAGGGATAGATTCCAGTCCCGAGGAATGAAGATTAGTAATGGCTTACTAATAGTGTTGCAGTTATTCAGAACTGATGCCAGTCCTAGGGGTTGAAGATCAGTACTGTCTGACTGATAGTGTTCCGGTTCTTCAGAATTGATGCTAGTCCTAGGGGATAAAGATCAGTATTGGTTGACTGATAGTGTTCTAGTTCTTCGGAACCGATTCTAGTCCCGGGGGATGAAGACCAGTACTGGCTGACTGATAGTGTTCCAGTTCTTCGGAACTGGTTCTAGTCTTGGGGGATGAATATCGGTACTGGATGAATGATAGTGTTCCATTTCTTCAGAATTGATGCCGATCCTGGGGGATGAAGATTAGTACTAGGTTACTGATAGTGTTCCAGTTCTTTAGAACCGATGCTAGTCCTAGGGGCTGAAGATCAATACTGGCTGACTGATAGTGTTCTAGTTCTTCAGAACTGATGTGAGTCTTGGGTACTGAAGATCAATACTAGCCGACTGATAGTATTCCAATTGATGATGTTGCTAACGAGGATGTTCCAACATAGGATGTTCCAACTGATGATGTTTTTGATCTAGCAGAAAATGTTCCAGCTGATGATGTTGCTGATGAGGATGTTCCAGCTGATGATGTTGTTGATCCATCAAAATATGTTCCAGTTGATGATGTTGTTGATGAGGATGTTCTAGCAGAGGATGCTCCAGATGATGATGTTGCTAATCTAGCAAAAGTTGTTCCAGCAGAGGATGTTGCTACTGATGATATTCCAGCAGATGATGATGACGATTCTAATGATGAAATTCCAACAGAAGTTGATGATGCTACTCCAATAGATGATACCCCAGACAGATGATGATCCAAAATCTTCCTACACCATATAGAGATTCACAAGTCAGTTGTGCAACTATTGATGTTGCCTGCATAATACCTTCCTAGTTAAGAGGGAGTGTTAAAAGAATGTAAATGCGGAAGATATTCTATTTGATACTTGTATATTGTATTATTGTATTCCTCCTTTGGGAGATGTCATTGATGTAATTAATAATGTAAGTCATTGAAAGAGTCAATGTAAACCCTAGGTCTTGTGTTGGCCTAGAAGAAACCAGAAGAGATCAAGTTGGCCCAGTCAATTATGAGAAGTCAGCCCTATTGGGGAAAATTCACCCCAATGGAAGAATATAAATAGAGGAGGTCTCTCTCATTTGTACTCACTCATCTCACACTCACAAGTTCACATAGAAGAGAGAGAGAAGTTCGCACAAGTGGAGGAGTAACCGATCTTGTCTTGGGGTTTACTTTTGTACTTTGTGATTTCTATATTGAAGAAGATTTTGCTGGGGTTTTCTCCCTTGTGGTTTCCCTGAGAGAAATATTGTGTTCATTTTGTTCTTGTTGTGCTTGTATTTATTTCAGTGATAGATTGTTTTAATGTTATATGCTAAACAAGCAAGGATAATTTAGGGGCGAAAGTTATCCCATGAGCTATTTTTCCATTTCTTTTCAAAAATAAGATTCGCCAATTTGCATTTTTTGAAGCCCCATTTCTCCCAATTTTGACGGGGTAAACTTTTTTCACTCTAAAAATCACCAAATTATTAGATAAACTATATAAAATCCTTAGAAATTGAAATAATTTTAGAAAAATATCGCCAAATATTTTATAGACGACATTTTAAGAATTAGTAATATTCACCAATGTTTATACACTTTTAAATAAGTATGGGTCCTTAAAATTATCCATGTAAACAAGTAAAAACTAACATGGTATACCTACCCCATATCTCCTTATCCTCCACATTCACTGGCCCAAATTTTCAACCTTTAACCATTCTTGCCTCATGACTGTGGTATTGACAGGATCCCCTATTGCTCCAAAAAAATGTAACCCTAATCCCTTAAGTCTTCAACCAAGGATAAAGGAAGCATGTGAGATCCACCACTACCTATCTAGGGGTCCTTCCCCAATATTAAACATCTGCAATAATTCCCAACTTTCCATTCCAACCAGTCCACAATTACTTTTGAATCCTTTATAACAAATTTCCACATGTTTGAGACATTCTTTACTGTCTTCTCTCCACTTCTAAAACAATCCTCTATAGATAGATGATAAATATATTTTTGGTGCACAACTGAAACCCAATCCCCTCACCTTTAAGAATTCACTAGGATCCTTTAGCTGCAAGAGGCTTAACAAAGCAATGGGGATTCTTGAAACCCCACCCACCCAATTCCTTTGGTAATGCTATCTTGTTCCGGGCTATCCAATGGAATGCGTTTCCCTCTTGATTCCATTTCCAAAAGAAATTGAATCTCAACTTTCTAATCTAAAATACATAATCCTTGAAGGTACATGGTCCAAGTATACCGAGTACACTAGGATGGATTCTATGACATATTTTACCAGTACAAGGAACTCCCCTTTGGATAACCATTTATTACACCAAAGAAATAATATTTTCTCTATCTTCCCTAGGAGCCAATCCCAATCCCTCCTATGCTAATCATTTGGATTTAAAACAAATCCCAAATACTTAAGACCATTTTGAATATCAACCAAAGTAAAAGCTAGTTGAGTACTGATCCTGTCAATAGAATCCTAGTCCATATTAAAAAAGGATAGAGAATATTTCCTTACATTATAAACCATACTAGAAGCCTCAACAAATATATCCATAAGGTCTGAGTTTTGATCCTCGTCCACAAAGGAAGGATAGAAGGAAACTGCTCTCATCATTTGGGTCATCGATGCTCTATCATCTTCTTGAAAGATCCTACTAAAATGAGCCACTCCTACATCTATAAGACTCTTGAAACTTGAAACTTGAACACCTTCCTTATCCTCCAGATGCCAAAATGAGTTGATTTTAATCTCGTGATTAGCAAAGTTTTGATTTTTTTTTTGTATTATCATCCTCATTTTTTAACCAATTAGATTTGCTTTTTAATCTACATATAACCTCATTCTCCGCTAATATATTTCTTCTTTTAGATTCTAAGTCCACAATATCCTTTTTTTGATCGATAGACCTAAATCCTTCTAGATTATGAGCATACAAGGAGTCTAAATTCTTCTCTATAGAGCACAACTAAACTTGATGTGCCTTCCTTCTCTCAAGTGTGTAAGATATATATTCTTATTTAATTTTATTTAGATTATTCAGAAATTCCAACCCAGCTACCTCCCTTCTAGTCTCATCAAAGGGGATCCACAAATATTTGACCTTTTGATTATACCCCTCATCTTCCAACCAAATTGAATTAAAATTAAAAGGACATGGGGGATTTTCCTGACCCATTATCACCTCCAAAAAAACTGGGAAGTGATCAAACTCCCTACCCATAGCTATCCACTGCTTAGAACTGACTACCATATGAAGATTTCCTTCATTAATTAAAAATCTATTAAGCCTTTTAGCAATCCTATTCAGACTTGTCCTCATGTTTCTCCAAGTTGGCCTTAACTTGGCTCGAATGATATCAAATAAGTTGTTTTCTTCGAAAATCCTGGAGAAGTAATTAGAAAGGGTGTCCCTATGTGCATTCCTTCTCCAGATCTTGTCATCTTCCAAAAAAAATTTAAATCACCTCCAAGAATCACCCCCCATCCATAGATAAGAGACCAGATTGAAACAACTTCTCCCAATAGACTACTCTTTGTTAGTAAGGATCATATATATTGAAAAAAGTGATGCCCTAACCAATATCCTTTGAAAAGAGAGTAGTTACCAGTGCTGAGACAATCACTTAGCTATTAGAACAATGGAAAGAACTCACTTTCCAACCAATTATTAGTCCACCAAATCTACCTTGAGCATCTAAACAAACAAAACCCCATCTAGGAAATAACACTTTTAGATAATCCATAATGACATCACCACAAACAATAGTCCCTTGAATAAATATCACCACAGTCTTCTGAACATCCACTAATAATTTAAGGGAAAGCATCTTTGAGGGTATCCCCATCCCTCTGCAATTGAATGTCATAAATATCACGAGGAAACAAAAAACCTAGGATTTATTGATCAAAGAGTCCCCTTAAGGGTGTTTTGTCTCCCTTCTTGGATATCCTGAGCAAATTGATCCCTGGAAACTGCTAATTCCAACTTGATTCCCCTTAATCTAGAGGAAACAAAAATTGAAGCTTGGTAGATACCTCTTCCCGAAACAATATCCTTCCCAAAATTAATGAATCTTCAAGGTCTGAAATGATACCTCGAATCCTCCAGTGTGACAAGATTACACATCGTCTCTTTCCACTAGCCCGAGTTCAAAGCACATATCTAATAATCCAAACATAGCATTTGCAGGAAAAGGAATTGTATCCATAGCAGGAGGACAAATTGACAAGGTCGTAAAAAAGGGTAGATCCTTTTGAACAAGATTTCTAGAGCCCTAAAGGAAGGCACCCATATTATGAGGGACTTCAAAACAATCCATAGATACACAAGCCAGACACTTAGGGATAAAGAAATATTTCTACATAGACGAGACACTATCCCCATCCCCTAGAGAATCCAGAAGCCGGATCCTACCCGAAACAAGAGATTCCAATGAGAGAAGCCTTCAACATTTAAATCCCCCTAAAAAAATTAGCAGAGGGATTTTTGAGTCCCCAAACCACTCAAAAAATATCTTGTAGCCCTCCCACGATCATCTAGATGAAGATAACCCATGCGGAGAGGGACGTTGAGGATGAGAGTCCAACCTACCAGAACCAGATGAAACAAGAAGAGACCCATTCCTGCAAATATTTGATGGAACCCAATTATTACCAAATAAGGAATGGGCTAGAGCTTCCCAACATGACCATCAATATCAACTTCAGGAAAAACTAAAAAATCTACTATACTACAGATATTATCAACCCTTGTCATACCCAAAAAAGACAGCAAAGGAGACCCCACAGGAAGATCACCCAAATTGAATTACAAAGAGAATTAGTGCTTAAAGAAAATTGAACCCGAACTAGAGCTAGGAGTATCCTCCACTAAAAACTTACTAGCTAAAGTAGAAGTAGGTATCATTTCCTTTCCTAACAAAAATGATGAACTCTTCTCAAGATCACTAATGCTTGAATCTCTGTAGGGAATATGATCCAAAGGATAGACTTCATACTTTCCTCATCCTCCAAGCTCACTTCATAGGACTGAGGGGAAACATTTGCAGAGAAAGCGACCACATCCTCCTTGAACTTCTTTGGAGAGTCATCATCTAGCTCTGGCACCAAACCTCTTTCCACAAAAGATGACATCCAAGGAGTTGGGGTAAAACCTTCCTCATCCATCCTTTTGGCCACCTCTCTTGGAGGTACTAACGGGTCCGAAAAACCAGAAGGGTTCTGATGAAACTGCTTCCTCCACTTATCTTCCTTCTGAGAACTTTTCCAATCTTTCATTTTGAAAGCTAGATGGCAGTACCGAACTAGATGTCTGTGAGCATGATATCTATTACAACAAAAAGGAATTCTTGTGTATTCTAAACATCGTGTATGCTTAGAAAACTGCACAGAAATTGCCAACTCTACAAATAGACCATCCCTTAAGTCCACGTCAACCAATATATGAGAAATAGTCAGAACTCTTGTCTCCAAATAACTAAGGTTTGTTGTAATGAAGTCACCTAAAGACCCCCAATACGTCTAAACACATCAATGGACTAGAACTTAGCTAGAAGCCCAAGTAATTTGACCCAGATGGATAGCTTATAAAGCTTCTCCTTCCTGGCATCGAAGAAAGGTGAACAACACTTTAACTTCAAAAGGACACATCCCCACATCCAAAAACATCCCAAAGTTGACTAAGCTTCATCCGTTGTTTAGAAGATAACCCCCATCCAACCTTTATCTAGAATGAAGAGATGTTCCTGATAACCCAACTGACCAAACCAATTTTCATTCACCTAGCTCCTAAAAGTGCATATACTCATATTTCAAGCCACAAATCTACCGACTAACGCCTTCTCTGACATAGCCACTACCTCATTAAGTTCGACATCAATGGCTAGAGCAACATTATTCTTAGAAGAATTACTTTGATACAAAGTTTTTGGATACCTGCTTTCCCTTAACCCTCAGAAAAACGTTAGCATCCACTCCCATTCTAACAACCTCCAGAGCATCTATGATACAAGATTCTTCACCTCGATACCGACCATCTTCCGCCACGCCAGAACTCTCAATCACCACTAAGGAAGCACTAATAACACCCCTTAGGGGGGTTGGAAGACACGTACTAATTTCCTTGGAAGAAACCTCAGACACCTCATGGCAGTCTCTCAGTGGGAGACACTTTGAAGCAAAATATTTCTCTGGAGCTGAAAACCCGCTAAACCCCCTGACACTTCTGAGGAAGATGTCAAAGCACGAGGCCCAAAACTAAACTTCATATCATTTAGTGCCTCAGACAGAATCCAACCCTCACCATGAGCCATTTGGCCCACAACTGACGACATTTGACCTCTGGTTAAATTAAAAGAAAACTCCACCAGAGTGAGATAATAAAATCCTCGAAGGCCGAACTCTTGATGGTACTCGTGTAAAAAAAATGTCGAGAAAACGAGAAGATTCCACCACCGCCGAGACTGACCATCAAATCCAACTCCATTAGAGACCAAAGAAGCCAACCCTCAAACCCCTAGAAAACCTTTCCCTCACCAACGCCATCACCTTGCCCTCATTAGTTGTACTCATTTGCCCTCACAATTTGTGAATAATTATAAATTTATACGTGGGATAAAGATGTAAATATACTTATTTATGAGCGTGTTAACTAAGTGCAATGCGACTATATTATTGATGAGGATGGGACTATATGGAAATTGAATATAAAACCAACTCTTTCATTAAAAATACAAAAATATATCTTTAAAATGTATTGTGTTGATTTGTCTCCATTTTAAACGAACGCAATGGGACATATATTGTCAATTAACTAAGTGCAATGCGACTATATTATGGATGGGAATAGGACTATATGGAGATGAATACAAAACCAACTCTTTCATTAAAAAACAAAAATATACCTTTAAAATGTGTCATGGCCTAATGACAAGAGAGTTTAGATGACATTTGCACCTTGACTTGATAAAGATTTTCATGCCTTGTTTTCATTGAATCAACTACCCATGTGGTATCATGGCCTAATATTAATGAAAAAGGAAGTTTATGTGACATTTGTTGACTGACATGATAAAGATTTTCATTTCTTGTTCTTGTTAAATCAACTACCCATGTGGTATCATGTCCAATGTTGTATGTGACAAAGTTTATGTGACATTTGTTCATTGACATGATAAAGATTTTCATTTCTTGTTCTTGTTAAATCAACTACCCATGTGGTATCATGTCCAATGTTGTATGTGACAATCTTATGAATCCTTTAAATTGAGTATCACATAAATAATCATGAGGCGACGTTTAGTACCATACACAACAAAATGGGGAACCAAAATAAACATGCCTCTTCAATGATGATATTTTGTCATTAATGTTTTGGTTTCGCTATGTCCAACTATAAAAGTTGTACATTCTATGTCCATATTTTGGGCATGCATGATGTCACTTTCCATAATACAGCCATGGAAAAATGGTTGGAGAATTTCAAAGTTAATAAAGTTTATGATTGTGACTTTATTTGTGGAGATTCGTTCCTAGTTAACACATTTTGCATACCTTATTTCTCAAATTGTGCTAACCAAGTTTTTTATTTCAATAAATTTCTTCTTGAGTTTATTAAAATAAACAATATAATACATGCATTAAAAAAACCTAAAATGTACCCACATCTCTCAACATGCATAGCGTGAATACTTATGAGTATTAATCAAAATGGATATCACACAGGATAAAAATGAAAATGATAATGATAATGATAGCATAAGCTAATAAACCTAAGATATGAAAGAAAAAATCACTTGGTCAAGTGGGTAGTATATATACTGATATCAAGTAATGGTGGATATAGGACCTAGGAAGAAGGTCACTATATTTGAGTATTAATCCTCATCCTTTAATTGTAAGGTCAAGATCGACATAGATAAGTTTATATTTGTTATTGTTATTTGAAAGTTCAACTTGTTGTATAGTTTAAAAATGCCCATTGTGTTGTATAGTTTAAAAAAGATTATCGAATTAGTAGGAAACTTATTAAATCAACGTACCTCATAAACATTAAGAAAATGCGAACTTCTATACCATTCTTATATAGATACTTATATACATCGATAACAATTTTAATAAAAGTTATATAATAATAATCTTAATAAAATTATAATGATGGTTTACATTGAATTTTAGCATGTTTTGAAAATGATACTATTTATAGACACATATTATTATTATTAAATTTACTTTAATTTTTAGTCTCCATATTTATGAAGTAATTTAAATTAATGTTTCATCTTATAAAAAAATTAAGAAATGTGAGTATTTTAAGTTTTAAGATAATTTTTTTAATAAACTAGCATAGATCCATCTTAATCTTGCATTTATTAAATGTTGAGACATTAAATTTCTCTAAGTCCATTTTTTAATGGTTAACAAATTTAAGAAAATGTTTATATCTCAAGAGATTTGATCATTTCGATGTTTCATATATATATATATATATATATATATATATATATATATATATATATATATATATACCTTAGTGTTATAGTCTTGTAATGTAAGAGAGGAGATGACATTTTTTTAGGAGATTGTTAATCAATTTGTAGTTGAGTGTAAGATGAAATGAGCTATTGAACATGGAATATCATGAAGTGTTTATTCAATTGATATGGTTATTGTTTATATTATTGTTTAACTATATTTTTTGTTTCACATATAAATTTAATAATGCGATACACTTTTCTTATATATTATTAAAATGAGCCAACTTTTGTCGAAGTCAAAATTACTCACTTTATACATCTACTTCATACTAAGTTGTAGACTGTGCTTAATTCTCACATTTTATTTTTTCAAGATTATGGTTTCTTAGAAAAGCACCCTAATTATTGGGTCATGAAATCATATTGCAATGAGATTATCACATGGACCTCTTTGTTTTGTTTTGAAAAAAGTGTAAGGCTTAAATTTCTCTATGTTTTTTATTTTATAACAAGAATGGTTATATTTGTATTAAGATAGATTTGTGGTGATAGCTTCCACATGATAATACAAAATTTGTAGTATGAGTCCTTATTGTTCCAAAAAAAATCGAAAAGGTAATATAGTCTTCTATCTTCTTAAGCTAACTTAAAAGTGCTATGCCTACTACATTCTAGATGGCATGTGAAACACCTGAGATACTATCCTACTAACAAAATACATTTGTAAACCATGGATTAATACTAAAATTTAAGAAGGGGCTTTCCCATAGCAGGTCTTTCCACCAACCTTGGAATCCCAGGCCTCCTCTAATTGGTTTAGTTCTTGATGAATTGTCTATTGTATCGTTGCATCTTCTAGATCTCTCAAATGGTCTATTCCATACTATCCATTATAATGACAAGGAGGAGAGTATGAATGTGTTGCTTCCATTGCCACCTATTGCCCTCCAAATCCTCTGTAGTGTGCCATATCATATATATCGAATATGAGGGATCCTTTTTCATTGTAAAGGCCAAATTGGGGCTTGTTTTATATAAAAGTGATGGTCTAGTGGGGCTCAATACCCTTGGTCTAGTCATGGTAGGTCTTCTTGGTTTTGATTTCAAGGAGTATTGGCTTAGTGGCTTTGCTGACTACTCCGTGATGGGTGGAAGTCCCCCATCATGTTAGGAATTTATGCCTTGGGCTGGTGCTCCAATGCTTCTTGGGATGAATCCATTAGGACACATGTATTAGAGTATCCCAACCACACTTATGTTTATGCTATGTAGAAGGTGATTGATGTAATGTCCCCATCACCCTTTCCGATAAGAAGAGGGGACATTAACTAAATTGGGGCCTCTAAATTTCACCCCATAACCACAATTATGAATTTATATAGCTAAAATACATGTGCATATATGTAAATAAAAACACATAGCGGAAAATAAACTTGATCCACACACACAACATGAAATTATAGGAATAATTACTACAACCGTATAAATAAAATCATTGCACATCATATACATATGAATACTTATCTTTAAACAAAGAAGATCCAAGCAACTGGATGTGAAAGAGTGATTTTCCACCCAGCCGTAGGCACTCTATCCAGCATATACTCTTTATGTTGAGAGGCCACCCCCAAGATGGGATATGAGGCCATCATGATGAAGGAGACACCTACAAGATTCTCTCTCTCATCCCACAACCCACTCTGTTCTCTATGCTTATCTAAAAGCTCCAACATAGCTCTACAAGGGTCTCACTAAGCCATCACAGCCATGACACTCCTTCCAACTGCTCCATACAACACAAGGAAGGAATTTCCCTTCACTGATCCACAATTCCCTCGGGAAATCCAACCCTGACAGTGCTTACCAGTGTGTGCAATAAGATCCAAACATGCTGTATGCTATTGGAGAACCTCCTCCAACATTAATCCATGGATTCTCAAGCATCCAAAAGTAGCATAAATCAATGGGTAAAGGTTCCTAGCTTTCAAAACCTCCATGCTCACCTACAACCATATGTTTTCCCTTCCAAAAATGCAGCTCTATCTCCAAATTCGATTTTCTGGGTTAAACACAATATGGTAATGCACATGAACATCAATATGAAAACTCTGCGTAGTGTAGAAACATGCATGGGAGAGTGATAAAAAAAGTGTTGACTCCAAGGGATATGAGGTAAGGTGAAAATAGAACTGACATAGCTCTTGACCATAGAAGAAAAGGACTACTGTCAACTGACATAATTTCCACAACCCCCATGCTTCGATAAAAACATGAAGTGACTTTCCCCACCAACCTCACACATGCATTCAATGATTGGGTTATTAGTCAAGAGAAGGTAATTGGCTCATTTAAGGCACATGGTAGAATTATATGAGTTCTAAGGTTGACACTTGACAACATAGGATTTAGTTTTCCCATAGGCCCCCTTTCCTCTTCCCCTCTGGTGGAATCATAGCCCCTCTGGTGCTCTTTACACAACCACCTTGGACCATTTTATTAAGTTCCAACATAATATTTACATACCTTTCGAATTAGCATGATAAGTCAACCATATGGTCCAAATAAAAATATATACATCATACATTCCTAACTATTCACTAGTCGGGCCTTGGCCTTGAGCTCCGCACAATGAATCCATACTAGCATATTTACATCATTTACATAATTTTAATTAAATACATTCCAAGTAAAAAATGGGGGTATTACAATCCCCTCCCCATTGGAATAACACCGTCCGGGGTGTTTGCTCAAAATCATAACAAAAATGGGTATGCGTCTTTCATGGCATCCTCCAACTCCCATGTAGCCTCAACGGGACTGAAGTGCTTCCATTGCACCTTTACATGTCTGATGGCTCGGTTCCAGAGAAATGTTTCCTTCCTGTCTAGGATGCATAGTGGATCAATTTGGAACTCTCCCTTGGGTTCCACCTGAATCACATCCTAATCAATCACATGGTTAAGATCATGTACATATTTCTTAAGAAAAGAAAAATGAAAAACATTATGAGCTCTAGTACTAGCAGGAAATGCAATTCTATATGCAACTAGTCCTATCCCTTCAAGCACTTCAAATGGACCACACTATCTTGGTGATAACTTGTCACAAATTCCAAGCTTAAAGGAACTCTTCCTTGGCCTCACTCTAAGGTATAAATGATCCCCAACATTGAATTCTCTATGCATTCTACTCTTATTTGCATAGCTTTTCTATCTATCTTAGGTTGCCTTTAAATTCTGCCTAATTTTTGCAACCTCCTGTTCCATCTCTTTAAGCAATTCTGGCCCAAGTACAATTATGTTTACTGGATTATCCCATGTCACTGGTGTCCTGCACTTTTTTCCATACAAAGATTCAAATGGACTCATGCCCAATGAAGCTTGCTTCCCATTGTTATATGCAAACTCTACCAAGTGTGGATAATCTTCCCACTTGGATGGTTTTTCCATCACATACATGCAAATCATGTCCTCAAGAAGTTGGTTTACTCTTTTTGTTTGTCCATCTGTTTGTGGATGGTAGGTAGTGCTAAAGTTCAGCCGTGTACCCAAATATGCAAAAAACAATTTCTAGAAATTTGAAGTAAATTTGGTACCCACGTATGAAATTATTGCCTTTGGAGCCCCATGCAATTTGAAAATTTCCTTCATGAAAATATTTGCAATGGAATCTGTTTTATATGTGGATTTAACTGGTATAAAGTGTGCTAATTTTGAGAATTTATCAACCACAACCATGATAAAATCATGTTGTTTCACAGTCATTGGAAATCCTATAGTAAAATCCATGGAAATTATTTCCCATTTCCATTCCGGAAATGGAAAATGATGCAACAAACCTGCTTGGTGTTGATGCTCAATTTTCACTTGCTGACATTTCATACATCTTGAAATATACTCAACAATATAGTTCTTCATCTCCGACGAAAAATATTGTTTCCTACCTGTAGAAATTGTTTTATAATATCCTAGGTGAGCAGAATATGCCATTATATGGATTTCATCCATAACAATTCTCCTCAAGTCTTCCACATTTGGAATATAAATTCTGTTTTTATAAATAAGAAGTCCATCATATTCTAAATGATACCCTTCATACCTATTTTCTAAATTCTACTGCTGCAATTTATCTTTTATTTGCATATATAATCATCTTCAGCAAGATAATTAGCAATCTGCTGCCTTAAATCTGATTGGTTAGTTGTGATGATTGCCACATGCATTTCATGCACCTTTATGCTAAGTGCATCAACCACTTTATTTTATTTTCCTTTTATGTGTTAGATATCAAAATCAAACTCACATAGAAATTCCAGCCATCTAGCTTGCCTGGCATTTAATGTTGGCTACTCAAATAAATATTTCAGACCATAATGGTCCATGCTCAACTCAAATTTTCTTCCCATTAGATAGTGCATCCACATTTTTAAAGCGTGCACTATGCTGCAAGTTCCAGATCATGTGTGGCATAATTCTTTTCATGCTCCTTCAATTTTCTAGACTCATAACACAACACATGATTTTCTTGCATAAGAACTCCTCCAAGTCCATGCTTACATGCATATGTACACACAAAAAATTCTTTTTTTGGGTTTGCAATTTTTAGAATTGGAGCACTTGTAAGAATTTTCTTCAATAGCTGGAAGCTTTCCTCACATTTTTGGGTCCATTCAAATTGTGTTCCCTTCTTTTGCAAATAAGTGATTGGGTGTGCAACCTTGGAGAATCCTTTAATGAATCTTCTATAGTAACCAACTAGACCCATGAAATATCTCACATCTGTTACATTCTTTGGAGTTGGCCAATTCATAATGGCTTCAATATTTTTCAGATCCACTGATATTCCTTCCTCTAAAATAATGTGACCCAAATAAAGAATTCTATTTTTCTAAAAGTCACATTTGCTTAGCTTTGCATACAATTTATGGTCCCATAGTAATTGCAAATCCATTCTCAAATGTTCTTCATGCTCCTCTTCATTCTTAGAGTAAATAAGAATGTCATCTAGAAAAACAAGCACAAACTTGTCCAAATACCTACTAAAAATGCTATTCATGAGACACATGAATGTAGCTGGTGAATTAGTGAGACCAAATGACACTACTACAAATTCATAGTGTCCATACCTTGTTCTAAAGGTTGTCTTGTGAATATCTTCTTCCTTGATTCTAACTTGATGGTATCCAGACCTCAAGTCAATCTTTGAAAATACCTTTCCCCTCTCATTTGATAAAAAATATCATCAATTTGTGGCAATGGGTACTTATTTTTCAATGTGACTTTATTCAGCTACCTGTAATCAATACCTAACATGAGTGTTTCATCTTTATTTTTCACAAATAATACAGGTGCTCCCCATGGAGACACGCTCGGACTTATGTATTTATTTTCCAATAATTCTTGCAATTGCATTTTTAGCTCCAACAATTCTGGTGTACTCATTCTATAAGGTGTCTTAGACATTGGGGCAACTATTGACACATGATCAATTGTGAAATCAATGTCCCTCTTGGGAGGAAGTCCTGACACTTTATTGGGAAACCCATCCTTGAATTATTGTAGCACATGATAGTCCTCCAATTTGGGAATTTCATTTTCTATTTTGTCCAATATATGGGCTGCATACAATTGACAACCTTTCCTACATTACTTCTTCAGCTGCATGGCTGAAACATGCCTAACAAAAATTTCCTTTGGAATTGTTTTTACAACCCTTAGGTTTCCTTCATCATCAATGCACTCAAAACTCTCGTTGTAGAAGTCAAGTTTAACTCTGTGTGATTCCAACTAGTCCGTTCCAATGAGAATGTCATATGAACCAAGTGGTAAAATATTCAGATTTGCACAAGTGGACAGTCCACCCATTTCTAATGGAAATTTATCCACCATTTTACTAACTTTTATCTTGGTTCCTGTGTCTAGTTGAACCAACCACAATTTACTATGCTTGGTTATCTTAAAAGCACAAATCTCAACAATTTTAGGACTGATATAATTGTGAGTAGATCTAGGGTCAATCAAAATAGAAATAGATTGCTTAGAAATATTACCTTCAACCTCAACCACATTTGATTGATAATCTGCTTGGTGGTCCTCTAGTGCAACATAAATCCTAGCGACAGTCCTTGCCACTTGACCCACAGTTTCAACTTCTTGAATGTTGTGAACTTGCTTTGCACTCCCATTCTGACGTGGACAATTTCTAAGCAAATGGTCCTCTCCACATCCCCAACATTGAAGTGACTCTCTTGGCTCTCTTGGCTTGTCTCCCATCATCCTAGATGGATTTGTCACAACTTGTTATGGCTGCCTTGGCTGATTTCTGAAATGAGGAGGCTTGAACCCTTCTTCCTTTGGTGAAAGTTCTCAGTTTTCTTGTCCTTCTATGCCTTGTGGAAATCTGTCTTTCTTTGGCTTGATCATAACAATACTTGGCCTTCCTTATGGTCTCATCTAGAGTTTGAGGCTCATCAGACTCAATTCTATCTTTGTAGGACTGAGGAAACCCACTTAGAAAATGCTGAATTTTGACTTTCTCATCTCTGATATACTTGACATATCTTAGCAAATCCAATAATTTATTTGCATATTCCTCCATAGTCATTTGGCCCAATTTCATCTCGTGGAATTCTTTAATTTTTCCATCATAGTACCTATCAGCGAGGTACTTTTTCTTGAATTGCTTCCACACTATCTTCCTTTCATTGATCTTCTTCACTTGCCTAAGATGATCCCACCATATATATGCTCTTCCATTCAAATTGAATATGGCTACTGTTTCTTTCATGTTTCCTGTGTAGTCTTGGACTTGGAAATACTTCCTCATCCTAAGAATCCAAGCCTTAACTTCTTGTTCATATTTTATCTCACCATCAAATGTAGGAGGTTTGGCCTTCCTAAATTCTCCATATAAATTGTTCTTGAAATACCCTTCCTCTTCTTCCTATGATATGAATAGCTTAATCTTTCAGTGGAATCCTTGGATTCAAATGACTCACTAGAAGAGATATCTGGAGTATATGACCCACCTTTAAAAACTCTTCTTGAACTATGTGACCTCTTGTGACAATGCCTCCTTGAGCTACTCCCACTCTTTTCCTGATTTTCAGAATGATGTCTAGATTTAATTTTCCTTTGCATTTCTATCAGACTTGAAGCATAGCTACATTTATTTGATTTTGATCTTCTTGAGCTCTAAGAAGCCTCTCATTGTCTGCTCTACAACTCTCCAGTTCCACCCTTAGGATCCTCATGGTTTCTGCAATGTTTGGGGGAGTCGCTTGGTTTCTCCTACCATTGAAATCTGTCTCTTCATTCTCAACTTGTATATTCTCTCCCATTGCATCTTCCTCAACTTCAGAAGGATCCTGTGCATCATCCATGATGATGACCTTCTTGGCCCAACCAAGATTAGAGATTTCCCAACTGCACTATACTCATTGTTGACCCTTAAAAGTCACTGATATGATTCTGAATCTGCAAAAGTGTTCATATAACACAGTTTTTATATTTATTAAGTTCTTATAAAATTAAAAATCAATTTTCATATATTCTGGAAAATACCCATATTGACCGTTTTGTCAAATTATGGCTATAGGCACTTTTTTGATCAAATTACAGAAACATCTGAATCACCAATTCATAATTTAACTCTGTAAAATTGTTCCCTTTTGGATAAGATTTTCAATGACTATAAGTATTCTCAATTCTTAATTCTGAGCACAAAGTTACAGTCCTTCAAAATTGTCAAATCGACCTAAATCCTGCACTTTTCCCGGGGGTGCATTTAACCCAAGAGGCCAACTTCAGACACCTACAAAAGACCACCTATGGAGAACCACAACTTATCTATTGGATTAGATAATACATATGATGAGGATTACTCAGCAATCTTCAGTTCTCCGATCTGATGCTCCAGTCACCTGCTATAAAATTATGGAATTGACTACCTTTGTATTTTCCCACTTTCTTTAGACTTAAAAAATTTCAATTCTATAGCATCCACTCATTCCAAAATATGACCAATTTTATGCTGCTCCCATGGACGCAATTAAACTATAGATCCAACTTTGTTGGTATTTAAAAAAATGAATGGGGGGTTAAGGGGGTTTGCCCCCTTTCTTGCTGCAGGGCGAGTCAAGGGCATCACCCTTTTTTTTGTAAATAAATCAATTTTGTGCAATCTGACGCATAAGAAAAATGTAATTTTCTACTGATGTGGCAAGGGTGTAGACATGGCCTGACACTTTCCCCTAAGGTGTCATACAGGTCCTACCTGTCACCCTATGGCGCAGCCATGTCATTTTCCGCTAGCCACCAGGTCACCACACCACCATACCAATTGATATCGGGCATTGGCGGTTTTCCCGTTACCAAAAGCAGTAACGCCTCCTCGCGAACGTGGTTTTGAAAAAGTCTCTTGGTGAGGTGTTATCAATAAAAAAGTGACACACACCCCAGGAGGTTTTGGTCCAACGCCTCGCTCAGCCAAAATTAACCTCCATACAAGTTGTTGGCGTGTTATGAGCGACGACCGTTGATCTCCTTCATCATCCAACAGTCAGGCCTTCTCTTGTCCACTATTAACCACCAGGCATGTTCCCAAGGCACTGTGACCCCCGACCGTTGATCTTCCCTTTCATCCAAAGGTCAAATCTATGCTCAACTCTGCACTTTATCCTTGGAAATAACATGTGCATGGGTCCAATGTGGCAGGTCCACATTATACCTCTGGCTCACATGGATCCTCCACGTCACTTGTTCACGTGGCATGGGTGGGGCCCACTTAAAATTTCCCAAGATTTTAAAATTTCGGATTTGTATGAAGTTTTAATTCGGGAACAAGGGGACTGTTCTAAGGTTATGTCTAGGCCCTTATCTGTCTCTTAATAGAACCCATTTTCCACAGAGGCATTTCTAATTTCTTCCTATAACTATGCATTTCCAACCCATACAACTCCAGTATTGCAACCAGAAGCTCTGATACCACTTTGTAACGTCCCCATCACCCTTCCTGGCTAGCAGAGGGGACATTAACTAAATATGGGCCTCTAAATTTTTCCCCATAACCACAATTACAAATTTATACAGCTAAAATGCACGTGTAGATAAGTAAATAAAAACACAGTGGGAAATAAAATTGATTCACACACACATGTAATTACAGGCATAATTATTACATACATATAAATAAAATCATTGCACATCAAATACATAAGAATACTTATCTTTAAACAAAGAATATCCAAGCAACTGGCTGTGTAAGAGCGATTTCTCTTACTGGCTTTAACTGCATAAAAGTGATTTGTCTCATAGCTTATCTAGTATACAATATTCATACAATATTAATTTCTCCTAAACCTTCTAAGTCAATTATCGTTTATTATACATCTTGTATTAAATCTATTGAGGCATTGGTCTACTAACAGTGAGAAGGTCTTGTAGGGATAGGCTTGCTTCCATTGAATATATTTCAGGTCTATTCTCACATTGTTTGGGAAGAATCACATGGCCCAAGGAGAAAGGCCAAAAGAGGAAGGGGGTTACATTTAGATGACAGTAGGTGTACATCCTTGAAAATTTGTTGATCAAAGAATTGGGTCCATTGGATCTGCCAGCTCCACACATGATCTTAGTTGGGTCTACATACTGTCGGTTGTCGAAAGGTGCTAGTTTTTTAGGGAAATTTTTTTGGTGTCGTTTTCATGGACAACTTAAAGGAACATGGGTAGGTTGATTCCCTATCTCTCTAGCACAAACAACAATTATGGTAATAAAGTTGAAGTAAGTTTTTTCTTTGTACTTTGATAAGATTACTATTGAGTACTAACTTGTCAGGTCTTATCCAGCAACTCCATTGAAGAAAAAATAACAAAGAGGTACATTGCAAAATAGATCCCTCGACTAGTGATGACACTGTTGGATGTAAATGGTGAACACATCCATCGGTTGCGAAGAAAGAAATTTCAACTTGGCAACTCCATTAAATATATCTATATGACATGGTGAACATTTATGCTAATAAGACTTGTTGGATTATTGAACTTGATGGCCCATTGGATTTTTCAAATATTTGGGCTCTTGCTCATGAAGAACCAGATGTAGCTTTGTGGGAAATTCCGAAGTTTTATGGAAATGAAGATTCAGGTTCAACTTATTTGTGATCTTTTTCAAATTTGTAAGAGAAAAGGGAATCCTTTACGAAGATGACATTATGGATTAATTCTTATCTAGCTTCAAGGGCTATGCCTTGAGTTGGTATGTATCTCTTGGACAAAGAACTGTCACACCTTTTGCAATATTTTTTGAAGCATTTTGTAAATGTAGGTGTTCCAATGATATTGACCAATGGCTACCCACCATTGAAGCGATCAAGAAATTCAATGATTCAAAAATATTGTTGAAGAAGGTCCTAGAATTCCCTTGAAGGAAGAAAACTATTCTAGTTCGTTGATAAAAGATGAGGATATTGTCGAAAAGTGCCGTGATGGATGTCAACTCTTAGAAAAATCCCATGAAGAGACCATTAATGAAGAATCTCCCGTTCAATATTTTGTTGAAGAAGCTCAAGAAGATGACATCTCGAGTCCTATGTTTGAAGAGGGAAGTACTCTTGAAAATGAAGATAAAAGTGGTATGGAAAGTGAAGTCTAGGGAATCCATGTTGAAAATAACAAAGTGTATGAAGACCAAGAAGTCCTAATTGAAGAATGTGAAGAAATGATGAGTGTTCCTTATCATTTTTTTGAGGAGTTACATGATATCTTGGGCCCTTTGGAAAATAATGGTATGATTCCTTCACAAGATGATGTTTATTGGAGGTTTATTGGCCCTCCTATTTATGATTCTTCAAGGACTAACAATGTTGTACTTGATCCTTTGGGTCACATAAATTCTGAGGAATATGTCCATGATATTTTCCTACCATATGAAATTAAAGAGGTTGTTAGTTTAGGTCAACCAGAGTAGGTTCTTATTGCATATTTGGAACAAAGTGAAGAAGCTCTTGAAGAGTCATTTTTTATTCAGGAGGATATTGAAAACATGGTTGATGAAGGTGTAGTTGATGCTTCTTCTTTTTCTATTGATGATGAAGATTTGACGAGTTCTCCTTTCTCTGTTACTTTTGATGATGAATCTCTTAAGGATGTAGATCCCTCTACTATTGAAGATGCTCATCATGGATATGATGATATGCATTTCTCCCATTTTGATCAAGATATGGATAAGGAAGGTTGGAAAATGATTGAAGATCCCATATATGACTTTATTAAAGAGGGGAGTGAAAATTTTGAAGACCTTGGAAGATCGTTCTTTGATGAGATGTCTCAGGTTTTGGTTCAGCCTTGCATGCCCACCATTGAGGATAGTATAGGGTTACATATCGAGAATTTTGTCGCAGATTTTGAACAAGTGGGCTTACCTTCTCCAAGGATAGATCTCGACTATCATTCTCATCCATGTCCCTAAGAGAGTAATGCAGTTTTAGGATAGTAAGAAGGTGATTTTATTATAATATTAGAGCAACATAGTGTGCTCTCTGCTTGGGTAGATTTCATATCTTGTGTCCAATCACATCTTTCCGGTTTCTTGTTGGTTTTGAAAGACATTTCGGGTAGAAAACAGATTTTGGAGAACATGTATATGATCAAGGCAATTCATACTTGAGCCTAGTCCAAGCATGGATACAAAAGGATTTTGAGAAAATAATTTCTTCGTGGAAAGAGTTTGAAGTCTTCTAGGTCCATGATCTCTTCTACCATTGCAACTATAGTTTGATGAAGGTAATGGATTCTATTCAATTCATCAATGACGTGGTTTTTTCTTGGACTATTTCTAAAGACAAGGGAAGGAAATCTAACATGAATAATATGCTAATGTGGCTTCGCTGGTGGTATGATTTCACTCAACTTATTTCTCTCATCATGCTTGGAGTAGGTAGGTAGGTTGCATAATCTATTGCATAAGCATTTTTTATATATAATTTATTATTACCCATGCATTGCACTTGTTGTTTAGTCTATTTCATTTTGATTTGAGCAAGGTAAGAAGGAAGTGTCTACCTCCGATACATTTGATGAGATTGTTATTTCAAGTGTGTGTAGGTCTATAGGTCCCAAATGATTCAAAGGTTCTCACACATTTATGGGAGAAGTGTGCCATACCGAATTCACCAAAGAGGAGGTGTCCTTTTTCATTGTAAAGGTCAATTTGGAGATTGTTTTATGTAAAAGTGATGGTCTAGTGGGGCTCAATACCCTTGGTCTAGTCATGGCAGGTCTTCTTGGTTTTCATTTAAAGTAGTATTGGCTTAGTGGATTTGTTGACTACCCCTTGATGAGTAGAATTCCCCCATCACGTTAGGAATTTATGCCCTGCATTGGTACTTTGCTGGTTCTTTGGATGACTCCATTAGGACACATGGCTTAGGGTTTCCCAACCACACTTATGTTTATGCTATGTAGAAAGTGATTACACATGTAAGGGTTGTCATACTCGTGTTAGAACACCTCATGAATACCCCCTTGGACCTATTTTATTTGAACTACTCCTTCCTCTTGGTCATCCTAGCCATCAAGGACAAATCCACTTTCTTTGCAAGCTTCAAGAGGCCGTACCACATAAAGGAGGGTGTCGAGGGAAAACACACAATGTTGGGGTTGGATGGGGCATGATGCCCTCCTTCCAAGCTCAAATTTTAATCATGTTGCATCACTGCAACATTTTTATCATTATTTTAGGTTTTATGAGGTTTAGTATCCATATTTTGGGTCACAAACCCTAAAAAAATCATTTAAAGTAATTTTAAGACATTTTAGGTAGGTCATCCTAGAGGAGTGAAAATGTGTGTCTTTTTTAAAAGGCATGTCTTGTCAAATATTAATAAATCACTCCTCCATTTGTAACACAATATCATGGGATCAAATAAAGTATTATTCTTATTTCTCCTTGTGTACTCTTGGCTAAGTGGTGCACACCTATTTTTTTAAGAAAATTACCAGTTTCTAAGGGTTGAATGTGACGTGGATGCTTGTTTACTATCTTTTCAAGGCTTGTCAAAGGTGAAAGGATTCTTGGGAGGGTTAATATCTTATTTTTTCTCTTCAATTGTGGTAAGTTATTTTTGTTACATGTCTTGCACTTCGAGAGGCATTCAAGGTAAGTCTAACCTAGGGTTTTGATGAATGATAACATAGTCTTGTAAGTGAGTCGTCTCTCCTTGGAGAGCCTCTCTTGTATTGGAACTTGGATTCTTTATTTTTCTCTAGTTAGGTCAAGATTGACACAACCTAGAGTTTTTTTAATTTTTCCCTAACTCATACAAAATTGATTTTCCAATTTTTTAGAGGTACGTTGATCATGATTCCTTGGTGCTTGAAGGATTAAGGCCTAGGTCTCATTTCCATTTTCTTCACATCTCTCATTTTATCAAATTACATGTACTATATTCTCACAAAAATATAGAAACCATAAACCAGATCATAAACCATAAATTTCTCACCAAAACCGAATCCTAACAACAACTAATAGACATATATGTAACCCTGTAGTAGAAAACCGAGAGCATAGAATTGGATTCAGTGAAAAAATGGAGAAATAAGGGTATTCACGCTTTCTTTACACAACAGGTGTGAATGAAGTCAAGAATTCATTCTTTCACTGAAGGCAGGGTGCAAATTCCAAGAATATTCGTGCTTTCTTAGAATAAAAGGTGTGAATCAGCCATAAACTGCCCAAAACCTGTCAAAAATTTTAGAGGCAGTGTGGTAAGATATATTGTACCACCATTCAGTGAGAGGGAGCCACTTTTTCCACTGATGTTGTTGTTCGGAGGTGAAGCAACGAAGATAAATTTCCAAGCATTTATTGATAATTTCAGTCTGGCCATCTATTTGTGGGTGATACCATGAACTCATCTTCAGTTTGGTGCCAATGTGGCGAAATAGTTCTCTCCAAAAATGACTGGTGAAAGTTGCATCACGATCCGAGACAATGGAAGAAGGGATTCCATGAAGACGAAAGATCTGGTCCAGGAAAATTTGTGCGATTGAGGAGGTTGTATAGGGATGGCTGAGGGAACAAAAATGACTATATTTGGAGAGGAGATCAACCACAAACAAAATCACTATCTTCTCGCCAGATTTAGGGAGCCCTTCAATGAAATCCATAGAAATATCTGTCCAAATCCATGTAGGGATGGGCAAGGGTTTGAGCAATACCGGAAGGATTTTCTTTTACCCTTATTGCGTTGGAAGGTATCACATTCCACCACCATCTGTTGAATTGTCACTTTTATTCCCTGCCAAAGGAATTTACACCGTGCTCGCTCATACATTTTGAGGAACCCAGTGTGCCCTACCGATGGAGAAGCATGGAGTTCATAGAAGACATCCTATTGAATATTTTTGCTCTCGGGAAGCACCATAACAAGAGTAATTTGGTGCAACATAAGGGTTGTTGTCCAAGCGTTGGATGATGTGAGATAATGAAGAGTCACTGACATATCCTTGTTGAACATATTGCAACCAATTTCAGATAGGCATAGAAATAACTGAAAGAGAAACTTGGTCATCAAATGTGCGAGAAAGAGCATCCGCCACAATATTTTCCTTGCCCTTCTTGTAAGTTATCTCATAGTCATAACCCATGAGTTTTCTAACCCATTTCTGTTGTGCTAGGGAGGATACCCATTGTTCCAGGAAATATTTCAGACTCTAGTGATCAGTCTTGATGCAGAAATGATTCCCTAATAGGTATGGTCGCCACTTCTGTACTACATGCAAAATAGCCATAATTTCCTTCTCATATGTAGAAGCAGCTAAATTCTTATTGAAAAGGGATTTGCTGGTGAACACAATGGGATGTTCATCTTGATGGAGAACAACACCAAGTCCATTGCCACAAGTATCACTCTCAATATTGAAGGGCTTGGAAAAATCGGGCATAGTTAGAACAGGTGTAGTACACATAACTTGTTTCAGTTGGTCAAATGCACACTCAGTAACATGTGTCCATGTAAAAGAATCCCTTTTCAATAGAGCGGTTAATGGAGCTGCAATCTTCCCATAATAATTGACAAACTTGCGGTAGTATCGAGTCAATCCCAAAAAACCACGAAGGCTCTTGAGTGTCTGAGGATGCAGCCAATTTTTCATGGCAGCTATTTTGGCAGGATCCACGTGAACCCCTTGTGCGGAAATAATGTTCCCAAGATACTCTACTTCCTCCTGTCCAAAAACACATTTAGACTGTTTGGCGTGGAGAAGATGATCAGAGAAAAGTTGCATTACAAGATCCAGATGTTGGAGATGCTCAGCCCATGTTTTACTATAGATGAGGATATCATCAAAGAAGACCATATTGAATTTCCACAAGTAGGGCCGGAATATTTTATTCATCAATGCCTGGAATGTGGAAGGAGCATTAGAGAGGCCAAAGGGAATGCCCAAAAACTCATAGTGGCCATCATGTGTGCGGAAAGCGGTTTTAGGAATATCATCCTCATGAACCCGAATTTGATGATAATAGGATGAAGATCCAACTTGGAGAAAAATTGAACACCATGAATCTCATCGACAAAAGGAATTGGAAACTTATCCTTGATTGTGAGGTGATTAATTGCTTGGAATTCAATGCAGAGGCGCCATGACCCATATTTTTTTCGGACAAGAAGAACTGGTGAAGAAAAGGAACTAGTACTAGGGCGAATAATACATGGCTTCAGCAAGTCCCAAACGGGAATCTAAATCTTTGTTTTTTGGTGAAATGGGTAGCGATAGGGCGTGATGTTGGGAGGAACGCTTCTAGGAAGGAGATGAATACAATGGTCATATGGCCGTGAAGGTGGCAATCCCACTGGTTCAGCAAAGACACCTGGATATCTATCCAGAATTTGTTGTAGATCCAAAGGAGTAGTGGAGACCGCTGATGGTTGCATATGAATGGAATGGATTTGAGCGATGACACCATGTGAATTCTTCTTAAGGATATTTTCCATGCGATGTGAACTGATGATGCTGAGAGACCCTGGTTGTAAGCCTGTCAATGCATTTTTTTTCCCATTGATTGAAAGCTGCATCCAAAGTTCAACAAAATCCCATAAGATGGGGCCAAGTGTGCATAGCCATTGAGCGCCCAAAACCACATCACATCCACCTAAGGCCAAGGAAAACATGTCAGAGTGTAGGTTATAATATCCCATAGAGATATGCACATTGAGATACTTCCCCTTGCAAAGTAAGGTGCCCCCATTGGAAATCATGACTTCAAAGTTGGAGCAAGGATGGACAAAACAATCAGCCTATTTGGCGATTCGAGGGTCAATGAAGTTATGAGTGCTACCATAATCAATGAGTATTGTAAGAGGGATCTTCTTGAAGTAACCCCTGACTCACATTGTTTGGGGGGTGGGGACTCTGGCTAAAGCATGGAGAGATATATCTGGGTGGTCGTCCTGAGATGGAGGGTCAACAAGAGGTTGCTGAATGTCGACCTGATCATCTATTGTATATGGAGCTTCTTCACCAATTTCAGAGGCAGGTAGAGAATCCACATCCAAGAGATAGAGATTTTGTTGCAACACATCTATTTCCTCGAGTGAATTTCTCATCACAATTATAACAAAACCTTTTTTCTCTGCGTGTCTATATCTCCATTTCAGACAAATGCTTGATAGGAGTTGGTCGAGGAGCTGGCAGGATGGGAGGTCATTGAGAACCCATATTTTGGGAGGGAACAAAAGTGGGTTTGGAGTGCTGTTGGGTTGCAATATTGTCTTCTGCCAACTTAGCCAACCCTATGACTTCCATCATTGTGTTGGGACAGAACATTTTAACCTCTGACCAGATTTCATCCTTAAGACCACTGATAAAACAACTCCTGTAGAATTCATCAGACAATCCTTTTGTGTGATTGGCTAGTTTCTCAAATTCCGTGTGATACTCTTTCACAGTGCTAATTTGACGAAGTTTAGTGAGTGCTCCGGTGAAGTCATCAAAAGCACTAGGACCAAATCGTTGCAAAAGGAGCTGGCAAAAATTTGGCCATTTGGGCTCTTCATGAGCCTTGATGTACCAACGGTACCATTGAAGGGATTCCTGTTCCAAATGAAAGGATGCAAGTGGAACTTTGTAGACATCAAAAGTATTATGCAGACTGAAATATTGTTCTTCTCGATAGATCCATCCAGTCAGATCATTACCATTGAAGCGAGGAAAATCAAGCTTCGTCCCACGGAAATTGTTGGAAGGAGAGAACCCAGTGTCTGTAGAAGAATCTGACTGTCGTTTATTGTTCATGGCTGAATGCTCAAGATGGAGGCAGAGAAATTTTTCATCCAGATCTTGGAGTTTGGTTTTGAGGGCTGCAAGTTCTTCCTCCATGGTTTTTTCTCCTGCGCGGGTGACAAAGATAACCATGAGTTTTTTTTTTGAATGGGTAGAAAAACAAAAACAAAATTGTTTCAGTAAAGGAAAATTTGGATTTGAGAAAAAATCTGATGGGTAATTGGGATTTGATTAGATTTTGGACACTTTCGAATGGACAGGGAAACAAGAAACGAGGATTTTAGAAGCAGGGTGAAGGAATGGGAAATTTTTTTAGAGAGGGACAAAGAAGCAGAAATATGAAATGAACACTGTGGAAAAATTTGAAGGCAATTGGGTGAAAATCGAAGAATTTATGGCAAGCCCTAAAAATAGACAAATGTGGGATTTTTGGCTTTGGGAAGTGGAATTTGGGATAAGATCCTCAGGAATGAAATATGAAGAATGGTATTGCAGGGGTGTTAGTGAAGTTTCAAGGGAAACAGAGTTAAAACAAAGGAGATATGGCGAAAAAGTTTCCAGAATGGATTTGCAACAGAGCGGAAGTGATCGGAAACAGTTCTGGACAAATGTAATTTGTGATTATCAGCTAGAAATAGATATGGACCCCCAGTATGCAGGGTTTCCTAAAGTTTCATTGGATCCACTTGACCACCAATGCTGTCTGACGACTTTCGTATTGGGGCAGTACCCCTCACTCCACGGCTCAAGTAAAACTGATAACCGCTTTGCCACAAACGACAGCTCTTGGTTTACCTCACGGGTGGGAACTAGTCAATCAGGTAGGGGTCGTTTCCCTTTTCATTGGCAGGTCCTCTCAATGGGATAGCTACTTCGGGGTTCCTGTGGTACTCCTCACAATGAGTTTTAAGGATTATGCCCAAGTACTTCCCACAGTTAAGCGGATAGGGATTATTCGCAGATCTGAACCTGCAATTGATAAGAACAAATACAAATGCGATTTTTTTTTTTGGCAGAAATTCCACCCAACGAGCCTGAGAAAGTGCTCTGATACCAGATGTAAGGAACCTGCAACAATTAATTAATGAAAATGAACGAGATATCAGAGATAACATAACTCATAATAGATTTATTGATCGTGGTCCACTTCGAGGGGGAAACCTCCTTTGAGCAAGCTCAATACAAATAACTTCTCCATACCTTCATTGGACTCAACACAAACTTATATACTAATTCTATGCACCAATACTATGGATCAATACCATGGAACATATAATACTACAAGACGACTTAAAAATCATATGCATCCAATACTATGGATCAATACCATGGAACATATAATACTACGGGACGACTTACAAAGCATATGCGTCCAACAACAATATACTAACAAAGTAAAGAGAAGCGTTGACATGGGTTCCTAATAGATTAATAATTCCAAAAAAAGATCAATGTTTACAGGCCTATGTGAGAGGGAAACCCCAAAATAGTAGAGCTCCATTATATTGGAATACATTCAAAGAATGTTACAGTGCCATCTACCTAGATAAATAGTTATTCACTAGAATAACCCTAATTGATTATGGTCACATCATTAATGAACTTACCAACTATCTAGTGGGATTTATTTAATAAATATTATTCTTTTACAATGTGTAACAAAAAAACAAATTCCTAATGGTCCTTATTAAAATAAGTTGAACCGATGCATTAGTTAACCACCTTTTAAGTACTCAAAGATAGGCAGGTTAGGACCCTAATACATTAAATGTCATAATTTCATTGAGTGAATCCACAATGTTCTAAGAAGTATTTTATCCATCATGTAGTATCTTATGGTCATACATTCCGTACGTAGTCATAGCCTTAGTCTCAATAGCTGAAAACAAAATTCCTAAGAGGGGAACATGATATGGGTTATTTCTCTTAATCTTAGTTTTTCTTCATTTTTCTCTAGAAATGTTGCATACCAAAACACCATAGTCATAGAGAATATATAAGAACACATCATACCACATAACAAACATATATATTAATTATCACCTAGCTAATAGAGAAGCTTCCACTATAGGTAAATTAAATAAAGAATAGTACTTGATCTAGACGAACTATTTTATTTTTAAAGACTATTGATACACATACTTTTTTGAACAGTGAGAAAATAATCAAAGTAAAAAAGGTAGAGACGAGAAAATAAATGACATACATATCATATTTACATGGTAAAACCCCATATGGGGAAACATCCATAGTGCGTTGTTAAAGTCTTCTAATTGTTCAAAACTATCCAAAATCACAGTACATGTGGCATCCTCAAATATGCGTCACAATCTGTAGTTCAGGTAAACAATACCACACAATTCATCACAACATATTGAACAACAATAAAAATTCCATGTTCTAACCCTACAATCAAAGAATAATTTATCATTCAATTTGTTCCATTCACATGAAATGTGCTAGCGACACATTTTCAAGAATGGCATTATGATCTTCTATCGACAATTTCCATTGTCAATGCTTGGACTTTTTCCTAGTCTTCCTTGGTTTCAACTGCAATAGAGCTACTATGACCAAATGACTATATTGGGCACATATAACATCTGCTTGGTATTCCTAAAAAATATTGTGGTTTGTACATTTCTTTACTTGTTAAAAGAAATGTTCCATTAAAATAATCGAACCCACTGCATATGTATAATTTGATGGATCTTTAAATTATTGCATCAACGTTCTTTCGATCTAGTGCATCTTAATGAGTAATAATGAACTTTTCCTATATTATCTTCCAGTGCAATGACAAAGAATACATCACCTTCTCTAACCCTATCAAAAACATGTTCATAATCTTTGTCAATCATACCCATTTCATTGTCAATCATTGAATCAGGGTAACTTGGAAATGGGGGCAATGGTGTCAATTCTTGGTGTACCCAAGGTTTGAAAATTTTGTTAGTTTCATTTTGACACTCATAAATGGATTCCCCATTATCAATACATCTAATACAAAATGAAGAGTACTTTCATTTCCGAATTGAGTGTATATTTGTCGCTTTCTCAGTCCTAATGGAATGTAAATCCCTTGTTCCATGGATTACAGTACAATTATATGGAATCGATCTATAAACTCGCCCATTGGTATATCCCAAGATTACCTGTTCGAAGAAAAAAATATCGTTAAAAAATCACATTTCACATAAAAAATACATATTTGATCGATATATCTCTAAGACACACATACATATATAAATCCAAACTTGACATATTAGTAAAAATAAACTTAATGTATAAAAAAATTAAGTGTCAAGGAATCATTTACATACCTTTTGTGAAGAACATGCAACAATTAATTAATGAGAATATGAGAGATAGCAGAAATAACAAAACTCAGAATCGCTTTTATTGATCGCATGCCACTTCGAGGGGGCAACCTCCTTTGAGCAAGCTCAATACAAATAACTTCACGGTAACTTCATCGGTCTCAACAAAAACTTATATACTAATTCTATGCGCCAATACCATGGGTCAATACCATGTGTCAATACATACCATGGGCCAATACAAACTATGGATCAACAATTACTATGGGACGACTTACAAAGCATATGCGTCCAACAACAATAAGACAAACTATGGATCAACAAATACTACGGGACAACTTACAAAGCATATGCGTCCAACAACAATATACTAACAAAGTAAATAGAAGGGTTGACATGGGTTCCTAACATCCCCTTTCCCTTAGAAAAAGCTTTGTCCTCGAAGCTTTAGATGTGGAAATTGATGCAGAATCTGAAGTAGTGGTTCCCCTGTAGCATCCTCGGGTTGCATTATGGGCCACTGACGCCTTTGAGTTTCAGGGAAGGTTTCTTGGAAGGCTATAGATGAATAATAACCATATCAACTGCATGAAAAGTGCGCTCAGAATGGTGCTGATCGACTTGTTGTTTCAGTCAAATTCTTGCCATGTGAAGATTGTCCTGCAGAATGAGAAGAATCTGATCGTGGTTTCGAAGAATCGAGTCAAGTTCCTGAACTGGGGAGCTGCTAAGGGTGTATGGAAGAAGAACTGGCGGTGCCTATCCATAGACTGCTTCATATGGTGTCCTTGTAGATGTGGTATTGTACCACTGGAGTGCTTCTAGGAAATCCATAGAAATAGTTATCCAAATCTGTGTAGGGATGGGAAAGGGTTCGAGTAGTCCTGAAAGGAGTGTCGTTTCACCCTTGTTGACCTGGAAAGTATCATAGTTAGCCACCATCTATTGAATTGTAATTTTCAGTCCCTGCCAAAAGAAGTTACATTGTTCCCAGTCATACATTTTGAGGAACCTAGAGTGCCCTGCTGATGAAGAATCATGGAGTTCATAGAAGAGATAGCCCTGTTGAACAGATTGCAACCAATTTGGAATAAGCAGAGAAATAGTTGTAAGAGAAACTGGGTCATCAAATGTGCGAGAAGGAGCATATGCCACCATATTGTCCTTACCCTTCTTGTAAGTGATCGCATAGGCATAACCCATGAGTTGGATAACCCGTTTCAGGTGTGCTAGGGAGGAGACCCATTGTTGCCAGGAAATTTTTCAAACTTTGGAGATCAGTCTTGATGCAGAAATAATTCCCTAATAGGCATGGCTGCCACTTCTGTACTGCATGCAAAATAGCCATCATTTCCTACTGAGATGTAGATGGGCTAAATTCTTACCGGAAAGGTCTCTTGAAGGCGACAAGCCCACTGGTTCAGCAAAGACACCTGCATATCTATCCAAGGAAGTAGGGGAGACCGTTGATGGGTGCATCTGAATGGAATGGAGTTGAGTGATGACACCATATGAATTCTTCTTAAGGATCTTTTCCAGGCAATGTGAATGGATGATGTGGAGAGACCCTTGTTGTAATCCCTTAAATTTGTGTTGTTTCCCATTGACTGAAAACTGCATCCAAAGTTTAGCAAAATCCCATAAGATGGGGCCAAGTGTACGTAACCATTGAATGCCCAAAATCACATCACATCCACCTAGGGACAAGGAAAACATGTCAGAGCACAGGTTATAATCTTCCAGAGCGATACAAACATTGTGACACTTCCCCTTGCAAGGTAAGGTGCCCCCATTGGCAACCATGACTTCAAAGTTGGAGCAAGGATGGACAAAACAATCAGCCTGTTTGGCGATCCGAGGGTCAATGAAGTTATGAGTGCTACCTGAATCAATGAGTATTGTAAGAGGAAGCTTCTTGAAGTAACCCCTGACCCACATTGTTTGGGGGGTGGTGACACCGGATAAAGCATGGAGAGATATCTCTGGTTGTTCATCCCGAGATGGGGGGTCAATAGGCGGCTCCTGAATGTCGACCTGGTTATCAATTGTATCTGGAGCTTCTTCACCAATTTTAGAGGCAGACGGAGAATCCATATCCAAGAGATAGAGATTTTGTTGAACACATCTATGTCCTCGAGTGAATTTCTCATCACAATTATAACAAAACCCTTTTTCTCTGCGTGTCTGCATCTCCATTTCAGATAAATGCTTGATAGGAGTTGGTCAAGGAGTTGGCAGGATGGGAGGTCGTTGAGAACCCATATTTTGGAAGGGAACAAAAGTGGGTTTGGAGCATTGTTGGGTTGCAATCTTGTCTTCTGCCAACTTATCCAACCCTATGACTTCCATCATTTTGTTGGGACAAAACATTTTAAACTCTGACCGGATTTCATCCTTAAGACCATTGATAAAACAACTCCTGTAGAATTCATCAGACAATCCTTTTGTGTGATTGGCTAGTTTCTCAAATTCTGTGTGATACTCTCTCACAGTGCCAATTTGACGAAGTTTTGTGAGTGCTCCAGTGAAGTCATCAAAAGCACTAGGACCAAATCGTTGCAAAAGGAGTTGGCAAAAATATGTCCATTTTGGCTCGTCATGAGCCTCGATGTACCAATGGTACCATTGAAGGGCTTCATGTTCCAAATGAAAGGATGCAAGTGGAACTTTTTGGACATCAAAAGTATTATGCAGACTAAAATACTGTTTTGCATGATAGATCCATCCAGTCGGATCAGTACCATTGAAGCGAGGAAATTCAAGCTTCGGACCACGGAATTTGCTGGAAGAAGAGAACCCATTGGCTGCAGATTCAGATTCTTGCTGCCAGTTATTGTTCATGGCTGAATGCTGAAGATGGAGGCTGAGAAATTTTTCATCCAGATCTTGGAATTTGGTTTGGATGGCTGCAAGTGCTTCCTCCATGGTTTTTGCTCCTGCGCGGGTGACAACCATAACCAGGATTTTTTTTTTGGGGGGGGCGGGAGGGGGGAATGGATAGAAAAACACAAACAAAAGCTTATTTAGTAAAGGGAAATTTGGATTTGGGAAAAACTCGGATGGGTAATTGGGGTTTGATTAGGTTTTTGACACTTTCTAATGGACAGGGAAGCAAAAAATGGGGATTTCAGAAGTAGGGTGAAAGAATGAGAAAATTTGTCAAAGAGGGACAAAGAAGCAGAAATAGGGAATGAACACTGTGGCAAAATTTGGACGCGAGTGGGTGAAAATTGAAGAAGTTATGGCAAACCCTAAAAATAGACAAATGTGAGATTTCTGGCTTTGGGAAGTAGAATTGAGATAGGGTCCTTAGGAATGAAATATGCAGAATGGGATTGCAAGGGTGTCCGGGAAGTTTCAAGGGAAACAGAGTTAAAACAAGGGAGATATGGCGAAAAACCAGATTTTTTTTTCTAGAAATGGATCTGTAACAACGCGGAAGGGATCATAACAATTGGATCTGAAATGACGCGGAAGGGATTAGCAATAGCTGGATATGAAACGGTACTGAATGGATCGAAAACGGTTGGATTTGAAACGACTGTCAGAATAGATCTAAAACGAATGGATCTAGAACGGCTTGGAATGGATCTGAAATGGCGTGGAAGTGATCAGCAACACTTCAGTTGAAAATAGATATGTACCCTAGGTATGTTCGGCTTCCTAACAGTTCAGGGGTTTCACTCGGCCACTAATGCTGTATGACGGCTTGCGTATTGGGGCAGTACCCCTCACTCCACGACTCAAGTAAAACTGATAACCGCTTTGCCACATACGACAACTCTCGGTTTACCTCACGGGTGGGAACTAGTCAATCAGGTAGGGGTCGTTTCCCTTTTCGTTGGCAGGTCCTCTCAATGGGCCAACTACTTTGGGGTTCCTGTGGTACACCTCACAATGAGTTTTAGGGCTTATGCCCAGGTACTTCCCACAGTTAAGCAGATATGGATGATTCCCAGATCCGAACTTGCAACAGATGTGAAAAAAAAATATTGGCAGAAATTCCACCCAACGAGCCCAAGAAAGTGCTCTGATAACATATGTGAGGAACCTGCAACAATTAATTAATGAGAATATGCGAGATAGCAGAAATAATAGAACTCAGAATCGCTTTTATTGATCGCAGGCCACTTCGAGGGGGCAACCTCCTTTGAGCAAGCTCAATACAAATAACTTCACGGTAACTTCATCGGTCTCAACAAAAACTTATATACTAAGTCTAGGCTCCAATACCATGGGTCAATACCATGTGTCAATACAAACCATGGGCCAATACAAACTATGGATCAATAATTACTACGGGACGAATTACAAAGCATATGCGTCCAACAACAATAAGACAAACTATGGATCAACAAATACTACACGACGACTTACAAAGCGTATGTGTCCAACAACAATATACTAACAAAGTAAATAGAAGGGTTGACATGGGTTCCTAACACCTTCTCACGCGAACTATTCTCTTATTTAATTCGTGGCTTAAATTTTGTTTTCACCAATTAACAACATCGAGAGAGTTTACAAATCAAGAAGTAGAGTGACTCAATTGATGTCTTCCAAGTGCACGCTTTATGCAAGCCCCAAAACCATCATGCTCTCTTTTTCCATGTCCTGTTTCAAAAAAAATCCATGTGTGACGAATATCCATTGTCTTATGTAGGCTACCAAACCAATAAAATGATCGTGATAATTTAAACTAACCAACGAAACCATCGAACCACACCCAATGTTCTTTAAAATTAATTGCTATTCTTTATAATTCTTTATAAAGCATATTAAAACAATGTTGAACGAAACATGTATCATGGGTATGGTCATAACTGATGTAGAAATTATACCCTTTAATTAATTCACGATTATTTTCATTGCTATCAAATCCATCCGCATTGAGCTCAGCATGTCTATACAAAATGTGTACAAGCATAGACACTTGGTCTGAATGATAATATTCACTTTGTATTTCCTTTTGTGGAGTGAAAGTGTAATTTCTAGCAAAATTAACCACTGATAATATTGTTTCTTTTGGGAATACATCTCGTGAATGTTTGAACTGAACATCATGCCATCATGCTGTGTGGGAGTGCTTAATATATCTATATGTTTTCTCCCTAAACTTTTCCATAAAAGATGTCACCGAAATATCATCTTCAAGTAACTCAATTATTTTGTACGTTTTCGTCGAATCTGTAACGGGAGTGTACTGAACATATCCATATCTCTTCCATTTCATAGTGATATTTGAAAGTCGATGATCATTTGGATATATGGGATATTTAGCATCAAAAAGTGCTAACTGAGCACATTTGTTGCATTTTCTACCACCAACACATTCTTTCTTATAAAATACTTGATCATTCTCTCATGCACATAATATCTTCGAGAGAAATTCACGAACACTAGAAGGAGGGGGATCATTTGGATAATAATGAATGCCAAAATTTACAAATTTCTCATAATATAATTTAAATTCTACATGGTATCGACAGTTCAACATGTGCCCCAAACAGTGATGGGCCTGACATACCATGGTTTCAGTTTCACAAATGTGATAAGGGAATTTTTCACATCAACATTACTCTCCATAAAAATTTTGAACATTTCCACTTGAGTGACCTCTGTTATATGTTTGGAATGAGTTCATAAATTCCTTTAGATATTCGACGCCGCATAATGTCCTTTTCATTTGGTAGCACATAGGAGTTCAAATTCCAAAACTCTTTCACCCTATCCCTCACATTATCTAGAAGTCCATCATGATAGAGTTTCCTACAGATAACAACCCAACATGCAACTTCATCATTCTCATATAATTGAATCCTAAATTTTTTATAGTTTAATAAAAAAAATCTTGTTGTCTTTAATATTCTTCCAGACATCGCCATCAAACAACTTGAAGCAGTTCCTTTTGCAACGACCCCTGTTAACAATGATCTATGAGCAACCTTTTCAACACAAGATCACCTTTTGGCAAGTGTGGAAAGGGAGGCCGTAATATTTTTTGATACCATCTCGTTTGTTTTAACCTCTTTGATACTTTTAATGCCCAATAATTTAACTACATCTTTTACACATTTTTGCTTCAACAATCTATGTAACAATTGAATTTGTGCTATGACAGAAGCACCTTCAATATATTTTCCAGTAAACGCGTTTACTCTATATCGAACTTTATGATCTTGCATAGGTGGTCCTAATTCTTCAATTTCACTTGAATCCATATTCTCCAAAAATTGCCATTAATTACGATATTGTTGCAACTTCCAATTAATCTCTTCGAATTGATACGTGTGGTAGGATCTTGCTGTGAGTTGGATGTTGACCCTACATAAAATTGAATAAATTTATCAATTGAATGTCGTACATATATATCTAAATATTTTTAAAATATTGTGAACTTTCAAATCAAATATATATATAGATACTAAATTTAATTATTTAAACTTAAAATATTCTTCACTCACCAATCATGGTGTCGATATAGACACTGCCTATCAGTCCCTCGACATTTGTCATTTCCTCGTCACCTCCATGTTCTTCATTTATTTCCTCAATGTGTTCCTCGACATTTTTCATTTCATCGTCACCACCTTGTCCCTCCACATTTTCTTTCATTTTTCTTTTTGCTCTTAACTTTTTCATGCTTTCACTTCTTTTCTCTTTCCTTGCGTCTTGATCAATCCTGGTGCGATCATGATTTTTTGCACAAATAATTTTGTTTCCCATGTTCAAAGAATTACAAAATGGTCTCATATAGTGGAGAAAATAGCTAGGGTTTCTACGTTTGAGTGTTTGAAGCTAGGGTTCTGCGTGTTCGTTTTTGATGGACCCTCCTCCCCCGTCGGACCCTGATCCAGAGGAGCAGCATAAGATCCTGGAAGAAAGGTTTTGTAGGATTGTGGCAAGTCAACCCACCTCCATCAAGCCCACCCCTACGAATGAATCCAAGTTTGTTAAGAAATATGCAGTTCCGGAAGTGAAGCTCTCGTCCATATCTTCCAAATGCAAAGCAATTGCCTTGTCAAAAAAAGGTTTAGTTGGTCATTTCAATGGTCTATGGCCATTTCCTTAAGCTATCAAGATTTGGTTAAATAAGAAATAGAGACCTCTAATCCAAGGGGGGGTTCAACAAATATTCAGTGGGAAAGGTTTTTTTGTTTTCCTGTTTGAGAAAAAGGAATACCACGACTTAATTTTCAGAAATGGACCATATTTCATGGGTCCTAGTCGAGATATGCACATTCATAAATGGGACCTCTCCTTTGATATTGAAAAATACATTCCATCAGTCATTCCAGTTTGGGTCAAGCTTCCTCATATTCCTTTGCATTGTTGGAATGATGAAGATCTGAGAGCAATCGGGAATTGTCTAGGGAAATACATAGACAAGTTGGATCCCAAGCCTCCAATGTTCTCATGTGCAAGAATCTGTGTGGAATTTGATCTAGAGAAGGGATTTCCATAAGCCACAAATATATCCATGGATGGATGGAATCATCTGCAAACAATAGACTATGAGAAAATCCCCTTCATATGTAAAGTTTTCCATGAATATGGTCACTTTGAAAGGCTTTTCCCCAAAAGGAAGCAACATGAATCCGAATAAGTTCAGGGAGAAGAATGGAATGAGGTGTCCAAGAAAAAAGGGAACAAACCAAACCCTAACCCCCCTCAATATCCAAGTAAGAGGAAGCTAGTCTCAAACAGTTTTCAAGTTCTCTCCAACGAATCTAACGAGGAAGAACAAGACAACAAAGTAATGCAATATTCACCCGTTCTGATAGAAATATGAAAATAAGAGAACCATGTGCCCACCTTGCTATCGCAACCCTATATTTAAAGAAGGTATGAATACTGTCTCAACTCAAGGGGCTCAATGACAAGATCCAAATCCAAAGCAAATACATAAGAGACTTCAGAAATCAGGGAAGAGGAAGAAGAACCACATGCAAAAAAGGAAGAAATCCCAACAAAACATTAAGATATCAGGAAGCATATCCGGAGAAATCAACGGGTAAGAAAGCCAGTCTAGATAAACATATCAGGATAATATTAGATGGAAAACAGATTCAAGGAGCAGCAAAGGAAAAGAGGGATAAGGCCCCACCTCAATCACAGAAGAAATAATGAAAGTGGTCTCCTGGAATTGTAGAGGGTCAGGGGAAAAGCAGAAAATGGAAGCAGTAAGAAGAATTAGGAAAATGGAAAACGCCTCAATATCCATGATCCAGGAGACTAAAATGAAAGAGGAGGATAGTATCAGTGTCATGAATAGGTTTTGGATAAATGGATAAGGTAAAGCATCCAATGTGCTAGGAGCCTCTGGTGGCCTTATTACCTAGTGGGACAAAGGTCACTTTAGTCTTCGCTCTTCCGTTGCCAGTAGGGATTGGATTTTTTTTGAAATCAAATACTTATCCAATCACGAGATTTTTTGAATCAGAAATGTGTATGGCCCTACTGTCTTAGGCCAGAAAGAATATTTTTGGATCTCTTTAGCCACTCAGCGTGAAGGAAAGATGAATTTCCCTTGCAATATTCCAGGGGACTTCAATGTTACGATCTATGTTGATGAGAGAAGAGGTGGCTCTAAAGTAAGGGATCCCTTTTGGGAAATTCTAGAAGATATTCAATCATCTTGGAATATGATAGATATCAAGCCAAAAAAAGGAATTTCACCTAGAATATTAAACGTTCAGAGCTAGGTCACATCATAGTAAGGATTGATAGATTCTTGGTAAGCTCTTCCTTTTTAAATAAGCCATCCATTCCAGAATGAAAATTTTTGACCGTAGAAATATTCGACCATAAGCCTATAGCCCTTTTTTTCATAGCTCTAGGAAATCTTAATCCCATTCCCTTCAGATTCAATCCAACATTGTTGAAATCTGAAGGATGCATGGAAGTGATAAAAGAAGCATGGAACTATTTTTTAATCTGATCCCTAGGATTTATATGGGAGTCGAAGTTAAGAAGTGTCAATTCAACCTTAAAGAAGTGGGTAGCGGGAAACTACAAAGACCCAGGGTTGGAAAAGAAGAAGTGCAAGTTGAACTTGAAGAGCTGCAAGAAAAGATAGAGGAGAACCCAGTCAGTGAAGAAATCCCGATAAAAGAAAAAGAGTTGGATAGGAGAATCCAAGTACTTGGCAGAAAAGAAGAAGAGGAATGGCACATGTGTTCTATAATCCTTTGGTTAAAGGGAGGAGATAGCAACACAATTTTTTTCCATAAACAGTGTAAAGAGAGGCAGAGGAAAAATACTAATATTCTAGAGTTGAGCAAAGATAACAGAGAAAAAATAACTGATCAACAAGAGATTAAATGAGACATTAGGGAATTCTTTGAGAATGTTTACAATGAATAAGAAGAGGTGTCCATAGAAAAAATGGACCAAATCTGTGAGGATACCCCCCTCCTCATCTCTAAAGAATATAATGATGTTCTATGCGAGCCTATATCCGAGGAGGAAGCTCGAAAAGTTGTTTGGTCCCTGCATTCGGACAAGGCTCCTGACCTAGATGGCTTCTAATTCCACTTCTACAGGAAATGTTGGCCCTTTATAAAGAAGGAGCTCATCAGAATGCTTAATTGGACAAGATGCAAAGATTGTATTGGAGGAGCCACAAATTATTCCTTCATTACTCTCATTCCCAAGGAAAAGAATCCCACTATAATAAGAATATTCCGCCCCATATCTCTGTGCAAATCCTCTTATAATATTTTAAATAAAATTATAGCAACCAGGATCAAAAGGAATCTACCAAAGTTAATATCAACAAATCAAGGTGACTTCTTCTCAGGTAAGCAAATTTATGATAACATCATGTTGGTTCAAGAGGAAATCCACTCCAGCCAAAAGAGAAAGGAGGCGGGTATGGAAATTAAACTAGACCTAGATAATGCCTTTGATAGAGTTAGACATGACTTCATATACTTAATTCTTGAAAATTTATGGTTTTATGGTAATTTCATAAAATGGATCAAATATTGCATTGGAGCCCCTAGATTGTGCCTCTTGTGAATGTGCGGCCTAATCCTTTTTTTAGCATTACCAAGGGACTGCGAAAATGTTTTCCTTTGTCTCCTTTCCTCTACATCCTTGTGGAATATTTTCTTAGCAGAAGACTCAAAAGATTAATGATGGAAGGAATCATTTCTGGTTTAACCATAGTTAGAGGAGTACAACCGATAAACCATGCTCAGTTTGCAGACGACACGATAATAATGGGAAGTGCTTCAATGCAAATAGCTAGGAGGTTCAAAAGTACCTTAGACCTCTATCTTCGGGCCTCGGGAGGACAAGCCAATGAGAGGAAGAGCAGTTTATATGGATGGAATTGCAAACCTAATATTTTAAGAAATCTAATAGTTGCTCTTGAGTTTAAGGTAAATGTCAATTGAACCTCCTTCAAACACTTGGGAGTTCCAATCACCAGGAACAATGCCAACTCCTCCTCATGGACCTCTATCATTCAGAAAATTAAAAATAAGATTTAGTCGTGGGGAATGTAGTGGTTAAATATGGAAGGCAAGGTAACTCTAATAAAATCAGTTCTTTTCTCATATCTTGTTTTTACAATTCAAATCCTCCTTGATCCAAAGAATGTAATGAATGATATCAATATTGAAATACGAAAATTTCTTTGGCAAGGAGGGAGAACCCAAAGTAAAAAATTCCATTTAGTGAATTGGAATATAGTTGAGGAGGCTAAAAGGAAAGAAGGGATTGGTATAAGAGAACCCAGTCAAATGAATAAATATATGGGAGCCAAACTAATCTAGAGGAAAGAAGTGCTTAGGAAGACATATGTGAAAAAGGTCGCGTTTAAGAAGTTTGGACCTCCTGCTGGAAGCGAAAGGCACCAATATATGGGAATTATGAAAATCCTATGCTGGTCTAATTAGAGACAACCTTTACTAGATTCCTATAAATGGGGAGAGAATAAAAATTTGGATATATAATATACTTGGTTCTCCTCCCTTGAATCCTTTCCAGATTTAGCAAGCATTCATGAATGGATGCAAAATTATGGCTACCATTGCTTGAAGGACATCTATGCCTAGAATATATATGGATATTGGAATGGATGGATTCCTTTGGATCCTCCCGAACAATTACAACATGAGTACTCCTCTCTTCATTCGCTTATCCATGGGAAATCTCCCATACAACTTCGCGTCAAAGATAGCAAAGGATGGGGTCGCGCTGGTTTCTACACGGTCAAGGAAGGATACAACACTTTGGAAAATAACAATAGAAACCCCTCCTCAAATATATGGACAAAGGTATGGAACTCTGATTGCATTCCAAAAATTAACTTTTTATTTTGGATGCTAGCTCATAATAAGCTACTTACAGCTAATAATATACTCAAGAGAGGAATAGAAGGTCCTTCTCGTTGTGTTTTATGCAAATGCTCCTAAAAAAATGATCAACATCTCTTTTTAGAATGCGAATTCTCTACCCAAGTTTGGGGGAAGGTCATGGGGATTCTTTGTGAAAAATTTTCAATCCCTGGGCAGTTTATTGAGATGATAGATAAATAGAGAAGCTTTTTCTTGGCCTTACTCCAAAAGAAACCCACCCTTTTAAGAATCTGGAAAACGATCCCTATGAATATCTGCTGGTAGGTTTGGATAGAAAGAAACAAAATCATCTTTGAGGACAAAAAGGATGATCATAACAGGGCTGCTTACAGAGCTATAAAATTGATAGTTGAAAGCCTAAATTCCAAAGGAATCACCCTCCCCAACTTAGAAACTCTATCCATGAAGGAACTCATTTGGTGTCAAGAATTTGTGCAAATGAGCTCACTTCAGTCCAAATCCAAGAAGGATATATCAGAATGGGAAATAAGAAAGAACAACAAATAATTCAAGCAGTGGTGGAAGTCGCAGCTCTGCCACTCTTTACTTTTTGACGGGGCTTCCAAAGGAAATCCAGGGGAGGAAGGTGTGGGTGGGATCATTTTTTATCCCGAAGGAAAAATAATCATCTCTTTTGCTCGGGGATTGGGAAAAAAATCCAACAATGAAGCAAAATGGTTATCTCTCCTTTACAGCATGGAAATCTGACTTCAAATTTAAACATTGTCAACTTAATGGTTTTTGGATAATCTAGACAATTCATCCAATAAATGACAACTAGATATGCAAAATCCCCCCCTCCCCGATGCAAAAGAATATATAGAATAATTGTACAGTTAAAGAATCCTCCTAATATGTCTTTCATCCATGTTCTAAGATAAAACAACAAACAAAATGATGTGCTTGCAAATCAAGGTGCCAACTGTTGATGTATATGTAACTTCGGAATGTATTTCACCTATGTATATTGTACTCCTATAGAGATGTTATTATTCCTCTATGCGAAAGTGTCATCATTTGTATTGACAAGTGTCGCAAGTGTCGTAACTTTCTGTGATGGGTTATTAGACCACCAAGTGTGGGGTCGGCCCGGATTAATGTAACCATGGGTTATTAGACTCTTCTAGAGAAGTCGGCCCTACTATTGTAATAGGAAAGTTGGGACAAGTATAAATAGAGAGTGGGAGATCTCTATTTGTTCATCTCATTATTCACTTCTACATCACTTGGAAAATGGCGCACTAGTTGAGGAGGAGTAGCTACTAGGAGAAGACTATATCTTGTACTTTGGTTGTATCATTGCTCTTTCTATCTCTGAGGAAGTTGTGGGGTTTTTCACCTTTATGGTTTTCCCTAGTGAAACTCTTTGTGTCTATTGTCTCATGTGATTGCTTGGTGTGATTGATATGCATTGTTATACTTTATATGTTGTACATGTTATTCTCTCAGTAAAGATCCTAGAGTATATTGAATTAATGCTAAAAAATAACATGGTATCAGAGAAAACTTGAGAAGAAGACATTGTGTAGTGGCGTAAACTAGGGTTTCTTGTTTATTGGGTTTCTCTCTACATATTTTGGAAAGGCAGCAAGGTAGATTGACTCTACTCATCAAGTAGAATCTTTCTGTCCAATCAGAATTCAATTCTGAGCACTTTCATTTTTTGCCCTAAAAATTAGGGTTTCCACAAAAATAGGAATTTCTGAAATTTGAGGACATATCTGGAAGCTCCTTGGAAAAATCGAAGTTTAAAGCTTTGTATCGAGATTTTTGGTTGGGTGAATCTCCGAGAAACTCAAACCCTAATTCAGGGTCCTCCCTAGTGAATCTGGGAAGACTAAAAGGCATTTATGAAGGGTGAAACTTTGTAGATTTCAAATTCTGAATATACCAGGCTGATCAACTCATCAAGGCGCATCTTTCTATCCTTTCAGAAATATGAAATTCACATTTTGAATTTTTAGGGTTTCTCTGACAAACCCTAATCTGGCACCAGATCCAGATTTCTACAAATCAAGTGAGGAAGAAGAGGCTAAGGCCTTACATAAGAAGAACTTGGTCAAGGAAAAGAGGATCATTGCTGATTCTATCAAAGACCATCTCATACCACATGTGTCATCTCTAAAGACATCCAAGGAGATGTTTGATTCCCTAACCAAGCTGTTTGAAGGGAAAAACATAAATCGGAAGATGACTCTGTGGAACCAATTGAAAGGGGTAAAGCTTCAGAATGGAGAGACCATTCAATCCTATTTCTCTAAGGTCTCTTAGATCAAGGAACAACTTGAAGTTGTGGATGAAGTGGTGGAGAATGGTGAAATTGTTATGACCACTTTGAATGGCCTACCTAGGTCATGGGATTCCTTTATCCAAGGAATATGTGCAAGAAGAAAATTGATCTCCTTCAGTAGACCGTGGGAGGAATGATTAGAAGAAGGAGCAAGGCTGGTGGGCCAAGAAGAAAATATGGGGAATGAAGATCAAGCTCTCATAGCTCACACCATGAAAGGAAATCCCAAGAGAGAGCCATCTCATTTCAAGAAATCTTCTCACCACCATCAACACAAAGAGAAGAGAATATGTTTTACATGTCATGGGAAGGGACATATTGCTATAAATTGTCCCATGAAAAAAAAGGACAACAACAACTTCAACAAGAAGAAGAAGGGCACCAAAAGGAGGTACTATGCTCATGCTGCTGAGGATGATGAACCCCCCAAGAAGAAGGCTAGGGCAGAAAGTGATGCTTCATCAAGTGAAGATGAATATGTTCTAATCTCTGCTCTCATAGGTACTATCTCTCATGGATGTAATGATTGGCTTATTGATAGTAGGGCTTCCAAACACATGATTGGGTTTAAAGAATCTCTTATAAATCTATCTAAACATCAGTCACCCCATAAGGTAAAACTTGGGGATGACTATCAATATCCCATCAAGGGAAGTGGTGAAGCCTCCTACAACCTAGACTCTGGAAAGTCTTTAAAGATGAAAGATGTACTATATGTACCTGGGCTCAAGAAGAACCTACTCTCCATATCTACATTAGATGCAAAAGGCATGAGGGTTGCATTTGTAGATGGCCAAGTCCTAATGTGGCCAAAGGGAAAAACTATAGATGATGCAGTGGTGATTGGAGAGCAAGAGGGAGGATTGTACAAATTGAAGGGACAACCTAAACAAGCCATGATACATGAATCCATGGAGCCAAGTGAACTTTGGCATAGAAGGCTTGCACATGTGCACTACCAGTTGCAAGTAAAGCAGTAGAGGGTCTTCCTGAAATCAAGATAAAGCATGAAGGTGTTTGCAAAGGATGTGCAAAAGGAAAAAACATTAAGAAGGCATTTCCAAGCAGTGAAAGTAAAGCAAAAGAAATCTTGGAAATTATCCACTCCGATGTATGCGGTCCTATGTCATCAAGTTCTCTAAGTGGGTGATTTCAAGAATCTATGTAGTGATTTAGGTATTAAGAGGGACTTGACTGCTCGCTACAATCCACAACAAAATGGAGTTGTAGAAAGGAAGAATAGAACAATCATGGAAGCAGCATGGGCAATGCTTCATGACCAAGATCTTCCTATGCATCTATGGGCAGAAGCAACTAGGACAGATGTATATGTGCAGAATAGAACACCTCACAAGATATTGGACAACAAGACACCAGAAGAGGTCTTTTATGGCAAGAAGCTTGAAGTCATCCATCTCAGAATATTTGGTTGTCTAGTATATACTCATGTTCCAAAGGAAAAGAGAACTAAGCTAGATCCTTCAGGAAAGAAGGGCATCTTTGTGGGGTACAGTGAAAGCTCGAAGGCTTATAGAATATACTTTCCAGGGTTCAAGAAGATTGATGTTAGCAGGGATGTAACATTTGATGAGAACTCAGCTTATATCAAATCAAGGAAGACACCTGTTGAAGATCATGAATAACCAAAGGAAATCAGATTTCAAGATACCACTATGAATGAAGCAATTCCAGAAGCAACCCGTGAAATTGAAGATCCACAAAAACCTATAGATCCACCTCATGAGAAGATCTCTCATAAGAGGAAACCTGCATGGGCTAGAGAGCTCATCCAAGATGCAGAAATATATGGTATTCGAGAAGAGGAACACAGAGAAAGGAAGAGGACAAGGTCACACACTAGCTATGTTGCCCTGCTCTGTGACATTATGAACAAAGAACCTTCCAGTTATGAAGAGGCAGCAGAAAAGAAACAATGGAAGGATGCCATGGTTGAGGAATACCAATCGATCATGAAGAATGATGTTTGGGATGTGGTCCCAAGACCAGAAGGGAAGTCTGTTGTGACTTCCAAATGGATCTATAAGATCAAGCATGCTACAGATGGTAGCATAGAGAAATACAAGGCAATATTTGTAGCTCGTGGCTTCTCTCAGAAAGAGGGAATAGACTATGAAGAGACCTTTGCTCCTGTAGCCAGATACACTTCCATTAGAACAGTACTTGCTCTGGCTACAGTGATGAAATGGAAGATACACTAGATGGATGTCAAGATAGCTTTCTGGAATGGTGTAGTCGAAGAGGAAGTGTATGTGGAGCAGCCACTTGATTTTGAAACACATGATAGAAAGTCATATGTGTGCAGGTTGAAGAAAGCCTTGTATGGCTTGAAGCAAGATCCTAGGACTTGGTATGGTAGGATGGACAGTTTTCTATCCAGTTTGGGCTTTACCAAGAGTAAGGAGGATTCCAACCTTTACTACAAGGTTGGGGAAGGCAATCCTGTGATTCTACTCTTATATGTGGATGACCTGTTTGTTACGGGTGAGGATAGACTGATTGTCGACACGAAGAGGAAGCTTGCTGCCAAGTTCGATATGAAGGACTTGGGGATGATGCACTACTTTCTAGGTATGGAGGTGTGGCAGAGTGCAGATGGAATCTTCCTTGGACAAGGGAAGTATGCAGTAGAAATCCTGAAGAGGTTCGAGATGATGGACTGCAAGGCCATGGCCACACCTATGGAATCAAACTTGAAGCTTATGTGTGATGCTTCATCTGATACGGTTGATGTCACTCCGTATCGTTAGATGATTGGGTCCTTGATGTACCTGACGAACACGAGATCAGATATTTGATTTGATATGAACACATTGAGCCAGTTCCTGACGGATCCCAGAAGTGTTCACCTGGTTACTGTAAAGCATATTCTGAGGTACCTGAAGGGTACAATTGATTATGGAATCAAATATGATGTGAATCAAAAGTTTAACCTGCAGGGTTATGTTGATTCAGATTGGGCAGGCAGTGCTGTAGATAGGAAGATCACTTCTGGGTGCTGCTTCAGTATGGGATCAGGAGTGATCTCTTGGTTTAGCAGGAAGCAGTCCTGCGTAGCACTGAGTATAGCCGAAGCAGAGTATGTTGCAGCTTGTTCGGCTAGTTGTGAGGCAGTATGGCTGAGGAAGCTACTATCTAAGTTATTTGATCTCCCGTTGGATGCTACTAGTATCTACTGTGACAACCAGAGTTGTGTGAAGCTATATGAGAACCCGGTGTTCCATGACATGTCGAAGCACATTGAGATCAAATATCACTATATCAGGGATATGGTGTGTTGGCTTGGTTTTGCAACCAAGCTTAGTGCAATGGGCACCTGCTAACTAGTAGCAGCAGTTTCAATAGAAATAAATAACAAACTAATCTAAACTATATTAATCATGGATCTATGTGAAGTAAATAAGCAAATAATGGAAATATTATAGAAAGCAAAACAATTGACAATATGTAAAAGAAACGATTTTGTATTAAGAATAGGGGCAAGCAAGCGCTTGCAATGATAATACCTCCAAGTGGTGAAGATTGTTGAGCAACTTCCAAGGTGAGTAGCTCCAAGCTCCAAAGGTCTATTCTCTAAGATAGCTACAATAGTCAAAAGCTCATGGGAGATTTTGACAGCATGAGGATAGGAAGATGGATGGATCGAAAGTGAGGAGCCCCTACCACCTTTTTATAGTTTTTGGTGGTGGAGAATACCATTATGGTTTTGAGGAAACCAATGGTATTGACCAACATGGTTTAGGTACCTTTTCCCTCCTTTTTCCTTTTTTGAATATTTTGAATATTTTTATTGCCTTTTTAATATTTTTGGGAATTTTGGACCCTTTTTGAGGGTTTTTTATGCTTTTTGAGGAAAAATATTCATTTTGAGTGGAAAAAGGGGTGTATTAAGGTCTTTTGGTGACCTTTTGATGGCTTTAGAGGCTCAAATGGTGAAAAAGTGGACAAATGGGTCATGTGAATAAGGAAATGATCTAGTGAGCACTTTTTGGGTGTTAACAGATTGCCCCCTGATGTGTGAGGGCAGGAGCTCATCGTATGGCCGATAGACATCATAGTTCTTTTGTCTTTTTTTTGGGGTTTGGGGAGGAGAAGAGACCGATTGGAGACTGGATCCACGGCCCTTGGAAGTTGCAAAAATAAACAATATTACATGGCCTCAATATGAATGAGGAATAATATCTGATAATGGACGAGGTGGGCATACCCATGCTCGTATCAAGACATATACATAACAATTAGTCCCAAGAAGGGGGACCTGAAAAATACATAAAAAATATGCTGGTACATCATAATGGTCCAGAGGGGACAGCATTTTTGGATGTACTCATAATCATAACATGACTGATCTCAATAACTGATACACTGGAATAGAGCAACAACCGTTCTGAATAAGGTCTCAGAAGGGTTGATGAACTGCTGAAACGGAAGGTGTCCAACATCTGTAGGAAGTACTTGTAACTGTATACTCGAGGGAGTATAAAACTGGGGTACATCTAAATACTGTCGCCATGCGCAACCCGGATATGTATAGAAAAAATGTAACTGGTTGTTTCCATAGGTGGACTCTCAAATGTGGAAGAGTCGGGTGGTATCCGGGGTCTTGAACAAATAACTGAAAGGACCTATACCCTGTGCGAGTCTCAACGATGCGATCAAGGTGTTGAAGTTGAGCATGTGAGAAACAACCATTTGGAGAGGCACTGAGGACTCTTCTCGAAATGATTCGTAGGCACTCATCGTAAATGGTGATGATTCCAAGACACAGGGACCTCTAGGTCTATCCTCTGGAATAAATTTGGTTGTCGTCTACAGAGGGAGACCAACAACTAACAAGGCAATGATGTTTCCTTGATAGGAGCGCAAGGTGTAGAACTGAAGTGTGGTAGTAGTGATGGTAGGACTGACATACTTGTGGGGATGGGAAGTAACTAGGGTCATATAGTGGGTAGACTCAAACTTCCTTTGTTCAAAGCATGATGACATGGTTGACCTAGCAGCGTAGGGAACTGAATTGTAGGTGTGGGGATCATAGCTTTTAAGGACTGAAGGGTATGTATTGACTTTGGGGGGGGGTCAAGCTGATGGGTGCTGTCGAGGGATTATCAGGGTGACATACTACAGAATACTCTGAACAAAGGCGACCAAAATGGGGAAGCTTCTATATGAGTAGACGTGATCTGTTATGACGCCGAGAAGCACCATTGGGTCCTTTTTCATAGTTTTAATGAGCTCGAAGAAGGGATAAAAGTGTGCTCTGAAATGGTACTGTCTTGTGGATTTTGTGAGCCCAGGACTGTTCGTGCTCATTGGTGTTTTCATTTTTAAGGAGTCTGAAAACGATAAGAAGACTCTGCAGTGGTTGTGAGTACCGTCCTGTGGGTTTTACGAGCCCAGGATGGTGATTGCTCGTGGTCGCTTTCATGTTTAGAGAGTCTGAAAGCGGTAAGTGGACTCCATTAGCGTTCTTTTTCGTAAGTTAGTCTCCAAGGCCCGAAAAAGCATAAAATGATGCAAATGGAGAACTCTTCTAGTCGATGTGACTAGAGTATTCCTTTTTCGTAATTAGTCTACAAGGTATGGAAAAAGGGTAAACTTATACTAGGTAGACACCCTTTCAGATACGTTTAGCGAGCATGAAAGGAAGCAAGGTAGCTCGGCGATCTTTTCATTGTTTTAGGAGTCAGAAAAGAGCTTAACAGAAAATCCCTAAGTACCTTTTTCGTAAAAAAGGATTGCTCGGCCCGAAAAAGGGGTAAACTTATACCAAACAAAAAAGGGGCTGATGAGAGCGAGAAAAGGTCTCAAACATCATCATGTGTGCGGAATACTGGATCCGGTGACATAAAGATTGTCAAAAAGGGGCAACGACCAATGTGGCATGCAAATCGAGGTGATGGGTGGCATTTTGAAACAATACCCAAAAAATTATGGGGTTAGAGTGAGAAATGATCTCAATCATCATCATGAGCATGGAAAACTGAATCCGACGATATAAGGCATGTCAAAAATAGACGACGGTCGATGTGGCACGCAAACCGAGGCGACGAGGGAGCATGGAAAAAATGCCCAAAAAATCCGGGCATGAGAGCGAGAAATGATCTCAAGCATCATCACGAGCGTGGAAAACTGAATCCGACGATATAAGACTTGTCAAAAACGGACGACGGCCGATGTGGCACACAAACCGAGGCGACGAGGTGGCATGGAAAAAATGCCCAAAAAATCTGGGCGTGAGAGCGAGAAATGATATCAAGCATCATCACGAGCGCGGAAAACTGAATCCGATGATATAAGACTTGTCAAAAATGAACGACGACCGATGTGGCACGCAAACCGAGGCGACGAGGGAGCGTGGAAAAAATGCCCAAAAAATCTAGGCGTGAGAGCGAGAAATGATCTCAAGCATAATCACGAGCGCGGAAAACTGAATCCGATGATATAAGACTTGTCAAAAACGGACGACGGTTGATGTGGCACGCAAACCGAGGCGATGAGGGCGTGAAAAAAAATGTCAAAAAATGGACCTTGTGAAAACAGGAAAAGGAAAGAACTATCATGAAGTTCTCACTGTGCTGATTCCAATGGTACCAACGGTTTTAGGAACGGACGTCGTATGACACCGGAATGGGTGTTTGAAAAATGGTGGAATTTCTATAAATAGGGCGTGGGGCCCATATGACGTGTCATTGTTACGTGTGAGTTTGGCAGAGCAGTCAAAGCTCTTTTTTTTATTTCTGGGAGATTTAGCCGTTGGTTTTTGATTTCGCGAGTTTCAGGTAACTCTATTTGCCTTAGCCTTTTCAATTATGTCTTTTTTGGTTAGCGGCAGGCCCCCGAAGGCCGCAAAATTCCATGTTGGCCTTCCAACGTGGAATATCGCGGGTTTCGTCCCTTTTGTCGCGATGGACATCGCGGGTTTGAGGCTGACAGTCGCGATGTTCATCGTGACTGTCAGGTTGAAAGTCGCGATGTCCATCGCGAGGCATGGGGAGACATCGCGACTACCCGTGATGGTCCTCGCGGGTTCTTGTATGGAAGCCGCGATGATCATCATGGCTTTTGATGGAAAAGCCGCGATGGTATTTTTTGAAAATTTTGCCCTGGTGCTAAAAATTTCTTTGTTTTTTGGAAGGATCTTGAGGAGGCGATTAGTGTCATGGCGAGAGCGAGAGATGGAGGAAGATTTGATGGTTCGGATTCGTACTGATCAGGGTGTCCGGCAGGCTCTGGCGGTGAGTGGACTGCTAAAGTTCGCTCAGATTCCACCAATGTGTTCAGTAGGGCCGCTACTGAACAAATTGGTGAGTTGGTGGGTTCCTGCAGAGAGTGCATTTATTATTGGGGGTGAGAGGTTGGAGATCACCCTTACAGATGTGTATTTCCTTACCGGGTTACCTCGCTTAGGGGAGGTGGGGGATCTTCTGCCGAGGATCCCGGCAGGTGTGGACATGGAGGATCTCCTGGAGACCTTCTGTGTTGCTGGGGCGATTGTGCAGAACAACGCTCTGAGTTTGAGATCATTGCGGGAGTGGGACATGCGGGCTATCGGGGCTTGTGTTTTGCGGGTGCTGGGTGCCGCGGCACCACATCGTTTGTCGGGGGGACAAACGATGATGGTGGATTCCATGATGAGGGGGACCTATTATGCATGGGGTCAGATGTTTTTGGGTGGTGTCCGTAGAGATCTGGACAAGGTCAGTCGAGAGGGGGGAGAGTTTTGCTATGCCTCCTTTTTGTGTTGTTTTTTCTTTGAGCGGGTACCAACTTTGCGGCCACGGGTGCCGGTTCGGGATGGTTTGGTGAGTGAGCCGCGCATGGTGCGGTGGGGGCAGATGATGCCTCGTGGTGGTGGTGGTATCCGTGGGTTCTTTTCGCAGGAGATGATTGAGCAGTGGGAGCAGATACCCCTGCTGATTGAGGACTATCCATATGCTGGTATGGATTATCGAGGAGATCCGGAGATGCCTCGAGCCCAGGGACAGGCCTGGGGTTTAGATGGTATGTTTTGTGTTTTGTTCTCTACTAGATCATTTTTTAGATATGTTTGTTATGACTATAGTTAGATATTTATATGATGGTTTCTTGTGTGATTGTGCAGATGTTGGTCCTCTACCACCAGACGACTATGTGGCTCGTAGGGGACGGGCGATGGTGGTTGCTCCACCTCCTGGAGCGGTACCTCCTCCGCATGGTCCGGGATTTGGGGCTCATGGTCGAGGGGCTGGCCCTCGAGACGATGTCGTGGAGGGTGTCCGAGAGACACTTTATATGATTCCAGCAGAGTCCCCAGAGGATGGGTGGAGTGATCTGGATCGGGACATTGTCGAGCGATGTTTCGACGCGCCTCATGAGTGGCGCTCGATCTTGCTGAGAGCGGCATTGATAGCGGCCGAGTGGAGGGATGGGGATTGGCGGGATCAGGCAGGGCCGGCGGAGGGCAGGATTCGTTTACGGGATGATCCAGCGGGGTCGGCGGAGAGGCGAGTCCGGGCTCGGCATGATCCGGCGGGACCGGCCGAGGAGGCGCCAGAGGAGCCTAGAGACCGTGATGATTAGATGATATTGTATCTGCCCCCAAATGCTGATGAGCATATGGGGAAGCACTTTTTTGTACGGCTGATGTATTTTTTTTATATTGGGTGCTGAGGGAACCTATGACATGTTTGGATTATATTATGATATATATATATATATATGATTTTGGCATATAGTCGCATATGCACATGGATGCATTCATTGTCTTTTTGTTTGCCTGTGGAGGCATGTTTGATTTTCTGTATGCCCGTGGAGGCACATGTTATGCACGTGGATGCACTATTTTGTTTTTGGTATATGCCCGTGGAGGCACATGTTATGCACGTGGATGCAGTATTTTGTATTTATATATGCCCGTGGAGGCACAGGTTATGCACGTGGATGCATTTTTGTTTATGATATGATTTGATTGGTGTGCCAGTCAAGAATGTTGTTGGCCATATGGTCTGCTACACTATTGAGGTTTCTTGGGACATGTGTAAATGAAATGGATTCAAATTGTCGAACCATTTGTTTAGTGCGCAAAAATTTTCTGAAAAGACAGGGATCGCGTACCTGGTAATCATTGTTGAGCTGTGAAACAAGGAGCTGTGAATCTAAGAACACGTTAAGGTGACGTATGCTCATTTGGAGAGCTACGGCCAGGAGATCGGTAACGGCATCGTATTCAGCTTGGTTGTTTGTGGCAGCACCTAAACATACTCCGTCGATGTGGATCAACTCATGTGAAGGGGAATATATTACCCAAGCTGCGGAGGCCAGATTGGGGGACCAACGGCTTGCACCATCAGCGAAACCGACGTAGCAGAGTGGAACTGGATCCATCTGTGGTCATGCAGAGAAAACAAATATTTAGGTTTTTTGAATTTTTTTTTGTGAAAAACAAAATAATATTGTACAATAATGGACGGTGGTGTCCATCAGGTTTACTATGGGTAAAATCGCTTGAGGTACAACCTGTTGCGTGGGTTGCATAGGGGGTTGCCTTCTGAATCGGTCAGAATGTATGCCCCCTGTCCAAGGCAAGTGTGTACAATATAGGGGCCTTGCCACATGGACACAAACTTTCCTTTCCCGGTTTTTTCATGAGCCTGATCATAGGCGAGGACAAGGTCCCCTTCAGTGAAAATTCTTGGGTGGACATGTTTATCATAACTCAGTTTTGATCGGTTCTTGGTTGCTTCCATGGTTTGAAGGGCTGTGCGCCGATCTTCATCGGCCTGCTCGAGGAGTAGTAGGCGTTGCTCGATTGGGGAAGTGTCCGGTAGGAGTTCAATGGCCATTTGTAGGGTTGGGATCTGGCACTCAATGGGGAGGACAGATTCGACACCGTGAACTAAGTGGAAAGGGGTAAAACCGGTGGCGGTTTTGGTTGACGTGCGGTAAGCCCATAGTGCCGAGAACAGCATGTGGTGCCAATTTGACTTGTGTTTGTCTACAGTGCGCTGGAGGATGGTTTTCAAAATTTTGTTGATTGCTTCGACTTGGCCGTTTCCTTGGGGGTAGTAAGCAGAGGATAAATGGTGTTCAAAATTCAGTAAGGTTGATAGCTCTCTCCAGACGGCGTCTTCGAAGTGAGAGCCGTGGTCTGAGACGAGTTGCTTTGGCACTCCAAAACGAGCGATAACATGGTTGAGAAAAAACCGTGCTGCGGTGTCGGCCTTGCAATTGTAAGTTGGCATGGCCTCTGCCCACTTGGTGAAATAATCTACGGCCACAATGATGTGTTTGTGACCGTCGGCTGACGTGGGATTGCAATCGAGGAAGTCGATGGCCCATTTGCAGAATGGTCCGGTAGTGATGACTGGATGAAGGGGGGCGGGTGGGGTTCTTGCTTTTGGGGCAAAAAGTTGGCAGTTTTGACAATGTTTGACTGCGGTGATGCAATCAGTAAATAATGAAGGCCAAAAGTAACCTGCGCGGATGATCTTTTGGGCGGTAGCCATGCCAGAGAAATGGCTGTCGTAGGCACCGCTATGGAAATCATTAAGGACTTGTTCTGCCTCGCTATGATATAGGCAACGTCGTAAAATGGTATCGACACCGCGTCGATAAAGTACATCGCCTAACAAGAGGTATCAGGGGGCGTGGTGTTGTATACGACGGTGTCGGTCACGATCGATGTGGGGTCGAAATTTTTGTGTGCAGAGGTAAATTAAGATGTCGCCGTACCATGGGTCGTCAGACGTAATGATGAAAATGTGGTCGTCAGTGAGATCCGTTTGGATAGCAGGTGATGACGAAGAAGATGGGAGATCTGTGATAAGTTGAGCTAGTGCTAGGGCCTTGGTGCTCTTTGGGGTCTTGAAAGTAAGGTCGTACTCTTGCAGGATAATCACCCATTTAGCTACGCGGCCTTGAAGAAGGCGACGCGTCAAGAGGTAAACCATAGGATTGGAATTAGCTACGACTGTGGTGTGGCTTAAGAGAATATAACGTCGCAGCTTTTGTACTGAAAAAACGATGGCGAGGGCCATCTTTTCTTCATGTGGGTATCGGAGGGGTGGGCCAGACAAGGTCTGGCTCACATAATAGATGACATGCTCTTGGCGAGCAGTATCTTCTTGTACAAGGACTCCAGATACAGCATGTTCGGATGCTGAAACATAGAGGATGAAATCTTTGGTGAAATCTGGAGGAGAAATCAACGGGGCGTTTGTGAGTGCTTTCTTTAAGTCAATGAAAGCTGTCTCTGCTTGTTGGTCCCATATGAAACGGGTATGCAGACGTAATAGTCGTAGGAAACCGTGGACCGTTTTGGCATAGTCAGGGACAAAGCGGCGGAGGAAGTTGGACCTCCCTTGTAGGCTTTGCAGTTGTCTTAATGTGCGAGGTGATGGTAACTCTAGAATGGCTTGGACTTTTAAGGGGTCTACAGTGATGCCTTTCTCTGAGATAACAAACCCCAGTAGGCGACCTGATGTAACGCAAAAGACACACTTGAGGGGGTTCAAGTGGATGTTATATTTTCGACAACGCATGAAAACTTGTCGAAGGTTGTCTAAATGGTTAGATCATTTTTTGGATTGAGCTGTGAGGTCATCCAAGTAAACTTTTATGATCTTGTGGAGATCGTGGAAGCAATAAGTCATGGCGCGTTGGAAGGTGGCTCCAGCATTCTTGAGGCCAAAAGGCATGACGCGATAGGCAAAGGTGCCCCATGGGGTGGTGAAAGTTGTCTTATATTGATCTTCTTTACAGATTTTTATTTGGTTGTATCCGGAGAAACCATCCATAAACGAAAGGACCTCATGTCCTACGCATTCATCAATTAGTTGGTCAATGAAAGGTGTGGGGAAGTTTTCCTTGGGACAAGCGAGATTGAGGTCTCGGAAATCTGTACAAACGCGTATAGTGCCCACTTTTTTGTTTACTGGTACTGGGTTTGAAACCCAGGTGGTGTAGGCAATAGGATATATGAATCCTGCTTTCTGAAGTTTTTCAATCTCAGCTTTAACAGCTGGTAGCTTGGACGGGTGAATGGGTCGTTGTTTTTGTCGGACAGGGGTCACATTAGGCCAAGTGTCGATGTGATGTTCCACAATTTTGGGATCGAGGCCAGGCATCTCGGTGTAAGACCAGGCGAAGACATCACGAAACTCTTGGAAGAGTTTTTTATATGCCTGAGTTTCCGCTTGAGTGCAAGATGCACCTAGCGAGATGAGCTCACGTTTTTCGGGTGTGGTGGAAATGTCGATTTGGATAATAGGGGAAATGTTTGACATGTTCCCTTCCTCAAAGGCATCAGGGGCAGGGACAGGATCCTTAAACTAGTCGACTTTGGTGGGGAGGAAATCTTTGGACTCGACCGCAAACTGGGTAGCTGTGGTGGAGGAGGACTCTTTTGGGAGGAAGTATGAACGATGGTGCATGTCTTCCCAGGGGTAATCAGGGGCAGTAAGAGCCTCTAAAATTTGCTCATCGGTATGGAAGTAATCATGCCATAGATCGACGGGTTCTGGTTTGTATGTTGTCGAGATCATGTAGATGGTGTTAATCTCTCTGGATGGGGATGCTACGGGAGGGTTGATCTCCTCAATTGTGGGGGGTGCCGTCTCAAGGTCAAAATTATTCATCTCGTAGAGAGCTGCTCTATAATCAGGGAGATCAGGACAGTGATGTGAGTAATGACCATAAATACCGCATATTGCACAAGGATGGTTTGTGCGCAATGATTTATCACGAGGTTGAGGGGGGAGTTCTAGTTTGATTACTGGAACGTTGGTGTTGTCATCAAGCATTTGCATGTGTTCCTATAATGCAGGTAATTGTGGACATTGATGAGTTGGATGGCCTAACTCATCACACAACAAGCATTTAGGAGGAGCACGAAACACGGGGGGAGGTTTAACTGCTTTGGGAGGAGGTACCGCGGTGTATGGTTGTGGGCCTCTACCCCCAGTGGGCTTGATAAGAGGAGAGGGATTCGTAGAAGATGAAGGGGGTAGTGACACCGGGAGGTGGCTGAGTAGTAGTGACAATGGGTTGCACCGGTTGTAGGACGACATTTGGTGTCGGCGGGGGAATGGGAGGCGAAATATACCACACAGGTAAACCTAAGGTTAACCCGGGGAGGCTGAGGGTGGCCATAACTGGGGCGCTTACTACTCCCGAGGGAGGGAATAGGAAGGGGATTGTGTGGATGGGTGTAACACCAATGTGACTAAGGACCAATGGTGGTTTAGTAACAAGGGCGGTTGATTGTTGGGTGTTTGTGTATTGTGGGACAAGGTACATAGGTCAGATACTTTGGGTGCTGGTGACGGGGGTGGAATGGAATGGAATGTTGAGGTCATCGGCGCATCTAAGTAAACTCCAAGTCCCACACAGGAAACAAATGAGGTAGTTGCACCACAACCAGATTGTTCAACCATGGGGAGAACATTTTCTGGTGCAGCGGGGGCCTTGGGATCGTAATAGGTGAGTTGGTCGACCTTGACCACGCGTCCGTCATGGGGGAACATCATGGTACGAAAAACAGATGAGGCAACCGCCCACATGGCATACATGTAGCTACGACCAAGTAATAGGTTATAATCAAGTTGGGCATTGATGATCTCTATGTCGATGAGCACGGTTTTGCGAGCTAGCTGGACTGGGACATTAGCTAACAGACCTTGGGGTTGATCCGAACGGCCATCGTAGGCTCGCAACGCAGTGGTGGACTGCTGGAGAGTAGGGGGTCCCAACTTCTTCCAAACGAATGTGAACATAACGCATGTAGAGGCACCTTCATCGATAATGCACCGATGGATGACAAGATTCTAAACGGAAACAGAAACCTGGAATGCTAAAGTGGAAGGCAGGCGTGGTTCTGACTGGTCCAAATCGAATGCCATCAGTTGTGAATCATTGGGGTCAATAGCACCAATGGCCAAGAGCAAAGTCTTGTGCTGTGAAGGACAGTTTTTTAAGACTTCTAAAGCAGACATGGCCGCGGGAGACTGGGCTAAGTCATCTACAATGCTGTAATTCGACGCAGCGCGTGCATTGGGGTTATTGTTGATGCGATGAAGTGGGAAGCAAGGTGCTTTAGAGGCGCCATCGAGTGTAACCAGGGGTATACGTAACGTCTGATCAGTGGGATGAGCGTTAGTGTTTTTGTCGGTGGGAGGGGCTTCAGGGGTGGAGCCATATTGGTTCCAACGGGTTTGGATGTTGACATCAGCGGATGACATCATTAACAAGTGGTGGGTACCTGAGTCGAACATGGGTTGATTAGGAGCGGCATAAGTGATCTGTTGTTGTGGGGGTGCGTTGCCTTGAGGGGGAGCCAACGGCTGAGTGTTCACTACGCCTTGGGTTGGTAAGGGGTTTTGTAATACCATGGGTTGCTGCTGAGGGGGTGGGGGGTTGGGTGGCACCTGAGGAACCGCATGTCCTTGGCGATGGGCATCATCAGTCCAGAGTTGTTGAGCTCGCTCCAAATGTGGGAAAGCATGTGTGTAGTGGCCATAGACCCCGCATATAGAACATGGGTGGTTTGTTCTTAGGTTATTGTTTTTGGGATGCTTGGGATGATGATCCGGATTCTGGTTGGGAGGGGCAGCATTGTTGTTATTTTGTGGAGGATTGGTAGGTGGTGGACCTTGATGATCTTGTTGGTTGTTGCCGCGGTTACGTCTTCATCCACGGTTTTGTTGTCCACCCCGGTTGCGTTGGTTGTTTTGATGTTGGGGCTGATTGTGTTGTGTGTACACTTGCCCTTGAGTAGTGGGAGGGTTTTGATTTGCCGTAGGTGCGGGAGAAGGTTGCGGTGGATAATAAGCTGGTGGGGCTGGAGGTGGTCCAGTTACCTGTTGGGGTTGTTGGTAACCCTGAGCTATTGGAGGTGTTGGGTTAGCTGTTGTAGCTTGTTGTGGGTAATACATTGGTTGTGGCGGGAACTGAGTTGGGTTCTGGGTAGCCGGTTGGTTATAGTATGTGGGTGGTACATATGCCGATGGTGCTTGCCCATAGCAATGTTGTGGACAACTGGGTCCATGAGTGTGGTGAGTCTGATTCATTGGAGCGTAGGAAGTTGTCGCTCCAGAATTAGATGTATCCCTAGAGAGGTCTGGGGCATTTATGGTGCTCACCATGCTAAAAGGTTTACTTTGCGGTGTGACTTGGCCAATAATACCATCAGCGGCATGTGATGCCCCCGGCGCATCACCACGTGAAGAATCGCCTCGTGGGGCGTCTGGTATGATGGTGTAGAGATAGCCCGATTGAGCATAAATTAGGTCGAATTGTTGAGATTTTAGGATAGCTTCTTCCTCTGACTGGGGTCATTCGGAAGCTACGTCTTTTGCTATGAGGGGTAGGAGTGATTTAAGAAACCAGTCCAAAAATATACGGTCATCCAGTTTAATCTTACAGAGGCTACAACGCTTGCGCCACTCATGGATGTGGTTCGTGATGGTAGCTATGTTTTGCCTGCAAGACAACAATATTTCAACTCCTGCATCGTAACGTACAGCTAGCTGAAAAAACTGAAGGAAAGTGGAGGCGAGAGACGTGAAAGTATGGTGGGTCCCATGTGGTTGTTCGATGTATCGCTTGGCTGCAGAGCCAGTGAACGTTCGTTGCAATAGTCTTAGATGAATGGAGTCATCCACTATGGAGTTAGATGAACACCAGAGGTGAAAAGACATTATGTGGTTTTGAGGGTCCTCCCCAGGTTTTCCTTCAAACTTGGGTATGTCCGAGGGGAGCTTCGTAGGCATGGGTGGCCATGTAGGGTTGTGCCTGATAGGATCGTTGGTTAGCCTGGCTAAGTTTGGTAAGTTCAGACTAGCCATGTAAGGTAAACTAGCAGATGGGTGTGGCGTAGTGACTGGGACATAACTATTCATGGTGGCATTATGTAGTGCTCCAGTAGCCCCTAAGCGTTTGCTAGGTATTGAAGGTATATGTCCTTCAACTGTTGTGGTTTGGTATGGGCCAGCGTTTCCAAGTGCAACATGGGTTACACTAGGGTTAGGAATAGTACCAGGAATTCCTGGGATCTGGGTTGTGGTAATGAGAGGGGGTGTGACCCCTATATTTGGCATGCCCATAATAGGAGGTAGTCCAGTGTTGGGCATTCCTAAAGGTGGAGTGTCCCCCACATTAGGCATGCCTAGAGGGGTTGTTGTTACCATGGATGGCACAGTAGTGGAAGGGTTTGTGGATGTATCTCCAATAGTACCGGTAAAAAGTGGGTCGTATTGTGTTCCAACCATGAGGTTGGTTGGTAATAATTCAGTAGGGTTTTCGGATTCAGCCTCAGAATCAGATGTGAAGTGAGGCGTGTCAGAATCGGATGATTGTATGTTTGGCCGATGACGTGTCGAGTCAAGGGATAAGGCTCGACGTCGGTGACGTGGAGAGCCAAGTAGACTGAAATCTGGGGGTTCACCCTAAAGATGACGAGATCGTCTAAAATTCTCAATGGTGAGAAATATGTTTTTTGTTAAAAAAATTTCAATGTAAGGTGGTGATGTAAAAACTTGAAACCCTAATGCAAAAATGAGTACAAAAAGGGGAGTGTAAATAAAAGCTCTCAGGCCAAAAAATCAACCTCAAAAAGCACTTATTATAGCAGCTGTGCTATAATAAGTGGAGGGATGCAACAAAATTGGTCAGAATACCAACAGTCAAACAGTTTCTAAAAAAAAAGAGGTGCTACTAGACCAAAGGTGGGTAATGTCTCATGCAAACACCTAACTAGAAGTATTGTGAGTCAACAAACGATATCCTCTGCAAGGTGATGAAATCCAAGTCATACGATATAGAGTGTTGAATCAACGGCTAGATCTCCCCCTACCGGGAGGGAAACCGGGTAGACAATCCTAAAGAGTGGCAACTAGGATACCCTGTTCATGACACGTCCAGAAAAGGTGAATCTGCCGTTTGGTCCTTTTACCGCAGTATCCCCATACAGGGATACCCCAAGAAATGCGAGAGGTAGCCTTCGGTTACTGAATGGATTGTGGTATTCCACTCAGGCCTCCAGAACAACTCTGGCGACTTCAAACCTCCTAGGGGAGAGGCCTTCCGATAAACTGGTTGTGACCGTGCCAAAAAATACTGGGGAATTTTGGTTCCCTAATGGACAACATCTATGTCTCAAATGTAATAACTGAGGGGTGTTATTGGAACACCTATCCCCTCAATTCTACCTAACTACAAAATTCTTTTAAGTGCTCCCCAAGTGGGGTTAAAAGTTGGTTGAGTTTAAGGTAAATTTTAAGGCTCAGTTTAAATTAGTGGCAGAGTGGGTGCAAGTGTGGTATTTAAACTGAAATTGATTTGCCTAGCTTGGGCGATTTTACAAATGAAAGAAAAGACGCTTCCAGTTTTGCAAAAAATAAAGGTGTTTTTGAAATGTAAATGCTTGAAAAAACTATTCAAAAATAATGGATCTTTGAAATATTTTAAAGGGAAGCAAATAACATGTATTTTTCAAGAAATAAATGGATCTCTTAAAAATTGCTTGGGCAAAGTATTGAGCAAATAAACAGTAAAACCTTGAGCTAGCTAGAATGCAGAAAAAATCTCTCTTTCAATTTCTGAAAATTTTTAAAAAGACTTTTTAATGAAGCATTCTAAATGGTAAAAGATTTCTTATGGCTGTAAAAATGCAGGAAATTTAATACTGTAAAATATGCTAAATGGGCAGAAAATACAGCAAAAAATATTTTTCAAAAAATTAACCGAATTGAAAAAACTTGCATCGTGGGTTTCGGGAAAACAGTCGCGATGGACCGCGCGGGTTTCTGCCGCGAAGCCACGATGTGCAGCGCGGATTCCTGGCACACAGTCGCGACGGGCAGCGCGGGGTTTTGTCACACAGTCGCGATGTGCAGCGTGGTAAATGGCCGCGAAGCCGCGATGTGCAGCGCGTAAATTGGCTGCGAAGCCATGGCGAGCCGCGCGGAAAAAAGCCGAAAAGTCACGATGAGCCGCGCGACTATCAGGCAAAAAACCGCGAGGCGAAAGCTGAAAACGTACGCCGAAAAACGAACCCGAAAATGGAAATTTTGGGCTGTTAATGGCAATAAAAGGGGCCAAGATCTAGAACAGCAATGGATCTGCTGTCTATGATGGCAGATCTATGAATTAAACTAACAAAAACTAAGATCTAAAGCAAAAAATTGATATCTAAAAATTCGAAGCCAGCGGAGTCTCCAAAAACTGTTGGCTTGGTTTTGCAACCAAGCTTAGTGCAATGGGCACCTGCTAACTAGTAGCAGCAGTTTCAATAGAAATAAATAACAAGCTAATCTAAACTATATTAATCATGAATCTATGTGAAGTAAATAAGCAAATAATGGAAATATTATAGAAAGCAAAACAATTGACAATTTGTAAAAGAAACGATTTTGTATTAAGAATAGGGGCAAGCAAGTGCTTGCAATGGTAATACCTCCAAGTGGTGAAGATTGTTGAGCAACTTCCAAGGTGAGTAGCTCCAAGCTCCAAAGGTCTCTTCTCCAAGATAGCTACAATAGTCAAAAGCTCATGGGAGATTTTGACAGCATGAGGATAGGAAGATGGATGGATCGAAAGTGAGGAGCCCCTATCACCTTTTTATAGTTTTTGGTGGTGGGGAATACCATTATGGTTTTGAGGAAACCAATGGTATTGACCAACATGGTTTAGGTACCTTTTCCCTCCTTTTTCCTTTTTTGAATATTTTGAATATTTTTATTCCCTTTTTAATATTTTTGGGAATTTTGGACCCTTTTTGAGGGTTTTTTATGCTTTTTGAGGAAGAATATTCATTTTGAGTGGAAAAAGGGGTGTATTAAGGTCTTTTGGTGACCTTTTGATGGCTTTAGAGGCTCAAATGGTGAAAAAGTGGACAAATGGGTCATGTGAATAAGGCAATGAGCTAGTGAGCACTTTTTGGGTGTTAACATGGTGCAGAGAGGAGCAGTGAAGCTCTTGTATATTGCGACGGATGAGCAGGTTGCAGATGTGTTGATGAAACCACTGGCCAGAGTGAAGTTTGAGTACTTTAGAGAGAGGCTTGGTGTTCTTCAGGTTGATGACACTTCGAGGAAGAAATGATGGACACATTTGTAGGATCCATTCCTGGCACAATGAGAGGAGGATCCTTCCCATGGCTATGGATGTAAGCGTTGGATGATGAGCATCAGGGTGATGCTCTAGTTACTGCTCTCTATGCATCATGTTGGATGCTTGTTATGATCAGGTGGATCATGTATTTGTATATGTATCAGGTGGATACATTGTATGATCAGGATGATCATGGATGATGAGCTTTAGGATGTTGCTCAAGATGATATGTATTAGATGGATACATTGTATGATCAGGATGATCATGGATGACGAGCTTCAGAATGTTGCTCCATATGATATGCATCAGGATGATGCTATGATGATGATCAAGATGATCATGTGATGATGTATGATGAGTATCAGGTTGATGCTCTATGGTCATGGACATGTTGTGCAAATGAGCATGTAAGCTGACCTGGGAGATCCGATAGGTTGGGTTGTGTGCCCGTAATCAGTCTTGGGATGCTCCTTCGAGGCATTGCTTTGGGAGGACATGTAATATTTCCCTGGGAGATCCGATAGGTTGGGATGTGTGCCTATAATAATTCCTGGGATTCTCTTTCGAGTTTTTGTCCTATGGCATGTAATGTAGTCCTGGGAGATCCAATAGTTTGGGCTGTGTGCCCGTAATAAGTCCTGGGATGCTCTTTCGAGGTTTTTCCATGACTACATGTAATGTAGTCCTGGGAGATCCGATAGGTTGGGATGTGTGCTCGTAATAAGCCCTGGGATGCTCTTTCTAGGTTGTGTGGTGGAAAATCCTAGATTTGTTCTAGGTCCCATCTAGTATGAAAAAGGATTGGCTCTGTGGCGGAAATCCTAGATGCGTTCTAGGTCCCATCCAGTGTGAAAAAGGACTGGCTCTGTGGTACAAATCCTAGATGCGTTCTAGGTCCCATCCAGTATGAAAAAGGACTGGCTCTATGGCAGAAATCCTAGATGCATTCTAGGTCCCATCCAGTATGAAAAAGGATTGGCTCTGTGGTGTAAATCCTAGATGCATTCTAGGTCCCATCCAGTATGAAAAAGGACTGGCTCTGTGGTAGAAATATAGATTTGTTCTAGGTCACATCCAACATGAAAAAGGGTTGGCTCTGTGATACATCTAGCATGAAAAAGGGCTGGCTCTGTGATACATCTAGCATGAAAAAGGGCTAGCTCTGTAGATGATGAAGACCTGCAGGTGGCAGGCCTACATCCAGTATGAAAAAGGACTGGCTCTGTAGAACTTCCTATGACGATTAGATCGGAGATTGATTGAGATAGCAGTAGCAGTGACGATGATTCGATGACGATGATTCAGTGATGATGATCCAGAGAAGAAGACTTGTGCTACCAAATCTGTGTTGAGAAATACCTTCCTAGTTAAGAGGGAGTGTTGATGTATGTGTAACTTTGGAATGTATTTCACCTATGTATATTGTACTCCTATAGAGATGTTATTATTCCTCTATACGAAAGTGTCATCATTTGTATTGACAAGTGTCGCAAGTGTCGTAACTTGCTGTGATGGCTTATTAGACCACCAAGTGTTGGGTCTACCCAGATTAATGTAACCATGGGTTATTAGACTCTTCTAGAGAAGTCGTCCCTGCTAGTGTAATAGGCAAGTCGAGACAAGTATAAATAGAGAGCGGGAGATCTCTATTTGTTCATCTCATTATTCACTTCTACATCACTCGGAAAGTGGCGCACTAGTTGAGGAGGAGGAGTAGCTGCTAGGAGAAGACTATTTCTTGTACTTTGGTTGTATCATTGCTCTTTCTATCTTTGAGGAAGTTGTGGGGTTTTTCACCTTTATGGTTTTCCCCAGTGAAACTCTGTGTGTCTATTGTCTCATTTCATTGCTTGGTGTGATTGGTATGCATTGTTATACTTGATATGTTGTACATGTTATTCTCTCAGTAAAGATCCTATAGTATATTGAATTAATGCTAAAAAATTAACACCAACCTAGCAATTCAAACGATCATTATGGATATGGAAGCCAAAGCATTAATTTCATTCCCTAAGCCTTTTGGCTTTATTGGCCATATTAAAATTGGAATGGTTCGTTGGTGTCACATGAGATTGGTTTCCTCAGTCCCTCCTCGAGAAGGGACGTGTGCGAGTTCACATGGATTTCCCCTTGCATGTCACTTTGTTAGAAGAGGATCTGAATGCACAATTATTGTGAGTCTTGTGGGAGAAGTCTATTACCTTGGGAGGTTAACATCAGCTATAATGTCGAGAACCCCAAGTGCATTTCTCATTCTTGTGAGTGGTGAGGACAAGGATTCTAAGGAGGTTTTGTCACAATGACTCATGGAGCATTTAGAAACCCTTTCTCTCATCATACCATTCAGTGAGGAAGGCAAGGAAACAGAGGGCATCCCGACATAGAAGCATTGTGAACATTCAGATGCCCCTTTCCTTTCGTCTTGGTTCTTCGAAGATTCAGTTCGCACCCAACATTCTGTCCTTGGTTCAATGGTGGGATTAGATGAAGGAATGGAATTCCTAAATGATAGTGTTGAGGATTTTAAGCAACATCTTTGCAAGGTATATGAAGCAGTCTGTGTTGGAATTAAGGCTCATAGAAAGACCATCGATGACATGAGATACATTTCACAATAGTTAACTTGTCAGGATTCATGCATAGATGATTTGGAGAGAAATATGATAGATTTGATGGGCTCTGTGGACATTATTAAAGAAGAAATTTTGAAGATGGCTAAGATGTCCCAATGCAGCCATTGTCAAGAGTCTCCAACTGAAGATGTGAGACCAATGTAAGAAGCTTCTATCCAAGAATCTATATATGGTATACATGGTATCCAGGAATAACAGGGTTGGTCCTCTTCTACATGTTTGAATGTTTTTTTGTATTTTGCTCAATTTCTAGTTTGTAAGTGTTTATCCCTCCTCTGTTAGGGTGAAATATAGGAAGCATATTAGAAACTTCTATAGACCTAGGCTTGTACAATTTTTGGTATCTTCCTTGAAGACTAATTCTGAGCTTAGACTTTGCTCAATTTTGTAATGAATGGTTGTGCAAAGCCTTTTTATAATACAATCTTCTTCTTGCTTCTATTAAAAAATGAATTAAAAACCTAAAATCCAATACCAAATACTTAAAATCATATTTTATAATATGTTGGATCTATAAAATTGTACTTGATTAAAATGAAACAAATTGAAATATCTTAGAGGAAAATTGTGATATGCCAAAACCAACATTACATAAGTGATTTAAGACAAATTGCAGTATATCCACTATTTCATTAAAAAAATTGCAACATTCATTTTTCTTGGAAAAAGAAATGTACAATGCATGACATAGACAAATTTCACATGTCTTGACTGAAATTAAAATACAATTCATGTTTTTTCCTTTAAAAAATGTAATTGTATACTAAACACAAATCGCAATGTGGCCCTTAGAAGAAAAAATATATAATACATGCACAAGTTCCCAATGTCAAATTTATCCATAAGGAGTTGAAAGCAAAAAAATTATTCAGAATATGCCATTTTTAAAAAGGAGTAATATGTTAAAATTAAGAACCACCATTGCACTAATCCATGCAAGCTTACGTAGATTTTTCAAACATTTATGATACATAAATTTACATCAAATGTAAATAAAACACTTATGTTTAATGTCAACCTCATAAACAATCTCATACATAAAAATAAAACATGGAGAACAAATAACAACTCAATAGTAACTAGAAAAGAAACAATTATCAAGAGGAACAAGTGGTACCATCACAACATGTAGCATACCAACATAACTATCCTATAACATTGGAATATTTAAAATTATATTTACCATAAAATTGTTAACCCCTATAAAATAATTTTTTTCTAAACCATTAAATATTTACAATAATAGATAATACTTTGTCTTAAAAAAATGATTTCTAGTCAATCGTAAAAAAACCATTTAGTACTAGTTCATTACATAAACACATGTATAAAAACAATATAAAGTTCAAGGACTTATAAAATCAAGTCTAGATTGAATAGTTCTTTAAAAAAATATTAAAATATATGGTCCACAAAAACTTTGCATACAACAAAGGAGTAGAAAATGAATCCTTGAGGCTTGAACCCACCAAAAAATCATGAAGTTACTATAGAAATAAAAATAAAATAAAATGGAAGAACCCAAATCAAGATCCATGGGTATGTAGTGATACCAACCCTAGTTGTGCCTATGAAACCTCTTTCTTGCAAGACCAAACACAAATTCAGTTTAAAAATAAATTATGCATAGTTAAAAAAAATTGTAAGATGAACATTTTTAAAAACACAAGTAAAAAAAAAATACTCTTAATCTTTTTTTTTCCGAAATTTCGCACAGTGCACCGCAACCCTAGTTTATCTTCGCACTTGATTCGATCTTGAATATCAAAACTTGTCTTAAATATCTCGGGAAAGAGTATATTTATACCACTCTCGGGTGAGATTTTAAAGAATATTCATTATGTCGGTTCTAAGAATATTTATTATGTTGGCTCAAAAAGATTCCCAAGGCATTGTGCCCCTAAAATTTCGGTCGAGAGTTTGTTTAAATTCTCGGGTGAGAATTTGCAAACATAACCCCGAGTTAATTTGTGGGCGAACAAACTCCCATTCGAGAGTTTTTCTCGACTGAGAGTTTCTGGTCAACGAAAATGCCAAACAATTTTACTGTTTGCATGAACTTGTGACTTTGACAAGCTCGAAACCATACAAAATCACAAAGTTATATGTCGGAGTTTATACCAACAAATTCATCTCTAAATCTACTTTCTCATGGTATATTTTTTTTGGATTTGATTAACGATTGCTATTTAAATTATTTTTTTCTTTCTAAACTCTATCACTAAGAAATTTAGGAAATTAAAAATTTGTTACAATGAAATTTCAATATCATAACAACGACAACACCAAAAAAATCGAAATCTTCATAGATATCTTCATTATCATGTCCTCTTCAAAAAGGTACTTTAATTTTTTTCAATAAGATTCAGACTCAAAATAAAATTGAAGGTCACTAACATGTGTCGATAAGGCACCATTTTCTAAACATATGCTATTTTGATAAATAATAAAAAATAGTTCTCGAGTTTAAAAAACTCAAAATATAGTCCATGCAGAAGTGAAGTGTGTGTATATTATGAGTATAAATTATTTTGCCTAAAATGAATAACCATATCTCTAAAAACCATAGGCCACGCAGGTCACTCACTATCCATACCTAAAATTTTCAAGTATACGTCGTTGGTGGTCTCCAAATTTGTCCCATGATATGCCCATAATTTAAAAAAAAATTACAAGTAGAAAGCTAATTCAATTCTCTAAAACATTCGTGTTTACTTCAAGATCAAATTCGTAAGAAAATAGAATTACATGGCACATTTGTGTTAATGTTTTTGTACTTTGACATATAGCATGCCATGCGCTAAATAACGTGTTCTTGCTTTTCAACTCTATTCTATTCTTGTGTGTAAGAAGATGTGAACTACCTCTTGAGTCTTAATACCATGTTTTTTGCAGAATGAATCAAACTCAGTTGATTCGTATTCTCCACCACTATCATATCTTACAGTCTTTAGAAATTTACCTCTATATTTTTCAGTGAGAGTCATCCACACCTTGAAAGTTTCAATTGCCTATGATTTTCTTCTCTTGGAAGTAGTTCCACACCTTTCTAGTGTAATCATCAATGAATATCATAATATACAACTTACCTCCAACAAATGGTATACTTATGGGTCCACACATTTCTACATCCAACTCCAGCATTGGCTCACCACACTTTTATGATAGGGAAACTCTCATGAATTTGCTAGCCAAGAGTACAAATTTCACAAATATTTCCAATATTTTATGTTTGTAGTAATCCATGTATTATGTTTAACTTATATAATAAAGTTAAACTAAAAAAAATAAGTTTTCATACCTTAAATTCCATAGTTTGTTAGAATCAACTATTGCCAATGATGATTGTGATGATGATGATAGTTATTAACATCCATTAACACCAAATTTGATTTTTCAAACCTTAAAAAGGCAAGGAGTCACTTGGTTTTCTTTAGAATTTTATACATATGCTCAAAAAGATTTAAGAGAAGCATTCCTAAATCACCATAGTTGTGACGAGTTAAAATGTTAGGAAGGTCAATATTGTCAAAACTATTTTGAAAGTGCACTCTAATGTGGGAGTACACAAGACATTCTATGAGAAAGTGTGTTTTCCGTATAATATCTTAATTTTCTCTTATCCTCTAAGTCTTTATTGCACCACATTTTTTTATTGCATTTAAATGTAATAATACTTTTAATATTATCACTATCCTATAGAGTGATCTCTTCATCAAATCTCAAATGATTTAGTCAAAGACTTGACATCTTTATACCAAGTTATAGCCATTTTCTCAATTGAGAAGATACTCACTTTTATGAGAAAGATATAATAGAATATATTGCATTTAATTTTAAATGTATATATTATAAAACATTTTTTATTTCAATTTTATATAACACATCTTATTATCTGCCAAGGCAGCGATATATTTTTCATTGAGAAGTCAAAGATTTTTGACTTGTATTAGTTTTATTTTCAAACAATTTTTTTTGTTATTTTTATAATGTTTTGAATAATTTTAATATTAAACATAATATTATGAAAATAAAAATAATTTTAACCATTTATAAAATACAAAATTTTGATTTTTTTATTGGATAAGGACAACTCCAATGGGACATAAATCCTATATTTATTTTCATAATTTAAAAATAAATAAAAATAATTTTTAAAACAAAAAACAAAAAAAAATGCCACTTATCTTATCGATCCGGTACGTACAATATTCAGCCTGTTACAGTACAATACTAACCAGCCCATTCACACGATGCATGCATTCATCACATGCAGCGTACATCCATATGTCAGCATCCGCCATACATCCCCTTCTACTATTCCAATTTTCGGCCATCCATCCTCCTCCTACTCATTCAACCTGACGTCGTCTCCTTTATCACCATTATCAGTTCACCATTTGCATGATATCGAGGCTTTTCATTTGCCATCTAAACCAAAACCGTTCCAAAAAATAGTTGTCAATGGTCAGATTTTGCTTTAAAATGTTAGATGAGATATTTAATTTTTATCATTTTAGGTTACTACCAATACCGTGGAGAGTATCTAGTATATTTTTAGACTGCCTGCGTGAACTCGCTAACTTTTCACAAAGAATGGCCAAGGCTGTCAATGGCGTTACACCAAATCTATGAAATGGCGGTAAGGTATGGTAAGCATGTATTGAATTATTGGCGTAGAATCGGGGGATGATAACCTCTTTTTACCATTCACATTGTGGACATAATTATCATTTCATTAAGTTTATGAAGTTGATCTTATATGTATGTAAGGATTTGTATTAAAATATTATGAATTTAGTTTGTTACGAAGTGGACACAATTTTTAATTAAATTTTATAAGTATTAATATTATTCTTTCAAAGTGTTTTTTTTTTCCAAAGGAAAATGTCTGTAATTTTATTTCAAAAAGATGATTAAAATTACATATTGCAGATGTAGTGAGATCAACAAGGATCCCTACATTTTCACATATTGTCTCATATATGCAGAAAAAACAGCTTGTAATGGGCTGAACCAAAACTGTAAACAATACATTTCCGTCAAGACGGCAGATCCCTATCTCCAGTGAAAGGGTGTCCCAAAAAGAGCCACCAGCCGATCCGCATCTCACAGGATCCGCCTCCACTATTGACATCGCTCCATCATGCAGCCGCCGACCTCCCCAGCAGCAAAGGCAGTCTTTAAGACAGAGCTCCCTGCAGCTTTAAGGATAGGTAGCGACGAGAAAGGGAACAATGCCCATAAAAGGCAGCAAACCCTGAAACAAGTGCAGAGCCAGCCCTCCATAGAAAATCCGTCCCAGCCGAAACCCTCATCGAAGTATGCAGGAGATCTACGTCTGTGGACAAGCAGCAGGCTCGATAGACCTCCCAAACTAGCGAAAAACGGCCAGCATGCAGACCCCAGATGAAGAAAAACTAGAGCGGACCGCCGAGCCTCCACCGGATGAAGGAGCACCGCCTTGCAGGAAACCAAAAGGAGAACCCAAAATGTTGCCAAAGAATCAGATAAAGAAGGAGAAAAGGGCCACCGGAGCCACCACCATCGCCGCCAAGTGCCCGCCGTCGAGGAATCTGCGCGCATCTACCACCGTCGAGGAGCAGGTCGAAAAAGCGGCCAGACTGGTAGAGCGTGTAATGGCGCGATCCCCGGAGCTGGTAGCCCATCTCTGCGTAGACGGTTTAAACAGAAGCAAAGTCCATCAGGTCTTGTTCTTCAGCCTGTGGAAATGTCTTAACAGGAGTAATCTTGTTTCCAAAACCATACTCAATAAAAACCTGCTACTTGCTGAGCAAACCCAGGTTCGTTTAATATCCTTTTGAAAACAGTTTCCAATTCGTAACAGGTTGATCCAGATGTTCCCCAGCATTTTCAATTCGCCTTATTGGAGCAGACCATCCAATCTCGCCCGAATTCAAATCTCACACAAGGAGTTCCATCAACTGTTATATCCTTTCAAGCTCTGGAACTGATTCTTGCCCAGCTGGGGCTGCTATGGCCAAACATGGCAAAGCAGAAGAAACGGATCAACATTGCCTCGTGAAACCCTTGAATTAATGATGTACGTGAAAAGCAATGTCCATCATATGATCGCAAGAACGGTTCACGCCCTTCACATTCCAAGAACAAGATTCAGATTCGGATATGGAGCTCCATTCACCAGTGCTGAGTCTGGTTCTTTAATTTTCAGTCTCCACATCAAAAGGTTTCATCCCGCAGAGAAGAAACCGCGCCGCCGCTCGAGGCCAGAATCCCTCTACCACGGACTATTCTTTCAAAGTGTTATTTTTATAATCAAAATAATTAAAAATTAAACATATAAATATAAAATTAAATAGGATAACTCTTAACTTATATTCAAAGTGTTATTTTTTTATTTTTATATTAAAAGTTATACATATAAATATAAATTACTAGGAAAGTTTAACATTAACTTCTTTTTTTTAGTTTGTACACTATATTAATTAAGAAAAATGATAAAATTACATAGCGGCCAGGGATAATGGGGTAATCCCGGTGATGCAAAAAAAGAAGAGGTAGCAAGAGTATTACAGACCAGCTTGCAGGTTATATAGAAAGTTGTCTCCAACAGCAAGGCCAAAAAACAAAAGACTGTCTGAGCAAAATCTTTCAGAAACCACATTAAATATCTCTTACAAAAAACCAGAGCGGAGAAGAGAGACCCGGTCTTCTCGTCGAGCTGCCAAGCAAACATGGAAAAAGTTAAGCAGGAGGGAAATCCTCCAAAATGGACCAACTCCCCGGAAATTCCTCCTCCGACAGCTTCACAGGGAGCGGCTCAGATTTTCGAGCAGCGAGGAGATCGGGCTCTGCATCACTGCACATCCTTTTGCAGGGTGGGGAGCCAATCGTGGAAGGGACCGGAAAATGAACCAGGAGGAGCCACCGGCATAGCTACAGCAGGAACGACCGGGAAGGGGTCCGTGGTATCAGTTGCAGCAGCATCTGCTGGCCCTTCAGAGGGAAAACCGATGGCAATCGAGACGCCAGAGAGGCTACCACCATCACCCCTGCCACCAGATTCGGCTATGACCGGGCTGTGGCTCACGAGAGCATGCTGGATCCAAGAGAAGGTGGCGTCAAGGTTAGCCAGACATTCGTCCAACTCAATGAATTTGGCCCTAGTGGCCAACATCTGATTCCTAACAGAACCCCAGTTGCCCATCATCTCATCCAGAAGCTTGCCAAGCATGTTTTTTATGATCCAATAGTGATTGATATTGCCTCCATTAATGCTAGAGGCCAAGTGATCCGCAACCAGTTTCCCTTCCCACTCGTCAATCAAGTTGCGGTTGGTGAAGGAGATGCCAGTGTCAAAGCCATCTCGAGAGACAGGAGTACTCTGGGATTTGCAGCGGCTCCCACTACCTCGACGAGAAAGGCCACGCAACTTGGTGATGGCGGAAAGCGCAATGAGAGTCCACAACCAGAAATACAACTGAGCAAGAGGTTGCATAGAGCCAAACCAACGTCGAGGAGAAGCAAACAGGATGTCGTCTTGGGTGTCCACTGACCTATTTAAAGAACATTTATACAGGTTCACACGGGCCACAATTAAGTGCAGGGAGCCGAATTGATGGAGCCGAGAGACGAGGTGAGGGCCGTCTTGAATGCACGGAGGGCCGAGGTGAGGTTGAGCAGTACTGAAGTGGAAGCCAAATAACTTGTGAAGGGATTTGCATGCGAAGGATCGGGAGGGAGCCATAAAGCCGTAGGTGTGAGGGAAGCTAGCTGTGAGGGTGGACAGGTGGAAGGGCAAACAGATGGGCGAGCAAACAGGTGTGAGGGCATGCAGGAGCATGGGCAGGAAGGTGGGAGGGCAGGGGTGCGCATGCGAAATTACGGGCGCCTGGGACAAGGATCCTTCCCCACATGCCTTCCTTGTGCCCTGCACATGGCCCCATGAGTCATGCTGATGCCCGCATTCGGGAAAGTTTAACATTAATTCTTAATTTATATGATAAAAATAATTTAAATATTCATAAAAATAAAAATAAACCCTTTGTTTTATTGAAATAAGTTTTTTAGTTATTTTAATTTTTTAATTTTCAAAAAATATTTTTTATAAACACTTTTTTATAATAAATTAATAATAATAAAAAGGATTTAAAAAAAAAATTAAATTAATGTTTTATTTTTTTATTTTTCTGGATTTTGTTGAATTCATTAACATGTAAATGTAAAAGTATTTTCAAACATATTTAAAATCTATACTTTACAATTTTTTTTAGAAAAAAACATAATAATAGGTATTTCTTCTTATAATATTAACTTCATACTCTACACCACTCTACTCTATAGCATTGCAAACAAATTAATTATGAGCCAAAAATTATTATTATGTGCATGAACATTTTTCTCTCCAAAACGTGTGTCCTTTTTAGAGAACAAAAATGCATGCTCATTTTGCTTTACATGTTTTATCCCCCAAATTAGGCCATGAGCCCCATTCTTGTGAGCTCACGACCTATACACTAGTGTATATACCAATATATTACAACCAGTGTATATACCGTTATATACACTGGTGTATATACTCAATCAATGTATATACACTAGTGTATATACCCAATCAATGTATATACTAGTATATACACTAGTGTATATATTGGTATATACACTAATGTATATATCAATATATCATAACCAATGTACATACCAGTATATACACTAGTGTATATATTGGTCAATATATTGGTATATCAATCTATACTATGCCCAATACTAGTGCATATAGATCATTAGGTGTTGGATTTTAAGACAATAATTACAATAAAAATGATAGTATTTATAGTCCTTAATATGAAGGCTTTTAGAAACTCCATTGCCCATGAAAGAATCACCAACAAAATTTCCCAAAGTGGCCTTGGAGTTGTCCTTGGATCAAGATAAGAAGGAATTCTATGCCATGGGGATATTCTCAACCTTTCCACCCCATGTGTTCAAGGTACTATCCTAAAGAGCAAATTTTCAAGAAACAATTATTGAGCCTTCATTCATCAGTTTTCTTGAGAAACCACTTGGCCATGATGTGGGGATTTTTTTATGACATGTTCTCACATAATGGATGACATTTGAATAGAGTGAAAAGTGAGAGTTACTACAATGTAAGCAATATCAAAATGCAACTTTGAAAGTTGTTTTTGTTGCTTCAAGACCATATTGTCATTCGTTCATTTCAATTTGGGTACTATTCCTCACAATTATTAGTATTTTCAATAGGTTAATAGTTAGTCCTCATTTTGATCCTATGGCAATGTCAAAGTTCTTGTTAGGAACTCTAATCGATGTAAACTCTAGTGTATAGGAACTATGTTTGACAGGAACTCTAACCCCAAGAAGGCATACCCATAGGAACTATTTGATGAAATAACTATGACTATTAAGGGCGACAAGGACTCTATCTAATAAGAACCATTACCAACATGAGCTATGACCACAAGAATTATAGCCAATACGAACTATAATGAAGGAACTATGACTATTAAACGGACTATAACTTTCATTTTGTTAATAAGTTCATGTTGGTTATAGTTCCAGGAAACATTGGCCAAAGAAAGAAACTATTGCTTAGATTTCATAGTCTCTTCATAGTTCCCCAATATGCTGACTTGGAACTCCAACCAATGTTTGCAGGTCATGCTTCTAGGTAATTTCATAACCATGAACTTTGACTAGCAGACTATTATCACCGATGAACTATGACCCTATTATTCCTTCGTCAATCAATATGCATGTGTTGTAACTCCTCTTAACCAATTGACAATTTTTGCAACAGTCAACAAACTTCTTGACTTCTCTACAAATGATAGGCCAAAAATACCTTTCATATACCAATTATGTGGTCTTAACCACTTCAAATAGCTCTTGAATGAGATTTACTCTCAATGAATTCGACAATATACAACATTTATTATTATTCTTAAATAAGATCCCTCTTGGATGTGAAAATCCAAGCATGATGATTTTAAGATAGTACCCAAAGTAACCCACGTTCTTGAGTGCTCAAAATCTTTACAACAATAAATAATCATTATAAGGTAAACATGTCACTTGCAAGAATTAATCCCAAGTGGGGAGGATAACAATTCTCTCAATCACTCGGTGTACACCCAATTGACAAACAATACTTATTTTTTATATTAACAAATCACATTTTATGGTGTCTTATTTTTTTAATAATTTTTATTTTATTGTAATTTTATATTTTGAATTATATGTTTAAAAATTCTATGATGCACATGGTTATAGTGCTTACTTTTTGTTTCAATAATTGAATTAATCAATGGATATTTTTTTTAATAAATGGCATTACATTACCTTTTTAATAAATTAATATGTCATTTTGGTTAATAAGTAAAATGCTAATTTTATTTGTAAGTAATGTGTTTATAATATGTGAATCTTGAACATAAGTAATAATAATCCTTCCTATATTCTCGAGGGAGGATAAGAACTTTCACTTTTAATCACTTGAGCTAAATCTAACTTTATGGTTGGTAAACTTGTTTTTTTCAAAAGAAAAAAGTAATAATTTGTTATTCTATTATGAATCAAAGTTACATATATTCCATATTGAAAATAGCTTACTATTCCAAAAGCTACAGACTTCTAGAGCCTTCTAATTGAGGGCCACTTCTATCTTTCAAAAAAATTCCATATCCCCAAAAACTAGAAAAATTGTCTAGAAGAGAAATAACAACAAACTGTCATCAAAATAACAAGAGACGAATATCCCTTAAAATATAATCACTGACATTGATTATGTGAGTAAGCTAGAAATATACTCTTCATATATGATGGATCCATCCATTGATCCAATAGCTTGCTTCGAGAGAAGATATGTCTGCATGTTGACTTCCGTGTAAATATGATCAAAGTACATCTCATCAAAGTCATCAATCAGAGAATGGATTCTAGCCAGCCAATGCTCCAGTTGAATTGAGTTCATAATCTTTTTTTTAGTATCCCAATCAATAGCAACCCTTGAATCCCCAAATATCTTGATCTTGACAATGCCTCTTTTTCTTGATAACTACAAAAGTCCCCATAGTTCCAAAAAGTTCAACTTCGACATTACTACATATGCCCGCACCCATCTTCAATAGAATCTGACATTCCTTCTTCTCATTTATAATCATCCCCACCCCACATACACCATCTTTTGCAGCCCCATCAAAATATCTTGTATAAATGTCTTCACTAATAACAAGGAATTTGATAATTCTTTGTTTTGGCTTCTGCCTAAATGCAGAATATTCAGCAAGGGGACATATTACTTTGGAACATAGATAAAATGACGATGGTCTGATGTCTTCAAATATGCATTGACTTTTGGCTTTCCACACCTCCCATATGATGAAAAGAGGTACATATTTATATTTTACCTTTGAGTGAAACCACTTTGACATGAAATCCAAGAAAAAAATATCGTCCTAGTCATCATCATGGTTAAGTTCAAATCTCAGATTTTTCCAAATCAATCTAAAAAAAGAGCAATGAAAAAATAAATGAGATATACTTTCAGATGCTGACAGACATAAAGCACATCAGTTTGGTCCCACAAATCCATGCTTTAAGAGGTTCTCCCAAGTTAGAATTTTTTTTCTTCTGATATCAACCATGCAAAACATCTAATCTTAAGCGGAATTTTTCTCTTCCATAATTTTATTGACCATTGGTTTGAGTTGTAGCATACTTCCTGAGAAACAATAGCCTCGTAGGCTTTATTTGTAGATAGGATCCCATTGGAATCAACCCAATCCCACACCAAAGTGTCCACTTTCTTCGACAAAGTAATTCCTGCAATGTTCAAGCTCGAAACATATATGTTCTTTTCATTAGCTACCTCATTAGAGAGACCAAGATCACTAGCATTAAGCCAACCTCCGTTGCCTTCATTTATAGCTTTTGCTAGAACATGAAAATTTTTACTATGAAGTTGAGAAATCAAAGACAAAGAAAGCCTCAAATCTTCAGAAAGTCCTACAAGTGGGTCCCCCAAAAAAATGGTTTCTGTTACCCACTCTCCAGCTAATCCAACTTCCCAGGATCAGAAAGGATTTGAGAAGGCTTTTCCATATGATAGATGTAATGCCATAAATTAACTTTGGATTACAAACCCATTGTAGGATCGGAGTAGTTTTCAAGTGTTTTTCTTTGATCATTTTAATGCAAATACCAGAATCAAATAAACCCTGCCAAAGACTTTTGGCCCGCAATGTTGTACCAAACCAATGGACAGTCTTTTGATACCCCAGACACCAAAATGCTTTGGTAGAGATAAAAGTCCCCAAGAAGCAAGATGAAATTTATGGTTCTGTTGACCCCTAGACCATAAAAAATGAAAAATCTTTTGTCTGATAATGTTAGTCATAGACAAAGGAACCAAGGTAAGGGAGAACCAGTAAACATGTATACCTTGAAGTACAAGGTTAATTAATACAAGCCTTCCACCTATGGACAACCAATGAAAATTCCAATGTTTTATCCTTCTATCCACCTTCTGTGCTAACGAGTTCCTATGAGATTTCCTATAACAGTTCAGTTTCAGATGGTACCCCAGGTACTTAAATCCCTTATCAAGATTCTCCACTCTATAAGGGAAAAAACATTTTAATTTGATCACATATCCTTGCTTTAGAAAAATTGTGCAGAAACAACAATTTGTCCATACTAACCATCATTCCTATATCTTTGCAAAATATATTAATAAGTAACTCTATAAGGGAAAAAACATTTTAATTTGATCACATATCCTTGCTTTAGAACAATTGTGCAAAAACAACAATTTTTCCATACTAACCATCATTCCTATATCTTTGCAAAATATATCAATAAGTAACTTGTAATTATGCCATTCCTCTATGCTGCCAATTCCAAAAATAAGAATGTCATCTACAAAAAGTAGATGTGTTATAGATAAAGATCTAGAAATCTTGATACCACTGATCTTCTTATCTTCCTTTGATTTACCTATTAAACTACTTAATACTTCTATGAACATAATGAAGAATAATGGAGACATCATCCATCCCTGCCTTAATCCTTTGCTACTAGAGAAAAAGGGAGTTGGAGATCCATTAATCAGAACAACATAAGAAGCCATACAAATGCACACCATAATCCAATTTACTACCTCAACAGGAAGACCAATATGAATAAAAACAAACACGATCATATGCTTTGATAAGGTCCATTTTCAATACAAAATCTTGAAGATGCTTCAATTTCATAGAGTGTAAGCACTCTTGCGCAATTCCCACAGCATCCAGAGTTTGTCTATTAGAGAGGAGCCGAATTGTTCAGCAATGATGAATTTCTCCAAAAGAGGATTGATTCTATTAGAGATGATCTTAGTGATGATTTTATATACCAAATTGCACAGTGATATGGGTCTGTAATCATTGAAATACACGGGACTTTCCTTTTTAGGAATTAAACTAATGTATGTAGTGTTCAAGTTCCGAGGAATGGATTGTTTTTTTCTAAATTCATCAATAGCTCTATATAAGTTTTGACCCACAATGTCAAAGAAATGTAGAAATAAATCTATCCTCCTTCCGTCCGACCCTGGAATTTTATCTTTCATAAAAAAATTAATCCTTGACCTCCTTGATATCATCCATATCAATCTCCTTTCCAACTCTCCGACTGTCCTTAGTATTTAATAATCTAGGATACAACTTGACAACTTCCAACCGATATTCTAAATTATTTGAGCAATCCTCTTTGTAAATAGTCCCAAAATGTGTTACAACTTCAACTTTTAACTCATTATGGTCGGTTACTGGAACCCCAACATTGTTATTCAATTCCCAAATGGAATTGACATTCTTTCTATGGGAAGCGTATCGTTGAAAAAACTTGGTGTTACTGTCACTCTGCCTATCCAAATCGCTCTACTTTTGAGCCTCCAAGTGGACTCAATTTGATCCAAAATCTTAGTTCTTTGTTGCTCCAGATTCATCAAATACCTTTTTCTATCATCAAAGAAATAATTTGTATCCACATTATTACTCAATTCCATAATTTCCTTTCCAATATGAACCATATCAATATCATTCTTCTTCTTTTTATTCGTATCCCACTTAGCCACTTTAGTTTTAAGTTCCTTGAGCTTCTTTATTAAACCTTGTAAAGGAGAATTTTTCTCTCAATATGAATACCAACATATTTTGACTAAGTCACAAAAATCAGGATTCTCTAGCCAGGGTCTATTGAACTTGAAAGGAAAAAATTGAAAAGTGTTTTCAAAGTCTAATTGTAAAGCAATAGCATTGTGATTTGAGACCCCTGTAGGAATGGCCCAAGAACGAAATATTTGCAATGCCATCCCCAACAGTTCCGCCATCATAAATAAGTTCCGCCATCATAAATATGTCCAAACACAAGGCCACACCAGATTTACCGGTGTGACTATTTGTCCAAGTGGGAGTAAGAATAGTTGGAATAACATCAATTTAAATGGGGGACCTTAATTTTTTTGTGAAATTTTAAAGGTGAGTTGTTAGGGTGCCAACAACATCTCAGGGACTAGGTCAAACTCAAAGCAACATTAGCAAGAAAACAAACAAATATACAACAAAAGATAGCAATTCCTGTAAAAGGATGCTAAACACGAAAAATCCATTCAGTGAATCTGCTACCTTTGCAAGATCTCTCATTTCATGAATTCCTGCTGGCGTAATTGACACCCAATCGGCCTACAACAGGTTAATGAGATTTGAATCAACACCTTGATTATAATGCTACCCCGGTGTATTCATCAAAGGGTTCTACAATAGTGTGCTCCGATGCTTGATGGTTACCGTAGGTGCTCCATTCCTTGACATATTTTGCAATAATTGTCAAAGACTTTTACATTAGTTCCCTATTTCTTGTATACTTTCCCTCCGCTATTCGTTCGTCATTCCTCGACAGATTTTGCAATAATTGTTGGAGGGTTTCACATCAGTGCTCCACTATTTGTATATTTTTCCTCCACTATTCATCACTATTGGTTCATCGGATTGTTCTCCCGCAACCACATTGTTACACCCCACGTGGCCCATAACTTATCCTTTTTTGCTTCAACATTCTTTGGTAGGGATATGCTACAACGTAGCTTTTTCTTGTTTATATCATTTTTAAATTTTATTTTATCTCACACATTTCATCTTAAAATTCAAATTAATCATTTCATTCACAAATAGAAGAGTCTGGTTCAGTATAATGATTATATGCTAAACTATACAATATTCAAATCTAAATTTAATATCTTTGCATAGATGGTTCAACTCACCGAATGTCTAAATTTAATATATTTGCTAGATGGTTCAAACTCACCGAACTAATCATGCATTGTAATCGTATGTGAGCAAGTACCTTTGAGTCTTAACACTCTCTATCACAAGCAAGGTGATCAATGCACCTTTGTTAGCATTTTTATTTGAATTCTTATTCTCATCATATGAGGTTATAAATGTTTTTTATTTTAGTCATAATATCTTTATTGTAAATATATCAGTATAGATTTATTCTAAATATAGATTTATTCAACATGTTTGAGCTTAAAAAACATGTACGTTCAAGCCATCCAACGGACCAACAGCGAAGTCAACCATTAACTTGGTTGCTTGTTAGTTGGATGGCTTGAACGTACATGTTTTTTAAGCTCAGGCAGCACTTAAAGGAATCCAATAGAAGTGTTATATTTTAATGACTTTTTATTTGATTTTAATTTTTTCTACGAATTTTCTCTTCATAATGAATGCTGAATGCTGGCTGGACACTTTTACTTCTGAACCGTGCCACCAAGTTTGTTTAGTAAACTAGTTAAAACAGCTGCGCAAGTTGAAATACCTCATTCAACCCATTGCAAGCAAATCCTCATTGTATCAGAAACAACAACTAATTGGTCTCAAACATCTTTCATATGTGGGTCACATAGTCTACAACATTCTCATTTTCACTGAGCTTGAGGGAATACAACTAGTTACACAAACTGAGCACTCTTCACTTGCTTTTTTGCATGTTGAACTCAGCTTAGTGTTCTTTGTCTTCGCTACAAACTGTTCCTCTTATGCTTCATGAAGACATGTTTTCTTAGTCTTGTTTAACTGTATCTTGTCTATGTTTCCTTGTTCGACCTCATTCCTTTTTCTTGTTAGATGCTTCAATTTTCTTCGGTTATTGTTCTTAGGATTATCTGGCCTTGGCTACTGTAGGCTTCGGTTGTTGTCTGAGGCTTTGGTAGCTTCCTTAGCAAATATCTTCTCATCCTCTCTTTCTGCTTGGTATGTCTAATCGGGGTGGGTTTTTCTGTTTTGTTAGCTGAACATCAACTGCTTCGGCTTGGACTACTTTGAACTAGTGTCTCCAACTTTGTCTTTCTTCTTTCGATTTCTGTTGGCTTCTTTCACTTCTCTTTGCCTCGTGTCTTAGTGGCTTCTTCTTCTTTAGGTTTTCGCGTGAGTAGATTTGGCTTCTTTTCTTCTTTCGACTTCTGTCCTAGTGGTGTTGTCTTCTTATTTCGCTTTCTGCCTAAGTGGTTTTGGATTTTTCCTCTTCTTTATGCTTGCTTGGTTCCTTTTTCTTCTTTCAACTTTTGCTTGCTGGCCTTAGTGGTTTTGGATTTTTCCTCTTCTTTATGTTTTTGCTTGAGTGATTTTGGTTTATTTTTCTTCTTTCAACTTCTGCTTGCTGGAGTGGTAACTGGTATAACTCTTTTATGGGTTGGGTGAGATTGATCAACTTTTTACGTGTGCTTTTGTTTTTCATTCTGTAAGCTTTAAAAAAAAGTCTCTATACACACTTCTTCCTGTTTAGTTGGTGTATTTTAGATCTCATTTATCTATGGGTTGTGTCATTGTCGCTTTGTTTGTGACACTTTGCCCTTGCTCAGCTATGTACTCTCTTAGTTCTGGTATGCTTTGGGTTTTGGCTTTTTTACCATAGTAGTAAAATACGGTCGTAATACATCGAAATCGAAAATGATACAGGTTCTGTACAGTCAACCATTTATTTACCTAAAAGTTGGCTACTCAAAAGTGAAGTGCATCCTCTAAAAAATCCAAATCCTTGTCTAAATTCAAGTTAAAAGTTAAAATGAAGAGTTAAAAGTTAAAATGAAGAGTTAAAAGTTAAAAGTTTTAAACTTCAACCATAAGTATGTGCAGAATGAGTACTGCATTGTGAGTTACAACCATTATTACCATTTGACTTTTGAAGTTAAGAATTTGCAATTAGAGTTTGTAATTTCTTATTATTTACTTATTTCAATTTTCAATTTCGTCTAAGTTGTAAAAGGTTAAGGATAAAAGAATTGTCAATAATCTAGTTGTACATACTTATTTGTACATGATTCTATGTAGTTTTTTATTTAAGTTTTATTTTTTTTATATTTTACTTTTTAGTATTTAGGTAATTTTTTTGTTCTCATTTTTCTTAAGTCATTTTGTATAAAAATAGATTTGTGTAGAATTTTAAGTCATTTTGTATGTATTATGTAGTTGTTATTTTAAATTTTATTTTTATGATTTTACTATTTATTTAATAATTCTCTTAGGATTGGTGAAAGAATGGAGATGATGACATCATAAACATTGTTATATTATATGATATGCCATGTATCGAATTTGAATTTGAGATATGTTTCAACTTGTTTTCAATGAATAATGAATGATGTGTTAAAAGTTGTACTTGATTTTTTCATTAAGTATTTTTTCCACATCGTATTCGAATCCGTACTAGAATCTTACTACTATGTTTTTTACTATATCTTCATTCGTACAAGGATTTAACCTTATCTTTCTGTTGTATCTAAATTGACCTTTGCATTTCAAGATATATATTTTCCATTTTATATTTCTTCTCCCTAGTTAGATGCTTTGTTACCTGCCAGCTACATTCTTGGTCCCCTTGGCTTCTTGGTCTTGCTACGTCCTTTTACTTCAGAAATTGCTCATGTTCTTTGTACCTTTCTTTGCACTCAATGGGAACTAGTCTGACTGCAATCTATCTTTGCTGCTGGTTGTCCAATTTTGGAGTTCCTCCTTGGTTGAGTTTAGTTGTTGTCCAAATTTTGGGCTCCTTCCTGGTTGGAGTTCCTCGGAACGTGTGTGATTGGTTTCTCTTCCATTCTGTTATGTCTGCGCTATTGTCCCACTTATCCTGACTGCTTTTGTCATCACAATCTTTGGTTCAGGGTGTTTCGGAAGTCATTCCTTTTATATACTGGGATATCCGGTGTTGTGGAAGTCATTCCTTCTATATATTGGGATATCCGTGATGAGCTACATGTTTTATCAAAGCCCCCAATCCTAATCCAACACAAATTTCTAGTAAAATATCATATAAAAAAAGGAAAGCCATGAATAAGAAAACATACTTTATGCCCTGAATAAGAAAACATGCTTTATGGTACTTTTAGGTAAATGAAACAACTTGTATTTAAGAAAAACCACTTTTAATCTATAAAGATAGAAAAATCAGAGGGAACAACAATCCCAACTATAAGCCACAAACTATACCAACCACTTATATTTAAGAAAAACCACTTTTAATCTATAAAGATAGAAAAACCAGAGGGAACAACGATCCCCAACTATGAGCCACAAACTATACCAACCCATAGTATCCCTGAACTAGGCCCTAATCAATTCCAACTTACATATTCTGCTAGAAGAGGTCAAGTGGGATGGATTTTAGCTTTGAAACCCCATGAATTATTGTTGAAAGGGGTTTTTTGGGCGTCAGATCATTGCCAGGGTAGCAAGGGTGGTGGATTACATTAGAAAGCACTTGTAATTCATGTGTGTTAGTGGGGAGCCTTATCCTACCCTAAACTAGTATTGAACAGCTAAACTCTATACATTATGATATTACTTGGAATAGTTCCGTGTTTTTAATCGACAATAATTTTTGTGGGACTAACAGTTAAAGGACATCTTTAAGATTACAGGTTGTCTAGTTTTCCTGAATAATAGCCATTAGTCAATTTACATTTACACATAAACCAGTAACTAGTTCTTCAATGTCAATTTAACAACTAAGTTATTATAAAATTTACTACTTAAACAAACAAATTCCAAAATTTTTGTATTTATATTTTTAATTTTTTTTTAAATAATTTCATATGCCACATCATGGACATGCTTATTTTTTTTTCAGATGAACAAAGGGTACTTTTAATATTCTATTAGAATAAAAAGTGTGAAATAGTTCAATACAATCATATGGATGTTGTTACACAGACATCACTGAATCATCAGAAAACAGGAAAAAGAAGTATAATGATACTATCTAAAAGAAATATCTGAAACAGTAGCTAATTCAAGATACAAAGACGTTCATGATGTGAACTAGTTAGCAAAAAAGAGGAAGGCTTCCCTAATATGTGAGACAATTATCAAAGAGCTCAGCCCAGAATAAGTTCCCTTCACTTCCTTTTAGAGCTTCCTTTGATAGGAGATTCGCCAGCCTGTTCTACTCTCTATAAATATGTTTGATTTCCAGATGCATACAACTTTTGAGATCTTCAGTAATTATGTGATACCAAGGAAGTAGATTGATCTTTTGAAGTTTATACTCATCAAGTGCCCATTTTATAGTTACTCTTGAATCACCAAAAATAGCTAGGGACACTTATCTGAATCGTATTCGAATCCGTACTCAAATCTTGCTACTATGTTTTTTACAATATCTTCATTCGTGCAAGGACTTGACCTTATCTTTCTGTTGTATCTGAATTGACGTTTGCATTTCAGGATATACATTTTCCATTTTATATTTCTTCTCCCTAGTTAGATGCTTTGTTACCTGCCAGCTACATTCTTGGTCCCCTTGGCTTCTTGGTCTTGCTGCGTCCTTTTACTTCAGAAATTGCTCATGTTCTTTGTACCTTTCTTTGCACTCAATGGGAACTAGTCTGACTGCAGTCTATCTTTGCTGATGGTTGTCCAATTTTGGAGTTCCTCCTTGGTTGAGTTTAGTTGTTGTCCAAATTTTGGGATCCTTCCTGGTTGGAGTTCCTCGGAACGTGTGTGATTGGTTTCTCTTCCATTCTGTTATGTCTGCGCTATTGTCCCACTTATCCTGACTACTTTTGTCATCACAATCTTTGGTTCAGGGTGTTTCGGAAGTCATTCCTTTTATATACTGGGATATCCAGTGTTGTGGAAGTCATTCCTTCTATATAATGGGATATCCGTGATGAGCTACATGTTTTATCAAAGCCCCAATCCTAATCCAACACAAATTTTTAGTAAAATATCATATAAAAAAAGGAAAGCCATGAATAAGAAAACATGCTTTATGCCATGAATAAGAAAACATGCTTATGGTACTTTTAGGCAAATGAAACAACTTATATTTAAGAAAAACCACTTTTAATTTATAAACATAGAAAAACCAGGGAGAACAATGATCCGAACTATAAGCCACAAACTATACCAACCACTTATATTTAAGAAAAAACACTTTTAATCTATAAAGATAGAAAAACCAGAGGGAACAACAATCCCCAACTATGAGCAACAAACTATGCCAACCCTAGTATCCCTGAACTAGGCCCTAATCAATTCCAACTTACATATTCTGCCAGATGAGGTCAAGTGGGTTGGATTTTAGCTTTGAAACCCCATGAATTATTGTTGGTAGGGGTTTTTTGGGCGTCAGATCATTGCCACGGTAGCAAGGGTGGTGGCTTACATTTGAAAGCACTTGTAATTCATGTGTGTTAGTGGAGGAGCCTTATCTTACCCTAAACTAGTATTATTCATGGCTAAACTCTATACATTATGATATAGCTTAGAATAGTTCCATGTTTTTAATAGACAAGAATTTTTGTAAGACTAATCATTAAGAACATCTTAAGATTATAGGTTGTTTAGTTTTCTTGAATAACAACAACCAATCAATTTACATTTACATATAAACTAGTAACTAATTCTTAAATGTCAATTTAACAACTAAATTATTATAAAATTTACCACTTTAAAAAAACAAATTCAAAATTTACAATCCTTTTTGCATTTATATTTATATTTTTTTCTTAAATAATTCCATATGCCACATGCTTACTTATCTAAGCTTGATAAATAATTCCATATTATCTAAGTGCACATAATCTCTGCCCAAGTTTAACCACTAAATGAGCTCACATACGGATTAATAAACCTAAACCTAATATGGGTGGGCCACTGCGTAGCTTCAAATGAATGTCAACATAAATCGTTCTATATCACGGCTAGAGTAGTAGTACTAAAAGCGTCGGGATCGTAACAATGATCAGAAGGTATAGTACAGTACACAAAGCTCCTTCCAGGAAAGCGTTTAAAAAACAATTCATTAATTGTAATTTGGTTTTAATATTAGAATTACATCATGACAACATGAACTGAATATGTCAAAGTGCCTCTAACCATTTAAAACATATTATATATTATATATATATATATTTTTAGTTGTCGTATTTGTAATATTTTGACTAGGCTATGTTATTTTTCAAGAATATCATTTATTTTGATTTTTTAAAATATTGTTTTATAAAAAATGATTTAATTTATTATATTAAATGATTTAATTTACTATGTTATCTTTTTAGGAATGTTATTTATTTTGTTTTTTTAAATAAAGTTTTATAAAAAAATATTTAATATGGTTTAGAAAAAATAAAATAGTTCTAGGTTATGTAAAACTATTTTTTAAAACTAAAACAACAATAAAATGTATATCTGTTGGTATATGATATTTTTTTTATAATTAATAAAATTTAGACAAAAAGTTAATTTGAATTCCAAAAACATATTTATATCTAATTTCCAAAGATTAAACACATTTGAAATTCTTAAGTAGTGCAAAATTGTTGCATGTTTAAACTAAATAAATTCATAATAATAACTAGTAAAGTACAATATGGAAGGAGCTGCTTCACTATTTCTAGCACAACAACTAAACTTGTGGTGGGTGAACACCAATACGTCACAAGTCAAGTGCCATGAACAAGTTATATGTGACTTGTTGGCCATGCTTAGTCATAAGAGTTACTTACCTTCTTTAATTAAATGGGTTGTTTGTCACAGGGGACAACCTACTGCAATCTAGGAAAAGCATAGATGGTAGTCCACCCCCAAATTCTAAGATATAAACGCCCATCTATGCTTTTCCTAGAAAAAGAAATATAAAAAATAACCGGTAGCTAATGCATGGATAATTGGAAGAAGCCGATGGTAACAAGTAGCTAAGGCATGGATAAATAACATCTATAAATCCATCAAGAGCATCTAGTACATTTGGCACTCTATTCCCTAGTTTGACCCTAATGAATAATTAATTTTAGCCATGTTGACAATACTTAAAATGCTTTGAATGCCACATTATTCAAGACTTATGTAAAGCATTTGCAAATTAAATCACATTATCTACTACTAATTATTTTACGTTGATTCTCAATTAACAGTGAAATGCAACATCCCTCTAGCGAAATTCACGAATTTCACTATATGTATGTGCGTTATTTGTGATCGTTGTATGCTGCTCTATATCATCAAAAGATTAAAACTTATCGTCAACCAAAACTTAAAAAAGGAATAACGAGTTATGCTGGAAACTTGGGTCAATCCTACTATTATGCCTAGGACATGATCATGTAAACAAAAGTATTAACCCCCATTGCATTTCAATTTCAAAGTTCCAAAAAACCAACCGCTTCTCCTCCTTTCATGTCATTTCCATCAACACAATTTTTCCACCAAATCTACAAAGTGCGGATCCATTGGCATAAATGTACGAAAGGCATGCAGAACCAGAAAGCAAACAATGACAAAGAGCCAAGGAGATTAATATGAACCAAAAAAGGTATGGAAATCATTCCTTCACATCGTTATTGTTGTCGAAAATGGATTCGACTATTCTAGTTGTGTATCGACGCACTAGTTGTTAAATTTGTGAGGTGTGATTGGGCTCATAAGTTTTAAGCCTCCAATAAAAAGCAACGAGGGCCAGATTTTGCGGCTTATAATACTCATCATTTCTCATATTGGTAGGGAATTAGCTGCATTGCAGCTATCCCACTTGTTTTTATTCAACTTTTTTTCCAGCTTCAAAATGAATTTTGGACAAAGTTATAGTTCCAATTATTGATAAGAACTTTGACTATATAACTCTGCTCTTAAAAGTTTTGATTCATTTTAACTTTTTTTTTAAAATGAGTAAATACATAGTTTGTCCACTTTTTAAGTCACTCCTTAATGTAATAGTTATTAATTATTGTTTATTAATGTAGTATTAATATATTAGTGATGAGTTATTGTTCATTAATATAATAGTAATATAATAGTAATGAGTTATTATTCATTAATATAAGTGGTCTTAATATTGTAGTTAAATTTATTTAAGTTAAAATGATTTTTTCCTATAAATAATATTTAGAAAATCAACTTATTTTTTATATATAAATAATTTAAAATTTAAAATAAAATTATTATTATTAAAATAAAAAGAAAATGAGAATAGACACCATTAAAAGATATATAAATTTCTTGATTTTTATAAGAGGACTCACATCACATCTCAATCTCAACGTCAAGCTATTTGTAACATGGCATATTTGTATAAATTTTAACTCAAAAACAATCAAACAACATAAAAAAAACTTCTTTACATATGGGTTCTCGGGATAAATTAAATAATTTCCATGTTGAGATAATTTTGTCACTAAAACTACTTTACAACTTTACATGTTATCTATGGAAGAATCATTAAAAAATATGTTTAAGTACATTAAATAATTTTCATGTTAACTCATCATCATTATCGTTCATTATTTCACTATAAGCATTTTAGATGCAATCTATGGAAATATCATACATGATTTCATAACTTGTTAAGTTATAAAAGTAAATTATGTAACATCTCATTTTGAAATTATATTGTATGATAATAATATTTTTTTATTAAGATTATATCTAATTAAAGGAGAAAATAGTTTATAAGAACTTAATTAACTTATGAATGTATGATCAAACTAAATAAATGACATGATGACTTAAATGAATATCTAAGTACACGATAATAAAATATTTGGTTGTAAATATATTTTGGTTCTTTATTTTCAAATACCCATCGATTTTGATTTAAATGAATATCTAAGTACATGATAATAAAATATTTGGTTGTAAATATATTTTGGTTCTTTATTTTCAAATACCCATCGATTTTGATTATGTGTATTGTTTTTATTTTGAATGAACTTAAGATTTGATGTGTTCCTACATTTTTAAATTTTCCATTATAGTTATGTCATTTTTATCAAAATATAATTTTAAATTAGTGAAATTGTTATTTTAATTTTTAAATTCAATTTTAAAAAAATTTATAGATCCTCACTTTTCTAGTGAATATTCCTTTCATCGTTAATTATAAGATAGAAAGAGTGAAGATCTTGGTAGGATAAATAGAGAAAAATATGACCATTAAAAAATAGGTGTAAGAAAATATTAAAATAAAAATTAATAAAAAGGTTAAGAAAACAAGATAATATTTAAAAAGAAAAATAAATTAATAAAATATTTAAATTAACAAATAAGTTAATAATAAATGATTAACTAAGATTAAAAGATAAGATGAAAACCAAATTAGTTAGATTTAAAGAAAAAGAATAAGAGAAGAAAAAATTCAATGCCATAAAATATAATTAGGGTGGATTAAGGTTATACAACATTTTTAAATTAATTAATTTTAAGTATGTTAATTGTTTTTTAATGTTTTTATTTTAAATAGTAGTTGTATAATATGAATATATGTTAAAATGTTATGCAATAAGTTAAATAATGCACAAACTCAATCTCTTTTTTATTCTAATTTTTTCTCAATTTTAAAATTAATTATGAATTAAATTATAGTTATATTTAATTGAAGAAAACTTTAATTATATAATTTTGTTTTTTTAATTGTTTTTGCAAAAATGAATAAAGACATAGTTTGTCTACTTTTTTAATACTCTTTATTTTAATAGTTATGACTTACTTTTGTTTGGAAGTCAAAGTCTTTTGACTCTTATTACTCCTTAATTTTTTAAGTTGTGTTGTAATGTTTGGTAATGTTTGCAAAAAATAATTATTAAATTGAATTTCTAAAAATTAAAAAATATATTTTTTATTTTTTGAAAAATGAAATTCAGATTTTTCTATTTGTGTAGAATACCAGGGATTTGACATAAATCCCTGAAAGAAGTCTTTTTATTTTTTAAAATAAAAATTATTTTAAAAATATTAAAAAAAAAATTCAAAAATTTGACATGTGGAGTGCATAGTATAAATTATACTGTGATATTCACCAGGAGACGGAAGTATACATCTCCCGTAAGCATCGGTACAAATGGTGGCAATTCCTCTTGCCATTAAGAAATCTTGGTGCCTCCACGACCGATATATCTCTGTATTTTGTAAGAATTGGGTGCCTCCAGCGAATGTGATGGTGCTTTTGTAATCTGTAGAATTCAGCAAGAAAGTCAATCCAAGCCAGGTGTTGAAGGTGTTCTTCATGTCATAAAAGTAGAATCCTAGCTCGACGACCGATCTCTATTGGTATGGAACCTGTGAAGTTGTTCCATGCAAAGCGGATATATTGAAGGCTTGTGCAATTGGACAGTGACTTTGGAATAGATCCTGTGAGCATTTGATGATCCTCCATATATGAGCGTTGGTGTTTGTGTTTCTTCTACTGATCTGCAGATCTGCAGGAGTATACGTGCACTGAGGATGAAGACGAGGATACATTTAGAAATTTAAAGCAAGAGAGCGTAAGAAAACAACGAGAGAGCGTAAAAAACGTCCGTTGCAAAGTCATCTGTTGGTCTGTATTGATACTCAGTTGAACGAAGCCATAAAAAAACGTCCGTTGCAAAGTCATCTGTTGGTCTGTATTGATACTCAGTTGAACGAAGCCATAAAAAACGTCCGTTGCAAAGTCATCTGTTGGTCTGTATTGATACTCAGTTGAACGAAGCCATAGGAAAACAACTTCTTCTGATGGTTAACTGGATTACCGAGGCAAGAATTTTGCACAATTTAAATTGAATTAGAATTTTGAAAAAGTCCGTGGATGTTGCAATAATTAATTAGTAACATCTGCTGTGGCGCGGTACACAGCCTCGTATAAGCTTCAGTGGGAAACACTCTTCTTAAGCACGAATTTACTGGACAGATTCTTGTCTAAAGGACTTTTACAAACGATATTCATATACAAGTCTTGGGTATCGCCTGCATGACCCTTGCAATCAGAATTCTATATACAGGTTCAGATAATGGAATCCTATGCCATTTTTACAACCTTCCTTGTTTATCTCAGTACAATACATTTTTATAAGAAGCTGTGGATCTGTAAAATGCATGCTGGCGGCCACAAACAAGCTTTATAGCACCCACCAAGATGGGAAGATTCGCATTTGGAACTGTTCAAATACAAATGCGCATTATAATAAGCCGTATGGAGAGTAAAAAGTGAACTGCATTCCTCGTGGGCTTAGCCCATGACCACGACCTACTTTCACTATCTCCTCTCTATGGGGGTACTTATCAATTTGGGGAATGGAATCCAAATCCAGTAGTAAGAGAAGATTCACTGCAATACTCATGAGAGTAATGGGTGAAAACGTGAAGCTGGGAAACAATTTCGTGACAATCCACTTTTTTTTTTGTTATAATTTTTAGTTTCTCGCCTGAGAAAAAGTTCAACATATTTTCTCGGGCGAGAGTTGTAATACTTCTCGAGCGAGACATTAACCACGATTAGATTTCTCTCGTCCGAGAGTTGTTCCATAGTTAGAGATATGTTCACTCGAGAATTTGTAGTTTCTCGTTCGAGAGTATAACCATATTTTTTATATTGAACTCTCGGACAGGTTTCTCGGTCAAGAGTTTAGATTCCTTTTAACATCTTGACTGAGAAATTTTTAACTATATAAACGCAAAACCATTTCCCCGCCACATGCATTGGCTTTTTTCAACGCATGTTGCTGTCTGTCATTCAAACCCACACTGTGCCACTGTTTCATTTTTCAACTCTGTTTGCTGAAACAACGAAGGGAAGGGAAGACCACCCACGGCAACGAAGTGAATGGCCACGAGAAGAGGACCGCCACTGCCAGTTCGAACCAGTCGACCAGACGACCGCACACGGGTAGGCTCTAGACTTTTCTCTTTATCGAACTAAGCTCAAGGCTGCACTTTAAAAAGGAAAGGGTTAATTTAGCTATTTTTTTTCGTGCTACTGATATAGGTACACTACCTCGGCACCGGCATTCTCATAAAAACGTAGGATTCTTTGGTATCACGGAGGACCGCCATCGCCAGTTCGAACCCCTTATTTGCACAGGTTTGTAACCAATTTCAGACACGAATTAGCCGGAATGGTGACAGAATTTTTAGAATCTTAAATAACAGTATTAATTCTGCATATTTTAAATGCCCTGGAGTTTTTTTTTTATTGATTTCAAAGTCCATTTACCATTTACAGTTGTTGTTCGGTTGGCTCTAAATTCATGGTTTGGGGCTGTGATTATGCCTAGAATTCAAAGACTAATTCAGAGCTAAAATTTAACAAATCTGAAATCAATTTTCATCTCAACATTATACAATTTTAAACTAGGGTTTTGATTTAGTGTAGTGCAACCCTCAAGAGAGTTTTGATTTAGTTATCTTTTTCCCTAAGTGGTCACCATTCATCCAAGCGAATGAAAAAAGATCATTCATCATGCCCATCCAACCTAACGATGTTAATCATACCAAGGGGGCATTGAATGTCGTCTTTGGAGAGCTTATCAGCACCTGTGTTTTGTTCATAGAAGATGTGATTGAATTCGATTGAAATGAAGTTAGAAGCAATCTCTTTTGAATGTCTACATATTTCCTAGAGATCAATATAATCTAAGCTACAATACCCCACCATCCAGTTTATAACCAATGCAGAATCACCAAATATTTGGAGAGATATGAATTCCTCTTCCCAAGCGAGTCAGAGCATAAAGGAGAGTGCTAGGAACTCGACGTAGTTGTTGGTAGCATGATAAGCATGGACGAAGAAGGAAATGTGACTACTGTCCGAGAAGAACAAAATGCCCCAAATCCCCCTATGATTCTCTTGTCCTTGACAGGCTCCATTGAAAAAATCCCATGCAATGGATTTATTGATAATTAGGTCTCCAATCACCCTCAGGACCTCATGGCCAAGTCTTTCTTATAGAATTTGGTCAGCACCGAAATTATTGCCACCATTTGGAAGGTGGGGATTTCGAAATTGAATAAAATGATCTCATTCCAAGCTAACTAGATGCCCCACCGGACTAAGAAGGAAATGCATAGAAATGGTTTTAGCGCAACCATAAACAAATATTGAGAGCGAAATCATTTTTGTCCCAAATATTTTTAAAGGTTAAGCCTGTTTCTAAGTCCTTCCAAACTTTCCTAGTGTATGGGAAGTGAATGAAAAGGTGGGGATAGTCTTCCTCAGATGTTTTGCATATATAAAACTAGCTCAACCCTTAAAATAACCTCTTCGGGAGATTTTCATATATGACCACTTTGTTTGTAAGTAACAACTAGAAAAAAATTCTGCATTTGAGAGGAGAGTGTACCTTCTAGATACACTTAAACCACGATTTTAGTTCAACGTTCCTTAATACATGTGTTTGATAGCCCTACTTCATTGTTTATAGGCCTCCATCCTTGTTTCCCAACCACCTTAACTAATCTGACTCATCACAGATTTTGATGTTTCCACGATGCAATAGTCTTAGAAGAAAATTCTCCCATTCAGGTACAAGTTCATTAGGAATTCCGATCATTTGCAAATTTTCCCAACCTCGACGCCAAATCGAAGTGAGAGATTTATCATGGATTTGGACAAGGAAATCAAACTCGGTTACCATTTCCCACCTTCCATGCAAGGTGATAGCCAATAATCAGGAATGTAGAGGTGATCACCTTTCAATGCATGTAGCCTCCTTTGTGGGTTTCGGCTTGCTTCAGATCCATGTCATTGTATCTCTCGGGCTGTAGTATTTAAAGTCCATAATGTTCTACCGGAGACCACCCTTGGAGATTAAACTCCACACAAATTTTGTAGCCAAGGATCTACTAAATATGGGGATGTATTTAAGGCCCTAATCCCCTTCTTCCTTCGGTTTAGAGATATATTTCTAGCCTGTCCAATGAATGCCATGGGTATCCTTTCCTCTCCAAAGAAATTGACTACATATACATTGAATTTTGGATAGGAATCCCTTGGGGATACTTTCTAGGATAATAAACAAGAATATATTTGAGAACATATTTCACCAGCATGAGTCTACCACCTATCGAAAGCCATCGATTGCACCATAGATGGATTTATATTTCCATGCAGCCTAATAACTAGTTTCAGTCTACCTTTTTGTAACCATTTGATTAAGAGTGAAACCCAAATATTTCATAACCCATATTGATATCCTCCACCGAAAAAGGGAAAAGATTTTGGACCTAGAGAGATACTAGATTTCGATGTTGAGAAAATAGTGGGACGACTTGTCCTCATTGATTTTCATCCCCAAAACTTTACAAAAGAGTTAGATAATGCTCGCCAGTGCCCTACCTTCAAGTAGAGAACCATTAGTAATCAGAAATATGTCATTTACAAAGAAGAGGTGTGTGACTTTAATATTTTCTCCATAGGCTTGACCTTGTAGCCTTCGGGACACTTTAGTTGACTATATGAGATGATTGATCCCTTCCACCACCAAAAGGAAGAGATAAGGAGAAAGACGAAATCCTCAGTGGAGCCCTCAGAAAGGTGAGAAGAAAGGAGAGGTCGAGCCATTAATGATGACATTGATCTTATGTGTGAGATAAAAATTAAATCATAGATTTAAAACCAAAAAAACTTAAAAATAGAATAAATGATTTGTTGAGGTGGCTAAAACAGAATTGATTCTCTTGACTAGTGCCTAATTGCTTAAGGAAAGGGCATGGGGTCATAGAGGAAGCAAAATAAGGTCTTTGTGATCAAAGAGTTGGAGAGAGGGTAGAAAGGCTCAAGCCCTTGTCTTAGTCTTTGATAACCAAATGAGATTTCTTGTCAAACTTAATGGAGAGATCAAGAGCTGAAATTCTCCAAGTTAACCTGCATTCAAAGTCTAGAAATTCTACTAGAAGAACCAATATATCATGAACTGAAAATAAAGTTACTTAGTCAGTAAAACGTGCTAAAATTTGAGTTTATATTACCTCAACTTTGTCATGCATTACCTCAACTTTGTCATGGATAATTAATCTTTGTTAGGATATTCCTATACTCCATCCTAGTCCCACCAGTATTTTGATCATTTACATTTTCAGTCATGCATGCACCTTTAGGGTTTGCATGCATTCTAGGGTTTGCATGCATTTTGCATGCATCCCAGTCATCAGTCCAACACCTAGCCCTCAGTTAGCCAGCACCCAGGAGCTTCTCTCTATTCAGTTTTAGCCCTCCAATTGCTTAATGCGCCCTTCTTCCTTGATTTTAGGGAGCAATTCGTCCTTCTTCATCTACCAGTCCAGTTGTCACTCAGTTACAGTCAGTTACAGTCAGTTACACTTATTTACAGTCAGTTACAGTCAGTTACACTTAGTTACACTCAGTTACAGTCAGTTACACTTAGTTACACTCAGTTACAGTCAGTTACAGTCAGTTACACTTAGTTACATTGAGTTACACTTAGTTACACCTACCAGAGTTAGTTTGATTGATGGTTGACAGATACTTGAGCATTGATGACTCCACTGATGATGATGAAGACTTCCAGTTGTGCTCCGATGATTATGAGGACACCTAGTTGTGCTTCGATGACACTATTGATCTTATGATCACTCTGAGAGGCTAATTCGAATTGCCACCTTAGGCATTCGAATCCTCTCTACCATTTTGCTATTTATTTGTCCATACCGTGATTAATTAATTAGTGTGTGTGAAGTATTATTGCTTCTATCTGAGTTCTACTGTACCATATTATTCTGTTGCTCATTATACTGTATTGTTCACTCTTCTTCTATTTTCCTGCTTAATCATAATTACTCTTGTGAGGTATACATCATCTCTTAGATCTGTTGTGAGGATTTTCACAATCTTTTGAAGAAAGATTCCACACTTAGACATTAAACACTTAAATCATCAATCTACTTCTATAATATTTTGCAAATATACTAACATAAAAGAAATAGAAACAAGAGTAGCACAAGCAACTTTACTATCCAAGTTCTAGAAAAAGAAAACAATGAGAGGAGTCCCTCTTATTGTTGTGAAAATAAAGTAATTAGTATTTAATAATAGTAATTAGGAATGGGTGTTTCTAAAAGGCATGACCATCCATGAAAGGTTATCTTATAGAGCCTACATAAGACTGGGCCAATTCTTCATTGGGATCATTCATTCATCATTTTATATTATATCAACATTTATATATTGTCTTATTATTTAAGCATTCTAAGCTTCCGCACTCTAGCGCTACATTGGTACCAAAGCATAACAATTCCAATGGGAGTAATACAAGAGATCCGAGTCTTAGTAGAAGAATTAATAAATAAAAATAACCGTGCAATTGAAAGGGACTGTGAAAGGGATCGTAAATGGGCGGAAACGATAGGTGAAACTCTTGATCTAATAAATGAAATAAGAGAAAGTAACAAGAGCAAGATAAATATTTGTCAAGATTCAAAGGTAGAACCTATTCTAGAAGAAGAACCCATCTAAAACCAACTTGAAGTGCTTTCCCCTCACTCAGTTGCTTCGTCCAATGAATATTTTGAATGCTCAGCTTATGTTGTTGATTCTGTCGACTCCTCTCATGATCGGGCAAGTCCCACCAACGATAACAGTGAATTGAGTGACAACAAGGTTCACCATGACTTTGTTAAGGAACAACCCAAGAATCTCCTTGATTATGCTAAAGTAGTGACAAAAACAATCGCTAATAGATGGGCACGTACATAAATAATATCAAATACACACTTGCATAAAGTGAACCTTCTCACCTATCAAAGGTTGTAGCAGCACAGAATTGGTCATTTTCTGAGTTCTCCTAACAAGCTCTAGTTGTGGGTCATTGATTTACAGTTGCAATCCATTGCACCCTAGCCAATCAGATTCCCCTTTACACAATTCATTTTGTCCCTCATGGAATTAGAAGAGGACCACGATATGTCATTCACTGATTTGCAGACACCAACCAATCTCTCAATACATGATGGTTATGATTCACAAGCATTGATCAGTCAATCTAGGGTGATGTTTGATTCATCAAAGAATCCACCGCGTAAAGATTTTAGTTCTAAGAACAAAATCTTCGTTTCTAGTCAAGAATTGGAACCTACCTATGCACGCCTTGCTAGAAACATAACAACTACGACAACCGAAATTACAATCATTAATATGTTGATTTTGTAGGGAATTGCAGTATTGAGTTCATAGATCGATTCAATGATTCGGTGTACACTATTAGGTTTGTAGTTGACTCTAATGGAGTAGAGGATATTGTACATAAGTGCATTGAAATTGAGGACTCACGTTTACCATTTGGAAGAAACCCAAGTGAACACTCCAAACAATTAGGGGGATAACAGGTCTCATACTGAGGTTTACACATGTGTAAAATTTTAATGCCTTTAATTCAACAACTTTTAGATATAAATATTTATGAAAATTATCATTGTATCTAACTTGACTATTGCTGCAACCTGTATGAATTTTTTTCTTCTTTTAGTTTTCCTGATGAATCTTATTGGGTATCCTCTTGGTGTCCATGTCTGCTGCCTTTTTATGTATAATATTAGCTTCCTTATCGCATCAAGTTATACTGGGTATAAAGTATAAACCCACTACTGCTACAATCATTGTATATGGAGTGCTTACTTTTATTCTAAGGCTATTATCAAATTGTCCCTACACTCTCTCAATCCGATTCCATTTGCTTCTACTTTTAGCCATGCCTAGCCCCCATATCTCACACTCAGATAGAAACACTAGTGGTTATGAGTGTTTGGAGAAGAGATTAACATACCACAATCCCAAATTTCTTTTGTTGTGCATATATTTTGAAGTAAGATCGCTTTCGATCTAGCTTGGATTCTCTTCCTCGCCTATGCTTCTAAGTTTAACTTTTCATTGAATACTAGCCATAGGTCTTTATATTTTTGTGCTACTCCTAGGTGCTCATTTTATAAGCTGATTTGGCTCTGATTTGGTTTTTATTTTAGTGAAAATAGCACCATCTTAGTCAATTTCAGATGATTAGATTGTTTAGTCTTTGAATCTATTTTTTTTTATAGGCCATTTAGAGCCTTTTCTGATGATGTATTTTGATTCAGACATGTATTGCACTGTGGTAACTGCTATTTTGGTTCTATCTCGGTGCCCAACTAAGTGAGATTACCATATCCTTGTGTTATCTTGGTTTATATTTTGTTCCTCTAATATGTTGTTGAGGGAGACTTCCTCCATTTCCATGGACACTAGAGCACTTGCCAAACTAATTTTGAATCTCTTTCTTTTTTGTTGTAGCTCATCTTTAGAATGAGTTTGCCCATTCATTGAGAGGATGTTTCTCTAAGATAAATCCACATTGAAATCTCTTCTTACTATGCAATTTTTATTTTTTTCCTACTCTTATAAGGCTATTAGAGTTCATTAAACACTCAACTTTTCCCCCTATTGTATCGGGGCATAAACATTATAGATCTTGATTAAGAACCCTACATCTTTTTTTCCAACACAATCATGAGATAGTGTTGAGTTGTAAAATGTGTTATTTTCTTAAAAATCCTAGCATCCCAAAAGGTACTTATTCCACCTGAGGCTTCCATTGCAATGATAGTGTATACTGACTACTTTTCCACCATTTCGTGGCTATTTCTAGAACTTATTTATCCTCCATTTTACTCTTCTAGACGAGCATTATTTTTTAGAGTTCATTTACCCTCCCTTAGTATTAATATCTCACCTAGGTACTATAGGGGTTGGTATCATGATCCTACTTGTCCAATTTTGACTCAAATTGACCAAATGAACTATTGGAGTGATCCATCCCAATATTCAACAGTGTAATCTTCTATTTCTGGCATGTGAGAGTGATTTTAGGGCTATTTTGGCATGTTAGGGCACATCCCTCAAATGAGGGATTTCACCCCTTATTTTAGGGTCCTACCTTGCATGTTTGACATCCTAAAGTAATTCTAGGAACTTAACTCCACTAATCAAAGATAGAGAGAACCCTCTTTTACTATTTTGATAAGATATCGCCCTTTTTCACTATTATGTGTAGATTCCTCTAATTTCTAACCTTTTCAAATCACCTAACCCCTGTAGATATAGAATCCCAACGAAGGGGTCAAGACCAAAACATCCTAGCTATGCATGAGAAGGAAATTATTAACAATTTAAATGAGACTGAGAAGTACTGCATGGATTGTTATCTAATAAGATACTGGTTGTTCGAATTGTGTTATGTGGTAGAGAATAAATGTTTACAAATTCAGATTATACCAAGCCTCAATGACACCCTCTAATATGTGAACTATTTTGTTGCAAACAGTAGATATACTACATTGTAGTTTATTTTGCTACATTTTCTAATTCAAGAGAGATATTTATAAAATGTTTGATTTCTCATTTTGTCTTAACAAGGACACATGGATCATACAGAGACATATTCCATCAGTGCTAGACAAAGACGTGTGATGCAGTCAGGTATATTCGATTGTTAATCTGAAATATATCTATCTTGTTTGACACGTTTTGACATGTTTATTAATCTGTGGAAAATTCTTATCATGCACAGCTTCACAGCTTCGGGGTGAAGCAAACTTGGCTTCTATGCAACAACACTCCGTCAGGTCATCGTCAGGTAAATTCAATTGTTATTCAATTTATGCTCAAGTCTATATAAACATAAATATTCTTTTACACATCTTTCTAAGATCTTGTTGTGCACAGGTGGTGTCTCTCACAATGATAGACGTCTGTCTGAGGGGTCTATAGGTGTCGGTGGACAAAATCAGAGGACACGCTTAGTGTCTTATTCTTCAAATACGGCATCGCCAGGTAGAGATTGTTTACATACATTCTGACTAGAATTATTGTTTGACATGTTTTTTAATATGTGGAAAATTCTTATCAGGCACAACTTCACAGCTTCAGGGTGAAGCAAACTTGGATTCTATGCAACAACACTCCGTGAGGTCATTCTCAGGTAAATTTAATTGTTATTTAATTTATGCTCAAGTCTATATAAACATAAATATTCTTTTACACATCTTTCTAAGATCTTGTTGTGCACAGGTGGTGTCTCTCACAATGAAAGACGTCTGTCTGAGCAGTCTACAGGTGTCGATGGACAAACTCAGAGGACACGCTTTGTAATAATATGCAATGATCTGGCAGCTGTAGCAACTCACAATCAAACTCACAAATATGTTGCAAAGAAGAAGAGAAGGAGACACTCAATGATCACTCATAAACACAGTAGAATAGAACAATATCTCAGTATTATACAATGAATAAGAATGTAAGTGAATGAATACAATAGAATAGTAAGCTGCATAATATAGGATTCGAATAGTCCAAGTAGGGCATTCGAATTCTTGACTCAGACTGTGGCTTGAATGATAGTGGAGTCATCATCCAGTCAATGTATCAGTCAGTAAACTGAGTCTAACTGAGTGAAGTAGGTACTAACTGAATGAAGGATGCTCAGTGGAGGGTGCATGAGGAGCTAACTGGAGTCAGAATGGATAGACTAGTCTCACTAGAGGTCTATCGGAGTGAAACAGTCAGTGGGGGAGTCAATCTAGCCTCAAATCAAGGAAGAACTGAGTGATAACTAACTGGTAGGTGAGAATGGCGCCTAACTGGCTGTGGCAGGTGAGAAAGGTGCACTTGGCATGAAGAAGGGCGCCTTTGGTAGGTAGGAGGCTCCCTGGGGGCTGTAGACAGGCTGTGGAGAGCTATAATGAAGCTCTAGGAGCTGGGAGGTCTACCATGATGATGAATGGATGCATGCAGCTGACTGGATGCATGCATGGATGCAAAACTGAAAAATGATGAGGAGAATATTCCAACACCCCCCCGCAAGCTATACTAGGAGGAAATACTAAAGCAGTAATAATAGGGCCCTGGTGACTAGGACCAAAGGTCACCCCATACAGTCAATATCATCTCTTACCCCAAGAAATGATTTAAGATAAGTGAATCTCTTCACCGTGAAGTCCTTGGTGAAGATATCTGCAATCTGCTCTTCCGTCGATAGGTAAAGTAATGAAATGGTCTTATCATGCACCAATCCTCTGATGTAATGCATATGTATCTCAATGTGTTTGGTCCTATGCCTCAGAACCAGATCTGTGGAGATCCCGATGGCACTCTGATTTTCACAATAGATGACAGGTGGAGTACTGAATAGAATCCTGAACTCTTACAAGATGCCTCTCAGCCAAATGCACCGTGTGGCTGCATTTACAGCACCTATGTACTCTGCCTCTGCTGATGAAAGAGCCAAAGCTGTCTACTTTTTGCTTGACCAACATATAGGTCCCGATCCAATCATGAAAACAAAACTAGATGTAGATTTTCGATCTGAGCTATCTCCAGCCCAATCAGAATTAGTATATCCAACTAGATCTAAAGAACACCCAACTGAGTAGTGAAGACCATGAGTCTTGGTACCTTGTACATAGTGTAAAATCCTCTTTGCTGCTTTCCAGTGAAGCTCATGAGGTTCCTGCATGTATCTGGAGACAACACTAACAGAATAGGATAGATCAGGCCTCGTATGAATAAGAAACAGAAGGCTACCAATCAACTGCCGGTACAAAGAACAATCTACCAGAGGTGTAGAGGACCCATCCTCAAGGTTGATCCCTGAGAGAAAAGGGAATGCAATTGGTTTGCATTCGCTCATTTGAAACTTTTTAAGCAAATATGAAGCATATTTTGATTGAGCAACTTTGATTCCTGAATCACTCTAAGTGACTTCAAGACCAAGAAATTGCTTCAACAATCCTAGATCTGACATGGAGAAGGATTTGTGCAAGGCAGATTTGATAGATCTAATACAAGAAGAATTGCTCCCTGTAATCAACAAATCATCAACATAAAGGACAATGAGAAGTAAGGACTTACCATCATGTCTAATGTAGACATTCGAATTTGATTTGCATCTCTGAAATTTTTCTGAAAGCAAGAAGGAATCCATCTTGGCATACCAAGCTCGGGGAGCTTGCTTGAGGCCGTACAAGGACTTCTTCAATCTGCAAACAAGTGAAGAATTATCAATATAACCCTCGGGTTGCTTCATGTAGATCTCCTCCTATAAATATCCATGGAGAAAGGAACTCTTGACATCCATGTGATGCACTTCCCAGTGTTTGGATGCAGCAAGAGAAAGAACAAGACGGATGGAATCCATTTTAGCAACAGGAGCGAATGTCTCAGATAGTCAATCCCATGAACTTGGGAAAACCCTCTTGCAACCAATATAGCTTTGTACTTGTGGGAGGCTCCATTTGAACCCATCTTTGTTCTGTAGATCCACTTGCACTGAACTAGTTTCCTTCCAGGTGGGAGAGAAACAAGATCCCAAGTCTTATTTATTTAAAGAGACTGATACTCTTCTTCCATAGAAGCTACCAATCTTGGATCTTGGGAGGCTTCAAAGTATGTCTTTGGATCATATCCTACCATAAGAAAACATCTCTCAGCTAAAAAAGGATCTGAGGGAGAGAGTGCAATATCAGTGGATATAGGAGCTGTGTAGGCCCTTGTAGCAATATAGGATGAATCATTAGTTTCCATATCTTCAGGTTCTTGTGGATCTGGATTTGGCATTCACACTTTTTCAGGAGCTTTCTTTTTCTTCATCTTCTTTTGTGCAATCTTGCCCTTTAGGCAATCTTTGCAGTTCCCATGAGAAAACTTATCATCTCGAAGACCTTCAACAATGTTATCTGCTTGCAGGTCATGTAAATACTTGTATCTGAGATGTCCAAATCTTCCATGCCATAGTCTGCTTTCTTCATTTTCATGAGTATGGAGAGAAGATGACTTGGAGAGCGGTAAGAAGTGGGAGAACTCATAGATTTTTGAGGTATGATTTGCAACTCCTTTTGCAGTGATTCCCCTGAAACCATGCTTTGTATCTCTACCTCATTTGGAGAGAAGATCACTCTTTTGGGATCTCCACTGTGAGTCATTTGATATACGGAAAGTAAGTTGGATGGAAGAGAAGGAATATAAAGTACATCAGAAAAATAACCATAGTCAAGATCGATTCTTCCAATCCTTTGAGAGGTGACTACTGAATCATTTATTAGTCTGACTGGAGGGTCACCAGATCTTTCGAAACTAGAGAAGAGATCTCTGGAAGAAGACATGTGCCTTGTTTCTCCTGAATCTATAATGAAAAAAGAATCTGTTGATGTACTTGCCAGGAGGGCATGACATTTTTCTTTTTATTCGGATCTAGAAGATTCAGTAACAAGATATTTCTTTCTTGCACAGGCTGCTACAGAAAGTTTGTTCTTCTCAAGTAACCGAGCCATCATATCCAATGTCTTCTGCATGCAAGAGCTCTCAAGATGAAACCCTTTTTGGAAATAAGGGCACTTGGATCTTTTCTGAAAATGCTTAGTCCTTTTTGAGGCCTTGCTTGACTGGTATGAACTATCTGTAAGCTTTGTATCATTCGATCTCTTATCAGAAATCCTTTGCCTTTATTTACCATTCGCTCTCTCTGCAACAGTAAGGGTTGAATCCAATTTGGGTATGATCATTCCCATTGAAATCAATTTCTCTTCCTCTTGGGTAAGAGATTGTGTGAAATCATCGAATGAGGGAAACTTCCATTTTGGAATGGACAACCTAGCTGACTGGAAAGTAGAGACAAAAACTAAGAAATTTTCCCCCAACTTTGAGAGAATGGTAAGTATAAGCTGCTTATCTTCCTTCACTATCTCATACCTTTTCAACTGTGATATCAAGCTTTTGAACTTGGTGAGAAAGGCATTGATAGAATCGAAGCTGCTAGGACTCAAACATATGAGCTCATTCTCCAATTTGTGTGCTACCATATCATCTTTTGGCCCAAAGAGAGATTCGAGCTTGTCCCACACCTCTTTTGGAGATGTAAGATCGATGACATGAAAGTGTAGTTCATCAGAAATTGAGAGAAGGAGGAGACCAATTGCTTCATCAAGCTGATCCAAGTACTTGGACTTTTCAACTGCACTAAGAGGTTCTACCATCGTTCCGTTGAGTATTCGGGTGAAGCTCTTGGATCTCATGAAGAGAGCCATCTTCGCTTTCCACTCAACATAGTTGGAAGATGTAAGCTTTAGATCCATCTGAATAGAGAAAGTCAATAGTTGAAGAAGATTCCTAACGGGTGAATAAACCTGCAAAACAATAAAAATGTGTTGATGGAGAATGCTACACTTCAACTGAACACTACCTTAAGGAAAGATAGCTGCTCAAAGAAATGCTGCAACCACTGCTGCTGCAACTGCTGCAATTAGAATAGTTGCTTCCTTCTTTGATACCATGTAATAATATGCAATGATCTGGTAGCTGTAGCAACTCACAATCAAACTCACAAATATGTTGCAAAGAAGAAGAGAAGGAGGCACTCAATGATCACTCATAAACACAGTAGAATAGAACAATATCTCAGTATTATACAATGAATAAGAATGTAAGTGAATGAATACAATAGAATAGTAAGCTGCATAATATAGGATTCGAATAGGCCAAGTAGGGCATTTGAATTCCTGCCTCAGAGTGTGGCTTGAATGACAGTGGAGTCATCATCCAGTCAATGTATCAGTCATCAGATGTAACAGTCAGTAAACTGAGTCTAACTGAGTGAAGTAGGTACTAATTGAATGAAGGAGGCTCAGTGGAGGGCGCATGAGGAGCTAACTAGAGTCAGAATAGACATACTAGTCTCACTGGAGTTCTATCGGAGTGAAACAGTCAGTGGGGGAATCAATCTAGCCTCAAATCAAGGAAGAACTGAGTGATAACTGACTGGTAGGTGACAATGGTGCCTAACTGGCTGTGGTAGGTGAGAAAGGCGCACTTGGCATGAAGAAGGGCACCTTTGGTAGGTAGGAGGCCCCCTGGGGGCTGTAGACAGGTTGTGGAGAGCTAGAATGAAGCTTTAGGAGCTGGGAGGTCCACCATGATGATGAATGGATGCATGTAGATGACTAGATGCATGCATGCATGCAAAACTGAAAAATGATGGGGAGAATATTCCAACACACTTAGTGTCTTATTCTTCAAATACGCCATTGCCAGGTAGAGATTGTTTACATACATTCTGACTACAATTCTTGTTTAACATGTTTTTTAATATGTGGAAAATTCTTATTAGGCATAGCTTCACAGCTTCAAGGTGAAGCAATCTTGGCTAGTATGTAGCTAAACTCCCTAAGGTGATCGTTAGGTAAATTCAATTGCCATTCAATTCACGCTCAAGTCTATATAAACATAAATCTTCTTTTACACATCGTTCTAAGATCTTGTTGTGCACAGGTGGTGGCTCTCAAAATGACAGACATCTGTCTGAGGGTGGGTCTACAGGGGCCGTTGGAAAACCACAGATGACACCCTTAGTGTCTTATTCTTCAGATATGCCATCGCCAGGTAGAGATTGTTTACATACATTTTGACTAGATTTTTTTTTTGACATGACTGTTTTATTTGTGAAAAATTACATGATTTTTTGTGTAAACTTACATGTGATTGCCAATTTTTGGTTTCCTATAGGGGCTTCTGGACATTCTAACAATAATGATGGTGTAGAAGACTTCATTTCTATTTCGCACCATGTTCATGCTAATGCAGAGGTTCCATCAGGTATTTATAATGAACACATTTTATTTAAATGTTTATAATTTGATTGACAAATTATATATATAGTTTTTAATACTTGCACATGCATTTTACTTCTTACAGGGTTTGCTGCTCCTGATCCTAATCCACCTCCCCAGACAAGGAGAGGTCGTCGGGTGCATCAGTATGCTCGCAATGAAAGATATGATCCTCTTTACAGTCATCCTAGAGATGTTCCCGAGGAAACTCCTTGGGAAGACAACATCGCCATGTTGACTGTGGAAGAGATGAAGGAGCATTCATTGAGATTGCAGGTAGAACTTGACACTTCAAATATCTCTTTTGGTACTCAACAGTGTCTCCATATTGTTTTGCACAATATGAATAGTTTGATCGAGACATATCTTGGGGTTGGACCATCAACCCATATTTTTCATGACAAGATGCGTAGGAGGCGGTTGTCAGTGACGGGTAGCCACAAGTTTGAAGAAATAAAAAAAGTTGTCACAAAAGAAATGGTCTTTTCATGTTTTGACTTGCGGCCTGAAGACAAAAAACGTCTAAAGATCACAAGATTCAATGATCCACTGATTGCACCCCATATTTATTCCAGGTTCCTGTGTGCATATGGGAAGTTCCAAAATAATGACGAGGTTCCTCAGTATTTTGTTAAGATGTTGATTGTAGAGTTCCGGTTTCACATGGATCCCGACTATACAGATATAGGATCCAGTTTCTATGGTGTTGGCAAAGGTCGTACATATGAACGACCTGATGCACGACGAGATGTTCAGTATAGGCGTCCGATGCCTCGGTTAGTACAGCCACATCCTAGAGTCGTTGCTTTGCCAAAGGATTTGGAAATGACATCCCAAATAGCAAGAGGGGTGAGGGAAGAGATAAAAGATCGTGTTGGGGCTGCATTGGCAGGGGTGGAAATCGGCATAAATACTTTCTCATCTTCAACCAGTATGGATGAAGGCCCATTTGATGATTATTCTGATGATCGCTTGAAAAGCATGACTCGATTAGAGCTTGAGCAGTATGCAACGTACTGTAGAGATAATTATAAGCGAGTCATCACTAGACAAAATCAAAATAGAGGCATGGTATGTAAGTATGTAATAATATATGAAATTTATTATATGAAATCTATTTTTTTTATTCTCCAAATCTAATGTCTATAAATTATATGGAATTTATGCAGTATACCAGATTCATGAATGATGACAACTTTGATGATACCGATTTTATTGACCAGGAAGAAACAGAGGCTAGTGGCACGAATACGCATGTTGAGGAAATTCTAGTTTCACAATTTCCGCAGGGGACGCAGGTATGGATATTCCTGTATCATGTTTTCTAATCATGGGTCTTAGCTTTAGTTTAAAAGGTTTAGCTCTTGGTTTTATGGGTATTCTGTGTTATATACAGAATACTCAATTTATATTTTGTATTATACTTTATATCTAGAGTAAGTAGGGTAATATATATAGAATACTCAATTTATATTATGTACTATACTTTATACCAGTCAATTGTTGTATATTTTAGGCAAATGCCCGTTTGTCAAACTTAGTATATGTTTATAGGCAATTTCATCCATGCAGAGACGTGTTATTTGAATGTTGTACACATTACTTAACTGCCAACAACACTAAATTTAAGATTGATATCAGATACATTGCCCAAAATGAGGCTTTAGGGTTGTTCTGTGCATTTTTTACTGTTAAAAATGGTTGTCCGTGCCCAGATTATGAGATTCGGGTTTTTTAATGCCTAGAAGACTAGCCAAAATAGCTCCCAATGTTCCCATAATTGAGAATGAAGAGGTTTATTACTGTTACGATCCATAAAAATATCCAAAACAAGCTTAGAACTGCCCAAAATTAATGTAACTGCTTGTTTGATGGCTGGTATATGTCTGTAGGCAATTTCATCCATGCAGAGACGTGTTATTTGAATTGTGTACACATTACTTAACTACCAACAACACTAAATTTAAGATTGATATCAGATACCTTGCCCAAAATGAGGCTTTAGGGTTGTTCTGTGGATTTCATCTATCCTTTTTTTTATAGTGAGTGTGTGTCAGCTTTAGTCATTGTTCCAAAAATGGGAATAAATTAGAGGGTGTATGTATATTGCAGAGAACTCAAAAATGAAAAAAGAAATTACCTTATCCTTAAGGAATTAGAAGTATGTCATGCTAATGAGTGAAGGCATAGTCGCAGGACACCACATCTATTATAATGGCATTGAGGTAGATCCATCTATAGTGACTATAATTCAACACCTTCAAACACCACACAATTATAAGGATGCTAAAAAATTATTAAGACATATAGGATATTGAAAATGATTCATAAAATATTTTAGCAAGTCAACAACAACTTTTTTAACCCTCCTCTCCAAGAATGCAAAATTCTGGCGGTCAAAGAGCATTTGACAACATATAAGAGAAACTAATGATAACCCTTGTTTTGCAAGGCCCTAGGTAGAAATTCCATTGTCCTCTTATTTGCAAATATCTTACTTGAATACCAAAGTTAATATCTTGGGCCTTCTTTAGATTGATAAAAAATTATGTGTTGCTAGAGTGAAGCAATTAAATAAATGGATGTAGTAGAGTTTTTGGGCACTATTACATAGGTTTGGGCTTGAAAATAGCCTCAAACTGCATTCCTGGGCACATTGGGGACCCAAAACAATAGAAATAAATCATAAAAAAAACCTAAGATGTTGGTGCCACTATGTCTTGTGATGATGCCCTAGTTGAAGGTCATCCTTGTATCTCAAAAAAAATAGGGGTCATACAAATCATCCTCATAAGGGATTCTACAATCATAGTTAAGGGATTGTGAATTCACTCCATATCGAGATCATGTGATATAATGGAATGAGATGCAAGCTCAGTCCATTTACTTATGGTTAGGGTTTCCTACTCTAACCCCATGTGCGAACATCAGAGATTGATCGGGTCCCATGGATGCATCATATTTGAGTAATTTGTGATGGTATGAGCCACATAATAAATTCAAAAATCCACCTCTGCAAATGCTCATTATCATTTCCCACTTGATCAACAATAGATCTGGGCCATTTGTGTTGGCAGGTAGCTCTTCCTCCAATCTGATTCTTCGAAGATTCACCACTAAATATCAAATACCACTATAGATATTACAACAATCCTTTGATTCTTGTACTTTTCCGACCAAGATTGACCCCGTGATAGGACCTCCCCAATTAAAATAATTATACACTATTTATAGGTATCATCTTCATACCCTGATACAGAGCATTCACTAGTACCTCCTTAATCGTCAATTAAAGAGGAATTTATGCCTGAGTATAATGGATAAATTATATTTTTCTTGGATGTGCAAGGAACTTTGAAACATTTCTCTTAGGAAAAATACTGATACTAGTTGTTGTTTCCATTTCCCATTGAAATATAATAAAGGGATTTGCAATTATTCAAAATCATAAATTGACGACAACCATCATCCACCATAACCTATTCAGATATCCTCATCAATTGACCGGGTAAGTCTTTCTAAACTTCCTTCCTGCCTTTGAAAATATTTTCAATTTTTTTATCCTGTTAAGCGTACTTTCTCTCAACATATTTGTCATCATTCAAGTAATTTCCTGTCATTTCAAGTAATTTCTCAATAGGTGAAGTGATATCCATTGATGCTCAAGCAGTCGGGTACATGAGGATGAATATACCTTACATAGATAATATGTTTGCTAGACTCAAATACAATCGAGGTAGGGAAGAAATGCCCCCCTGTCCTTGTATTTGGAAGAAATTATCCTCTTGGAATCAAAAAATGATTTCTTCCTTCACCCAGATACTAGGACTAGAATCAGATGAAGAATTCAATGATGGAATGGTGGCCCTAGTAGATGCATATAATTATCATGATGCCCCCCAATATAACTACACATAGGCCATATATTTAGGAATAAAGGTACATTTAGTAGAGTTCGATAGCACATGGATCTTCAAATATTACTCCTACATAATCTACCTCTTTACCTTCAATCAAGCCCAATATTTTGAGACCTTGGATGTCCAAAAATCCAATGGAGACGTTTCCATAGGGTGTATGATTGGATTCCCTGGGTGAATAAGGGAGAAGAATAAGGGGCTACCTCATCTCAATTTGTGTTTATGTTTATTTATAGAGTTTTTACTTTGATAATATAGAGAGAGCCATAATGTATGCTCATGGACATTAGACCTTATTTACAACTAGGAGAGGTAGTCAAGATAGATGTTGATATTTAGCAATAGATTATACAATTATCATGATTTATGGAATTGAAACTCCTCCACGGAGGATTTCCAAACACCTCGTCCCTAGAAATTTTGTTCTAGAATATGTAAGGTAGATGTTAGAAGTGGATACCCTTCATTTTATCAAATCAAAGAAAAAAGGGAGAATTGAGTTACCTATAGCCATGGGTGGGAATCCCATAAGAGATAAAATAGGTCTCAAAGAAATAAAGAAAATTATGAAGGAAATCAATTTGGTTTTGAATAAAACATGGACATATGATCCTCATCTCCTAATTGGGAAAGAGAAGGAATTAAATTTCTCCAACCCCCAAGATCATGAACCGAAATTAGATATTGAGAAGTTTTCCAACAAAGATACATTTAAAGTGGTTTAGAGGATAATTAAGGGGGACGTACATCCCAACAAAGTGACAGGCTATGCATTTCTTGACCCTACTCCTGCTATATCAAATGATCCATCCTATTTTACATTTTATAGACCAACGGGGGCCGTGATAACCAAAGAAGAAATGAAATTTGCATCTCCTACACAATAGATATATAAGGATCATAACCAACACCATACTAGTAGACAAACATATAAGAGGAGCATGGTGGAGGATGCATAAGTATCTTGGAAAAGAATCCTTCCCTTAACTAAGCATTCCTGAAGATATGTAGTTTGATAGGATATATGTGGAAGTGCACATCAATGATGAGGAACATGTTCTTATAATGCAGTCAATTGCAGTCAATGTAGTGCATCATATTCATGTCACAATTCTACTCTCTCACTTTGGGCCTCTAGAATTTGGTCTTCCAAAATCCCAATCTTGCTATGTGCCTTGTCTAGATGGTCATTTAACTATTGTGCGTTAAACTCAGTAGCCATGGAAATTGCGTCATTTGCTGAGGCTATGAGCAGGTGCTTGATCCATGCTTGTGATTATTGGTGTTTTGAGAGTTAACTCCATTTATGTTTGTGTGGAAAACTTCAATTTCTTATAAGTTCTCTGCACAATTTGTCTATTCATTTTATCAAAAATGAAGGAGCTTAGTTTGTCCATGGAACCCTCCTTAGAGGGTGTGTACAGGATTATCCTACAGGATTATAGTTTGTCCCCAAACTTGCCATTGGTGTTCTAGTCCGAAGGTTGAGATCCATCTGCTCTAGTTGTAAATCAATTGTCACCATTTTTTACGATAGTAAGAAATGACCAATGGCATGACGATCATTTTTTGTTACTTGAATGATCATTTTTGGTTACTTGAACATAGTTTCCTTGTGACTGAGCTTCTGGCAATCAAATTATTTGGTGAAGGTGAATATTGCAGAAATACTGGTGTTCTTATATGATGTAGATTATTGTTCATAGTTTGGCCACTTTTCCGTGTCAATGACTGAATCTGACATCCTTGGTACAGTTATTTTAATCTTATCAAATTAAATATGCTAAATCTATATTTCCTGCAGTAGAACTCATGTCTGTATGATTGACCTTTTCAGTTGTAAAATGTGTCCAAATACTCAAATATGTTTGATAAATCCTCCTATTTTCTATATCCATGGTAAATTATTCAATGGCAAGCTCATTCAATGCCTCCAGTATTTGAATAAGTTGACTAAAGGAGATATTTTCTTCATTGGTTTTTTATATTTAGGATATTCAGGCTTGTGAGACAATTGCCAATCTTTAAGACAATTGATGTTCTTGTAAGACAATAATTTAGGAGTTGTTCATGTTAGACAATTGTCAATATTTCTAGATAGGTCTGCAAACCTCCAAGTTTAGCTTGAACAAGCTGATCTCTAAAATTAGTTGACAAAGTGCAAAATGATGCAGGTCTATCCACAACCTTAAGCATCTGAGACTGATTGAGGGATCCCTAAGATAGCTAGTTGTTAACAACTTCAGATAGGGAAACTGATGAGATTAAAGAATAGTTGGAAGGACAGGTGGCAACCAAAATTGATCACTAACAGAACTCTATTTTCCAGGAAATATGGCATAGCTAGCTCTTTAGGTGTCGATCCTTCCCAGCATGTCATCCACAGTCTATTTTAGAAAACAGTTGCAATATACAAGGCAACACTCTAGCGTGGCAATGAAGATAAAGGTAGGAGCTAAAAACTATAGTTCCTATAAGAGGGGGGCATAGAGGAGTGATTTTCTTTGTAAATGAAACCGAGGGGCCACATTGTAAATTTATAGTTCGAGCAAACTTTTCATGGATTCACATCTCATTGATTAGAGGCTTAGAGCCTTGTTTTTCTTCCATTTTTCTGTATTGAGCTTCTTCATATACACCCCTGTTTTTTCTCAATCTATTGTAATTTACAGGTTTGATTTTATATCTTGAGGATTAATCAACTTCAGTTGTGGTACATATTTTTTCTATAATCTCTGATTTTATATGAAGTGTTCATGTGAAAACAAAGAATTCAAATTGAAGGAATTTGTGTAATGACAACCCTTTTTTGTATCCTTAATATATATTCGGTCATATGTTTTGCATATTACATATATAGGTTCCATTATCACTGGATTCATTATTTAATGCCTAGTTATTTGCACTTTTAATTTGTTGGATTCATTTGTTTATGCCCAACAAATCACTTTTCTTCACGTAGGGTTTATAGTGACTTCCTTACTCACTGTCTAAGTTTGTCCATGGAACCCTCCTTAGAGGGTGTGTATAGGATTATCCTACAGGATTATAGTTTGTCCCCAAACTTGTATACATACACACACACACACACACACACACACATATATATATATATATATATTAACTTTTCATTTTGAATTTGCAGCCCACAGAAAACCAGGAGCCAATGGTGTCCCGGTCCGAAGGTTGACATCGATTTGCTCTAGTTGTAAATCAATTGTCACCATTTTTTGCGATAGTAAGAAATGACCAATGGCATGACGATCATCTTTGGTTACTTAAACGATCATTTTTGGTTACTTGAACATAGTTTCCTTGTGACTGAGCTTTTGGCGATCAAATTATTTGGTTATGGCAGGTATCGGAATACCACTTTTGTTTTTGTCATGTATGGTTTGAAACTGTATGGTTACTCGAATATCTGATCATCTTATTCCTTCCTCTTGCATCATCTTGGGTGAATCCTGGTCATCTGTCCTATTTCAAGTTTTGCGGCCGTGTTATTGGTTTGGCATTGATGCATAGGGTCCAAATCGACAATGCCCTAACTCGAACATTCTTCAAACAATTGGCTGGCCTCTCTATCTCCTGGGAAGACACAAAAGGTCCAGATCATACTTGTATTCAAGTTGTAAGAAAATATTGGAAATGGATCCAGATGTTCTAGACGAGGATCTACTAGGACTCACATTTGTGACAGAATTGAAGAACTGGGTTCCCGAAAGGTTATGGAACTTTGTCCATGGTGCAAGGACTTGATTGTAAAAGGTTTTAATTGACATCAGTATTCAAAACAACCACCATGAGCTAAGTTTGCAAGGAAAAAACACCTAATCCATAAAAAATCACCATGCAAGGCATCCCAAAAATAAGAGTCATGAAAGTGCACAATGCCTGAGGCAGAAAGCATACGCACAAGCAAATAAGCTAGTTGGATAGAGTGAATGGGTAGATCAAGAAGTTGCTGGAACTAAACCTGTTGTGGGAGGGGAGTATTCTTCTTAAGGAGGAGGCCCCTATCCATCAAATGCAGGCTCAAGATAGGTCACAATGTGCTTGCTTCCATTTTTTTGTTGCATGGATTCATGAGAATTATCTGGTTCATGGGTTCATCAAGATGCTCTTGTTCAGAATCTAGATATGGACAGAGGGACAGTCAGGAACTTATCAAATGAGAGGACCTCCAGTGCAACAATTATTGATAGAAAACTAATATCCATTAAGATTGTTGAATATGGAATTTGTTATCTACATTACTCCAAAAGTGTTTACGTCATACTTGGGGGTGCTTCATGTGATGTGGAGTGCATGGTGTGATGCCTACCCATCATTGTGTCTAGGTGGACATACACATTGGAGATATCTTAATCATGGATTGATTTACCTTGACTTGATGCTTATGTGATGCACTCTAGTTAAAAGGTTGGACAATTGTGTTGCATGATGACATTCTTCAGGAGACACACATGGAGGGTATGGTTGCTTGCTTGGCAGGATAGGCTATTTGGAGGAGGAGAATTAGGACATTTAGGAGGAGGGAATTAAGCCTATTACTCCTCAACCATTTTCAGGTGTGTTTCTAGTATAACGATTTTCAAGAATTTATGAAATAATTTTTTGCATCTTGTTGCCACTGTTATATTTTGTTTGGAAAGCTTGACATGATGTATGATTATGTTTTGTATTGTAAATTATTTGGTTGATAGTTCTAGTGCAGGCCAATTTTCTGCAGGGTCTCAAGGATCATTATATTTACAAAATGTTCATTTCTGACGACAACCGTTTTGAATTTCATATGGGCATCTAGATTTGTTGGGCAGGTCGTTTGACTTCCTAAACAAGAGTTTGTGAAAATAATAAGCCACATATATTCTATAAGGATTCATGGACGACGTTTTCCATAGATACTCTTATTGGAACTTCTTGTCGATATCATCACCTGGGCATGTGCCAATTGAGGATATGTTAATGTAACTTGAAGTGGAAAAGTTAATATTATCAAGAATACTTGAACTCCTAGAAACCTGGACGAAGGCCTATGGTTTTAAGCCTCTCAAAGATTCCGATAAAGAGGGAATGAAAAATATTAACATGATGACGTTTCTGGGTACCTCATTGTTGCAGAAATCCATATTCAAACCAGAAATAAAATAATAAAAAATCCAATCAAAGAGAATAGGTGGACAAGGTCACATGCGCCAAGGGTAATGCCTTTTGTAGTCAAGCAAGACTAGTGTTATGTGTGCTCAAGTGCAGCTAGACAATGTTGAAGTTTCATTGCTGGATAAGGCATGGAATGAACCTGTACATGGTATTCATAATGGCATAACTGATATTAATACAAATCAGATCCTACATCTCCTCAGTTGTTTCCCAAGGCAGAAGATTGGAAATGCAATGAAGATTCAAACAGAACATTGATAGCAGAGGAGAACCATAAGTTTTTTTTAAAGGGTAGCGATTTGGATGCTCAGGCACATGGAGACAGCTGAGAAGTTTGTATGCAGCCAAAAGTCATGATCTGAGTAAAATAAAATTTGTAGCACTTTGTCAGACATCTACTGTTCAAAGTAAAAGAGAGATGACAAATTCTCTTCTACTATAGTTGTATTCTGCTGATAACAAGGAATTTTGTTAAAGCACATTAAATTATCTTTTGTGTTTTAAAAGAACCTTATTTCGTGGCACATTAACTTACCCTTTTATTAACCATGCCTTTTGGAGTTGTGATAATCACGATATGTGACAATGAGTGAAATAGTTGATTAATTATTAGCTAATTCAATTTTCTTAGTATGATTTCCTTCAATATTTGTCTCAAATCATCCATAATAAGTATCTAGTGTCTTTATTGGGAACTTTGGAACATGACTATTTCTTTAGTGGTACATTATTTTTTGCAACATGGGAACTTTGGAACATGAATATTTATTTAGTGGTACGTTATTTTTTGTAAGTATGAATTGACATTTTCTGTAATTGGCTCATATTAAGATGTAGTAGAAAGGTAGATAAATACAAATACATAGACTCCACTAACATCTGATGAAGTGGACTTCCAAATCTTTTTTAAAATATAAATTCTCATATGCTTCTTCAAATTTTCTTAGGTATGTTCGGTTGCTAGCTTTCACCTTGGCGTTACTATTGCATCCATACTACCCAGTGTAGAGAAATGTGTATTTATGTTTGATGTGGAAATTTTTTTATCTGTGACACACTCATTGAAACATTTATCGCTTTTTGAACATGAAAATAATGTACACTTGCCTTGAATTTTGGTTATTCCATTTTTTTTCTGGAAATCTACAGATCTGAGACATCACTAAAAATAATACTGTGTATCTTGTCTTAACATTCAATCTGTTTGCTTTTGCATTTCTTGGTTAATCCAGGGTTTATGTTATATATTCCTCTGAATGTAGACAAATTTGATGCAAGCTTGTCGATATGGAATTTGGGAGGTGGTGTAGACTCTTTTTCTATTCAGAGAAAATGTAATAGCCCTATTTTTTTAATTTATGGCCTCCAATTCTCAAGGCAGTTTATTCATTGAGAATTTTTACCAGAATTTTGAGGAGAGTTCTAATAGAACCTTGGATTCCAGGTCACTAGAGCAGATTACCTTAGTGGTAGGACAACCTTTCATTTCACAGCCATGAATGGTCTCACAAGATGCTCAGTGCACCTTACCATTTGAGTCTATATCCAACTTCTGGAAACAAGGATGATGCCTAACCTATGAGGTTCCAGTTTGAACTGAAATAAACATTTATAATTAGTTACCTATGTTACTAACTAGAAAATGATTTAGGTTTGGAGCATATTATATTTGCTCCATGAAATTTATGGATTTACTTATGTTGTTTTGACTTGATGCAATGCACTCTCCAAATTTTTTAATATAGAGCAACAAATGGTGGGATTACAACTTTTCATATGGCTTCCTTAAATGGGCATATTGATTATGTACAATTTCTACTTGATCTGAATGCAAATGTGCTAGCTATCACATTTCATTATGGCCAATCAATGGACCTGATAGGTGTGTGGACTGTCAAATTGTTAAACTGGGAGACGATAGTTTTATCTATTCATTTCAAAGTTGATGAAATCCTAATGTGAGTTATACTAATGGATTCACATGTTTTTTTAGGAGTCGAAAGCACTCCTCTACATTGTGTATTGTGTGGAAGAGACATACAATTATGATGATAATGGTGTCTTACGTCATATTTTCCACATCTGGAAATGCTCTAGCCATGTTGACTTTGTCAAGAAGTTGTTATTAGAATACAACACTATTGCATGGGACTAGGAACTGGTCTCTAGCATATTATATTGTAACCTTGTATTCATAGTTTAGATGACTTTTCATCACCATATTTGACCACTTCTTTAACATTTAAGAGAAAAATAATGATTCTAGGACACCATCCAAATAGATTTTACCAATGTTGCGGAAACCTATGAATACTATCAACTTTTCCAAAAAATTTAGGTTGCCAGAGTTTTGTTGATTTTTTCCCAATTTTTATGATTTGCCAAGTTGATGACCCATGTTGCTTGTTTTCCAATGTCAAGTTTTGCAATAGAAAAATATATAGCTAGAGAGGATGGTAAATTATGAATGTTACAAGTTTCTATTAAATTTTGTCGGTCATGTATTTCTTGTTCTTTCTTTTTGAATTATCTCTTATGTTTCTATAATTCCATAGCTGGTGGTAAACATGCGATCAGGCTTATAGTGTGTTCCTTGATCTTTATTGACTAAAGCTCCATCGAAATCTATGGTGATCTGTTGCAACCAATGCATCAAAGAGACCTGTGAATGTGAACCAAATCCCTATGATTTCTCTAAATAGAAAAAAAGGATTAGTCAAATTCCAAAACCGATTATGAAATTCACCCAGTGAAAATAGTTTCATGATTAGTCTCACAACCAAATGTGGTTTTTCCTAGCACCATTGATGATCGAGCAATAAATATGAATTCAAAGCTTAATCCATGAGAAATCAATGAAAAACTTACGCTTTGTCTCAAATATTTAAGGCCCATAATATTGGAACACATGACTTAGTTGAAGGGCGGGTAAGTGAAATAATAAGTATAGTAGTTGTATATAGGTTGTTAAATTACATACAATAAGCGAGGACTTAGATGACGGGATGGCAAGTCAAATAAGTTGTGTTCTGAGTTATATGTCCTAATAGTGAAAGATGTAGGGATGTTGTAATTGGCATAAATATATTTATGCTACATGTCCAACTCTCTTTGTTTGGATTTGGGATTTACTTGATAGTGTCATGGCTTAGATCCTTAAATTAACTATTTCAGTCCATCACAAACAAATATTTAAGTGTTTTCCAGGTTGAAATATTAAGTTGATAAAATTCTTATTCCTATCTTGAAAATCACTTCTTCCAAAGTCTTTTTACATGTTGACTGAACAAAGTTCTCAAGCTGCTTGGCCAGAGAATTCAATTCAAATGTGACAATGAATTAAAATAAGTAGACCTTAATTAAATATAGAAGAATACTTAATTACATATGGAATACTAATCTAAGGGCACATATGTTGAAGTACCCCATTAATTAAAATTGAAGCTGTTAAAATATTTAGAGCCTCTCGCCACTAATATGGGCAAAGTGCTTTTTCCACTCCACGTTCCTTGTGTCCCTCTTGAGGGAATTGCTAATTAATACTATTTTTTAAAGTTAAACTCCTCAACATTTTTGTCAAAGATGAACTCGTATACATGAGTTAATCATACTAATTTTATAATCCCAAGGAATTTGAATATGTCAAAGATAAATTCATATGCATGAGCTAATCATACTAGGTTTATAATCCTAAGGGATTTCTTAAATATAAATTCCATGAAACATCGTTTCTTCATAAAATTTGTTACTAAGAAATTATTCTTTGTATTGTTATAATATAAAGAGTATTGTCTCCAAATATTTTAATAGTAATGTGTCTCCTATGAATATGAATTGTTGTGATTACATGATTTAAAATCAAATTAATCATATAAGATTCATTGGTACTTCATTTTTCTCTTCCATGTGATTGATATGTAATACGTATAACTAATTTGTTAATTTTTAGCTGTTACATAATTTAAAATAAAATTAATTAAAAAGAGCTTTTCTTAGTTTGTATGCACATTTGAGTTATCATTAGATATGTTGTTAAAAAGAGCTTTTCTTAGTTTCGAGAATTATATATATTCTCTACTAACAAGGCCAACCACGTGGAGGTGGAAGCTCATTTGGCCCCACCCACCCACCCTAGAATCAAAGAAAAATTTTGTCAACCTTGATGTGTTCTTGAATCATATGAAATGTGCCAGTGGCATATTTTCAAGAATAGCATTATGATCTTCTATCGACAATTTCCATTGTCGATTATCATTGGATATGTTGTTAAAAAGAGCTTCTCTTAGTTTCGAGAATTATATATATTCTCTACTCGCGAGGCCAACCACGTGAAGGTGGAAGCTCATTTGGCCCTAGAATCAAAGAAAACATTCTTCAACCTTGATGTGTTCTTGAATCATATGAAATGTGCCAGTGGCATATTTTCAAGAATAACATTATGATCCTCTATTGACAATTTCTATTGTCGATGCTTGAAATTTTTCCTACTCTTCACTACCTTCAACTGCAATTGGGCTGCTATGACCAAATGATTGTATTGAGCACATATAAAATCTGACTCGTAGTCTTGAAAAATAATATGGTCTTTACATTTCCTTACTTCTGCAAAGAAATGTCCCATTAAAACCATTGAACCCACTGCATACGTATAATTTGACGGGTCTTTAAATTCTTGCATCAACGTGCTTTTCGACCTAGTGCATCTCAATAAATAATAATGCACATTTTCTGGATTATCTGTCGGTGCAATGACTGCAAATACATCACCTTCTCTAACCAAATCAGAAACACGATCATAATCTTTGTCAATCACAACCGCTTCATTGTCGCACTCTACATCACTGATATTTCCAAATGGGGGCAATGGTGTCAATTCTTGGTGTCTCCATGGTTTCACAAATTTGTTAGTTTGGTTTTAACACTCGTCCAAAGACTCTACATCATCAATACATGCAAGACAGAAGCAAGATTACTTTCGTTTCTCGATTGCATGTATATTTTCCATTTTCTTACTCCTAATGGAGTGTAAGCCCCTTGTTTTCGGGATTGCAGTACAATTATGTGGCATTGATCTGTCAACATTGCCCATTGCAATATTCCATAAAAACCTTCTCACATTACCCATCCTTTCATTGAATTCATGGCTCAAATTTTGTTTGCACCAATTAACAACATCGTTTGAATTTGCAAGGCGAGAAGCAGAGTGATTCATTTGATATCTCCCAAGTGCACGTTTCACGCAAGCCCCAACACCATCATGTTCTCCTTTTCCATGTCTCGTTTCAAAAATCTCCATGTGTGGAGAACATCCGTGTTTCTATGAAGGCGAGACAACCATAAGAATGATTGTGCCGATTTAAACTGACGAACACAACCATCTGACCACACCCAATGTTCGTTAAAAGTGACCCTTCTTCTTTTTAATTCTTGAAAAAGCATACCAAAACAATGCTGGACGAAACATGTATCATGTGTACGATCATCACTAATGTAGAAATGATACTCCTTAATCACTTCATGATTATTTTCATTGCTATCAAAACCATTGACATCAAGCTCTGCATGTCTATACGTAATATGCACAAGTATAGATACCTGATCTGAATGGTAATACTCACTCTGTATCTCCTTTTGCGGAGTGAAAGTTTAATTTTCTGCAAAATCGACAATGGATAATATTGTCCCTTTTGGAAATACATCTCATGATTGCTTGAACTATAAGTCCTACGATCGTGCTGAGTGAGAGTGCTTGATATATTTATATATTTGATCCCTGAACAAATTCATAAAATCTGTCAAAGAGATATCACTTTCAACCAAATTAAGCTTTCTTGATGTTGCTGTTGAATCGATAACTGCAGTATAATCAACATAAACATATCTCTTGCATTTCACAATGCGATTTGACAATTGAGGATCGTTTGCATCAATGGGGTAGTTAGCATTAAAAAGGGCCAAATCAGAACATTCCTCACATTTTTTACCTTCGACGCATTGTTTCTTATAGATTACCTGATGATTCTCTCGTGCACATAATATTTTAGATACAAATTCACGAACATTCGGAGGAGGGGGGTTATTTGGCCAATACTGCATGCCAAAAGTTAGAAATGTCTCATAATATAATTTGAATTCTACATGGTATTGACAACAACATGTGTCGCGAACAACGATGGGCCTGACATACCACGGTTTAAGATTCACAAATGTGCTAAGGGCAATCTTCACATCAACATTACTCTCCATAAAAGTTTTGAACATTTCCGCTTGAGTGATCGCTGTTATGTGTTTGGAATGAGTTTCATAGTTTCCTTTCGATATACGACGTCGCACAAAATCCTTTTCATTTGGTAAGACACGCGATTTTACATCCCAAAACTCTTTCACTATGTCCCTCACATTATCCGGAAGTCTATCTTGATAAGGTTGCCTACAGATAACACCCCAACATGCAACTTCATCATCCTCATCTAACTGAACCCAAATCTTTTTATGCTTCCATAAACATTTTCTTGATGTTTTTAATGTTCTTACAGTCGTAGACAACAAACGACTGGTTGTAGTGTTTTTTGCCACAACCCCTGTTAGAATTGCTTTACGAGCAACCATGAAATTATGAGATCGTTTTCTTGCAAGTGATGCAAGGATGGAGGTCAGATTTTGTGATACAATCTGATTTGACTTAGCCTCTTTAGCACTTTGAATGCCCAATAATGTAATTGCATCTCTTAGACATTTTTGCTTTAACAATTTATGCAACAATTGAGCTTGTTCTATCACAGAAATACCTTCAAAATATTTTTTGACTATCTTATCTGCTCTATAACGAGCTATACGATCAGGCATCTGAGGTCCCATTTCTTCAATTTTACTTGAATCCAAATTCTCCAAAAAATTATCATCAATAACGATATTGTTGCAGCTTCCAGTTAATCTCTGTAAATTGGTAACTGTGGTAGGATGTTGTATGTTGGATGTCGACCCTGCATAAAAATAAATATAAATTTATAAGATTGTGTTCACTTTCAAATCAAATATATATATATATATATACTCAAGTATTATAAAGTAAATGATAAACATATAAAAAATTATTTACTCACCAATAGTTTGCTCCACATTTGTCATTTCCTCATCACCTCCATATTCCTCATTTCTTTCATCAACATGATCCTCAACTATTTGCATTCCTTCATCACCGCCATGTGCATTCACATTTTGCATTTATTCGTCACCGCCATGTGCATTCACACTTTCAATTTCTTCGTCGCCGCCATGTGCCTCCACGTTTCTTTCCCTTGCTCTTTTTTCTCTTAAATTTCTCATAGAAGCACAGGACCTCTCTTTCCTTACCTCTTCATCAGCTCTGGTGCGATCATATTTTTTTGATGTTTCTTTCAGTTTCCCATGTTGAAAGAAATAAAAACCTAAAATCCAATGCATGAAAATATATGAGAATTGAGAGTAGGGCCCCTTACAATAATCTTTTTATGGGAGCGGAATATTTGATACCAAAAGTAGGGCCCCTTAAAATCTATTATATGTATCAATCATATATATAACTTTATCCCATAATGACTTCTATGTTCTCCTTCACATAATATATGCCATAAAAGCTATACTGTGACCCAAATGTAGGGACCTCAATTCCATAGATGTAATTTTTTTTTTATTTGTTTTTAATACAAGGTCTCGTTCCTACCTTTACTCCTACTAAGTATAAGTTACGATGAGTAAATTTTCCCAACAATTCAACATGATATAAATTATGCATATTTAAGAAATATGATTAAGATTCCAAGGTTAAGTGATATACCGCCATCAACCTAAACATATAAATAATTTTCTATAAGTATAATTATATATGTAAGTTTCTCTATGCCCCATATATAATTATATTTCATGGATATACAGTCATGTTCTTCATGCCCAATTATATATACATATTGTCTATATGCATGAATATATATAATCAAGTTCCTATATGCATAATATAAAAATATTCTATCTGTATAAATATAAGTATGTTTCCAAATGCATGAGAATATAAATATTTTCTCACCCCGCTATTATGCAAACTACTTATGTAAAAATTGATGTAAACACTCAAATATATAATCAAATCAAAAGTGTGTAAATCCCCTATCTTATACCAATTTGCACATGTACTAACATACCGTGTATCTCTTGGAAGGGCTAGGCCTTCAGACAAATTTCAACAATACCATCCATATGTGAATTTTAAATTATAATGTAATTCTGACACTTCTTTCAAGCATGGATATACCTTATCATGAAAAATGTTCCAGTAGTAACAATGGTTATGAACACATAATAAGATGAGGTAAAACTAGGCTTAAATTATGAGTGAGACAACAAGTGTCTAACACCTCATAAACAGTCATCAATAACCTATCAATCAAGATATGCGATACCTATGTATGTCAAATAAATAGTATTTAGAACAACGCTAACCTATCCAAACAATAATACAGAGTATGTTACCTGCTACATAAAAATGTGAAACGCTCGGCTGAAAAAACCCTCGGCTGAAAACAGAAGCTCGGCTGAAAATAGAAGCTCAGCTGAAAACAAAAGCTAGGCTGAAAACATCCTCGAATGAAATAATTTGGAAATCTATCTCGTCCAAGAGATTATATATACACCTCTCGGCCGAGAAACATCCCATCCGAATATCACAGGAATACCACGGTAAAAAAATATTTAATGTGTCGGCCCCTAAAAGATTCTCGGGGCATTATGTAACAAAACTCTCAAGCGAGAAGTGTTCTAAACTCTAGGACGAGAGTTTTAAAAGTAGCTTTCAGTCAAGAGTTTTTGTTAACTCTGGGTTAATTTTGGAGCGGGAAAACTTCTCGCTTGAGACATTTTAAATCTCTCGCCCGAGATATTTTCTGGGCCAAGAGTTTTTGGTCAACGATTCCAGCACCATTTCTGCAGAATTCAGAAATGTGTCACTTTAACAAGGTCAGACCACTGCAAAATATGAGAATTACATGTCAAAGTTTATACCAGTAGATTCATCATTCAATCTACTTTTTAGTAATATAATTTTTTTTCAATTTCATTTAGGATTACTATTTTTTTTACTAAACTTTATCATTAAAAAATTAAGTGACTGAAAAATCAGTCACAATGAAAATTCAATATCATCACAATGATGAAGCCAAAAAAATTTAAAAAAATACAAGGATGTTCCTTGAAGTGTCCTCTTCAATGGGTTGGTTTTAGTTTGTTTGATAAGATTAACATTTGAAAGAAAATGTGAAGACAAAAACATGTGTCGATAATGCATCATTTTCTGAACATAAGTTGTTTCGATAAGTAATAAAAAATAGTTCCCAAGTCTTAAAAAACTCAAAATATAGTCCAGGATCAAGTTTAGTGTGTGTAGATTATGAGCCTACAATTTTTTTCCCTAAAATGAATAACCATCTATCAAAAAACTGTCGTCAACATAGGTCACTCATTATCCATACCTAAAATTTTCAAGTATATGCCGTTGGTTGACAACAAATTTGTCCCACGATATGTCCATAAAAAAAATTAAAAAAAAATACGAGTAGAAAACTAATTTAATTCTGTAAAACCTTTCTGTTTACTTCAAATTGAAATTCCTAGGGGAGATATGGGTTTGAAGAGGTCGAAGTTGAAAAACATAAAAATTAGCAGGTTTGTTTGTAAAAAACAAGCCAAAATTGTTTCCCAACTTCATGTTTTCACCCTAATGGCCATACAATTATATATATATATACTATTAATCAGTGCACCAGTGGCTTAGTGCATGTGCAAATTTGATTAGAAAAATAAGTTAGCCTTCGCCATTAGGTTTGGTGTCAGATTGGGTAGTTAAGTAATTAATGAGAAGCTTCTAGTCAATTTTCATACCGACATCTAGGTATATAGAGACAACGATTGTTAAAAGTGTAACGTGCAATCTGAAGCCAACACAAAATAAAACTTCATGCATGTTCACAAACAAACTTCATGCATGTTCCACACCATGCTCTCTTTGTCAACGTAATTTATAGAAGACATGGTCATTGATGTTGGGGCCCTTCTATAATTTTCTAAATTGGCGGTGCTGAAATGGAAAAGTTCGTTATGCCAATTTTACGATATTGTTGAAGAATTGAAAAAAAAAGAAAGGAAAATGAAATGTGTGATGTTACATTGTTTTGTTTTATTATATGTATAAATAAAATAAGATAAAAGTGATATGAAAATAAGAGCTATGCGGTGGTAATGTTTTTACGGCTAGCAGGAGTTATCCTCGGTGCATGTATATAGTGTTAGAAAAACAGGATCGCAAAGAAATAACAATAAACAGAAATGCAAATATAATCACACATACACATTATTACCGTCCAGCAAGGTGAAGGGATACAACCTGCAGCACAACCGCTGCACTTCCTCTTCTCTGTTTCACAGTCTCTCTCCTGATCTCAGAGATCTTTACAATGCATAAAACCGAATACATCATCATACCTAGCCGTATTACAATGTCTTTATTTTATAAGGGAAATACAATGAGAAAATACTACGGGATACCCAAAACCATGGGCCCGCAAAACAGCTGGCACAAACAGCCCCAAAAATTTTCTTCGGGGGCGTTGCCCCTAGACCCCCCAGCCAGGGGGGATGATTCCCCCTGGAACCCCGTGGGGGGGTGATGCCCCCCCACACCCCCTCGCTTGGGTGACTGTACAGTCCACCTACATATCATATAAAACTGGGGTACAAACACGGCTGATACAATATCATCTATGAGGCTAGAAGATCTGGCTCCACAACCAACAATCTCCCACTTGGAGACTGATCACAGCAACTCCACCGCTGCTGCACTTGCTGGACTTGGACTTGGCAAATTTCTCCTCTTCACCTTCATGCTAGAAGGCCAACTGAAACCGAGCACGAACTTAGTTTCTCTCTGGTCACTACCTTTGTGAACATGTCTGTAGGATTCTGGATAGTATGTATCTTTTCCAGCTTTAACAGTTCATCTTCCATAACAGAGCGTATGAAATGGTACTTGAGCTGTATTTGTTTAGTCCTGGAATGGAATGTTGAGTTCTTTGCAAGGTGAATGGCACTCTGGCTGTCACTATACAATCTGCTATCCTTCTGCTTCTTACCCACTTCCTCCATAAACATCTGCAACCAAATCATCTCTTTACTAGCCTCTGTAATGGCAACATACTCTGCTTCTGTTGTTGAAAGTGAAACAACCTTCTGTAGTTTCGAAATCCAGCTTACTGCTGTTCCACCTACAGTAAACACATACCCTGTGGTGCTCCTCCTGCTATCCTTGTCACCTGCCATATCTGCATCAACATATCCCTGTAGAACAGTGTCTTAACCTCCAAAACATAATGCCTTAGTGGTAGTACCTCTCAAATACCTGAGAATCCACTGTACTGCCTTCCAATGTTCTTTACCTGGATTGTTCATATATCTGCTCACAACTCCCACTACATGTGCAATATCTGGTCTTGTGCACACCATGGCATACATCAAGCTGCCAACTGCTGATTGATAGGGAATCTTGGACATGTAATCTGTCTCTTCTTGTGTCTTAGGACACATTTCCTTACTTAGACTGAAATGGCTAGCCAAAGGTGTACTTACAGGTTTTGCATTCTGCATTCTGAACCTCTCCAACACCTTTTGTATGCACTCACTTTGAGACAATTTCAATTTGCGATTTTTCCTGTCTCTCGTTATTCTCATACCAAGGATTTGCTTTGCAGCACCCAAATCCTTCATCGCAAATGAATTAGCTAGCTTCCTTTTGAGTACATTTATATCCTGCATGTCAAACCCTGCAACAAGCATGTCATCCACATACAATAACAAGATAATATATCTTCCATTGTCTAGCTTCTTGAAATAAACACAGTGATCAGAATGACATCTACTATAACCTTGTTCTGTCATAAACCTGTCAAACTTTAGATACCACTGCCTTGGAGCATGCTTCAAGCCATACAAGCTCTTTTTCAACCTGCATACCAGATCCTCCTTACCTTTGACCTCATACCCTTGTGGCTGCTGCATATATATTTCTTCCTCCAAATCCCCATGGAGGAAGGCTGTTTTTACATCTAACTGTTCAAGATGCAAATCTTCTACCGCCACTAGACTTAAGATAGTCCTAATTGAAGTCATCTTAACAACAGGAGAAAATATTTCATCAAAATCTATACCTTTCTTCTGTGCAAACCCCTTTACAACAAGTATGGCCTTGTACTGCTTCTTACCTCCTTCTTCTTCCTTCAACCTGTAAATCCATTTGTTTTGCAATGCTCTTTTACCAGCAGGCAACTGAACCAAATCCCAAGTCTAGTTTCCTACCAATGAGTCCATCTCCTCATTCATGCCTTGCTCCCACTTCTTTCTAGTTTCCACCTGCATTGCTTCTTCATAACATTCTGGTTCACCAGAATCAATCATCAATAAATAATACATTGAAGGAGAGTATCGTTCAGGGAGTCTACTTAACCTGGTAGATCTTCTTTCAGTTGCAGGAGTTTCAGGTACTTGCTGCTGCTCTTGATTTTTTAGCACCTTCGGAACTTCATTTTCTTTAATTTCATCAAGCACTATGTACTCTGTGTTTTCCTTTTCATGTTTCTTTCCCTGCAACTGATCTTTATAGATGACATTTTCATTGAATATCACATCTCTACTCCTAATGATTTTTTTATTTTCATAATCCCATAAACGATAACCAAATTCATCAACCCCATATCCAATAAAGGTACATTTCTTGAATTTAGCTTCAAGCTTTGTTCTATTTTCTTTATCAATATGGACAAATGCTTCACAACCAAACGTTCTCAGAAATGAATAGTTTACCTTTTTATCTGTTCATGCTTCCTCTGGAATACCACCATCCAAAGCACTTGAAGGTCCTCTGTTTATTAAATAAACAGCAGTATTTACAGCATCCGCCCAAAACTGTAAGGGTAACCCTGCATGCAGTCTCATACACCTTGCACGCTCCATGATCATTCTGTTCATCATTTTTGACACACCATTTTCCTGTGGTGTTCCTGGGACTGTCTTCTCTCTACGAATCCCATGGTATGAACAATAACTATCAAACTCCTTGTCGCAGTACTCACCTCCATTATCAGATATGAGACACTTCAATCTTTTTCCTGTCTCATTCTCAACCAAAGCTTTCCACTTCTTAAAAGTAGCAAACACATCAGATTTCTGTCTAATGCAATAAACCCAAGTTTTTCTAGTTGCATCATCAATAAATGTAACAGAATAATGAGAGCCACCAAGAGATTGTACCTGATCCGGTCCCCATACATCTGTATGCACAAGCTCTAATTTTTTATTCTTCTTCTGTTTACCAACCCTGAGAAATCTGACTCTCTTCTGTTTTCCATAAACACAGTTTTCACAGAATTCCAAACTTACCTGCTTCAAATCCGGCAGCAACTTCCTTGAGTGGAGAATCTGCATCCCCTTCTCACTCATGTGGCCAAGCCTATGATGCCACAATGTTGTATTTGTTCCTGTGGAAGCTAAAGAGATAGAATGGTTAGTATTATGAGGACATAAATACAATGTACCTGCTTTGTCTTCTTTTGCTATCACCATTGATCCTTTAGTGATCTTCCACCACTTTTCTCCGAACGTAGATAGACAGCCGCCATCTCCCAACTGCCCTGTTGAGATCAAATTTCTTTTCATAGCAGGAATATGCCTAACTTCTTTCAACAACCAATCAGTTCCATTCTTAACTTTTATCCATACCTTACCCATTCCAACAATATTACATGGCTCATCATCACCCAATAAAACATGTCCAAAGTCGCCAGGAACATACTCATGAAAGTATTTCCTATGGGGTGTAGCATGACATGAAGCTCTTGAATCTACTACCCAATAATCACTAGTATTATCTAATGCAAGAATCAAAGCATCTTGTAACACATCACCTGCTACATTTGCTTCCTGGGTAGTTTCCTTCTGTGCATCTCCTTTCTTCTTTAGATATTTGCAGTCTTTCTTCAGATGTCCTTTATTTCCACAATTCCAACACTCTATCTTTCCCAGTCTGGACTTGGATCTGCCCATTTTAGACTTTCCACGATTACCTTGGCTCTTTCCTCTCTCCTTTTGTCTTCCCCTTCTCTCCATGGTCAACGCATTACCTGATGTCTCACCTGTGCTTTTTCTTCGCATTTCCTCGCTAAGAATAACACCAATAACATCATCAAATTTCAAGGTGTTTGAACCAGAGACAGAGTTACTTACAGCCATGACCAAGCTATTCCAGCTTTCTGGCAATGAACACAAGATTAGAAGAGCCCTAACCTCATCATCAAAGTTCACACTTACAGAACTTAGCTGATTTGTAACCGTATTAAACTCATTTAAATGATCAGTAACAGATCCACCTTCAGACATCTTCATATTAAATAAACGCTTCATTAGAAATACCTTGTTGGAGGCCGAGGGTTTTTCATTAAGCTTACCCAATGCGCTCATCAAACCCTCTGTTGTCATTTCTTTTGAGATATTGAAAGCCACCGACGAAGCTAGGCTCAACTGTATTGTTCCTAGAGCCTTTCTGTCAAGAACCTCCCATTCTTCATCCTTCATAGCCGTAGGCTGCTTTGTTTTTCCTCCCAACGGTAGGAATAGATCCTTCTGGTACAGATAGTTCTCCATTTGCATCTTCCATAACCCGAAGTTTTGGCCGTTAAACTTCTCGACCTTAAACTTTCCTTCTTCTACCATTGCTCCCACTCGAACCAGAAACCCTAGCTTCCTGCGGGTTTAACTGCCAAATAGACCTTTGGCTCTGATACCAATTGTTAGAAAAACAGGATCGCAAAGCAATAACAATAAACAGAAACGCAAATATAATCACACATACACATTATTACCGTCCAGCAAGGTGAAGGGATACAACCTACAACACAACCGCTACACTTCCTCTTCTCTGTTTCACAGTCTCTCTCCTGATATCAGAGATCTTTACAATGCATAAAACCTAATACATCATCATACCTAGCCGTATTACAATGTTTTTATTTTATAAGGGAAATACAATGGGAAAATACCATGGGATACCCAAAACCATGGGCCCGCAAAACAGCTGGCGCAAACAGCCCCAAAAATTTTCTTCGGGGGCGTTGCCCCCAAACCCCCATTTATCAGGGGCGCTACCCCCAGACCCCCCTGGAACCCCGCTGGGGTGACTGTACAGTCCACCTACATATCATATAAAACTGGGGTACAAACACGGCTGATACAATATCATCTATGAGACTAAAAGATCTGGCTCCATAACCAACATATAGTCCTGCAGATCAGTAGAAGAAACAAAAGCATTATGAATTGAAATTTCAAACCTATAAAGAGTCTTGGATTTACACATCTTGTTTCATTGCAAATTCATTACAAATCTCCTTTAAAAATGATAATAATTTAGGGTGAAAACGTGAAGCTAGCTAACACTTCCGTGAGAATCGAGTGCCCGAGCAACATGGCGGAAGCTATTTGGCTGAATAACGTTTAACGGAGAACCATTTAGATTGACAGAGACCTCGAAATAAGTGCAAGTGCATAGCCGGGTGGTATTTTTGCACGGTGGTTCTATGTTTATTCGACCGAATAGTTATTCAGCCGAACAATTATTCTGTTGAATAATTGTTCGGCCGAATAATTGTTCTACATAAAAGGTTGGTCGCAGCCCACATTTTTCATTTTCCTCTGTCCATTTGGCTAGTCCCCGCCTATCTCCCCGTCAGCCGTTGCTAGACCCTTCTTGTCGCCCTATCGTTTGTTGCCTCCTGTCGTCCCTGTGGGTTGAATTTGAGGAGTTCCGCCACCCTACTTTCCTCGTGGATATTTGCCACCCTTCCGGCCTGCTCTCGACCCTGTTCTCGGCCTGTTCGTCGGCCTGCTCTCGTTGTGTTCGTCGGCCTACTCTCGGCCTGCTCGTTGGCCCTGTTCGCAGCCCTGCTCGTCGGCCCTATTCTCGGCCTGTTCTCGACCCTATTTGTCGTTCCTGTTCGTTGGCCCTGTTCTCAGCCATGCTCGTCGGCCCTGCTCTCGGCCCTGCTCGTCGGCCCTGCTCTGTCGACCCTGCTCTCGGCCCTGTTCTGTTGTCCCTTTCGGCCTCCTCGGTCCTAATCGTCGGCCCTGCTCAGTTGGCCCTTTCGGCCCTGCTCGTCGGCCCTTCTCTTTCCACCAAGTTAATGTTTTTAATTTTTTGTTTTCTTTTTGTTAATTTTTATATTTTCAGTGCAATGCTATTTCTAATTCTTTTACATTTTTGGCAGGTGCTGTTTCATTTTTTCATTTCTCGACTTCGTTTTGTTGCTTGTTGTTCGGCTTCTGTCTCTGGAGTTTGATTTCGCCGGTGTCTTTCAACAGTGAAAAATAAATAGGTATTCCTTCTTCTTTGCTGAACTCAATTAATATGTCAATTTAATTTTTGATAAACGGTTTTTTCAGTTGGTGAGGGTTGAACTCTGCCAATCTGGGCAGAGTTTATGAACTCTGTCCATGATCCATGAACTTTTTCCATGTGGGAAGAGTTCATGAACTTTGCCCATGTGGGAAGTGTTCAATTACTGTCATGATCCTTTAAATGCACCATTGAAAAGCCCGTAATTACAACAAACCACATAGATTTATTTTCGTTAGTTTTTAATAGGCAATTTAATGATATTTTTGTTATGTTATGGTGATTGTAACGTGTCGTGAAATGCAATTTAATTCACTTTCATTTAATTGCAAGCTTAATTGAAAGCGTTAAAATATAAGACTTAGCCTCAAGTTAGCAACCCATGGGAAAGATTACCTTTTGTGTATATACATTCATTGTCTTGTCATTTCCACATGGGCAGAGTTCATGAACTCTGTCCACATGTACAGAGTACATGAACTCTGACCAGCATGAACTCTGCTTAATCTGCTATCATTTTTCAGAGATGACTACCTCACCCTTAATTAATCTGTTATCATTTTTCATAGAGATTATAGTAATATTTACATTTCATGCTCAGATTACCCATATAAGGATCATAGTGTAATATGGACACAAAGTAAGCACTAATGTGAACAACTTTTGGTACAACTATAACACCATATATTATGTATACAGTTGAACCAATGCGACTAGTAGTAAGATCAGTTCATATAAGGATAATTAAGAGTTGACAGTTATAAGATCAATAAGACTCTGTAATTCACAATTCGTTAACTATCACAACTTCTATAGCTTGCAATGTACTCTGCTTTAATGGAATTCAGACTGCTTAAGTAATGGTTTTGATATGAGTAAGCCTTGAACTATCATATATTAAGGTAATTCTTAATCCTTTTTGTAATCGTAATGGTCTTTATTAGAGGTCTAATTTATGAGCTATTAAAGTCAATATAACAATTAAACTTAGTTTTCTAAATTATTCCAATGAGCCAAAAAAAATACAAAACAAAGTAGTGGGGTTTGACGAATTGTTGTTTGTGAGTTTGTCAAAAAATAGGTATGTTCTTAAAAAGTCTAGATTGTCAATTTTAGCGTATTAGATAGTCAATTTTAGCACATAATTAGTTAGTTGTACATCAATTGATTACAGTTGTTAGATAGTTGTAATTTTCACTATTTTGACAGAGTTCATTAAATCTATCCATAAACCATATGTTCCACTACCAACCAGCGCTCTCTTTGTATGCACTTTGCCAGCTTCCATGATCTCAGCAGTCCTATCAATTATTCCTAGTGTGTACATATAATTTAAGGACCTATAATTTAAGAATCTGATTACATGATCTACAATCTAGGGCTTATAACCTATCTAATCCTAAATTATACTGATGTTGGCTTGAGTGTGTAAGACCAATCTTTCTGTTTATTGTAATGCAAAACAAGCTCCACAATTTTGACAGAATCACAAGATTTATTATGGTCCTAAATTAGGTGTTTGGCCCCAATAAGGTAGATTTTACCCATTAACTTACCGGTGGCACTATCTAGGCTTTTATTTAATTGTGCATTGTTTTTTCTATAAAACACCCTCTCCCTCCTGTGGCTGTTAAACCATAGAAAACATCGTCGTAGAGATAACATTGTGGATTTTTTTTTTGAGAATGTCATGCCTTATGATTGTGCATTTTGAATTGAGAATCTAATTGATGGAAAACAATGGTCTTGAGTTTTAGCCTTGTAAAGGTGACCATTCCTGGGATTATGTTTTTCTTTGGTTGCAACATGGCAAAATCTGGAAACATAATACCAGGAATCATCACAGTTATCAGGCTGAAACTCAAGACCATCGTGCAACATGGCAAATTTGGGAAACATGGCAAACTTGCGAAACATAATACCATGAATCGTCAATTTTTTATGATTCTATGGAATAATGAAAATATTTGTGGATATAATTTATGTTTAAATTATTAAAATATCAATTAATTTATTAATTTAAGATTTAAATTAAAAGTTAGCATGTTCATGAACTCATTCTTTGACATAAAGAAATGCAACCTTCATTTAGTATTTAACTATATTGGTTCCATTCATTTTAAACATCAAAAACACTTAGAAGATTGGCACATTAATTCCTCATACATCCAACAATATTAGCTATACTCATTTTAAGAACTATTAGATGATATTAGGTATATCTAGGTCCTTATTAAATAACTTAGTTTCTTTAGCAACTAGGTCTTGGAATTTGTAGAATTAACATGTAGAATTTGAATATGTAATGAGTTGATATTTGTGTAAGTGTAGGGATTATATCAAATGGAAAGAGAAGAGTCTTCGAGGTGAAAGCATAGGAGTCTTCACATTCTTCGACAGTTGGTGTTTCAATTGATAATCGAAGGTTGTCGACTTCCCCTTGAGATTCAAGTTTATTGTATAGTTCACATTCATTCAATCATCGGCGAGGCAATAGGGGTACAGATGATTCCCCTTTATCTTCTGTGGCAGAACGTCGATCTCGACCTTCTGTTGGTATGAACATCAATCTTTTAATACATGTACAAATTGTGTTTTTGTGTGTATGCAAAGTTTGTACATGTTTACACATAATTTTTTTTTATTTGAAGCAGAGCATGGTTCAGAAGATGCTCGTAATTCTACAGAGAGGGAGGAAGAGCGAGCAAGGGAGACGGATGTGGGTGCAAAGCAAGGTTCCCAAGAGGCTCATCATTCTACACATGGTGACGATGGTCGAGCCAGAACGCAATATGTTGAACTAACCGAGGGTTGTACACCCATGACAACGTATCCATTTGATTTACCTGAGGAGATTCCATGGGAAAGTGGTGTTCATCAAACCACTCTTGAAAGTTGTAGATCCCACTACAACAAGTTGGAAAACGATTTATCTACTATGGATCTCCCTTCAGAGAGTAAAGAAAGTTTGGAGATTGTTTTGGGATCATTGCAAAAATTCATTGAGGCATATGAGGATCTTGGACCAACTACGAATGGTTTTGTTGATTTGATGTGAAGACGAAGGATACAAGCGATGGGTTCGGACAAGTGGGCTGTTGTGAAGGAGAGAGTGACAAAATAACAGGCCAATTCAATGTTTAACTTCAAAGAAGGTCTAAAGCGAAAAATGTTGAAAGTGTAATATTTCAAGCACCCTGAACTTGCACGTCTACTATATGATCGGTTCCTTGCAGCCTATGGTTGGTTTCCATGGAACGATGAGGTTTCTCAATATTTTTCTAGATTTTTTTATGCAGAGTTTTTTTTAAATATGAAGCTAGACTATATTGATGTTCATTCTGAATTTTATGGAGTTGGAAAGGGTCGAGTATATGATCAAAAAGGTGCTCTTAGAGACCCTACAACTCTTCGACCTCCACCCCATATATCTTGCCCACCCAGGCTTGTGGCATTAAGATCAGAGATGGAGCCCACATCCCAACTTGGGACAACTGCAAGGGATTTTGTTGGCGATGGTTTAACATCGGCATTAGTTGGAGTAGATGTGGGATTGGTTCAAGAGAGGGCTTGTGCCAATATTTGACAAAAGTTTGTTTACAAAATGAATGCTGAGGTAGATGGAATGAGCATTGGAGATCTCAGGGTTTATGCCAAGGTTTTTCATGACATAGCTTCAGATGTTATATCCAATGACACAACGAGTTTATGAAAGGTTTGTTGATTATGATATGACATTCTATTTAATCTTTTATTCATTTTGAATTGAACTTTTTGTTACATTATATGTATGATATTTTGTCTTTTTTGATGTATAGTAATAAGTACATTATATAAATGTTTATTGGTTGCAGTTTTCTAGAATGATGAATGAACATTCTTTTCGACTCTCCACTAGTCAAAATGTGGAAAATGTAGAGCATATTGGAGAGGTATATTTATTATCCGTTCATGGTCATATTTGGACAATTTCCATTTTTTAGTTTTTAATTGTTTTTTTGATGGAACCTGTACCAATTTTATTAGAGATGCACATACTAAATGACTATATTGACAACATATAACATCAGGTTCATAATCCTGAAAGTAGACATAATTTTCAGTCATATGAGTCTGCTGGAAAAAAAAACCTTTAAAATGATGGATCCTCTCTCGTATGTATATCCGTTGTCATTGTAGTCTTCCAATAAATTCATCTTTCCTTCAGTGCATCGCATCAAATAATACTTCACATTTTCGTTGATGTCTATAGGTGCAATCACAGCGAAAACATCCCCTGTGCAAATTACAATTGGCGTTAGGGTTTTTAAATCGATTAAATTGACTAATATACATGTATAAGGTGATGGACAGGAATGAACAATCGACAAAACAGTTGTAAGATCATTACCTTCTCTAACAAGATCTGAAATTCTATTGCCATCAGAAGATATTGCTATTTCTTCTGATTCTAATTCTTCTACACTTGCTAGTGGCATTTTTCCTTTAGGATTAATCTCTCTGTGTTTCCAATGTTTTACGTAGTTGTTTGTTATGTTTTCACAAACTTCTGTAGATTCAACATTTTCAGTGCAAATATAACAAAAGCATGATTGTTTTCTGCTGTCAAATGCATACACATTTTGGAAGGCTTTTGCTTGAATAGAGTGAAAATCTCTAGTCCCATGTATGGTGCGAGCGTCGTATGGTATTGATCTATTTATATCTTGGACCCCAACAAGCCAAAAAAACCTACACAAATGATAACTTTTGATGTTAGTGTACATTTTTTAAAATTGACAATTAATATAAATTAAAAAAGTCGTGTACATACCTGCGCACATCTTTTGATTGTTGATTATAATCATAGCTTAGATGTAATTTACACCATTGGACAACCTCTGCAGTTGAATGAAATCGTGTAGAAGAATGATTCATTTTCCATCTTCGAAGTGCTCTTTTTACGCATGCTGCTGCACCATCATGTTCACCTTTTCCATGTTCAGTTTCAAAGAAATTTCAGTGATGTTTAATGTTCAATGTTTTATGAAGTCGACATAACCAATAAATGATCGCGGAGATTTAAATTGTCCTGCACATCCATCCGGCCATATCCAATGCTCATTGAATTTAACGTCACGTCCTTTTAGTGAATCGTAGAAAATACTTTCAATACAATGCTGAACAAAATGTGTATCGTGTGTACGATCATCGCTGATATAAAAGTGATATTCTTTAATCACATCTCGATTGTCACACGTGCTTTCAATGCCATCAACATCCTGTTGAGAATGTCTATATAAAACATGGACAAATATCGAAACTTAGTCAGAATGATATTATTCACTCTGTATCTCTTTTTGTGCAGCAAATGTGTAATTTTTTGCAAAATCAACCACTGGCAAAATTGTTCCTAGTGGAAAATTTTCATGGGACTTTTTGAATTGAAGGTCTTGCAATCATGCTCTATGTGAATGCTTGGTGTATTTATAATTTTCACTTTCAAATTTCTTGAGAAAATCTGTCACACGTATTTTATCTTCTCGCAAATCAATTCTTTTGGAATGTGCATCACTAGAACTTATAACATAACCAATGTATTCATATCTTCTCCAATCAACGGTTACATTTGACAGCGAGTGATCATTATCGATAGGATATTTATTATGGAATAAGACCAGATTTCCACAACAATGACAATGTTTTCCATTGACACATTTCTTATTATAAAATACTTCATCGTGATCTCTCTCACATAGAGTTTGAGATATGAATTCACGTGTTGTGGGTGAAGATGGTGAATTCGTCCAAAACATTTTACCAAATTCAAGAAACGTGTCGTAATATAATTGAAATTGCACATGATAATGACAACAACATGTGTCATGTATAGTAATAGGTCTAACATACCATGGTTTTTGTTACACAAATGTAGTGATTGACATATCAATTCCACAATGATCTTCCTTGAATTTATTGAACAATTGTACTTGTGTCATATCCATTATATGTTTTGGACTGCTTTCATATACTCCTCGTGATATTCTTTGTCGTATCATATTCCTTGAATTTGGTGAAACTCGAGAATGTGCCAACCAATATTCCCGTACAATATCTTTAACACCTGCTCCTATTCTATATTTGTAAGGTTGTCTACAAATAATTGCCCAGCAAGCAAGTTCATCATTTTCATCTATTTGCAATCTAAATTTGTTATGTTTGTATAATGTTTTTCTTGAGGTTCCAACTGCTTTTGCTAGTTGTGTTGTCAAACATTTTTGTTTAGTACTAGCTGAAACAATTGTTGTATGAATTGCTCTACGTGCAACACTGATATCTTTCTTCATGTATTTTTCAAATTTTTTTATTGCATCACCTATATTTTCTATCACATTATGTTTCAATTTCGACTCTTTTGTCGCCTTTTGAATACCCAATAATAACATAGCACCTTCTAACTTCTTGGACACTAATAAAAATCTCAAAATTTGTGCTTGTCCTGCTATTGAATAATCCTTCAGAACATCATCATAAAATTTTTGAGCACGATAACGTGCAGCATGTATGGGTATTTTTTTTCCATATTTGTTGCAGTCAATGTTTTCTAACATTTCATCATCAATGGTGAAAGTACCTACACATCAAGTTAAATTTAATTTAACATATATCAAAAAATACAATTCATTATAAAAAATGAATTTGGAAAATACATGATATATACATACCAGGTCCAATTTCTGGATCTTGAGCTTGATCTTCAATATTGACTTCATCGACATTAGCATGTAAATCACTATTTACATTTTCAACAATGGTCTCTTCAACTTCAATTTGTTCTTCTTGTACTCTATTTTCAATTTCCATTTCATCAACATTATCATGTAAATCTGTATTTATATTTTCAATAATTCTCTCTTCCGGTTCTGCAACCCTTGTTTTTTTTGCATTATATCTGAGTTTTTGTTTTTCTCTATTAGCATCATCATCACGTTTACGATCACCTTTTTTTGAACGATTTCTCTTACTGCCCATGATTATTTAATTTATAGATGATAAATTAAAGAATCGTCACTTTATAGTAAAAAAAATAAAATTACGATTTAAAAACAGTTACGAAATTTATAAAAACATGATTTGAAATTTATTTTACCTTATCAAAATCTTGTAAGAGTCTTTTGAAGAAAAACTCCTTTGAATTAAATTTTCTTTGAAAAAACCCTTTGAAAAGAAATCTCCTTTGAAAAAACCCTCTTGGGAAGAGGTAAGAACTCCTTGACAATAATTAACATTTGAAAAAACCCATTGGAAAAGAATAAGAACACCTTGTAAAGAAATCTTCTTTGTAAAAACCACTGGAAAAAAAACTTCTATGAAAAAATACCTAGGAAAAAAGCCTTCTTTGAAAAAACCACTGGGAAAATTACTTTGAAAAAAAACTTCTTTGTAAAAATATCTTGAAAAAAACTCTTGTAAGGAAATAACTTCTTTGCAAAAATACTTTGGGAAAACAACTCTTTGAAAAAACTCATTTCAAAGAAATAAGAAGGAAAAATACATCTTCTTTGCAAAAATACCTTGAAAAAAAACTCTTTAAATGCACCCCCTGGGGAGAAATCTTCTTTGAAGATACCACTTGAAGAAATACTTTGTAAAAAAAACTCCTTTGCAAAAAATATCTAGGAAAAAAATACTTTGAAAAAACTCCTTGCAAAGAAATAACTTCTTTGCAAAAATACATTGAAAAAAAACTCTTTGAAAAAATTCTTTGCAAAGAAATAAGAAGTGCAAAAATTCATTGGAAAAAAACTCTTTGCAAAATACCTTAGCAAAACAACTCTTTGCAAAATACTTTAGCAAAACAACTCTTTGAAAAAACCCATTTCAAATAAATAAGAAGTGCAAAAATAACTTGGAAAAAAACTCTTTGCAAATTACCTTAGCAAAACAACTCTTTGAAAAAAACCCCTTTCAAAGAAATAAGAAGGAAAAATACAACTCCTTTGCAAAATACTTTGGAATAAAAACTCTTTAAATACAACCATTGGAAAAAACCTTCTTTGCAAAAACCACTTGGAAAAATACTTTGTAAAAAAAAACTTCTTTGCATACAACCCTTGTAAGAACCTCCTTGGAAAGATACTATGTAAAAAAAACTCATTTGCAAAAATATTTAGGAAAAAAAACACTTTGAAAAAACACCTTGCAAAGAAATAACTTCTTCTTTGCAAAAATGCCTTACAAAAAAACTCCTTCAATGTGCCATTTGGAAAAAAATAAGAAGAAACATACTTTGTAAAAAAAATCCTTCAATGAATGTGCTCTTTAGAAAAAAGAAGAAGAAACATACCTCTTAAAAAATCTCCTTTTGCAAAAGAAATCTCCTTAGAAAAAACCCTTCAAAAATATTTTGACCAGAAATATGCGAAGATAAAATGTGCGAAATTAATGAATCAATTTAGGTTTATTTATACGAGTATAGACAACGTAATTTTTTTTTCCCGGTCGACGAATTTTTTTTTGCGTTTGGTTATTCAGCCGAGCAACCTTTGCTGTAAATGACGGTGTCGTTACGGAAAAAGATTATTCGGCCGAATAACCTCTGAGACTTGAACAATCGACGATTCTGCACAGTTTTCAGGTTTCTCCATTTTCGAAAAGTAAAAACAACCTCTTAGACTACAAAACAACTGTCGGACTTGATACCATTAGATTCATCATTGAATCTAGTTTCCATAGGTATAGATTTTGCTGTATATAGGTAAGATCTGATATTTTTAAATTTTTTTTCGTAACATGTGACGAGTTTGGATTCATCTCTTTTGAAAAAGCGGTGAAATGAAAAATCCATAACTTTAAAAATACACAACCAAAAAACTTGAAAAAGATATGGTGCACTTAATTGGCGTGTCTACTTCAAAATGGTGTTCGTAGATTTTTTAGTTTTAGAGAATATTGAGAGAAATGTGGCGCAACAAAAAACATGTTGAAAATCGACTAGGTTTCCCCATTGAACGAATTCAAAAAAATATAATAATTAGTATATAGATCCATTGGTTAAAAACTTATAGTCATGCACTAGTACATTGTGTATAGATTGTCGTAGCATATTTTGTTTTTGCAAAAAACAAGTTTAACAATGATTTTACGGACGCAACAAAACATGACTATTTTGTAGTCTTTTCATTTTATAAGAACACACTGTCAAACATTTGCGAAATCAACATATCAAATCTCAATAAAAAAAATTGAAAAAATTATCAGTAAAAAGTTAACATAATTCTCTAAAAGTTTTCTTTTTACTGCAAAGTGAAATTCTAAACAAAAATATCACTTTTGTTCACCCAAAGTTGAAAAACATGAAAAAATCATATTTATTTTCTCACAAGACCCCCCAAAATAGACACCCATCTTCATGGATTCTCCCTTTAAAAATAATCTTCCCCAAAGATGAATATGAGACTTGCAAGAGATCAATGAACAACTTGATTTGCTAGTTATTTTAATTTACTCTAACAAAACATAGAAATTGTCTCTACGGTAAATGAAAATAAATCCTAATGATCAATGATTTAAGTTTTACGAGTTCCTGATTCTCGTTATTTAGTGTCGACAAGAGAATTTATTAATGGAACAAAAATTTCTTGAACTAACGTTACCTGCAAATAGTCTGAAAATGCTTCATTACCACGACAGGATTTTGTAAATTCTTGGCATGCTAGATCAATTATACTAAACAGAAGCTCCGACAGGCCATTGGAACCATTGGCACAAGCATAATCACTCCACGACCAAAATTTCTCTTCAAATTCAACAATTAATGGATAAAAGGAACTAGCAAGGACTGAGGCCCGCACATCGCCAGAATCAGCCTGTAAATCTTCTCTTACCATGGTAAGAAACGGATCAGTTGAATATTCTTTCGAATCGGACGAAGCTAAAAAGAAGGAAAGGGTCACATCCGCAGCAATACAGGAAGAAGCAATAGCTTGTTCTTCATCATAGTTAACATGATCAAGTTTAGACAGGGTCATTTGAATTTCGACATCAAATACGGAGTCATGGAGTCAACGCACAACAATTCCTCTGAATACACAAAACTTGGTACCAAGTCTGGCTTCCAGGTTTGGAGACTCGGAGGCGAAATTCGCTATTCTGAATAGACGAGTAAGGAATTATGTTTTCCACCTTCACGTCACGCAGTACTGTTCCTGCACGAACACGAGAGTTGTATAGAAGTGGTAGAAACAACAACTTCCAAGCACAATTTTTTGGAATTAGACTCAAATTTAGTTTCAAGAAGCGGCCTCTTCCCTCGCAGAACTTAAACTCATACAACTTAACTTGCTCCGACACTTGTGCTCAACATTGTCTTACCGCTTAGACGGAGAATTACAGCTTAGTGTGCCGATGGTTTTGTTGAAACCTCCTGCTAGACTGACACTTTTTCCAACCTTCTGACACATTCACCCTTCTCCTCTACGTGCTCTAGCCTTCTTCCTTATACTTTGGTTCTGCGTAGCTGCCGCATGGTGCCGAACCCATTCCCTTTGGCAGGGACTAAGCTACCACGCAGATTTTTCCCTTGTTAATACTACAATTAAATTTATTTAGATGAAAATTAATTTTCTTATAAATAACAGTTATAAAATCAATTTAATTTTCAGCTATAAAAAATTAAAATTAAAATAAAAAATTATAATAATATAGTTAAATTTATTTAAATTTATATTTAACTTTTTTGCTATTCCAATTTGATTGATGAAAACTTTGATTATGTAACTTCGTTTTTGAAAATTTTGCTTTATTTTATTCTTTTTGAAAAATTGAGTAAATAGATAGTTTGTCCACTTTTTGACATGCTCCTTAATGTAATAGTTATGAGGTAATGCTAGTTAATATGAGTGGTCTTTATTAATAGCATAGTTAAATTTATTTAGATGAAAATTAATTTTCCTATAAATAATATTTATAAAATCAACTTAATTTTCAACTATAAGAGCCCATGGGGTAGAGAAATTGATAATGAGTTTCTTTTCCAACTTCAAAATGAATTACATTATAGTTCCACTTGATTACGAAAACTTTGATTATGTAACTTTGTTTTTAAAATTTTTGTTTCATTTGAATTTTTTTTGAAAAAATGAGCAAAGAGATAGTTTGTCCACTTTTTGACATGCTCCTTAATGTAATAGTTATGAGGTAATGCTAGTTAATATGAGTGGTCTTTATTAATAGTATAGTTAAATTTATTTAGATGAAAATTAATTTTCCTATAAATAATATTTATAAAATCAACTTAATTTTCAACTATAGGAGTCCATGGGGATAGAGAAATTGATAATGAGTTATTGAGATGAGAATTTTAATGGAAAGTCACAAGTTCAAATCCACCTGGATGTTTATTACTTATAAAAAAAAAGCTATATGAAATTTAAAACTTTAAAAAAGAAAATTATAATATAATAATTAGATTTATTTAAATTAAAAATATTTTTTTTATAAATAACATTTAGAAAGTCATCTTATCTTTCATCTATAAGAAATTTAAAATTTAAAAATTAATATTGTTAAAATAAGAACAAACTTTGATGAGTTGTATAAGGATATACATAAAACAAACACCATTGAAAGATATATACATTTTTTTTTTTATAAAATGACTATACACCATGTCTCAACTTCAACTCATTTATAACACTACATATTTTTGCAAGATTTTAACTCAAAAACAATCGCTCTAACTATGCATATTTTCATTGGCCCACATATGATGACTATGCACTGTGAGTAGGAAAATGAGTGTGATATGATTGCATACAAGAGTGATGATGTGGCACCATGTGTCATGATGCGGGTCACTGTGTTGCTGGCATGGTAGTCCATGTAGGTGGGTGTGTTCACCACATTTAACCAGATCAAGAGCATGGTGGTAGTGGAAGAGTTGCATCCTAAGGCAAAGGTTATGGACACAATTTTTATTACACCATGACCTAACTAAATTGGCATATGGTTGTTACAAAAGGCTAACCAAGGAAATGATGATGCAGTGTTCCAAGGGGGGGCTATGGCCCAAAATGGTGGTCGACGATATTGAGGTAGGTGCACTAGAAAGGTGGTAGTGGCAACATTCAAAAAGGTTATTAGTGGTTTTTTAAGGTGCACTAACAATAGATTTAAAGGAAGTCATTATTGCTAGAAGGTACAACCATATGTCAAAGGGTGTACATTCTACCAAAAGGGGGTAATGATAGAGGTATATCCTAATCAAGTTGGAAAAGTGCAGTAGGGTATTTTTGAAGGTGATCCATGTTTTCCAATAATCAGAAACCCAAAACATTTTCTTTACATTAAAAATAGAGAAAATCCCAAAAGTTTCTATAAGCCTTCCATAAGATATTTAACAAAGCTCCAAGTTGAAAGAAATCCTGACAAATCAACCATAAAAATGATTGAGTAAGAAATACTCTTTATATAAAGACTATATCTCAACTTCCTTTACAACAAATAACTTTAATTTCCTCTCCTAAAGTTGCAATTCTCTTTACAAACTCCCCAATAATAACATAAAGTGATTTAGATCAACTTTTCTCTCCAAGCAAAACAACAACAAAAAATAGTTGACATGTAACTAACTTCATGACTAAGCTTCAACCATGAATAAACAATGAAGTCGGTTAACAAATACCACAAATATAACACAAGAAAGTTAGGGCGCGTCCTCAAAATAACTCAAAGCTCTCCGAGAAAAACCCATCCCTCTTAAAATAACATGTGTGGCTTCCAAAGTGAGATATCCCTTCAATCATACATAAAACGTGTGTAAAGAATCAAACAACGGCTCCTCAAAAGGCACATGTTTCTCCAAGGTGGACATCCCATCAATCAAGTGTATGGGAAAGTTGTGCAAATGGGTCTCCATGTGTGATACTCTTCATAAGTGATCACATGTTCTTCCTTAACCACCTCTTGTTAAGCAACAATGAGTGGTTATCTCTTCGAAATATTATTCAACCCACTAAAGATCCAAATGTTCGGCCATAAAGAAGCATTAGAAGTCTTCTTAGAATCTAGATGCATTCCGTCTTGGGATATTTCTTCAACAAGAGTAAATTAATCCTTCCATATGTGCATTAAATAATCGTAGATTAGCTCCAAAGGCTAGAAGATCCTCCTTTATAGTGAATCAAACATTGATACCTATCCATAGAAGGTACTAGAAGGTACTGGAAGTGAAATGCCCCTTTCCAATGAAATTTCCTTTTAATCATAAGAAAATCAAGGGATAATCTACTAATAGAGTCAATAGAGTGCTCCTCTAATCATGATGATCACTATCCAAGTTAAGTCATCCTTAACATGTGTTAAAAGAAAACTTAGTCATTGTTTCTCATCATTATATGTAGAGTTATTCAAAGAAAAGGTATAGCATATACAATGTGCTCTTGTGAGAGTTTCAAATATAGATACTTGCTTTGAGATCCTTTCCACTAATATTGACTTACTATTGGACAAGTTGAATAATTTCATCAAACCTCCTTTTACTATGTTCAAGAAAAGGATTTTTATGGTAGTTTTAACCCTTCAACATGGTGTCATGGTGTCAAGCCTTTGACTAGTGGTTACATGCTTATTTCCACTGCTATTGATTTGTGCATTGCCTTCAAGCTTATATCATGTGTCATGGAGGAATCTACACCGTTAGTAACTTGGAAGAATCCTCAAGATGGTCACCTAGTGGAAAATGATAGTTTTGTCTCTAATATGGAGTATAGAATGCATCATTGAAAGTTATACTTGCCCGTTGAATGATACCTTGAACATAATGTGAAAAGCAATAAGAAAGGAATGGCTTAGAATTGTAGCAAGATTATAAAGTGGATCTGAACCTATTGTTTCCTTCTTATTTCAATTCAAAAATTGTTACACATAGTTGGACAAGTTGAATAATGGCATCAAACCTCCTTTTACTATGTTTTGGAAAAGGATTTTTATGGTGGTTTTAACCCTTCAACATGGTGTCAAGCCTTTGCTAGGAGTGGCATTTAAGATTATGCACATTGAAGATTTGACTAGTGGTTACATGCTTATTTCCACTACAATTGATTTGTGCATTGCCTTCAAACTTATATCATATTTCATGGAGGAATCTACACTAGTAGTAACTTAGAAGAATCCTCAAGATGATCACCTATTGGAACATGATAGCGTTGTCTCTAATATGGAGTATAGAATGCATCCTTGAAGGTTATACTTGCTCATTGAATGATACCCTGAACATAATGTGAAAAGCAATAAGAAAGTAATGGCCTAGAATTGTAGCAAGAATATAAAGTGGATCTGAACTTGTTGTTTCCTTCTTATTTCAATTTAAAAATTATTACACATAGTTGTGATATAATAATGTCCTCTATGTGCCTAGGATTCTTTCACAAAATGGACACTCAAGTTGTTGCTCTAACATATCAAATTTCAAAATATGAATTCTTTAAATAAAGAGATTGCGTTGATTCCTGAGTGTTGCCCTCTTGTTTTCCTATAGCTTTTATTTCTTAACAAATTTTAACTTCAGAAATAACTTCAAATTTATCTATTTCTACCACCGTTACAAGTTTAAGACGTTAAGGATGATGGCACAATATTCGCTATACATGTTTCTTCCATTGAATAAATAAGCAAACATTTTATTAGTGGTTGCAAGGTACGTTGCGTGATTCAAGTTGATGGCTACCAACCAACTACACATTTTTCTTGCTAATTTGGAGGTTATATAAGGTGTTTCCTTGGATGAATTAAAGTCTTGATGAGAACTTCCAATTTATGCCATCAATTTCCTTTCTCTTCTTCTTCAAGTCTTCCCTAAAAGTGGAGTTATTTAGTCCTACTATTTATTGTCCCATTCATTGTTTGCACCAATTGTTTGAGAGGTATGGCCAACCATCATGTTAGAGGATGGATGACTCTTTCTAGACTCACAAATCTCCCCAAAATATATGCATTGATGACAATAACCATTAGCATATAAATTAATTTATAATGTAATATAGCATCTGGAATATATGCATTCATGACAATAACGATTAGCATATAAATTAATTTCTAATGTAATAAAGCACCTGGAATGGCCTTATTGCATTGAGATGAATTTTCCACACCCCAAAGTGGATGAGATGTGTCACATATGTCACACATACATGTCGGCTCCAAAAACTAAATATATATAAAAAATTACATAACCAATCACATGTCCGTTCAAATTTAAACTGGTGACATGGTAAAATAAATTTACATATAAATATACATCAAATTTCAATTCCAATTTCCATCCAAACATCGTTGTGTTTTAAATAAAATTTTAAGAATCACTATTTTACTTCATAATCAATGAATGAATGCAATTTTTGCCTACTTAAAGAATTCATGTTTATGGGGATGATTGTGATGGGAAATATATTCGATTATGTATTGTTATGTTAATAATAAAACAAATATTAGTTTTGTGGTAATTGAAAATTAATCAATAATTTGGTAAATTGCAACTATTTTACTTCATATTTAATTAATAAATGTGATTTTTCCCTATTTGTAGGGTTTATGTGTTATACTTTACAACAAGAAATTGTTGGCTTTTAGATGATTAAATTTGGGTAAATAATTATTTTAATTCATAGTTAATGAATAAATACAATTTTTGCCTATTTGTAGGATTTATGTGTTACATTCTACTATTCCAATTGGATTATGATGAAACATTACGTTAGATATTAGTTTTGTGATATTTTCAAATTAATATTATTGGGTAAATTGCAAGTATTTTACTTCATAATTAGTTAATGCCTGAAACTTTTGCCTATTTCTAGTATTTATGTGTTACACTTTACAACATGAAATAGTTGGCACTTCAAGTATTAAATTTGGGTAAATAACTATTTTATTTCATAATCAATTAATCAATGCAATTTTTGTCTATTTGTGGGATTAATGTGTTAGCGTTTACAACTTTTACAACATGATTCCAAATTGGAATATATAACTATTTCATTTTTACATTTTAACTATTTAATGAATGGATTTGATCCTTCTGAGTGCTTGATAAAGCTAGAGTTATAATGGATCTATATTGGTTATTTAAATGATTATTCAAATGTTGGGCTTTATTGTCTTCATAGATATCCTTAATCACAACTTCAGGGTAACTGAAATTCACTACCCATCACAATGAATCTCCACCAAGCACAGTCTTTGTGATTAAAATCATAAGTGCAACCCTCATACAATATGAGAGGTAACACTCATCATTGAAATCCTAGGGCATTTAGACTTATGTTGATGCTTATCCCACATTATGAATATGATTAATACCTTACATATGGAATAGCTTTAGTTTTTTAGTTTTATGAATGGTATTTGACCCAAGATCAAGGTAAAGTAGGTTTGGTTGCATGCAATATGCATGATTTAAATATGAAAATATAGTATTTAAAGAGCTCTTAGATAATATGAATATATCCAGTTTGATGTGGAAAACAATGGTTATCTAAAAGCCCGCTCTTAGATAACATGAATATCCTTATATATTTGCCATACGTTTTTCTCATCATTGTGTTTTCATTCCATATATGAAGGCCATAAGAGAAAATTACAATTTCATGCTTGCATCACTTGAGAATTCATACAAGGTCTTCAAAGTCATTGTTACCTTTTGACTTAATGACCCTTTGCAATAATTACCAAATATTTTGAGACTAATCTAGCCGTTATAAGTCAATTGAAATTTCAATATAAGCTAGGTAAGGAGTGAATCATTGGATTTCATGGGAAATTCCATGCATATGTTGTAAACTAGAACCATCTTATTTTGATCTGCAAGTTGTGCCCTACATGTTTATGAAAGTTATTTTTTGCACTTGAGAGTATGAGGATGGTGTTAATAATGGTTATCTCAATAACAAGTCTTTCTTTTAGAAAAAGTTTACAAGATCAAAGCCTCCAAGTGTTTATTTGTGTCAAGAAAGTTTTTTTCATGTTATCTATTATCCATACCAGTAATGATTTAAATTCATGGTTTAAATGTTTTCCATAGTGTGTTTAGACTCATATGGATTTTGGATATATGTAATGTGCAATGACATGATGCTTTTTTAAAAAATTACCTTATGATTTAAATTTTATGTTCAAGTACTCGCTATCTAGTGGAGCTCAACCCTTTGATCAAGTACAACATCTTCTCTTCAAAGAAGGGTTGTTTCCACCTCCATCGATTCTGTCACTACTACAGAAAGGAAACTGTAGTGAATATCTTCATGTTAATCCCTTAACTGGTCGTCCTATTGCTCTTAATAAAGTTACAGAGCACATTTCTTAAATAAAGGGCGATGCTACCAGTTCATAATAGGATGCGAAATGTTGGAAGTTTATGTAATTCCAATATATGCATTTCAACATTCATATTCCTATGAGATATGTTAGTTGGTTGTCCTAGTCTATGTGAATTGAAAAGAATGAACCCATTTATTATTTTGAAATCGCATTTTGATTGGTGTTAATAAGGTGTGAATCCAACCAAGCTAATGCAATTGTTAAGCAAAACAATATATTATTTTCAATAATGATTTCTAATATGACTATTAGCATGGGAGGCTAGACAATTGAACAAAATGCATGCAATGAAGTATTTGTGCACTAGAAGTGCTAGAAAGTCTCATATTCCTAGATAAAAATGATTCCTAGGAAATATTTTGGGTGAATTTTGTGAATGGCATATGTAAAAGGTATTTCAAAGGTAGATTACATTCTCATTTCTTCTTTAATTTTTATGTCCCTGACATATATGAATCGGGAAGATGGATTAATCTTCAACTATAAATTTTGATTTTTTATTTGGTTAAAGTTAGAATATAGTTTATAAAACATTTATTTATTTGAAATTTTAAAAATTATGTTTAACTGCTATTTCATTGGTGGAGTACAACGTGACATTGTCCTGGGGCTCTGTGCCCCAGGACGCGGCGACGTTGTTGCGTCATCCTCCTTGGTGGGTGCTGTATGGCGTTTGCAGAAGCTTTAATGCTCCCTGGTGTCTCTAGTGGGTGCAGTATGGAGTTCACAGAAATTTTAATGCAACCAGATAATGGCTGACGTCTCCTCGATTTTGGTGTGAGGCGCCTCGACCTTGGTGTGGTGTGTGATAGGCATCCGTGATCAATTACCGTCTGCTCACTTACCCAGATCTGTACCCTATGGATCCAGGCGCAAATCCTCCATATTGAGATCGAGACCTAGATCAAGTTACAGAGTCTTTAGTTTAGGCAATTGATACTTACCTGCTCTATGTGCAGGTCAGATAGTTTACCTGCAGAGGTGTGGACAAAGGCAGAAGCCAAGGTGGAAACAACATCCTCGCCCATTCGAGAGTAAGAGAAGGATCCAATCGACCACTGAGTTTATTCTTATGTAGCGGATCAAGTGTGTGCGAAGAAAATGGAAAGCCATCTAAATTCTTCAGCTCCTATTTCGTAAATGTTTCCTCTTGCAAAGAGAAGGTTTCTTTAGGTGTGTAGGAGCAAACATGAAGGAAGAATCCAATAAGAAATTTTTTTCTCTTATGAAATACAAGTTTTGAACAGCAACGTATTTCTCTTCCACAAAGTGATGTCGCTTATGTGCATATAAGAGAAGGAAGAAGGCATGCATGAATTTTATAGTACGAGAAGGGGTTGAAATTTGCATTGGTGGAGAAATTCAGACTTCTATCCAGATAGCGGTTTTGGAGAGGTTTTCTGTGAAAATAGTTCCGGCGGAGGAGGAATTTGGAGTTCTTTCTATCCAAATGGTCGTTTCAGAAAGGCTTTTGTGAAAAAAGTGGTCGCGGTGGAGGAATTTGGAGTTCTTTTGTGCAAATGGCATTTTCAGAGATGCTTTTGTGAAAATAACGGTCGTTGAGGAGGAATTTGGAGACTTCTCTGTCCAAATGGTTGTTTCACAGAGTGTTTTGTAAACATAGCGGTCGCGGAGGAGGAATTTAGACTTCTTTCGGCAAAACAACGGTATATTGTTTTTTGTAAAGGGCTAATTTTGGTGGAAGAAGCGCTGAATTATGGTTCTTTTGTACAGCAAGTGAATTTGCCGGCGGAGCTCGGCTGAATTCCATGCGCCGTGGACAAATTCATTTAAAAAGGGTGTTTTGCTTAAAGCTTGAGAAGGAGGTTTTGCATGCAATATGCAATAAGCTTAGACGATCCATGTTTCTGGAGAAAATCACCCGTGGATACCCTGAAAAATTGTCCGCAGATGACGGTCGTCCGAAGAAATCAACAGTTCCATAGGCTCGTTAAAGTTTTGGAGACTAAGATATAGTGCTTGTGTCTAAAACAAAGCAATTTCCCCTTACATGAAAGTGATCCCACTCACAGGTATGTAACTGTTCTACCTTATGCACAAATGTTTTTTTTCAAATTTTAACTTCTTAAAGGTGTATTTTAACGTCCACCCAGACCAAGTGATGTTACTAGAGTGTAATACCAGTAAGATCTATGATTTAATATCTCTGTGACTGTTCAACAGTAACCTTGGGAAGTGAAGTGTTGAAATGAAAGGAATCTGGAAGCACTGCAAAGGTAGAGAGGAAGCTAAACAAGAGCAAGCTGGTTTATAAGAATAGATTAAATTAAAGAAGCATCTTAGGTGAAGAATTTAGAGATTTGTTGGAGAACACAGCTGGATTTTACTCTTTGCTATTTGTGGGAATAAAAAGCCCAGGTGATTGGCAGCTTATTCGACAAAAACTATTTTTCTTGTGGCCTGGCAAAAGCAAGGGCAGTGTTAATGGCGTCTTCAGGTATCATGGTTGCTGTTTCTGAATTCTCTAAATATGTTATAGTTTCCCAAGGTTTGATTAGCTGGTTTGTTGGGTCTGTTTGCATGTGACATGTTGAGCTTAATCTTGATGCAGGACTGTTATTGTTGCCAATAATGTCTCCCAACTAAACAAAGAGATAAATACACCTGTTTTTACTAGTGATGATATCAAAAACATCAAGAAAATAGAAAATAGACAGGATACATTTGGTCTACTAGCAGAGTCACTGGCTCCATCAATCTGTGGGCATACATGGATAAAGAAAGCTGTTATTTTGCAGCTACTAGGGGGAGTGGAGAAGAACCTTAAGAATGGAACTCACTTAAGACGATAAATAACTGAAACCCGTTTTTTCTCTACAATTCTTTGCATTGAGGTTATTGAATTCATGCTAGTCACTTCGCCTCATTTACAGTGACATCAAAATGATGATGGTTGGTGATCCTTCTGTGGCTAAGTCCCAGATGTTGAGGGCTATTATGAATATTGCTCCTTTAGCAATTTCAATCACAGGCCGAGGATACTTTGGTGTAGGTTTGACAGCAGCTGTTACCTCTGACCAAGAGACCGATAAATATTTTCTGTGTACATCTTATCACAGAGAATGATTTATCTTCTTGTGGCTCAAACTCTATATAAGTTGAATTATAGAAAGAATGATCTGAAGTCCTTAACTAACTGGCTGTAAGCAATTCAGGTGAACACCGGTTAGAAGCTGGAGCAATGGTTTTGGCCGGCCGTGGTGTTGTTTGTATTGATGAATTTGATAAGATGAGTGATCAAGATTGTGTGTCCATCCACATGGTTATGGAACAACAGACAGTAACAATTGCTAAAGCTGGAATTCATGCATCACTTAATGCACGTTGTGGTGTGGATGCTGCTGCAAATCCTGTATATGGCACGGTAAGTCTTTTCCACATTTTTAATGCCCCATAACAACAATTGCATAAATGCATTGAATTTTCAAGCTATTTTCCTTTTTCTGCACAAGGTATCATTCACCACTTGGTATTCTTGGCTGAGATGTTGTATTGTATATAATTTGTTTGCATTCCCTGGTAATTGTGTTTCTGAATACCTTTTGGGCTAATATTCTCTTAATAATTTTGTTTGTTCAGTACGACCGCTCCCTTACTCCAACCAAGAATATTGGTCTTCCAGATTCTTAATTAAGAAAACTTAATTGAGTTAATCATGGAAACCAGACTTGAGAGCATAAAACAACATCCCTTCTTTGGCAAGGGCAAGTGGCAATGTCAGGGACATTGCCACTTTGTGGCTCTTGTTTTTGGAAGTCGACATTAAAAATATTTTGGCTTGAATCTTGATGTTCCATAACATTTTCTATAAAACATTCCTATAAAATGACGAGTTAAAATTTTAAATTTAGTTTATGATTGGAAAAATCTAACATACAATAAGAACCACAATATACAATATATCTTGATGGTGTAGAGTTTACCAAGAGTAATTGTCTCAAACTTTTCCATGAAGAAATAGAAGAATTTTTCTATTCAACTAAGACTCTTAGTCTTTCCATAATCTATATTCATCCAAAAATCATTTAGGGTAATATTCAATTCATTTTTTGATGGGAATTGCTAGTATGTTTGTTTGTGTTCCAAGTGTTTTTCTAGTTTCGTTCATATTCATAAAGGTTCGTATGGAAAGAGTTCTTGTGTAACATTCCACAAAACAATAAAAAATAATAAGGAAAAAAAAAAAAAAATTATGCTTAAAAGTAGGAATGTTAACCATGAACCAAATGGAGTTGATGAATCGGATTTCGAGAAGAATTTGCTTCCTTAGCTGTTGAGCTAATAACACATTTATTCAAATATTGCAGCTTGCATACGTGAAGAGGTTGTTTGACTTCATGCTAATGCAGACTCCTTAAAGTCTAGGTGAGTTCTCTTGACTTCACAAGTTAAGGCTAAAGTTTATTCTTATTTCTTATTTTTTTGCCATGCATTTGTTTACTAACACACGGTACGTTGTTTCAGGTTGAACAAGTCTAAACTCCATCGTTTACTTTGTTAATATTTGTAGTTTCTAAAGTTTACACCTAGAACATGTGGACAAGGTCTTACATCAATCCCCATCGTTTATTTTGTTAATATCTGTAGTTCTAAAGTTTACACCTAAAATATGTAGACATGTGGACAAGGTCTTACATCAATCGTTTTTCCACACGGTAAAAGCTTTATATTATTAGAGTATATGAAATTGTTAAATATTAGTCTTTTCAATATTCTCAAGGTATCTTACATCAATAGTTAAGTGTACAAAATCTATTTCCATCGCATCTTCTTGATGTAAATTTGGGAGGTTTAATATAATGGTTTTATGTTATATATCTTTTTGGATTTCACGATAGTAAAGGAGTTAGTTATCGATAGGTTTCACAAGTGAGCTTGGGGTAAAGAATTGGGGAAAAAGGAGGAGTATTATATTGAAGAGTTGAACCCCACCTACAACCACCAATGGTTAAGTGTACAAAATCTATTTCCATCGCATCTTCTTGATGTAAATTTGGGAGGTTTAATATAATGGTTTTATGTTATATATCTTTTTGGGTTTTACGACGGTAAAAGAGTTAGTTATCGATAGGTTTCACAAGCAAGCTCGGGATAAAGAGTTGGGGAAAAAGGAGGAGTCTTATATTGAAGAGTTGAACCCCACCTACAACCACCATCAAAAAGCATACATAGGGGCCAATATACCTTGGAGAGCCAAAATATTTATTGCTCAACTAAGAACCAATTCCCATCAACTCTGTTGTGAAACTAGACACTAGAAAAGACCAAAGGAAACTTGGGAAGAAACTTGGTGTGTATATTTTGCACTTCCGAGAAAGTGGAAACAAAAAAACATTTTATTTTCGAGTCAGAAACCTTCAAAGACACTAGGGCCAACTATGCAAATATCCTGAGAGCTAGCTCTAAGGATAACCTATTCAGTGAGGGGACCGTGGAGAAATTGAGGGCACTCATCATCAAGTTGAATAAGAAAAGGGCTGAGTTGCAGAAATTAAGGGGTGAAGCGGTCTGTCCCATAGATTATTGTTAACCTCAATGAAGGAACTGTGGAGAAATTGGGATCACTCATCATCAAGTTAAAGCATCAAAAAGAATCACATGACCACATCCTTTGGCTAGTTGCCACGTTGATATATTGGTATAGTAATCATTACTCCTAGTACCGTGCCCAGTGGTTTTTGGTAAAGGCATTCCTAGGGTTTTCCTATTGTATTTTTTATTTACTTTGGCTTTGGTCGGCCAGAGCCTTGCCCCGGCTCGTCTGAGAATGAATTATTCACGGCCAGAAGTTTTCTCAAGGGTTCCCCGTTGCAGAAAGTTCAATTAACTCCTCAGTCATATTTATCCGAGTATTGAAGGAGTTAAGAAGATTTCAGGGTTTCGACGGATTTAAAGGAATTTATGGAAGTCTACTCGTGTTTTAAGTCATGGACATCACTTGGAAAGTAATCGAGCCCCCGGCTTCAGCAATACTGTAAGTATATCAGCAGTCAGCTATAAATTTCTTTGTTGCCCAGAATATCTTCTCAGTTTTTTTTTTAATTCTTCGCAGGTTTGACTCTCAGCTTGTGGAATGATCGGCCCAAGCGGCTCGCTATTGAACTGAGGTACCATCCTGGTAAGCACAGTAATCCCGTCTGGGTTAACTTCTCGGCGTATGCAGGAGTGGAATAAACCCTTCTTATCCTGAATCTTTTTCCCCATACCTATGGTGAGAACATCCAACTTTTCCAGTTAAAAGGAATCTGTATTAGGAGTCTTTTGGTCGATTTGTAATGCTGATTTGTGCCGGCTCTAAACCTGGAGCTCATAATATGTTTTTTTTGTAATATGGATCCTAAACCCAGGTTCCTATGTTTGGGCTTTTAACAGTTTAATATATGTACTTTTGTATATATGATGTCTAATAATTGCGTTCTCAAAACCTTAATAACAGAGTTGCTCCCTTCTGAGTTTAACTATTAAGATTTGTTATTTATCGTACTAGTTTGGGTTTTTCATACTTCATCTGGTTCGCATCAATTTAGTTCTTACGTGTCATGGTTTTTCCCCATTAAAAGGGTTTAACAATTAGAGTTTCGATATAGGGTCAGTTAGTTTAATCTATTACAGTTGTATTGAGCTCGAGTTAATTCGTGTTTCCTTGGTTTCATAAAGGGCGGACTCCTATAGTGGCTCCCGATCCGACCATAGATCACGACGGGTTTCCATTAAAACAAACCCCAAAAGAATGTCACAGAGACTCGAACCTACGGCCTCATTATATAATCCATTTGCAGGAGATTTAGAAATAAATTTTCATATGCATTCACAGAACAAATAACCAGAATCCCTAATATTATTTCAACTATCCTATGGTATTATTATTAAATGCGTCTATACTACATTATCAACATTATAAAAATAATTAAATATAATTAAGTTATAAAAACACCTTTAAATTAATAAACATTATCAATAAAAAAATATAATTATAAAATAAATATTATTATGAGTACATATATTCAAATAATATAAATAAAAAATAATTTTTTATAATTATATATTTAATTTAATCATATGCTTTATCGATTTTATTAAAAAAATCACGGTTAAAAAAAAAAAAAAATGGTTTGATTAATTGATTTGATTTTGAATATACATTTATCACAAACATATTGAATTTATTACGAAGATGAAATATAATGATAAGTAAATATATTTGATTTGATTTTGTATTTTTATTTGTATTATTTAAGCTATATTATATTTAAAATAATATGTATTTAACTTTTATTTGTATTATTTAAACTATATTATATTTAAAATAATATATAAACATAAAAATAAAAATAAAAATTAATTAATAAATAAATAAACAATATAAATAAAAATTAATTATATATATATATATATATATATATAATATAATATTTTATAATTATATATTTAATTTGATTATATGCTTCATCGATTTTATTAAAAAAAAAAAAAAAATGGTTTGATTAATTGATTTGATTTTGAATATACATTTATCACAAACATATTGAATTTATTACGAAGATGAAATATAATGATAAGTAAATATATTTGATTTGATTTTGTATTTTTATTTGTATTATTTAAGCTATATTATATTTAAAATAATATGTATTTAACTTTTATTTGTATTATTTAAACTATATTATATTTAAAATAATATATAAACATAAAAATAAAAATAAAAATTAATTAATAAATAAATAAACAATATAAATAAAAATTAATTTTATATATATATGTATATATATATAATATAATATTTTATAATTATATATTTAATTTGATTATATGCTTCATCGATTTTATTAAAAAAATCACCGTAAAAAACAAAAATAATTAAATTATAAAAAAACCTTTAAATTAATAAAATTATAAAATTATAATTTTTTTTTTTATAATTATATATTTAATTTAATGATATGCTTTATCGATTTTATTAAGAAAATCACACTAAAAAACAAAAATAATTGGTTTGATTAATTGAATATACATTTATCATTAACGTTACGGATTTATTACGAAGATGGAATATAATGAAAAGTTAATATATTTGATTTGATTTTGTATTTTTATTTGTATTATTTAAACTATATTATATTTAAAATAATATATAAACATAAATCAAAATAATGTTATGAAAAATAAAAATTTTAATTAATTGAATATACATTTATCATTAACATAAAAAGATGGAATACAATGAAAAGTAAATATACTTGATTTGATTTTGTATTTAATTTGTATTTTTATTTGTATTATTTAAACTATATTACATTTAAAATAATATATAAACATAAATCAAAATAATGTTATGAAAAATAAAGTTTTTATTTAATTTATATTTTATTTTTTAATTAAGTTTTAATCATATTATATTATATTTAAAATTATATTATTTTAATTAAATATAATATAAAATATATGAATAAAAATAATTAAAAATAATATTATTCAATTACGAAATTAAAATTTTAAAAAACAATTGTAAAAGAAATTAAAATTATTTTTTTAATTTATTTTGATTAATAATATTTTATTATAATGATATAAAATATTTAAAAAAAATGACAATACTCATCGATTTGATTAATTGAATATACATTTGGACGAAGTGTTGGAGGGTTTTGATTGGCGGCCACTTATGAAGGATTGGCGGCCATGGCTCCTTCCATGGCCGCCTTTCTCTTCTCTTCTGAGTTCTGCTTCCGTCATTGGCCGACTCAGGCTTCTTTATTCCGCTCTGAGATGTTTGACAGCGGCTTAGCGTGGCGACCCATTGGGCAGCTGGTTCAGCGGCTCCCCAGTGGCAGCGACGGTGGCTCTGCATTATCGGTCGCGATTGGTGGCTTCTGGAGACTGTTCTTTCTGTAGATTAGCCGGCGGCGGTGTGGACTGTCGAGCTCGTGCTCCAGTCCCTCGATGGCGTGGCGGATTTGCAGAGGAGGACGCGCTGGGAGATTCCCCTGCTTCGATGATGGCAGGCGAGCTTCTCGGTGGGCTCTTGAGGACGGGAGCCGCAGAGGAAGATGCGCGGAGCTTATGGCGGATGGCTGCAAGACAGATGCAAGATCCTTTCGGTGGTTTCTCTTGGGTGGTCGAGGAGAGGCCTTGTGTTTTTTTGGCCAATGAATGCAGGCTAGTGGATCTGTTCATTCTTCTGGGGTTTTTGGAATCGTCTTTCTCTCTGTATCATTTTCCCTTCTTCTTCGGCATCTTGCTGCTGGTTCTTGTAGTGCCATCATGGTTGCACGGGTGAAGGTTTCTAGCTGTGGTATTTTTACTGAGTTTTCATTAAAACAGTTTGTTAATGTGTATGAAGCGGAAAAGCTTGTAGTCTCTACAAATTTTCTCGGTACTGCTTCGCAGTATAGACACTCTTCAAGAGTGACGCAGATCAATGTAATTTTGTACTCGCAAGATGAAATAAAATTACGCTTTTTTTTCGAGGAAAAAAAAAAAATTGAATATACATTTAACATAATCATAATGGATTTATGACGAAAATGGAATATAATTAAAAGTAAATATATTTGATTTGATTTTGTATTTAATTTCGTTTTATTTAAACTATACATTATATTTAAAATAATATATAAAAGTAAATCAAAATAATGATATGAAAAAAAAATTTGGTTTAATTTTATACTTAATTTTTTTAATTAAGTTCTAATTATATTTTATGATATTTAAATAATATTATTTTAATTATATATTTTAATTAAATATAATATAAAATATATAAATAAAGATAATTAAAAATAACAAAAAATAAAATTTGTAACTTTAAACATTTGAACATTTATTTTATTTTAACAAAATAAATTACATAAAAAAAAAATACACATTTGTATGTCATACATGTTAATTAAAATCAAATAACTTTATTAATAAAACACAAATTGTAAAATATATATAATAATTACAAAATAAAAATAATTGAGAACATATTATAAAAAATATTTTAAGTTTAAATTATTTATTTTAATTAAACATATTAATTAAATTAAAATACATAAAATTTAAATTGATAAAATTAAAAATTAACATATTCAAAATACAAAACATAATTGTAATTGTAATACAACCTATTATGATTTATAATATAAGTATGCATTGCTTGTGTAACATTAACGTGATTTTTACATTACACATAAAAATAATACAATCACAGTAATGTTATATAATACAATCAGTGTAATGTTATCTAATATTTATGTAACACAATCACGGTAATGTTACACAACACAATATAAACACATAAATTTACATTTATATTTATAAAAGATTGATTTTATATTATATCAATTGTTAAGGAGTAAGAATATAAAAAATGATTCAAAATATAATGTTCATGATAAAAATGTTTTTTATTTAAATTAATAGTAAAAGAATGTTTGCAAATGTAATAATTATGATAAAATTGTTCTGTATATAAATTTATAGAAAAATGTTATAAAATATAATGTTTATTTATTATAAAAAAAATATAATTAATTAATCAAACATACTATATAAATTATATAATAAACATAATAATGCATTAAACTTAAAATTATTTTAGGTATGTTGATAACAGAATAGGAGATTGTTGCAGATATAATATTTATGTTAAAACTATCTATATTTAAATTTATAAAAAAATAGTGCAAATATAATGATTATGATAAAATTAGTTTTATTATTTAATTAATTAAATATACTACAAATAAACCATAAAGTATATAAACATAATGATGCATTGAAATAAAATTTACAACATATATTAAACAACCAAATAACAAAAATAGATATAACAAAATAAAAATTAAAAATCTAAAACTTGAAACATAATCAAAGAGTAGACACCTCTTCGAGGTATCTTCCATAGCTATCAATTGAGAGTTTTGAAAAAAAAAGTAGGAATTTTATTATTATGTAGGGTTTCAATGTTACATAAAAATAATAGAATTTTATGTTTAAAATATGAGATTGAATTCTCATAATTTTACATAAGTAATATTCATCTTCTTTTTCACATAATGCTTTTTGTTAACACATATTCTTCATCATCCTTTACATCACATGTCTTATTCTGCTTTAAAAAACACTACACTGGTCTACCTGCTTCTAGCTTCATTTTTTATAATTCATTCATGTATCTTATGTCTATTATCATTACTCTATTCAAATCAAAGCAAAAGAAACCTAACCAGAAAATTTGATACCCAATGATTTGTTACAATCAAGTAAAGGTAAAGCAACAAGACAAGCAAGCAAACAACACAATGGAACAAAAACTCTAAAAGAAAGATAAATAAAATTAAAAAAATATTTTATTAAGTAAAACATTAAACTACAAAACTTTTAACATTTTTCTAATTGCTTTATTTATTACCCACAAACTTGATTAACCCTCTAAACATGTTTTTGATAAAATCAAAAACTAATTTAAAATCAGTTGCACATTATTGACCCTAAAAATTCAAGAATAATTTATATTAAAAATAAAAATAAAATAATAAAGAATAAAACCATTACATAAAACTTATTCGAAAATTATTATTCTGAGCCCATATCTAAAATTTGATTTATAACCTCATCTTTCTTTCGATAAGCAAAGGCTAACCTAACAACTCCAAATCCAAAACATACAACCTAAAATTTATATACAGTCTTGAATCAATCTAAAATTTATCTCCTATGACAAAATATAAATGGTAACCTACACTTTAACGAAATCCAAACTTAACAAATCCAAAATGTATATTTAGACTTTATATGTTAATTCAAAGATTGAAATTCCACTGAAGCTGAAATTCTGCACTAGCCCAAATACACCTGCTATATTGAAATTCCATGGTAGCTGAAATTCTTCCACATATACGTTCTTATAACTTTGCTTATTTCGCAGTCTTAATGGTAAGTTAGATTTTTCAGAGTAGAAAAAAAAAACTCTGCCTCTGATATTATTGAACCAAAAATAAAATAATAATATATTCCACAAATAAAACAAATATAACACAATTACGTTGTACGCTTCCATGTTTTTGGTAGGATCATCTTTTCTCTCCACCCAAGAAACTAAACCCATTATCTTAAAATTCCGGGGTAGCTGAAATTCTGCAGTAGCTGAAATATGTTATGTTTGAAAACTATATTTAATAATAACAATATATATTTACTAAAAATAGCAATTTTATTTTTTAGAATATTTATCATTTTAAATAAATTTAATCAACTTTAAATACTAAAAATATAACATATTACATAAATATATATTGAATATATACAACACAACATAACATATTACATTTATTGTATACAACACAACACAAACAACACACACAAAACAAATACATAAAATTTAAATTTATTAAACATTAATTTTATATTAACAAAATAAATTACATAAAAATACACATTATTTAAGAATAAATAACTTTATTAATAAAAATGAAAATTATGAAATAAATGTAACAATTACAAAGTAACAATAATTGAAAACATATAAATTTAAATAAATATAATAATTACACAATAAAAATGATTAAAAACATAGTAAAAAATATATTTATATTAACAAAATAAATTACATAAAAATACACAGTATTATTTTATATATATTATTTAAAAACAAATAATTTTATTAATAAAAAGAAATTGTGAAATAAATGTAATAATTACAAAGTAGAAATAATTGAAAACAAAATTTTAAATAAATGTAATAATTACACAGTTAAATTATTAAAAACATCGCAAAAAATATTTTAAATTTAAATCTATTTATTTATTTTAAATAAACATATTAATTAAAATTTATAAAATTTAAATTGATTAATTAAAAATTAACCATATTCAAAATACAAAAAGTACATATAATTGTGAAATATAATTATAATTATAATTGTATTACATAAATATGCATTGCTTGTTTACATTATTGTACACAACACAATACAACAAACAACACATACACAAGACAACATTACATAACACAAATACATAAATTTATATTTATATTTATTTAACATTAAATTTATTATACAATTTTTAAAGATGAATGTTTATAATAAAAAAATGTTTCAAATATAATGTTTATGATAAAAATGTCTTTTATTTAAATTAATAGAAGAGTATTGGAAATATAATGTTTATAATAAAATTGTTGTTTTTTATTTAAATTAATCAAATAATGTTGAGAATATAATGCTTATATTAAACCTATATCTTTTATTTTAAATATAAAAAAATGTGGCAAATGTAATAGTTATGATCAAATTATATTGTATTCAAATTAATAGATATACAATGCAAATGTAATATTTGTTATAAAGTTGGTCTGTATTTAAATTAATAGAAAATTGTTGCAAAATATAATGTTTATTTATCATAAAAATAATATAATTAATTAATCAAAGATACTATAAATTAACAACTATAAATTATATAATAAACATAATGATGCATTAAACTTTAACTTAAAATTATTTTAGGTATGTTGATAATTGGCAAATGTAATAGTTATGATCAAATTATATTGTATTCAAATTAATAGACATACAATGCAAATGTAATATTTGTTATAAAGTTGGTCTGTATTTAAATTAATAGAAAATTGTTGCAAAATATAATGTTTATTTATCATCAAAATAATATAATTAATTAATCAAACATACTATAAATTAACAACTATAAATTATATAATAAACATAATGATGCATTAAACTTGAACTTAAAATTATTTTAAGTATGTTGATAATATTTATGTTAAAGCTCTCTTTATTTAAATTTATAAAAAAAAATGCAAATATAATGATTATGATAAAATTGGTTTTATTATTTTTAATTAATTAAACCTAATACAAATTAACCATAAAGAATATAAACATAATGATGCATTAAAATAAAAATTATGACATATATTAAATAACCAAATAACATTAACACAAATAAAACATTAAAAATTAAAAATCTAAAACTGGAAACACATTCAAAGAGTAGACACCTTTCAATGGTAGCTTTGGCCATAGCTATCCTTTGAAAGTTTTGAGAAAGGGCTTTGCCCTTTCTCTAAAAAAAGTGATAATTTTATTAATATGTAGAATTTTAGTGTTACATAAAAATAATAGAATTTAAAGTTTAAAATATGAGATTGCATTCTCATAATTTTATACAAAGTAATATTCATCTTCTTTTTTACATAATGCTTTTTCTTAAAGCATATTCTTCATCATCCTTTACAATATATGTCTTGCTCTGCTTTAAAAAACATTCCGCCTACCTGTTAACCTGTTAAACAGAACAAAATTATTGATTAATAAACTTATATTGTTCTTAAAAATAATATATGTTGGGTAAAAATAACACTCACCCCTTCATTTTCCATACACTTTAACACAGATAAAAACCACCTTCATGGCATAACCATGTTTGTATAAATCCCTGTATAACACAATTTCAATATAACATTGCAACCATATTGTTCAACATAAATTCAAAAAAAAAACTTATAACTCATTTTTCTCCTCATCTTGCTTGGCTTCTAGCTTCATTTTTTATCATTCATTCATTCATCTATCTTATGTTTATCACCATTTCTCTATTCCAATTAAACAAAGCAAAATAAACCTAACCAGAAAATTTGATACCAAATAATTTGTTACAAACAAGCAAAACAAAGCAACAAGACAAGCAAGCAAACAACACAATGAGACAAGAATTGTAAAAGAAAGATAAAGAAAATTAAAACCTATTTCATTAACTAAACATTAAACTACAAAACTTTTAACATTTGTCTTCTTGCTTTTTTTTTATTACCCACAAATTTTCAACTAACCCTCTAAATATGATTTGATCCTCCAAACCAAAAGCTAATTGAAAAAATAGTTACACATTATTAACTCTCCAATACATACAATAATTTAAAGAACAGTTCCACATTATTAACCCTGTAAATCCAAGAATAATTTATATTAAAAATAAAATTAAAATAATAAAAAATAAAAACATTACCTAAAACCAAGAATATTATTATTAACCTCCTATTTCAATAAGCGAAAGCCTAACTTCACAAATACAAAAGTAAGCCTAACATAACAAATCCAAAAGATGAAAGGATTTATTGAGGTCTTGCGCAACTTATTAAGGGGCAACGTTATTTTTATCAATTTTAAGAGGTTTGAAAAAAGTACGTTGCCGAGGTCGGACGGAAGGAGGTCCCACCCAAGTGAGTTAAATCAGGCTCTATTCAGCAGGGCTCGAAGTTAAGGGTTTGCTCACTATGGTTCAATGAATTCCGCCTTGTATACTTTGCTCCATTTTTTTTTAATTTCGTTTAACTTAACATGCTTGCGGGTTGTTGGATATACCCTTGGCAGGTTGCTAAAGAAACCTTCTCTTAACTTAACAAATATAAAAGTAAGCCTAATATAACATAACAAATCCAAAAGATACAACTTACTAAATCTACACTTAACGTGAATTCAAAGTTTATATATAATCTTGAAACAATCTAAAATTTATCTTCTGCGGCAAATCTAAAATATACTAAAATATAAATGGTAACCTGCAATTTAACAAAAGCAGAACCTAACTTAACAAATCCAAAATGTATATTTAAACGTTATGTTAATTCAAAGCTTTAAATCTACATATTATGTTAAAATTCCAGTGTAGCTGAAATTATGCAGTAGCTGAAATACGCCTGCTATCTTGGAAAATCACACAGCACATATCTAAAATTTGATTTATAACCCATCTTTCAATAAGCGAAGCCTAACTTAACAAATACAAAAAGCAAGCCTAACATAACAAATCTGGACGTTATGTGAGTTCAAAGTTTATATATGGTTTTGAAGCAATCTAAAATTTACCTCCTACGGCAAATCTAAAATCTAAAATATAAATGGTAACCTGCAATTTAACAAAAGCCAAACCTAACTTAACAAATCCAAAATGTATATTTAAACGTTATGTTAATTCAAAGCTTTAAATCTACCTATATCTTTAAATTCCAGAATAGCAAAATGTATACCTAGACATCATGTTAAATTCAAAGCTTGAAATCTACCTATTATCTTAAAACTCCGGGGTAGCTGAAATTCTGCAGTAACTGAAATGCTCCTGTTATCTTGAAATTCCACAGTAGTTGAAATTCTTTCACATATACGTTCTTATAACTTTGCCTCTGCACTACACAACAAAGCTGAAAATATTATTAAAACAAAAATAAAATAATAAAGATAGCCATCTAATATATTACACAAATAAAACACAGTGCTGTCCAAGAATAATTTATTTAAACAGGACATACCTTCTGAAACATCTTTTCTCTCCACCCAAGAAACTAAACCCAAACCCCAAAACACAAAACATAAAAGAAGAGAGCCAAACAAAACATAATCAAAATAAAAACTAAACAATCAAAATAGAAAAATCAAAATAAAACACAGACAAATTAACAATTAAAAGCATGGCCATGCTTAATCTTTGAAAGAAAAAAGAATAAAAGACTCTGAAATTGAAATAATTCCCAAATTCTATTCGGCTCTCCTGCACGAACTCCCTGTGCCTCCTTTATTTTCACTTCTTGCAGACGAGGCAAACAAATAGATAAGATTTCCAACACCGTTCCTATTCTATTGGAACTCCAAGTTTCTCTTTCAATCATATTTGCAGCCTCTCCTGTACAAACTCGCTGCGCGTCTCCTGTACAAACTCCAAACAATAAGATGCCCATTTCCAATACACAATAATATGTTGAAACTTCACAATTATGTTTAATAATCTTTTAAATCCGAGAAGTTGTTGAATATTGCAATGAGATTTTTTTAAATCCGATTATGTAGCACGTTGATATAAGAATTAGAATTGAAATCCGCTTATTAGTCTTTCAAATCCACTGACAGGTTGTCACAAACAGTAAAGCACGTCTCCCAATGCTGGTGAGATTTTTTGAATTTGAGATTTTGGGATTTTGTGTGCTGGCATGGTACCGTTAGTGTACATTTCAAATCCTCTGACAGGTTGATTGAGAATTTGAGATTTTGTGTGCTGGAATGGTACCGTTAGTGTATTGAAATCTGTTTATTAAGATTTCAAATCCAACTCTGACAAACCGTACGTGCAAGTCACCCGCGGCATTTAAATTCCTCTTTTTCGTTGGCTTTTTAAGTATTCACCTTAATTATGTTTAAAAAAAGTATTCACCTTAATTCCACCAAAATTTTCAATTTTCAAAATTTATGATTTTAATTATTATTTATAAATTTATTATTTTAATTATTATAAATTGTAATTTAAAAATATTATTATGTCATTTTCAAATCGACCTAGGTAAATGAAATTGTAATTGTAATTTCAGTTACTAATTACTATGATATTTTTAATTTAAGAAAATTATTTTAGTTTTTAATTACTATAATATTTTTAATTTTAAATATAAAAATTATATTCTTAAATTTTTTATTTTAATAATTATAAATTATAATCATAATGAGGGGACTAATTCCTATGAGAATATTGATAGAAACTAAGTTTTATTGATTTTTCCCTAGAAAAAATCCAATAAAAAAAAAACAAAAACAAAACTAATATAAAAAATATTAAATATTTTTTATAAGCACACAAAGTATATCTTAAGTATTAAATATTAAGTACTAAATGTAATAATAAATAAAAAAACAAAACTAGTATAAAAGATATTATTAATTTTTTATAAGCACACAAACTATATCTCAACCATTAACACAAACAACAAAATTAGTATTATAAATATTAAATATTTTTTATAAACACATAAACTATATCTCAACTATTAACATAAGTTTATAGTAGGGACTAGCTGCCTCGTAGCTATTTCACTTGTTATTTTATGATAGATTAGTTTTTAGGTGTTTATCAATTTTAATTATTCAAAAACATGTTTTGCATTTTATATTTCAAAGATAAATCTTTGAAATTATGATATGGATATTTCAAAAATAATTATTTAAAATTATTATAAAGTTTATTAATATCATGTTTACGATATTATCCCACATTTTTTTCAAAAAAATAGGTTACAAAGTGTACTCTACATTACAATTATCTTAAATATCATGTATTTAAAAGATCTTATTAAAAACTATCTATATTAGTTTAATTTTAAGATCATAACCAAGATATATCATGTCTACAAAATATTCTATTAAAAATTAATAATAATAATAATTATACTTTATTTTTAAGATCATATCAAGGATAAGACCAAATCAAATTGGTGTATGAAATTCCTTGGTTGAACTTAGTTATACATGTCCTATCTCTTTTGAATTTGAACATATTACTTATAAAAGGAAATATTAGACCCACTTAAACTTACTTGAAAGTCTATTACCAAGGATAATGAAGATAGCATCAAATTGTATTTCAACATTTGAGAGTTCAAGTGCATCATAATTATTAAAACAAAATAATGTTAAAATTGCTAACAACTTTAAAATCATCACTTAAGAAAATTTATTCCAACCATGTCTAATGTCTAAATGTATTTTAAACTTAAGAAAATACTCATTAATAATAACTAAAACAACCTACTTGCTTATTTCCTTCACATGCATTGTAGAAGAATACCCAAAATCCACTTTTAATCGTGTTCTCTATACTTATCTTTTTTGGAGATTTATCAAATCTTTTTCATATAATCAAAGAAAAAAATATATATAATTAAATATTTAGAGTTACCAACAAACCATATACCCCAAACAACACTAAAAAAATAGAAATCTATACTTCTTAAGTTCACAATTCCTACAACATTTTTTAAAACATCTTTAATAAAAACACCATTAGAAATTCATCTAATACTAATATTTATTTAAAAATAAAAATGAAAACGTAAATAAATAACGTCCCATTATAAAATACTTATTTATTACCTTAAATCGTGATTTTTCTCCAAAACATTATCACCTATTTTAGTGATTCTTTTAATTCATTTAATTAAACTCCATGCTTTTCAAATTATGTGTAATAACTTTTTTATCTTATTATTTATTATTTTCATTTCCCAATATAAAAAATGAAAGTTGATAAATTTTGATCATAAAATGTCTAATAATTTACTCATTACTCGAACCCTTAGATTCAAATAAAATCACATGATGGTTAAGAACCTATATTTACGTCGTAGGCATTCAAACAAGGAAAGATGTTTCATGCCACTGTAGCTGGATTCCTCGCTCATTTAGCGAATGGAATCCTGCCACGTCGCCCCGCTTCACTATTTTCCAGGTCGCTTGTGCGAGGTTTAATTTAATGCCATGTAATGCCCGCCCTTCTTTTCACGCGTCTTGTCTCTATAGCAGGAAATCAGCCTGTCTCACATGTATTCCTCAATGGCCTCTACACTGTGAGGGCCAAGCATTAGGCGCCATTCAGACCCCTTCGACACCATTTCCCTGCTTCTGAATCTTCCTATGGTTATTCCCGTCCTCGTCCCTGGCTCCTTTAGGACTCCCACTCCACCGCAGCAACAATAGCTTGGATCGGGGGGCGAAACATGAGAATCCAAAGCATTGACATGAAGATTCGCATGAGTATGCACAATACTCCTAACCGGCAGTAGACAACTTCGACATCACTGGAGAAAAAATACACACCTCCTTTGGACGACGACCTCCACAAGGTTTCGGGTTCGTGTCCTGCCAAGAAGCCCGTCGCTGGTCGCGGATTTCTTCCAGCACTTTCTTCCAAAATGCAGCCGCAGATTTTACTTTGGAAGCCTCCGTCGGTGGTCGAGTTCGAGGATGATGTGTTCATATTGGAAAGCAAGGCAGGTCATGCGGAGGTCATTGAGGGCAGGTTGCTTTGCTGGAGGTCATTCTGTGCAGGTTGTTGCATTCATGGAGCATGGAGGTCGGAGTCATGTGAAGTGACAGTTCACTGTAGTCTGAAGCGACAACAACCTCTACCATGACATCAATGCGGGTTTAATCGACATCAATGTGGGTTTCATTAGTCCTCCGGACTTGGACCCGGACATTCAATGCACCACCTTTGTTTGGGGATAAAATTCATGGGGGTTGTTTGCTACCATTTTGGTTATAGTGTTATTATCTTGTTGTTTGCTGCTATTTTTGTTCACATTTCTCAGTTTTTCTCAGGGTTCGAATTTCCATCATTTTGTTCCTGTCTTACCAGAGCGCATCCGGAGGTTCTTGTTTTGTATTCGCAGTCAAGGTTCATGTTTGAAACCTAGTTTCTATTTGTATTTATTGTTTTTTCAAACACTACTCCTTCATTTTTGTATGAGTTAAAGGATTTAAATGTTTCCTATTATGATATTGTCAAGCTCACTGCTATGTTGTACACTTTTAAACAATATTGCATTCTCAAATTTACATATTACTTTTCAATGAGTGCCCTATTTTTTCTAGGCATGCTTTAGGCTCAGTACTGTTTCTAAACATCATCCTATCAACCATGCCAATCATATTGTTCCTTAATGTCCAAGAAAACAGTTACCTGCGAGTCCCTAAGGAAAATAGGTAATAAATTATACTGCTAAGTGTCTAATGGCCATTTTCGGCATTGCCTCCTCAGGCATAAACTGGGCATAGACCATGAATTATATGAAGAGGCTCTCGACTCTGCAATCTGTGTAAATTTTAGTGAAATTGCTTCCTGTTATAAAAAAATTAGGTGCAGTGAATTGGGTATGGGTGATTTAGATGGTCCCAAAATCCCTTTCAAATTGGGACTTGCATGAGGAAACATGGAACCTTTGGAAGACCTATATAATGGCCCTGAACTAGCCTCTGACAAAGGAGAGGACAACCTTTTCCTTCTATGTGAAATAGGCTCTGTGTTAGGAGTCCCAGGTCCCTAATTTGGACTACTCTGTGATCTGACCTTTGCTTTGGCAGACTCTGTAAATGTCATGTAGTTCATAATTCTAGGAGAGATCATAAGGCTTTCATGGTCTCACATAGAAGAAGTACCCGCTATACTGTAATGAGAGCTATATCTTGGTCTTTCTGACCTCAAAACATTGTCATCACTCTTTATATCTGGCCCCATCAAGGGAATCTTGTTCAATATGGAGGGTTTTGAAATAAGCGTAAATGGATCAAACTTTATGGTACCAATGTTGGTCACTTTTGCATAATGTTATTTTAGCCCTATATGTGAAGTTTTTTGTCCAAAATCACCTATAGTATGGAGCTTCTTGATATAATTTTCCTTCACATTCATTCTATTCCTACAACACCTTCAATTGTGTCCACACTTCCCATACTTAACATCTGGGCATTGATGAACATATACTACATCCCCAAATCTTGCTCTTAGATTTGACTTAACAACTTTGTTCATTTTGATCTTATGCTCTTCATAGGTATCATCAACAAGAAAAATGTAAACCGTATCCTTTCTCTTTTCCCCTTGCATTGTGACAATAAATCAACCTTGTGAAATTTTATTTTAAAAAGAATAATTGGCAAGAATTTAAGTTTTCCAACAACATTTTCCACCCAAACTAATAAAAGGAAAAATACAATTTGATAAAAGGTTGTAAGAACAACTTTAATAAGGATGGTATCACCCGGAAAAGTTGTAACATTTCCATCGTTTTTTAATTAAGAGCCTCCATAGAATTCTCATCATTTATGGATTCATCCACAATTGACTGATTAGGAGACTTCTTACACTCAAGTATTGTTGTACTAAGGTATTTCTTTGTTCCCTTCCTGGAAAGGAAATAATTCAGAATTAAGAAACAACGTGAAAACTTGAAGTATAGTAATCTGCATAAATTACTCAAAACCTTTTATACCATGTCATATCAAATTTGACCTCATCGAATGTAATATCTTAGAAATTGTAGAGCTAAGGATAAAACATAACAAACAAAACAGATAATAAAAAATTATTTTGTAAATAGAAGGGTATCTGTTGTTGTTAAGGCCTAAAAATGCATTTTTATCTGTATATTTTTTGGTGCTTTGATGCATAAACATAGGCCTTAAATGGCCCAGTAAGACTGTAATAAATAGATGTAGGATCATTACAAATTGTTTCAAAGTGTCTTCTTAGACAAAGAGCATAGAGTGTAAATATCTCAAATGAATTTCATATTTTCAAACACATACTCCAATCAACAGTCTACATTTCCAACTTAGACACCAAGCTAAACACACATGATGCAACTATATAGTATCGTTAAAAATGGGGTTGGATATAATAAAATTTATGACAATGATTAGTAATTGTCTTTGTAAATAAATAAACATACAAATATATAGAAATGGTTACATCAAAATCAAAACCTTAGTAATAACATGATAGCGTTTGAAACACATTCATGTATTTAGTAAATCATTACTTGGCCTAACAACTCGCTGCTCAATTAAACCATGGATTTACTTCTTCACTTCATTCCTTTCATTAAAGGATTTCCTCCACAATCCTCTGGTGGGGATAGGTGCATTGGGCAGCTTGTGTATTTGATGTTCAACACCTCTCTATGGAAGTAAACCTTTGGGTCCTTAGAAAAATTTGGGGGGAAATACTTCTTACTAAATCCCTTTCGATAAGATGTCAAGATATGATGGGCTTATCTCTATTGTCAAAACCACCTAGGACTTGCAATGGACTCATTTGTGCCCATCGGGAACAACGAATTATATTACACTTGGAACAATTATGTTACCTTACATAGGTGGACTTGCAAATACTTAAGCCCAACATAAATATGCAACCCTAGGGTAAATTGAAGTTCCACCCATTGTCACTTTGGTGGACACTTCCCTCACATTAGGCTAGCTCTTTTCCAGCAAGACAATGGTTTCTCCAATAGGGTTGCCAATATGCCCTTACAACCAAATACTTATTATCAGATATGGAAAAACATAATTTTAATATTTTCAATAGAAATATGGTGATGAGTTCAAGTGCCTTTTCCTTGGGACATGGAGTAAAAAAACTTCAATGATTTCGAGAATGTAATCATTGAACATATTCAAACCTTAAATATGTTATAGACAACAATCTTCGTAGCTATACAAGATTTGCAGAATTCACTTCAATCAATGCACTAACTAATTTATGAGCTTTCTTTCTATGATGCAACCCTTTTTTCTCCTTGAAGTTTAGTTTTGTAAATGTTTATGATAGAAATTTCCTGTAGCAAATGTTGATATTAGGAAATTCCTGTAGAAAGGAAAGCCACAGTGCTGTAATGAAGATACTTTTTCCACCTTATTTCTACGCATTAGCTACTAAATATACAAAAGATCAGTTCATCCTTTTTTATAATGAAGATATTTTTGTTTCAAAATTAGTTCATCTTTTACTATGCATAGATAAGTCTTTTGTATAGTTTTACCATTTAATGACTTCATATTTGTCAATATGTTATTAGCAACTAAAATTAACAGGATACAATTTCGCTACTTCCCATTTTGTTAGTTGCTTGTTATGTTAAGCTTCTTAAATTGCTTATTTAAGACTAAGAGATTGGACAATTTTTGCACATTTGAGGATTGTATGAGACTGCACTATTTTTTTCATATTTTGAGGAGTCATAAAGATAGTTTCAAAAATATAGGATGGGAAGAAACATAAAACCCTGATAATTCAATGTATCAACCTTACCTCTTTGATATAAATTTCAGTTTTATTATTATTTATTCTATCTGCTAGATTTCTTAAGTTTAATACACCGCTTCGAATTTTGCCCCGTTTATTAGATCATAAGTTTACGACATCTTAGATGTAGTTTATATGTAGATAAACATAAATTCCTATAGAGCAAAGAACCTTGAACCTTCAAATCTTTAGCACTAGTACATTTGGGCGGATTTTTCCACGAAATATTTCCACATTTCGAACATTCGTGGAAAAATACACTAAAATTTAAGATGTCTTTTCATTTTTTTTTTTATCATGGTGGAAAAACCGTGGCAATATCAACGTTTTTTACCTTTCAACGAACTTTCGTCTCTATATCGACGACTTATGGCTATCTTTGCACACCCGCCAAACCAATGCCATTTTTCAAGTACGGCTCTTGGATTTTTACGCGCGGGTCAACTCATGCATTTTCATCGATATAGAGATGATCATTGATCTATAAATACATACTTTAAGACAATTTTCGACACATTTGCTATAGTTGCGACAAGGTTCCTAGTGATTGATTGAGCCCGGATTTTGAACTTGCGACATTCGTGGTGATTGTTTGAGCTCGGATATTATACATTGCTCCGATTTTGAACTTGCAAGGTTAGTATTTTTATATTTTTTTTGTCTATGTTTTAAGAAAAAAAAATTCAAGATTTTTTTTAACATGCATGTTTGAACGATTTTTTATTTTATTTTAAATTTAGCATTGCTACATATATTTTGTGTGATTAATTAGTTATACTTACATGTTTTTATAGGATTTGCATACGATGATTATATATTAATTACTAGTTAAACCTCTTCTTTTTTCTATAGTTCTATTAAACCCGAAACCATAATTGAAAACCACCTCAGTAGTAGCCAAGAACTTCCAGTTATGCTTGTGATTGCCTTGGATTCTTCAACACTTGAACTGTGAGCTTCAACTGTGTCACATGGTTTTTCCACCCTTGCTCTTTGTTTTCTCTTGTAGGTTTGTCCAATAATATAAGCCATACAATCAGATACCAACAACAAGTGTTTCCTAAATACATTCTTTATCAACCATATCCAAAACTAGAGAGAGTCATACCCAACAACAATCTGGTAAATTCATAAAAGGTATGCATGCATCAAGGACAACTTTCATTTGGACCATTTGGGCCACCTAGTGTTCCAATGCCCAAACTATCAAGGTCTCCTTGTGAGTAAATCAAAGGCCATTGCACAGCACTTGTTGGCATCAATGAAAACTTCAGTCTTCATGTTTTTCTTTATAGAAATTGGTATATAATATATTGTATTTATAAATATACTTATATGATATATCTAATGTATTTTACAAGTTATTGTTTTGTATGGTGTAGGTAAGACAATTACTTGTCACTACAAGGATTTGTCACTATGAATGAAAATGCAAGGAATCTTGCTCAGTTTAGAGCGGCATTAGAGGTGAGGGGAGATGGAAAATGTTATTTCCCTTGCTCTGATTGCAGGGGCTTGCAAAGAAGAAGACTTTTAATAACAACAACTGAAAGACATTGTAGGGAGAAGGGGCATGCCGAAGGGGGTTATGAATATCATCCCTTCGTAAGAGGTTTTTCAATTTTTAATGTATTCTCTGTAATAGTCATCATGTCATGAATTTCAGTAAAATGTCTTATCGTTTTATTATATGTTCTATACACACTAATTTTACTACGTTGTTTGTAAATATATAGACAATGCCCCCAAAATGTCACCATCCATAGAGTTATTTGCCAAGTACTAGCAGAAATACTCATTTACAGGGTGACGAACATCTAGATAGGAATATTGAAGTTGATCAATTTCTTAATGATGATATGGATGGAGATAACGCTAGTGATACAATTCAGGAAGATGAGATACATAGATTGATCCAAGACACATTTTCTCCAATGGATGAGGACAACCAGGGTGATAGTCATGATGTTGATCCTCTACTCGAGAAGTCACGTCAACCTCTTTATGAAGGCTCAAAAAAAAATCTTCTATCTGCTATATTGTTGTTAGTGAACTTGAAGGTTTTGAATGGTTTATCAAACACCTGTCTCACATAGATACTAAGGTATGTAATTTGTTAATTATTTATGTCTGCATATTCACATGTACATAAGGGGTTGAATTTCTTCCTATATTGCTATGGTTATCTAATTTGTAAAGTATGGATGCGATATTGATGATTAATATTGTTTACATTGACTTATTCTTTTGAATTTTGTAGATTGTTAGGTGAATTTATATTACCAACGTCAAATATTTTACCATGCACATATCTAGAGATATATGTGATTATGAAAGAATTTGGAATGGAGTATCAAGCTATTGATGCATGTCCTAATGATCATATCATATACTATGGACAATATGCATTAGAAAATGAATGGCCACAATGTTAAACAAGTAGGTATCGAACCGATAAAGTGACAAAAAAGGTGCCTCACAAAGTTCTTCGTATATTCCGATAATTCCACGTTTACAACGGTTGTTCAGGTGTCGCACAGTTTATGGATTTCCATGCAAAGAGCAGAAGTTAAGACGATGTTCTTCGAATGCCTACATATGGTTCTGCATTGAGATACATCGAAGAAACGTGGCCAATTTTCAAAGAAGAACCTCGTAATGTTAAACTTTCATTGGCAGTTGATGGTGTCGATCCATTTGGAGAGCTTCGTTCTACCTACTCAGTGTGGAATGTTTTTGTTATAAACAATAACCTTCCTCCTTGGATGTCGATCAAGAGAGAGCACACAATGTTGGCAATGATTGTTCCAGGTATTTAATTAATTTCTATTTTTTTACTTGAAAGTCTGATCACTAAATATTTCATTTCTTTGTTTCGTGCATGATAATTATGTGTTTTTATATATAACGACATATAGCTAAATATAATTAATCATCTATGTTGGACCAATTAGGTAAGTACCAGGTTAAATATATGAACATATATATTGAGCCTCTTATCGATGAGTTGTTGAAGTTATGGGCTTGCGTCACTATGTATGACATCTCTAGACCAATAGGGCAAAAACGATTTCAATTCCATGGAATACTTGCATTTACAATTCATGATGCTCCCGGGTTAACACATTGTTTTGGTATATTGTTACTTTCTTTTGTTCTTTAATATTATATATATCTACTGACAATATCATTCATTATTTTAAATGGTAATTCTAATTCGCTACACTAATTCATATATTTTGTAGGTCTTCAAACAAAGGGTAAATTTGCATGTCCATTTTGCGGTTCAAGGATAAAATCACGTCGTTCAAGGAGTTTAGTAAAGGAAGCGTTTGTTGAGTATAGACACTTTTGACCTAAGAACCATAGTTATCGAACTACAGGCAAAGCAAAATTCAATGGTAAAGAAGAGAATGGAAAAAAACCACGAAGAATGACACCTCACCTATGGAAGTTTGAATATAATAGAAATCGTCAAGGTATTCCAAATTATTTATGTATTGTTGGAATATTGGTCAATACTAAGACAAATTTCTGAATATGCAAAACAATATTTTTCCTAATTTGGCAGATTGATTTCTTACACATGTGACCATCATAAGGAAAACTGGAAGCATGGGTGGATAACCACTTCAGCAATGAACAGATCTATGTCACCCTATGAATTTTATTAGCACAAGGACACCTCCTTGCGGGCATTTCCAAATGGCCTTTTAAACTGTTAATTCATCGCTTCGACAAAAATTGTCAAACCCTAGGGTAACATGAGATTTTTATTTTCACCAATTTTGAAGTGTGAGACACCCAAAGGATAGAGGCCAACAAGGTGACTTCATATAAACCAATTTCACCTCTTGAACCCTCTTTCTCTCTCCTCGGTGGGCATGTTACTGGAGTAGTGTAAATCAAGCTAGGAGGCACTTTCGACAGATTGATATCTTCCTCCTCAGAGACTCTTTGGACAATCTGAGACCATCGTTGGATGCACCAAACAACATTATAGAGATCCATACACAAAAAATATTTTAATACATCAACCGCAAGACATGGCAGGCATTTTACTGAGGTTACTTAGGCAGTTTTAGTGATTTTATACTTAGACAATTTTTGCACTTTCCTAGACTTGGTCCAATCTGCTTGAGTGCCTGTTTTGGCAGATCCAGAACTTCTTCTTCAGACACTTCCAAGTCAATATGAGAACATGGTCATGTAGAAAAAACAACAACCTACAATATGACCATATGGTACGGGCATTTTATTCAACCCACAAACTATAGCGGGCATTTCCCTGAGCCACTTAGGCAATTTTGCTACTTTGGTGTAAAAGAACCCTGAAACCCTATTTTGGGAGGCTGTTATCTTTGTCATCAAACACCTTCTATGAAAACTAAGTCCATGGTTGGATAGCCTCTTTGAAAATCCATAGCATGATAGTTCCAGCTAATTTTTATCATTCTCCCATGAGGTATGGCGGGCATTTTCCAAGGCCACCTGGACCAGTTTTCCAACAATTAGCCATTTCCAAGAATTTATCCAGGGTGTTAATGTATTTGTAACTTCGGAAGATATTCACTTATGTATTGTATCTTTACTTTATTGTATCCCCAACGGAGATGTATTATTCCTCTGATTGGAAGTGTCGTCAGTTGTACTTGCATGTGTCGCAAGTTATATTGTAAGTGTCGTAACTTATACTTGATGGGTTATTAGACCACCTTGATGGGGTCGGCCCTGTATGAGTCATGTGGGTCAAAGGGTTATTAGACCACCCTAGCAGGGGTCGGCCCAGTCAGCATTATGTTAACTAGTTAAGTTGAGGCCGACCTAGTTGAGTAAAGGTCAAGTGAAAGTTAGTGTATAAATAGAGAGTGTGTCTCTCTCATTTTACACATCTCTCTCATTCACTCACTTCGCATTAGTGAGAGAGAGGAGGAGTGCGCACAAGTGGAGGAGGAGCATGCTGCTGAATATATCTATCTCTTGGGTTTGATCATGGTGATCATTGTATTGATGCTTATTCTATCTCTAAGGAAGTTGCAGGGTTTTTCACCTTCTTGGTTTTCCCTGGTGAAATGTTTTGTGTCTCTTGTCTCTTATGCTTGATATGCTGTACATGTTGTTCTTTCAGTTAATATCCTAGATCAGAATGAATTAAATTCTGAAAAACTAACATGGTATCAGAGCTATCCTGAAGGAAGGCATGGTATGGCATTTATGAGACTTCTTGCACTTGCGACAAATTGGAAGCTAGGGCTTGATATAGCAAAAACCAGTGATTGTGGAAATTTTGCTATAAATCCATTTTGGCGAAGGTTCAAGATATGAAACTTTCACAGGTCGTATATAAAATCCCCATGTACCTTGTTTTTGAAGAAAAGCATCTAATTCGTTGTACTTTCTATTTTATGATCAGTACAATATAGGGTTTCTGTCTCTTCCAGATCTCAGTCATAAACAAGTGACCTAGGAAAAAAAGGTCACAACTTGGGCTAGGAAGCTCCAAATGAAATTTCATAAAAAGTGACAGGTAGGGCATGGACTGTACTTTCAGAGGTCCACTTTTCAGAGGCCGAAGTTGAAACAGTGACATGTGTAACTTCATACAAATTCGCTCTCTTGTTTTATCACATAAACAAGTCACGTTGCGACACTTGGCATAACTCTCTCTCAGAGAATCCAATTGAGGTCATACATGTGGGGTTGGAAAGATGACAGGACAGGCTACCACAGGCCGAAGTTTCAGACCCTGTAGATTCATAATTTCAGAGATGCACCAGAAACAATAAGGTGCATATTTATGTCAAAACAAAATTGGATTCTGAGCACCTTCATTCTTGGCTTGTCACTGCTGCAGGAATTTAGGGCTTTGGAGAAAGTTGAAATTTTTTGAAATCTGTGACCACGGCTGGAAGCTCCTCAGAAAAATCGAAGTTTAGAACACAATATCGAACCTTTTGGATGGGTAGAAGATCGGGCTTTATCAAACCCTAGTTCGATATCCTGTCCAGAAGATTTGGAAGTTTCAAAGGAAATTTTGAGGGGTCAAATTTTGGAGATTTCAAAATTGAAGTATACCAGCTTGATTAGCTCAATAAGGCACATCTTTTCATCCAATCAAAATTTTGAAATTCAAAGTTTGAATTTTTAGGGTTTCTCTGACAAACCTTAATCCAGCTCCAGATCCAGTTTCAACAAATTAAAGTGGATTGGGTTAATCCTAGAAGAGAATGAATTGGACACCTACATAAGTGAAGAAGTTCTAGTTCCAGAGGGAGTTGGGGCTAAGGCCTTACATAATAATGCTACAATCAATCTCGATAGGTATGACTTGAGGAGATACAGGTATGTTCATGATTAAGTTTATGATATGTTTGTCTTCATACTATTTATGATAGTACAATCTTGATTAATGTTAGACTTGTCTTATCATCCTAGTAAAAGTATGAATGCATGTGAATGATAGAAAACATTCATTGATTAGGGTTATGACACTTATGATTGTGCTAATGCAATGTGGTATTGTATGAGGATGATGTCCGCTAACATGAAAGGTACAAAACAAGTTCTAGATCAAGAACATATGACCATGGTGACATGAAGACAAAGACTCATCCATAGTCATGGATCGCATAGAAGCTCTACTTACGAGGTATGTATAATTTGGTTCTACAATGCTTAACCTATGAGATATGCAGGTTATTAGCACAAGTCATTGAAGAGAACAAGAAGACATTATGCGGGTATGTTAGACATAACTAGCTAACATGATAATCCAGGTATGTTTTTCCTATATCAAGTTAGAACCCTACCTTGTGTTAGGATCTCCTATATAAGTATACCTTTGTATGATTGATGATTATTCATGAAGTTATAAGTTTGAGTAATCATGGGATTATGCATATTATGTTTCTTACTTTGATTGATGATATGACTAACCAGAACAGTCCTATGGTCAATAAGAATATGCATGAGTAATAGAATTCCTCCCTAAAACCTTGAATACTAATGCTTGTGATAAATTACATGTGTATGAAATGATCATGACCATACATATTTAAGATTATTTAGAATCATAATGTTTTGACAGGATTGAGATTATACTAATGAATGTATGATTATCTTGAGGATGACACAATGATGACACTAGTGCACACTTAAGCATGCATAGTGGTCCAGGATGAATATAAGTTCAAGGACAGATAATCCAGGAAGCAAAGATCAAGAGGGAACACACTCCAATAGTTCCTGCAAGGAAGCAAAGATTGAGATGGAGTCCACCCTACAACTAAACAAAGATAAGTATTTGAACTGTCATTTATTATATATATGATTACTTAAATGATGTTGTCCAGTAGTGTACATACTTATGCTCCTAGATTTAGGATATGTATTATGCATATTAGGAAAGTTGCATTAATGAACAGGATACTACTAATATGCAAGTAATGGGTAAGTGGCCTATGGCAATGTACAACATTCCATTGCTACTTATCTAGAATGAAACCTCTTTGCTAACATGTTGGGAGTTGTGCACACTCTTAACAAATGTTTTGGTAGAGATGGAAGGCATCTAGAAAGTTACCATGTGATTACGAGATATGTATAAATGTTGTATTGAAGCATTGGCTAAGATAATTGCATGACTGTATGACATATGCCTTTATGTGTAATACTTTATTTTGTAAACTATGAAGTTTCTAATCATGCAATTGGATTTGACTTGTAGGAAAGATTGTGTACAATCACCTACAAAAGAAGGACTACAACATTTGTTCCAACAACGAAGTTTAAAGAAATCTATCTATTAAAGATATTGAAGAATCTGAAGTTCCCAGGATCCCGGATGAAGTAATGAAAGGATGCCATGATAGAGGAATACCAGTCGAAGAATGATGTCTGGGATGTGGTTCTGAGACAAGAAGGGAAGTTTGTTGTGACTTCCAAGTGGATCTATAAGATCAAGCATGCTGTAGATGGTAGCATAGAGAAATGCAAGGTGAGTGATGAAGTGGAAGATACACCAAATGGATGTCAAGACAGATTTCTTGAATGGTGTAGTTGAAGAGGAAGTGTATGTAGAGCAACCACTTGGTTTTGAGACACATGATAGGGAGTCATATGTGTGCAGGTTGAAGAAAACCTTGTATGGATTGAAGCAATCTCCTAGGACTTGGTATGGTAGGATAGACAGTTTTTTTATCCTGTTTAGGCTTTACCAAGAGTAAAGCGGAGTCCAACCTTTACTACAAGGTTGAGGAAGGTAATCTAGTGATACTACTGTTGTATGTGGATGACCTGTTTGTTACAGGTGAGGATAGATTAATTGCTGATATGAAGAGGAAGCTTGCTGCCGAATTTGAGATGAAGGACTTAGGGATGATGCATTACTTTCTAGGTATGGAGGTGTAGCAAAGTCTAGATGGGATCTTCCTTGGACAAGGGAAGTATGCAGTAGAGATCCTGAAGTGGTTCGAGATGATGGACTGCAAGGCCATGGCCACACCTATGGAATCAAACTTGAAGCTTCTGTGTGATGATTCATCTGAGTCGGTTGATGTCACGGTGTATCGTTAGATGATTGGGTCCTTGATGTACCAGACGAACACGAGACCAGATATTTTCTTTGCGGTGAACACCTTGAGCCAGTTTCTGACAGATCCTAGACATGTTCACCTGATAGCTGAAAAGTATATTCTGAGGTACCTGAAGTGTACGATTGATTATGGGCTCAAGTATGATGTGAATCAAAAGTTTAACCTGGAGGGTTATGTTGATTCAGATTGGGCAGGCAGTGCTGCAGATAAGAAGAGCACTTTGGGGTGTTGCTTCAGTATGGTATCAGGTGTGATCTCTTGGTTTAATAGGAAGCACTCCCACGTAGCATTGAGTACAGTTGAAGTAGAGTATGTCGCAGATTTTTCGGCCAGTTGTGAGGTAGTATGGCTGAGAAAGCTACTGTCTGAGTTATTTGATCTCCCGTTGGATGCTACCTATATCTATTGTGACAACCAGAGTTGTGTGAAGTTGTCAGAGAACCCGATGTTCCATGACAGTTCATAGCACATCGAGATAAAATATCACTATATCATGGATATGGTGCAGAGAGGAGTAGTGAAGCTCCTGTATGTTGCGACGGATGAGCAGATTGCAGATGTGTTGACCAAGCCACTAGCCAGAGTGAAGTTTGAATAATTCAGAGAGAGGCTTGGTGTTCTTCAGATAGAATATACTTCGAGGAAGAAGTGATGGGACACATTTGTAGGATCCATTCCAATCATGGTGATAGGAGGGTCCTTCCCATGGCTATGGATGTAAGCGTTGTGTGATGAGCATTAGGATGATGTTCCGCATGATGTTGATCAGGATGATCATATGCATCAGGTGGATGCTTTACATGATTAGTTGGATCATGTATGTTGATATGCATTAGTTGGATTCTTTGTATGATCAGTTGGATCATGTATGATGATATGCATCAGGACGATGCAGTGATGATGATCAGGATGATCATGCAATGATGATATGCATCAGGACGATGCAGTGATGATGATCAGAATGATCATGCGATGATGATCAGAATGATCATGCGATGATGATATGCATCAGGACGATGTAGTGACGATGATCATGCGATGATGACATGCATCAGGACGATGCAGTGACGATGATCAGGTTGATCATGTGATGATGTACATCAAGATGATGTATGGTGAGTATCAGGTTGATACTCCATGGTCGTGGACAAGTTGTGCAAGATAAGCATATAATAGCACCCTGGGGGATTTGCAGATACTCTTTCTAGGTTTTTCCTATGGCTTATAATAGCGCCCTAGGATATCTGGCAATTGCTCTTTCGAGGTTTTGCTTGGGAGGACATATAATAGTGCCCTGGGAGATTTGCATATGCTCTTTCGAGGTTTTTCCTATGGCATATAATAGCGCCCTAGGATATCTGGCAAATGCTCTTTCGAGGTTTTGTCCTATGGCATATAATAGCGCCCTGGGAGATCTGATAGGCTGAGCAGTACGCTCGTAATCAGTCCTGGGATGCTCTTTCGAGGTTTTTCCATGACCACTTGTAATATCACCCTGGGAGATCCGATAGGTTGAGCAGTATGCTCCTAATCAGTCCTGGGATGCTATTTCGAGGTTTTGTGGTGACCACATGTAATAGCGCCCTGAGAGATCCAATAGGTTGATCAGTATGCTCGTAATCAGTCCTGGGATACTCTTTCGAGGTTTTGTGGTGGGGTCACATGTAATAGCGCCCTGGGAGATCTTGCCGGTCATTCTTAGGCACATAAAAGATCTTGGGATACTCTTTCAAGGTTTTGTGACACATGTAATAAGTCCCGGGGATTCCACAGTATGGCCAGTGTTGATGAAGACCTACAGGCGGTGGGCCTACATCCAGCATGAAAAAGGGCTAGCTTTGTAGAACTTCCTGTGACGAGAAGAATTCAGATATAGCCCAGTGATTGAGATGTCGAGTACGACAACAGTGATGATGATGATGCTCAGTGATCCAGTGACGATGATCCAGCTCCAGAATTGAAGACTTGTGCCTATATGTATTGATGACTTGTGTCAAGAGAATACCTTCCTAGTTAAGAGGGAGTGTTTATGTATTTGTAACTTCGGAAGATATTCACTTGTATATTGTATTTGTACTTTATTGTATCCCCAATGGAGATGTATTATTCCTCTGATTGGAAGTGTCGTCAATTGTACTTGCATGTGTCGCAAGTTATATTGTAAGTGTCGTAACTTATACTTGATGGGTTATTAGACCACCTTGATAGGGTCAGCCCTGTATGAGTCATGTGGGTCAAAGGGTTATTAGACCACCCTAGTAGGGGTCGGCTCAGTCAGCATTATGTTAAGTGGTTAAGTTGAGGCCGACCTAGTTAAGTAAAGGTCAAGTGAAAGTTAGTGTATAAATAGAGAGTGTGTCTCTCTCATTTTACACATCTCTCTCATTCACTCACTTCGCATTAGTGAGAGAGAGGAGGAGTGCGCACAAGTGGAGGAGGAGCATGCTGCTGAATATATCTATCTCTTGGGTTTGATCATGGTGATCATTGTATTGATGCTTATTCTATCTCTGAGGAAGTTGCGGGATTTTTCACCTTCTTGGTTTTCCCCAGTGAAATTTTTTGTGTCTCTTGTCTCTTATGCTTGATATGTTGTACATGTTGTTCTTTCAGTTAAGATCCTAGATCAGAATGAATTAAATTATGAAAAACTAACACAAGGTTTATCCTGAAACCCTATTTTGGCAGACTTATAACTTTCTCCTCAGAAATGATTAAGGAAATTTGAGACCATGGATAGATAGCCACTTCAACAAGCTTCAGCCTTGTATGCTGGTGCGATCATTTTTGCTCAAACCATGAATTATGGCGGGCATTCTCTTAGAGCATTTTTGACTAATTTTTCCATACTTAGTCAATTTCCAAAGTTTCACAAACTTGCCATACTTTTCCAGAATGATGTTAGATTGTAACACTGACTTCATGATAGCACCAGAACACCATCAGTTCCTTCAACACCTCTCTTTGTTGCCAACGCTTCTGCAATTCAATTGGCCAAGAATCCCAAATTCCATGATCGAACCAAACACATCAACACTAAATATCACTTGATTCGACATCATGTTGAGGCCAACAACATTCATCTGACACATTGTTCTACTTCAGATCAAATTGCAGATATATTTACTAAAGAACTGGGTCATGGAAAATTTGAAAAATTCAGAATGCAGCTTGGCATGTCAGATGTCCCTTTAGTTTAAGGGGGTAATGTTGACTAATATTTTGGGTTTAGTTATATCATTTATAGTTAGTTATCAATTTTATTTAGTTAATAAGTTACATAGACATAGCTACCTCCTCTTGGTTCTGTATGTATATACATACTTCTGATGTTTATCAATAAAATGTATTACATTGTAGAGTTTTATTTCTCACAACGTGTTTCAGTTGAATACCTCTAAGGTAAAGAAAAAGATGGAAAAGATGTCAATGAAAATTGTACTAGAATGGAAAAAAGAAAGAAAATATGTCAATGAAAGTTGTACTGGACTAGAAAAATGAAAGAAGAAAAAAAGAACTGTTCATTAGAGTGAGACTCCACTCAATCATTGTACCTTCACTTTACATTTATTCATTTAAAAAAAAAATTCGATTTAAAATGTTTTAGGCTTTCAAATACTAAAATCATATGCCAAATTTTGAATTTAAAATATTGTAAAAAAAATTAGGAAAATAATGGAATGGATAACATTGCAAGTAAATACTCACAAAAACATAGATTGCAATGCAACTATTAGAAAAATAAATATAAGCTACTCCTAAAGAAAAAGTAATGAGCCAAAGAAAAAAGATGAAATGTATTGGAGTTGAAAATTATACCTCAATTGTAATTTCTCTTCCTTGTTTTTCCTTTTTATGTTTCATTTTTGATGTTATTTACTTTGTTATATCATTTAAACATTAGCTTAATGTTATATACTTTAGTTTTATCATTTACTCCTTAGTTTTATTTTTACTATTATTTGTGATTTAAACATTGGCTTATAAGTAATTTATCTTTCTTTTGGTCTTCAAAACATAAGTTAATATTTTTCTAACCTTTGTGTTGAGATTGTGTGAACATTCCAACTATGAAATGTAACTTAGTACATTTCAGCAGCGCAATCGTTCAACTTCATGCATATGGTCGTTGCCGGAATCTCGAAATCATTAAAGAGCATGATCGACACCTGTCTAAGTTTATGAACTAGCTGTGATGAGAGATTGCCCGAGGTTTTGTTAGATAGGATGTAACAAATGTTAGGCGTGATCATTCCTTCGTGAATGTTTTGATAACAGACGAGGCCACGCGTTAATCCTAGCTCTATTGCACCTTCACGCCATTTTTTCACCGGTGAAGGAGCTCATGTCAAGCATAGAAAGCATGAAGAAGAGTGACAAGCTGTGTAGATTGGAACCAACGAACACATAATGGGTGAAGGATTTCCCTGAGTCCGTATAACTGTTCAGGAGGGCTGGCTGGTTCGTATTTTTTGAGAAAGTTACAGGTTACAATCTGGAGGTAACTCGTTCTTTCGCTCAGAACTGTTCGAAACTCCTGTGTTAGTTTTCAGACCCTAAAGTTTGAATTGAGGGTAGAATTGATAGTTGAGGCAACTAGTATAGCCATTTAGGGGGAGCGTTGGTTCAAGAAAATTCCATTCGAATTTGATCCAGGCTCATTTTTGCTACCCAGCTTCGAATCCCTTGACTGGAACAAGGGAATTTATCTTAGTAATGTGAAACTTGAATGGAGGGAGGTCATTTGCACTTTGCAACACTACATCACTTTGTGAGGGAAGGTTTGCCACAGTTTACAAGTACCACTTTAGGTTCCTATTGCATTTGAATGGTCAATTAAAAATGAATTTACCCTTCTACCTTTTAAAAAGCCTCATAAAAATGTCTAATAGGGTAAAGGATCATTCGGATCATACGAACCAATCTTTCTTCCATCATAGCCTAGTTAAGTTAATAATGTCAATAGAGATGGAAAAGAGAAATCGTGGTTGGCCACATTTCTTATTTTGGTCAGGGTTTGAACCATAGAAAAACACAAACCTGGAAGAAGCCGAAAGATTAGTTAGTATGCTGAAGAATGAACCTGGAAGAAAGCCTTTGGAAAGAAGACAACCCAACATCATAAACAGGTTTAAAAAGAACATGGTCAAAGAAGTACATCAAGATGAAGAGTGTGGTTTGCAACAAAAGTTTGTAAAGTTGGATGATGCAGAACATAAACATATATCATAGGAAGAACCCTTGGTCTCACATGATAAAGAGATTTGTCATGCCCCTAATACTCCTTCTTTTACTAAAGAGAGAATTATAGAGGAAGGAATGTTTCCTTCTCCCAAAACTGATGTTGATATATAGACTATAGTTGAGCCCAAAGTGCCCAAATAGAGACCCAAGACCAGGGCATCCAACAAGCTCAGATTGAATATGAAAGAACTCTAAACCCTAAGTTGGAAAAGGAAGAAGTTACTGCAATTCAAGATTCTTCAAGTGATGAAGAATCGAAGGCTAAAATGGTAGAGTTAAATCCACATAAATTCTTTGAAGATACAGAGTAGATAAAAAGTGTTGTGAAGTTTTTGAGGAAGAAGCAATTCAAAGCTTTGAACCTGGATCAAGCTCAAAAAATTTCCATTTGGAGGTTTCAATAGAATAAATAAATGAAAAAGAGTCAGAGAAGGGCTATGAAACACGAGAAGAACTTCTTATTAAAAAGATAGAAAATCCATCAAGCTCAGTTAAAGATCTAGTACATCAAGAAATAATTCAGATAGATTTTGAGATTGAAATTCTCAAAACAGATTCTGAGATTGAAATTCTCAAAAAATCATTGCAACTGTATAAAGCACAAAATGAATACTTCAATGATGCGAATGATAAGCTTATGCAAGCTAATAGAAGGTTAAGGGAGTATCTGGAAGAGGTGAATGACCATTATCAAGATCTCATTTCAGTAACTAAAGAGGTCTTAAAAAGGAAAAGGAATGCATAGGGACAAATCGAAGAGCTAACCAAACAAAATGGAGACCTAACCAAGCAAAATGAAGAGTTGTCAAACAAGGTTCAATTCATGGAAGAAGATCAAGCTTATCTCCTCAAGAGGTCACAAGCGTTGGATGGATTGATCATTTTGGCAGAGGAAGCTAGATAAATATAAGATCTAGATGATCCATCTTACAACTGTCTAACAAACTCCAAATGACAAATCTTTGGAGATAGATACAGATGCCTACTTTTGATAATTAGTTATATTATTTTTGGTGATTCCTTTTTGTATATAAATTCTAGAATGGATTCGAATCCTCAAAATATGGATTTTAAACTTCCTTCATGTAATTATAAAAATAACAGTGATAGCAGAGATCATGGTTGGTTTTTTGTTCTAGAAAAGTGTTAGAAGTGCTGAATATATTATACTGAAACACATATGATACACTCTCAAGTAAGTTTTTGAAGACTGAATGTTTGGACTGAAATATACTATATAAGCCATCTTTTGATCTTATTTTCTGGTTGATGTTTATGTAACATCCCGAAAATCACAAAAATTTTAAAAAAATTCAGCATATCATTAATTGCTATACTTACTATGCGGAAATATAATAAATGTTTATTTGTTCATTTAAATGACATGCTGAAATAAAATGTTATATTGATAATGTATCTGTATTGTTTTACGATGTGCGTGAAATGTATTTATGTCTACATTAGGATGCTATTGGATGTTTTCTTGCCTCAACCATGCACCCTAGATTACTTATGATTACTAAAATTTGGTGTCGATGCTTTATAGATTTACTTGCTATTGTTTATATGTGCTAACTGTTTGTTCTTATTATTGGTGATGAAGGGGTCCTATGGGCAAATCGAGGCTTACTTAGCTATTAGCTAAAGCATTTGAACGTTATGTCGCAGATCACGGGTAAGATACAAATAGTGTTTCGAAAGTGAATACGGAGGTCCTATATATCGTCAGTTAGCTTTCATGTTTAAAAAGAGAAAATAGAATAACTTGCAAACATGTCAGGGTGAGATCCATTCCGGTTGTTTCTTCAGTTAAAATATGTATTGAATAGTTCATATGATCTCACTCCAATTCTTAGCATTTATATTGTTTGTATTCGCATATATTGTACTATGTTATAATAAGGAGTAATTAGTTTGGCCTTCAAGGCTAAGGTATCAAACTTCTATATTTATTATCAATACCATGCAAAGGGTTCATAATCTAAACTTGTGTGCTAACATCACACTTCTAACTCTATGATATTTATGTATTACATGCATAACCTAGATGATAGTATTAACATGTCCACTTTGAAAGTGCCGATGTCTATAACTATACCCTATATGCATCTAACCTCTGTTACGGTAATATATGCATAATTTATAAACTAGTGTTATTATGGTGAATTAACAAAAGACTATAGTTGAAATCTTTATGCACTCTCTCCTATTAATTTATACGATGGATGTTATAATCTAGAGCATTGAAATAACTATTTGCTACTTGCCCTTCTTCTATAGTTTATACCATTGATAATATAATGCCTAGAGCATAACAAGTATTGTAACTATACGATAGTGTTGATATAGATTTTGTACCAAGGTTTGATTGTTTGAATGACTTTAGGAGTAATGTAACCATATTATAACATGTTTGTGAGTCCCTCCATAATGGATGGTCGATACCTTGACCTAGGGTATGGTGCGAAATACATAGTACATGGATGTTGTGTTGACCTTTGGAACCTTATGATCATATTATATTGTAATGTTCAACCATGGAAAGGCTGAGCAATAACCCTAATGCATGGTTATGCTGGAAAGGTTCTACGTACTGTGGTAGCTATGGTTTATTAAAGTGCATTAAAGTGTTAATGAGTGGAGAGTCTAGTGGCACCTCCGTGGCAGGTCTTCACGTGGTATTCTTGGTCTCGGTGCCAACCCTAACTGCTTGGGCTTACCTCGATGAGAGCATCCTTTCGGCATTCATTTGGTAAGGAGTGGAGTGTTGGAGAGGCCCCCAGGTTTGATACCGCGTCCTGTAGGTGAAAGACTGTCATTAACAGGTGTTTTAAGAGCCGATCCAATACTATAATGAGTATTGCTGCATTTGTTTTAGTGGTTTGAAATGATTCTGGATTATCGTCGGTCGCAGGAGCATTCGTTTTCAAGCCACGGTTCTTTTAAATGTAAGTTTAGTTCTTTTAAATGTTATTCTGAGAAGTTTAGATGATGTATAACAGTATAAGTTTTTGTTTTTAAACTTCATCTTTCAAGTTTTTAACCACGTTGTGTGCTCTGTGGCAGGTGCTTCTCAGTTTGGATGTTGAAAGTTACAATGCCAGGGTTGGAAGCATTACGAAGCCTGGTAAGCCTCGGTGGTTTCCTATAGGTGTCAACTTGGAAACTGTTGGTCCTTATTTGGTTTTTAGCCGAAGCTTTGGTCTTCGTGGTTTAGCTGTGGATTACCCTACCGTTGTAAAGTTTGTAAGCTATGAGGCTAACGTAGGGAGGATTGATTCCTCGACCTACCTCTATGTTGATTCTATAGTGTTTTACTGTGCAACAAATTGTTTAATAAATGTAACAACTAAACAAAAGGGTTCAACCCTCGGCTATTTTGATGAATGAAATTTTTTTTGGTAAATTTTTAACTTAATACTATTTATGAGAAATGAGCCTGAGAGCAATGCTCTTGGCAGCCTGTGTTATTTTAAACAATGTTTGTTTAGACAAAGATAAGGGCAACAACCCAGTCCTGAATGTTTATAAGATGTTGAGTTTTAAAGGCCGAGAGCTGAATGCTTAGTTTTGTATATTCAAACCCTGTACTTGTGTATGTAAAAGGATAAGTTTGAAAGGTTTTGTGAAGTCGATCTAAAAGCCGAGTCCTAGTATCGTGTGTTTTAAATTCGTTTTGTTAAAAGCTGTGTTAATACCTTAGGTTTATTTTTGCAAATGTTCAACTGTTTTTAAATGTTAAAGGCCTTGATCCCTTGGTGGAAAGTAGATTCTGTGTTTAACTATGATGCTAGCCTATGTTATAAGAGGCCAAAGGCCATGGTTCGAAACCCTATCGAAATGTTTTCTATACTCTTAAGGTTAACAAATTTCGGTTATAAGGGTTGTGAAACCCTGACCATACTAGTGTTAATTTGTTTTACTTAACTGTATAAATGATGAGGGTTTCGAATTCAAGAAATATTTTGTATACTGCAATGGAAAGGTCTTCATGAAATCGAGCTTCGTTTGGAAAGTCTATTTGGTTGATGCAATGTTTAACCTAGTAATGTATGCTATTTGAAATTTTGGGAGAGTCGTCCGAAAATTAGAGTTGTTTTGTATTTACAAATAAAAAGATACAATTAGTTTATTTATGTTGTATGGTAGATATATAAATTGATACTAAAATGCAGAAAACTGAAAGTCTTGAAAGGATTCTTGTACAAAAAAAAAAAAATATTATAAGTTATATTTTATTTGCTCTCTGAAATAAAAAAGGTTACCCTAAACTGTACTTAGGGTTTTATGTAGAAAAACAAGGGACTGTTTGAGATTATATATTTCTATTGCTATATTGTAAAGATGTTCTAAAGTATGAATAATATGAAAGTTGCTATGTTTTCCTATGACTGAGAACATATACGATATTTTAATTGCAAATGTAAACAGATAAGGAAAATTATAGGAAAAACATAACAGAGATGGTTTATTTAATCATTCTACTTACTGCATATCATTTATCTATCTTTAAACACCCTTCCCTATACTAGAGTAGACACAAAGACAGTGCGTGGAAAAATACAGGGAAGAAATTTATTCTATCATTTCATATAACTTATTCAACAATTTACAGAATCATAATCAGATCAGAAAATCAAACATTTACTTCCGCATGAGGATAACTATCAACATTTACTAATAAATCCTAAATTAACAGTTACAGAAAATAAATTATAACTACTTAAGAAATGAAATAACAGGTAGAACCTGAAAATTTAGATAGGGTGGACAAACACCCAAAGAGGTATGTTCCTCCCAACCTTCTCCAGAAGAAGCAGCCAATATCACTTGCTCTTTTGGACCCCCCAGCCTATTTACTGAACCACTAGGTAGAATACTCTGTGTAGAAGCAAGGCACTTAGGTTGTACTTCCAGCAATCAATGGAGACTTGCAATACACCTCAAAATAACTTTATGCACTTAGCAGAAGTGAAACAGACTTACACTACAACTCAAAACATAGCTTCCCCTTGTCGAATCTCTTGTGTGCATACAATAGAACCACAAGGTAAATTTTGTCGTCAGAAAAAGTGAGAGCCTCTGCTCAAATTCGATGGCTTATAAAGATGTCTAGGTATTTTAGTGATCAGTTTCCCAATAAATGAGCCTCAACCTCCAGTCCCATCTTTCAGGGAACTTTGACCACAATTCAAGGGAGTTGTCCCATAACAACAACTAGTTACTGAGTTCCTGATGCTGCCACTTGTCCATTACCTTCTACCCCAGATTCCATTCCACCTAGTGGGTCAGTAAACACTCTTTCAACAGTCTCTTTGGGTGAGTGTCTCCTATTTTATTTTATTAAATAATAATATTGTGCAATTACAGTCATCCTTGGCCACTTGGCCAAATATTAAACTTTACAATAAAATTTAAGATAATGTTTTCTTCAAACATAAAATGTTTCAGTAAAGGGGTATGTTACATTTTATGATCGGTTTGATCACCTCTCTTACTATTTCATTTCTTGATAAAAGTTTTTATCATGAAAATGCTTTTAAGTTGGTGGACATAACTGGATTCTTTATATTTATATTTATGGTTTACAACTATGTTTTTGATACCTTCAGAATTTTCAAAAATTAAACCATTTTCCTTCAGTTTTTCTTTGGGTGTGCTAGCTTTTACCTCTCTGTAGTCTAGGTCCAATTTCTAGTGCGAACAAAATGGATGTCAATGATATGAACTAAAGAAAGAAAGAAAAAGAACTTTTCACTGGAATGAGATACCACTCAATCATTGTACCTCCACTTTTATGTTCTTCATTTAAAAATAATAATATTTCTCATTAAAGTGGTTTGGAATTTCAAATATTACAATCATATGTTATGTTAGCAGTATTAAATTTTGAGTTTAAAATATTGTTAAAAAAACAAAAATGAAAAAATAAAGATTTGAATGTATACTCTTTTTTTTCATAACTAAAAAACATCATTTTATTAAATGAAAAAGATGTGTTAACAAAACATTACATCAGTAGAGAAGCGAGAATACTTCTCATTACCCTTCGGCTTTTCATAGATACATAATTGCATCCACCTTAGAGCTATACTCATCAAGGTATTCTAACTACTAACATAGGTATTGTCATATAATTTTATTCTCTTAGCCAAAGACAAAAGGAAAAAAAAAACCTAAAAGGAAAGTTGTATTGCATTAGAAAAAAGAAAAAAGAAAAAAGAAAAAAACAAAGAAAAAAAAACAAAATATTGTTTAAAAACATTAAGAAAATAATGGAATGGACAATATTGATTTCTTGCACATGATTTTCTACTTTGGCAGATTGATTTCTTGCACATGTGACCATCATAAGGAAAACTGAAAGCATGGGTGGATAACCAATTCAACAAGGAACAGATCTATGTCACCCTATGAATTTTATTAGCACAAGGACACCTCCTTGCGAGCATTTCCAAATGGCTGTTTAAACTGCTAATTCAACACTTAGACAAAAATTGTCAAACCCTAGGGTAACATGAGATTTTTATTTTCACTAATTTTGAAGTGTGAGATACCCAATGGATAGAGGCCAACAAGGTGACTTCATCTAAACCAATTTCACCTCTTGAACCCTCTTTCTCTCTCCTCGATGGTCATGTTACTGGAGTATGTTGGCAATATGGAATAAGGTTGTCATTGATGTCAAAGGATCTCAGTAATGACAAAGGAATAACTAAGGTCATGATGACAGAGTGAACTTAGTGAAAGACAAAGGAAGTTATGACATGGCATGGATGATGATATGGAAGATATGATGACTTGGCATGGCATAGATGAGGATGTGGCATGAATTTGAAATCATTGTTGCACGATGACATCATTCTGGAGAAATATGACAAATTGGTGAAAATTAGGAATTTGACTAAGTATGGAATAAATAGTCAAAACTAGTCTAAGAGGGTCTAAGAGAATGCCTGCCATATATTATGGGTTGAAGAAAATGCCCGCACCATATGGGAATCTTGTAGCTTGGTATTTGGCCTACCTGACCATGTCTTCAGATTGTCTTGGAAGTGGCCGATGAAGAAGTTATGGACCTGCCAAAACAGTGTTTTAGGCAAATTGGACCAACTTAAGAAATTTGCCTAAGTATGGAATTAATGTTAAATCTGTCTAAGTGGCCTCAAGGAAATTCCCGCCACATCTCATAGGAGGATGAGAAAAATATTTTGAGAGTATGGATATCTAGAGTGTTGTATGGTGCATCTGACTATATGATTATCTTGTCGAAAGAGACTTTGAGGAAGAAGATATGGATCTGCCAAAATTGCTACTTAGCTTGATTTGCACTATTTCAGTAAAATGCCTACCAAGGAGAGAGAAAGTAGCCTCATAGGTTGAAACTGGTCTTGTTGGATTCATCTTGTTTCCCTCTACCCATTAGGTATCTCACTTGCCAAGTTTGAAGAAAAAATGAAATCACCTTAGTGACCTAGGGTTTGAAGAAAATTGGTTAAGTGTTAGAAAAGGATTTTGAGAGACCATTTGGAGATGCCTGCAAGGAGGGGTTCTGTTGATGAAAGAATTCATCAGATTACATGGTCTTGTTCTTTGATGAATTGGCTATCCAGGCATGGAGTCAATTTCCTTCTGGGTGTTCACACGTGTGAAATAGGAGTCTGCCAAAATGGGAAGATCTGTGTTTTGTGTATCTTGTTGATTTCATGTTTTGATTAAAGTTTAAATAAGTGGTTTAAATGGTAAAAAGTTATCAATACTGATTCACCCCCCCCTCTCAATATTGACCAACTTCCAACAGAGTAGTGCAAATCAAGCTGGGAGGCACTTTTGGCCCCTGTGGGCTTAATTAAGCGCCTGCGGGCATCTGGGCATCCCATAAGCCCTTGCGGGCTTAACCTCAACTCCTTGAGATTTTAACCCCTTTTGCAGGAATTTCATAATCCTTCTGCGGGCATAAATGAGCCCCTTGCGGGCATCTTTAGCCCCCTTATGTGGGCATGTTTATAAGCCTCCTGCGGGCATATTGGATGCCCCTTGCGGGCATCCTAGAGCTCCCTTGAGGGCATAACATAGCCCTTGTGGTCATCTTCCCAAGCCTTTGCAAGCATAATATAAAGTGTCTTTCAACCTTATTTTTCATTTGAACTAAGTAACACATACCCATCATCTGGCGGGAATTTGAAAATGGCCTTCCAAACTGCTGATTTGTCACTTAGGCAAAATTATCAAACCCTAGGTTAATATAATGAGATTTTTCTTTTCATCAATTTTGAAGTGTGAGACATCCACTGGATAGGGGCCAACTAGGGGATTCTATCCAAAACGTGTATGGGGAAGAAGTTGTGGATCTTCCAAAATAGGGTTTCAGGAAGATTGGACCAGTCTAGGAAAGTGCAAAAGTTGTCTAAGTATAAAATCACTAAAACTTCCTACGTGACCTCAGTAAAATGCCCGCCATGTTTTGTGGTTGATGTCTTAAATAATTTTGAGAGTATGGATCTCTAGAATGTTGTTTGTTGCATCCAACCATGGTCTCATATTGTCCAAAGAGTCGCTGAGGAAGAAGATATTGATCTGCCAAAAGTGCTTCTTAGCTTGATTTGCACTACTCCAGTAAAATGCCCGCCGAGGAGAGAGAAAGAGGCTTCAAGGGGTTGAATTGGTCTGGATGGAATCACCATGTTGGCCTCTATTCATTGGTTGTCTCACACTTCCAATTTGGTAAAAATAAAAATATCTTCATACTATAAACCTAGGGTTTGATAATTTTGCCAGGTGTCAAATCAACAGTTTGGAAGGCTAAGAGGCCAATTGGAAATGCTCGCAAGGAGGTGTGCTTGTGCTGATAAAATTAATCAGGTGGCATAGGCTTGTTCCTTGATGAACTGGATATCTATCCATAAGATCAGAATTGCCTCTGGAGTTCACACGTGTGGTAGACAAGCCTGCCAAAATGAGAAGAAGTTTGTTTTGATGTCCAAATAAGGTTTGAAGAGGCATTTGGAAATGCCCGCCAAAGAGTATCCTTATGCTAATAAATTATTCAGATGGCATGGACATGTTCCCTGGTGATCTGGCCATCTAGCTGTGGTGTCATTTCTCTCTTTGAGGCTCACATGTGTGAGATTTTGGCCTGCCAAAATTGTGAAAAATAAGGTTAAATGGCACCTTATGATATGCCCGCAAGGGTTTGTAAAAATGCCCGCAAGGGCTTGTAAAATGACCGCAAGGGCTAAAGGTTATGCCCACAGGGGCTTAATGAATAAACTCATAAGAGATTATGTATGCCTGCAAGGGCTTATGTATGCCCACAAGTGGCTTAATGTATGAGGGCTGAAGAGATGCCCGCAAGGGCTTGTAAGATGCCCGAAGGGGTTTGAAAAATGCCCGCAAGGGCTTAAATTAAGCCCGCAAGGTGCTTAAGGAAGAAACCCGTGAGAGCATGGGCTATGCCCACAATCCAAGGGAGATAAGCTCGCTAAATTTTGGAGTATGCCCGTAGGTGAAAGAGGAGAATCCCGCTGGCTAAAGATATAGGCTAGCCCACAGATGAAGAAGCCCACGGGCCTGAGGTGGAAGAACCCCGTAGATGACCAAAGAAGGTTAATTAATTAAATTAATTAACAATTAAATAATAAAAATAATTCTGAATTATGTTAAAAAGAATATAGATTTGAAGAATATGCCCAATAATGTTGTTATTTCATCACATTATCTAGTTTGAATGGTGGTAACATTTCATTCATGACAAACAGTTTTATCCACCGTCATTGTATGCAAAGTGGTGAAGAACACAACATTCGTAATGAAATGACATTCATCTGGTCTTAATATATTAAGAGACCTATTTTGTTGATATTTTGGTGATATTTATGGCCTTAATGTCTTAAGAGACTTGTTTTGTTGAAAAGTCCAAAATGATCATAACGCAACATTGTATGCAAAGTGGTGAAGAATTTTTTTTTTCGAAATGAAGGTGTTGAAATTCTATGGACCTTATGTGCATTGTTAGGAACCCATGTCTTTACTTTGTTAGTATATGGTTGTTGGACGCATATGCTTTGTAAGTCGTCCCGTAGTATTTGTTGATCAATAGTTGTGTTATTGTTGTTGGCGCATATGCTTTGTAAGTCGCCCGTAGTATTGTTGATCCATAGTTTGTAGTGGCCCATGGTTTTGAACCATAGTATTGACACCTAGACTTAATACATAAGTGTGTGTCGAGACCTATGAAGGCACCGTGAAGTTATTTGTATTGAGCTTGCTCATAGGAGGTTGCCCCTTCGAAGTGGCCTGTGATCAATATAAAAGTGATTCTGAGTTCTGTCATTTCTGCTATTTCGCATATTCTTATTAATTAATTGTTGCAGGTGCTTCACATCTGGTATCAGAGCACTTTCTTGGGCTCGCTAGGTGAAATTTCTGCCAAATTTTTTTCGCATCTGTTACAGGTTCGGATTTGGGAATAATCCCTATCCGCTTAACAATGGGAAGTACTTGGGCATAAGCCCTAAAACTCATTGTGAGGAGTACCACAGGAACCCTGAAGTAGCTGGCCCATTGAGAGGACCTGCCAGCGAAAATGGCAACGACCCCTACCTGATTGACTAGTTCCCACCCCTGAGGTAAACCAAGAGCTGTCGTTTGTGGCAAAGCGATTATCAGTTTTACCTGAGCTGTGGAGTGAGGGGTACTGCCCCAATACGCAAGCCGTCATACAACATTGGTGGCCGAGTGAAACCCCTGAATTGTTAGGAAGCTGCACATACCTGGGGTCCATATCTATTTTCAGCTGAACTGTTGTCGATCACTGCTGCGCCGTTTCAGATCCATTCTGAAAGTCGTTCTAGATCCATCCATTTTCAATCCATTCGACGCTGTTTCAAAAATACCTCTATTTCCGCTCACTTCTGGGCCGTTGCAGATTTATCTGTTCCAGACCCCTTCCGAGCCGTAGCCGCTCCAGTCTGAGACAAAAAACAAAAAAAAAATCAGTTTTTTCTCCATATCTCCCTTGTTTTCACTCTATTTCCCTTGAAATTTTCAGGGAACCCCTGCCATCCCATTCTGCATATTTCATTCCTGAGGACCCTATCCCCAATTCCCCTTCCCAAAGGCCGAAATCCCACATTTGTCTATTTTTAGGGTTTGCCATAACTTCCTCAGATTTCACCTAATCACCTTCAAATTTTACCACAGAGTTCCTTTCTGAATTCTTCTCCTTTGTCCCCCTCTGCCAAATTTTCCCATTCTTTCGCCCCGCTTCTGAAATCCTCATTTTTGCTTCCCTGTCTATTCGACAGTGTCCAAAACCTAGTCAAACCCCAATTACCCTTCAAATTTTTTCCCAAGTCCAGATTTTCCTTTACTGAAGCAGTTTCTGTTTTTGTTTTCCTACCGAGTCAACCAAAAAAAAAAAAAAACTCTTGGTTATGGTTGTCACCCGTGCAGGAGCAAAAACCATGGAAGACGCACTTGCAGCCATCCAAGACAAACTCCAGGATCTGGATGAAAAATTTCTCAGCCTCCATCTTGAACATTCAGTTATGAACAACAAACAATAGTCCGAGTCTTCATCAGACAATGGGTTCTCTTCTTGCAGCATTTTCCGTGGTCCGAAGCTTGATTTTCCTCGCTTCAATGGTACTAATCCAACTGGATGGATCTATCGTGCAGAACAGTATTTCAGTCTGCATAATACTTTTGATGTCAACAAAGTTCCGCTTGCATCCTTTCATTTGGAACAGGAAGCTCTTCAATGGTACCGTTGGTACATCAAGGCTCATGAAGAGCCAAAATGGCTAGACTTTTTCCAGCTCCTTTTGCAACTATTTGGTCCTAGTGCTTTTGATGACTTCATAGGAGCCCTCACTAAACTTCGCCAAATTGACACTGTGAGAGAATATCAAACCAAATTTGAGAAACTAGCCAACCACACTGAAGGATTGTCTAATGACTCTTACTGGAGTTGTTTTATCAGTGGTCTAAAGGATGCCATCCGCTCTGAGGTCAAAATGTTCTGTCCCAACACAATGATGGAAGCCCTAGGGTTGGCTAAGTTGGCAGAAGACAAGATTGCAGCCCAACAACGCTCGAAGCCCACTTTTGTTCCCTTCCGAAATATGGGTTCTCAACGACCACCTATACCGCAGGCTCCTCGACCAACTCCTATCAAGATTTTGTCTGAAACAGAGATGCAAGCACGCAGAGAAAAGGGGCTTTGCTATAATTGTGATGAGAAATTCACTCGGGGACATAGATGTGTTCAGCAAAAGCTCTATCTCTTGGATGTGGATTCTCTACCAGCCTCTGAAATTGGTGATGAAGATCCCGAAAAAATGGATGCTCCGGTCGACATTCAGGAACCGCCTATTGACCCTCCGTCTCAGGATGACCAGCCAGAGATATCTCTCCATGCTTTAGCTGGAATCACCACCCCCCAAACAATGCGGGTCAGGGGTTACTTCAAGAAGCTTCCTCTTACAATACTCATTGATTCTGGTAGCACTCATAATTTCATTGACCCTCGGATCGCCAAACAAGTTGATTGTTTTATCCATCCTTGCTCCAACTTTGAAGTCATGGTTGCCAATGGGGGCACCTTACCTTGCAAAGGGAAGTGTCGAAATGTGCGTATCTATATGGGAGATTATACCTTGCGCTCTGACATGTTTGCCTTGACCTTAGGCGGATGTGATGTGGTTTTGGGCACTCAATGGCTACGCACACTTGGCCTTATCTTATGGGATTTTGCTGAACTTTGGATGCAATTTTCCCTCAATGGACAAAAACACACATTGACAGGATTACAACCAGGTTCTCTCAGCATCATCAGTTCACATTGCATGGAAAAACTCCTCAAGAAGAATTCACATGGTGTCATCGCTCAGATCCATTCCATTCAGATGCAACCATCAGCGGTCTCCACTACTCCTTTGGATCTACAACAAATTCTAGATCGATACACAGGTGTCTTTGCTGAACCAGTGGGATTGCCACCTTCCAGGCCAGAAGACCATCGTATTCAGCTCCTTCCTGGTAGCGTTCCTCCCAACATCAGGCCCTATCGCTACCCATTTCACCAAAAAACGGAGATTGAAATGCTCGTTTGGGACTTATTGAAGCAAGGTATTATTCGCCCAAGCACTAGTTCCTTTTCTTCTCCAGTTCTTCCTGTCCGCAAAAAAGATGGGTCATGGCGCCTATGCATTGACTTCCGAGCACTTAATCACCTCACCATCAAGGATAAGTTTCCAATTCCTGTTGTTGATGAGCTTCATGGGGCTCACTTTTTCTCCAATTTGGATCTTCGTTCTGGGTATCATCAAATTCGGGTTCATGAGGATGATATCCCTAAAACAGCTTTCCGCACACATGATGGCCATTATGATTTTTTGGTCATGCCCTTTGGCCTCGCTAATGCTCCTTCCACATTCCAGGCCTTAATGAATAAAATATTTTGACCCTACTTGCGGAAATTCATTCTAGTATTCTTTGATGATATCCTCATCTACAGTAAAACATGGGATGAACATCTCCAGCATCTGGATCTTGTCATGCAACTTTTCTATGACCATCATCTCCACGCCAAGCAGTCTAAATGTGTTTTTGGACAGAAGGAAGTTGAGTATCTCAGGCACATTATCTCAGCACAAGGGGTTCGCGTGGATCCTGCCAAAATCGATGCCATGAACAATTGGCCGCATCCTCAGACACTCAAGAGCCTTCGTGGTTTTTTGGGGTTGACTGGCTACTACCGCAAGTTTGTAAAGGATTATGGGAAGATTGCAGCTCCATTAAATGCTCTATTGAAAAAGGATGCTTTTACATGGACACATGCTGCTCAGTGTGCATTTGACAAACTAAAACAAGCTATGTGTACTACACCTGTTCTAGCTATGCCCGATTTTTCCAAGCCCTTCACTATTGAGAGTGATGCTTGCGGCAATGGACTTGGTGTTGTTCTCCTTCAAGATGAACACCCCATTGCGTTCACTAGCAAAGCCCTTTCAGGTAAGAATTTAGCTGCCTCTCCCTATGAGAAGGAAATGATGGCTATTTTGCATGCAGTACAGAAGTGGCGACCATACCTATTAGGGAATCATTTCTGCATCAAGACTGAAATTATCAATAAATGCTTGGAAACTTATCTTCGTTGCTTCACCTCTGAACAACAACATCAGTGGGCAAAGTGGATCCCTCTCGCTGAATGGTGGTACAATACCTCTTACCACACTGCCTCTAAAATGACCCCATATGAAGCAGTCTATGGTTAGGCACCTCCAGTTCTTCTTCCATACACCCCCAACAGTTCACCAGTTCAGGAAGTTGACACGGTCCTTCGAAACCGCGATCAGATTCTTCGCATTTTGTGGGACAATCTTCACATGGCAAGAAATCGCATGAAGCAACAAGCTGATCAGCACCGTTCTGAGCGCACTTTTCAAGTAGGTGATATGGTTTTTCTTCGTCTTCAGTCGTACAAGCAATCCTCCCTGAAACTCAAAGGGCTTCATAAGATCGCTCCAAATTTCTATGGTCCATATCGGATTCGTCAGAAGATTGGGTCCGTTGCTTATAAATTGGAACTTCCTCCTTCTTTCCGCATTCATCCAGTCTTTCATGTCTCTTGTCTGAAGAAAGTTCTTGGCACCAACATCAGTGGACAAACGATTTTACCCGAACTGGATAATGAAGGATCCATCCTTTTGGAGCCGGAGGCCATCCTCAATCGGCGCACTCGTCAGCTTCGCTCTCGCTCTATCATAGAGGTCTTAATTCAGTGGCACGGCATGCAACCAGAGGATGCTACATGGGAACCACTCCTTCAGATTCAACAACAATTTCCACATCTAAAGCTTTGAGGAAAAAGCTTTTTTTAAGGGGGAGGGGATTTTAGGAACCCATGTCTTTACTTTGTTAGTATATTGTTGTTGGACGCATATGCTTTGTAAGTCGTCCCATAGTATTTGTTGATCAATAGTTGTGTTATTGTTGTTGGTGCATATGCTTTGTAAGTCTCCCGTAGTATTGTTGATCCATAGTTTGTAGTGGCCCATGGTTTTGACCCATAGTATTGGCGCCTAGAATTAGTATATAAGTGTGTGTTGAGACCTATGAAGGCACCGTGAAGTTATTTGTATTGAGCTTGCTCATAGGAGGTTGCCCCTCGAAGTGGCCTGTGATCAATATAAAAGTGATTTTGAGTTCTATCATTTCTTCTATTTCGCATATTCTTATTAATTAATTGTTGTAGGTGCTTCACATGCATATAAAATCCATCAAATAAGGTGAGGAAGCACTTAGCTCAACGAAAAAAAGTGTTCATAGGTGCAAAAGTGTCACTATGAAATTGCTGAGAATCATGCCTCACATCACAATAAAGTATAAACCAAAGCACTGACTGTAGAACCACTATAAACTCTTGGACATTAAGAAGATCTCAATAAAAAATGAGTACTTCATAAACATGAACACCATACGAATGAGCACTGAATAAACATGAATACCATACTTCATAAGCATTTACTGTAGAACCACTTACTCCTGGACATAAAAAGTAAGACAACTAATTAAAGCATTTTCCATTATATGCCGATAAATACAAAACTCCATCATACAAAAAATTTGTTTTCATTAACTGTCGATAAATACATATATACATTGATTTATACATGTCTAGCATGTTTTTGAGATGGATGCAATCCCTCCTCTTAAGCAGAAGATAAATCTGAATGGTCTCTCTTGCCTTTCGTAGAAGACTGTAATTGTCATGGAGCTGTACAAGCTGGTACATTTTGCAATTTGTTTTGAAGCTCTTTAACTCTCTGTGTATCTTTTTTTAAATTTCCACGCAAAACATTGTTTTCCTCCATCAATTTGTTCAACATTACCACATTTTTCATATACTTCGTTGATTCCTCTTTTTCCATTCCCTCCAATTTTTGTCTAGTATTTTTCAATTGACCTTTAACTTCAGACGTCAATTCACATTTCAGATTCTTTATTTCTTTCTCCTGCTCTTTTTCCCTCGACTCTGTCTCGTTGGGAAGGATAGGAATTGCAATCATCGTAGTAGCTGGACCTTTTAATTCTTTCTGCAAATCAGCAATTGTGGATTTAATTTTTTGAATTTCCATATCACATCCCAAATGCTGAACTTTTCTACCGTCTAAGAGTTTTGATTCCAGGTCCCTTATTTTTGCATCTTTCTCAACCATCTTCTCTTTCATTTCTTTATGTAATGGTGATGGGCCATACAAATCACCTAGTGCAATGCTTGTTGAGAATCATTCGTGTAGCATCTTCTCTCGATTTGCTACAGACTTCTCTCGCTCTTCTAAGGACATTGTACCTGTAGGTGTTTTTTTCCTTCTACCCTTACCCTCGTCTCCTTTGGTACCCTTACCTTCGCCCTCACACCTTCTTGAATGGAATGTTTTTTCCTCTACTTTGGTTTTTAAGTTTTACAGATTCAGAGATCCTTGCTAACCTTGTGCCTCTCAGCTTATCAACTTGCTTAGAAATGGTTTTTCTCAAATCGGAAATTATTGATTCTTTCTCTCCAACTTTTTTTCCATGGCTTCCCTCCCACTCTTTCAACTTCAGCTAATATTCTTGTACTACCTGTTCATATTCATTAATTTTCTTCTCCATTACATGTAAAGGACCCATTTCAGTCTTCAATGGTGGTACATTGAGAACATGTGGTCTTTTCTTCAACTCTTCTTTGAGTTCACTCGCTTCAGCATTAGCTTTTTCCAAAGCCTCTTTATACGGAAACCTCACTGACTCAATATTATTTTCGGCATCATCAATGATTTTTTCTACTTCTTTGGATAATAATTCAACCATTTCTTCTTTCCCTTTTATAATTCTGTCTGCTTTGAATTTATTATCTACAACTGTCTTCTGCAACACTGCTATCTCTTTGAGGCATTCTAAAATACTATCATCTTTTCTCAAGCACTCTTCTGCCCAATTGCATATATAGGAAGCTTGTTCCTTGAAATGCTCCATTTGATCATATAGGATGAACATGTACCTACTATCAAAATTATATGATGCAATGTCTAAATGCATACTGGATGCCCTTGATTCTGAATTGGAAGAACAATCATACTCAATTGCCAACTGTTTAGGAGGAATCTACCAAGAACCTCTTTAGGAATGGAAAAGTGAGCAGTAGTTTGTTCCATTTAGTTGCCTATAACCTCCTCCCAATGACCTCTATCTTCATGTCCCTATAACTCTTTCAAATTTGTGGCAGAACAAACTACATCATTTGTGACAAAATCAGGATACTGTACTCGTAATTCGCCATGGTACTCAAGACTTTGTACTGGCGATTCCTCATTCTATTCAGGAGGGTGTAATGGTAATTCCCCATGGTGCTCAGGAGATTGTACCATTTCCTCGTTCTCCTAAGGAGACTGTATTGGCAATTCCTCATTATGTTCCCTGCTATTACGTTTCCTAACGTATGTTTTATGAACATGTGGTTTTGGAAAAGGTATATTTACATGTTGGTTGATATCACCAATCTCTGTTTCAGTAGCATGGGGTCGACATAAATCAATAATTTTTTGAAGTGTGCACGGGAAACTAAATTTAACCTTCCTTAATTGGCTCTCTTGCAGGGAAGAGTTGACTTTATTATCCAATAGATAAGGAATATCTATAGGTATATCTTCCACCCAATTTATCACTACCTGCATACATTCACCCGAAATGTCCTTCCTGTGATGATTCAGACTTTTCCTAAGGACAATCTGAATCAATGTTTTGTGTATTCCGGGAGGGACATCTTGAATTTTTAAACCATTCCTAGGAACATTTACTTCTCACCCACAAATTTTACCGGCCATTTGGTTCCTCTCTTGTGTGGGGTTTTCATTGAGCTTAAAATCGTCCCCCCTCTGCGTGGAATATTTGTAGCTTGGGAAACCAAATCAGGGTCGAGGTATACCCTCTTCCCAAAAATTACGAGTTACATATTCCCAACATCATATTTCGAAATTGCCTCATCTATCTCCTCATCAACATAACTGAACATTCCAAACAAAAAGTCGAAAACTTTTGCATTCCTCAAGATAGTTTCCATACCTGGTGGCCACATCTCTTCATCTCTCCATGCATCAGAATTCTCCTGGAATTTCTTTACTATTACCCTGTCATCTATGGACGGCTGTGTTTCAATTCGGGTTGCAGAGGAGGATGCCCGCGTTTCAACTGCTCTCGTGGTAGAGGACTCCCCTGTTTGATGTTCAGCCATGGTTATCTAGGTTCGAAGTGGAGGTGAGGTGAGGTGATGTATTTCAGGCTCACAAATTATGCTCGCGGACTGAATTTTAGGCTCACAAATTATTCCCGCGGACTGAATTTCGAAGCTCACGAATTATGCCCGCAAAGAGTATCGAGTATTTCAACAACAAATTAACGCTTATAGATAAGGGATTATATATTGATCACTACCTAGATTATAGACTCGTACTCCTTTTTGTTAACATGGATATTCGATTGCAATAATGTTATATGAGATGCATGTTTTAAAAAATTGAGTTCATTAGAACAATCAATATTCAATATGAGCCATTTCTTAGAATCTCCATGTAGAGAAGACACATTGAAAGGGCATAGCTCCGAGGAAGAAGATAAATTTTATATAGACTGAGGTAAGTTGCTTAGTAAAAAAATGTGGAGATCATGTTTCTCTAGGTTAACATGATTTTTGAGAAACACATGTTGAGGAGGATGACTAAACATCAAAGAGGGAATGCTTTGAAAGTAGTGAGCATGGAATTTTCAAAATGAAAATGTTGGCCACACGCAAAACTTTGGAGTATGAAAGTTTGAGAAATATTACGATGATTTAGAGAAGTTATTTGTAAATTTATTGTTGAGATAAAGCTTTTTCAATTCACTCGATGCAATGAGTGCTAAGTGGAGTACTCAATATCATAATAATTTTGCCATCCTGAATAATACTGATGGGATATTGGTCATGCCTTAATGACATACTAGATGAAAATAATTCAAAAAATGTTATCTCAACTTTATAAGGTTCAAATTCTTAAAGAGAGATACTCACTCGGTTTTGTGGTAATGCCTTGTTTATAATTTATATGTCATTGTAGTAGACACTTGGAAACCTATTGGAAGTAGTGCACATTCAAGACTAGACTAGGAAAATGGTGGGCATTTTACAAAGGTCACTCAGGCACTTTTACCAGTAATTTTATACTTAGAAAATTTGTGCAATTTCTAAGGTGGATTTTTTATTTCACCAAAATTCTGGACCAATGCCACTAGATGATGTAGTACACCTCACTGAGAACACCTAAGATGATTTCACTCTCAGACTCATCTTCAATTTCCCTAGGTGGGAATTTTACTAAATTTGGTGCAAAACTTCCTAAAACCCTGTTTTGGCAGACCTATAACTTCCTCCTCAGACACTCTCAAGACAAAATGAGACCATGGTCAGGTAGACAAATCAATAAGCTATAGCCTGACCATATGGGCCGTTCATTTTCCTTAACCCATGAATTATGGAGGGAATTTTACTGAGGCCACTTAGGCAGTTTTACTCCCTCTGGTGCAAAACAGACTGAAACCCTGTTTTGGGAGACTTATAACTTCCTCCTCAGACGCTCTCAAGACAAACTAAGACCATGTTCAGGTAGACAGATCAACAAGCTTCATCCTGGTTCTTCCAGATATTTTTTATCATTCTCTTGTGATGTACGGCGGGCATTTCCCCAAGGCAACATGGAGCAATTTTCCAACAGTTAACCATTTTTCAGAATTTCTCCAAAGTTTATTCTGAACCCTTGTTTTGGTAAAGCTATAACTTTGTCCTAAAGCCCTCTTTTGAATAAATGGGACCATGGTAGATATCCTATTCAACAAGCTACAACCTGACAGGAAGGGGCGGTCATTTTCCTTAACCCATGAATTATGGAGGGCATTTTACTGAGGCCACTTTGGCATTTTTACTCCATCCGATGCAAAACAACCTGAAACCCTGTTTTTGTAGACTTATAACTTCCTCCTCGGATACTCTCAAGACAAACTGAGACCATGTTCAGGTAGACATATCAACAAGCTTCATCCCATTTCTTCAATATATTTTTTATCATTCTCTTGTGATGTACGGCGGGCATTTCCCCAAGGCAACATGGAGCAATTTTCCAACACTTAGCCATTTTTCAGAATTTCTCTAAAGTTTATTCTGAACCCTTGTTTTGGAAGACCTATAACTTTGTCCTAAAGCACTCTTTTCAAGAAATGGGACAATGGTAGATATCCTATTCAACAAGCTACAACCTGACGGGAAGGGGCAGGTATTTTCCTTAACCCATGAATTATGGAGGGAATTTTACTGTGGCCACTTAGGAAGTTTTACTCCATCCGGTGCAAAATAGCCTGAAACCCTGTTTTGGCAGACTTATAACTTCCTCCTCAGACACTCTCAAGACAAATTGAGACCATGTTCAGGTAGAAAGATCAACAAGATTTAGCCTGGTTCTTACAGAAATGTTTTACCATTCTTTTGTGATGTACGGTGGGCATTTCCCCAAGGAAACATGGAGCAATATTCCAACACTTAGCCATTTTTCAGAATTTCTCCAAAGTTTATTCTGAACCCATGTTTTGGTAGACCTATAACTTTGTCCTAAAGCACTCTTTTGAAGAAATGGGACCATGGTTATATATCCTATTCAACAAGCTACAACCTGACACGAAGCGGTGGGCATTTTCCTTAACCCATGAATTATGGAGGGCATTTTACTGAGGCCACTTAGGAAGTTTTACTCAATCTGGTACAAAACAGCCTGAAACCTTGTATTGGCAGACTTATAACTTCCTCCTCAGATACTCTCAAGACAAACTGAGACCATGTTCAGGTAGACAGATCAACAAGCTTCAACCTGGTTCTTCTTAATTAAGATTCAACCTAACTGTGTCTTCGTGCAGGTTACTATCTTTGTGTTTATGCAGGGTTTTACCGAATTTGGTGATCATCTGGACATGGAACATGTAACCCTCTTGGTAGTTATGGTGGATTTTTAATAGCCTCTGCTTATCTTCTTCGTGTGATCCTCCAAATTGGCATTATGCCAAAAACTTCGATAAGAACAACAACCCTATGATGAATCATTTCAACCATATAATTAACAATTAAGATTCAATATTGCACCAAGCCAAATATAGCAGTTATGCCTTGTTTAATGGACTAACTTGGTGGTACTCCATCACCAGACCCAAATTTTTTGATAAAACTAACACAATATCATCGCTAACTAAAACAGATTAAGCTCTCCCAAGTTTTCAATCACATCTTTCTTGGCAGCCTTCACTAGGTTTTTTGGACCCAAAATCCGACGGCCAAAAGGTCGAATTTTCTACATCCCGTGGTCGACTATCCGACAACCTCCATGTTTTTTTAATGTCGGTCTAAATTTGTCTGCAATTCGATGGCTTGGACGTCGTCAGATATTCAACGCCCATAGACCGTCGCATATCCGACTACTAGGAAGTCGGATCTCCGACTTGTGTCATTTCACATGACGTTGGATATCCGACGCCCCTTTCAAATGGAGCTGACTGCAATTCGACGTCAAATGCTGTCAGAGCTATGGAAAAGATGTCCGATTTCTTCGATGTGGTGGTCGGATATCCGATGCCCCTTTCAAATGGAACTGGCTGAATTCGACGTCATATGCCGTCAGAGCTATGGAAAAGACGTCGGATTTCTTCGATGTGGTGGTCGAATATCCGATGCCTCTTACAAATGGAACTTTCTGAATCTGACATTATATGCCGTCGGAGATATGGAAAAGACATCGGATTTCTTCAATGTGGTGGTCAGATATCTGACGCCTCTTACAAATGGAACTGGTTGAATCCGATGTTAGATGTCATCAGAGCTATGGAAAAGACGTCAGATTTCTTCGATGTGGTGGTCGGATATCCGACGCCTCTTACAAATGGAACTGGATGAATCCGACGTCAGATGTCGTTAGAGCTATGGAAAAGACATCGGTTTTCTTCAATGTGGTGGTCGGATATCCGACGCCTCTTACAAATGGAACTGGCTGAATCTGACGTCAGATGCCGTCAGAGCTATGGCAAAGATGTCGGTTGTCTTTAGTGTGGTTGTCGGTTATCCGACTACATTATGAAATTAAAAAAAAAACATTATTATTTGGAAAGTGATGCCCTAGAGGAAGTTCATATGATAGGGGGAATAGTTGAATCAAATGAAATAAAAGCAACTTGATGTTTGTAGGATTTTCTTTTATGAATTTACTAGATATAATTGACAAGTATGAGTTCAAGAAATACGGCACAATGAAGAATGCTGAAGGAGATAGTGGACAAACTAGGGATTGCTAGAAGTTATCGATGCAAGGAAGACGTGGTCAAATTGATTATTACACATCTCTAAGTGCTCAACATGCTATAACAGAATTGGAGAAGGTCAAATTAGTTTTCGGTAAGGATAAAGTGGACAAGCTCGGGCTTGATACTCTTGGCAAAAGGATGCTTCAGTGAAGCAATGTACTGGATATTGTTGAAGATAATATCCTTTCAGCTTGATTTGATAAGAAGTATGACTGAGAAATGATATGATTGATATAAGGGGGAGTATGGAATGATGATGCACACTTACCTTTTATGAATTTCCTAGAAAGAACCTTGTTGAAGTTTGAAAAAACCAACAGCAAAATGTTGATGAAGATGGCAATGTACAAGGATAATTTACAAGACACAATATCAAGATCAGTCAATAGGTGGAGTAGTTGAAGAAAATGAAATTTTACTTCATGTGCTCCAACTACTCCCCCTATCATATGAACTTATCCTGCCCTATCCAAGTCTTACCTTGATTTCAAGAGGCGGATATGAAGTCGAACTGTCATAATGCATCGTTTCATATATCTCTAGTTTTCTCAAAACTCTAGAATGAACTGAGGAAATTCGAACCTACGACCTATGTCTAGTCTCAAGGCTACCACCTTCAAGCCCGACCTTATCAATCAATTCCCATCACCATTTCCTCTCATACGAATTCCCATAACCAGTTCTCTCGACACCCAGTACTCTTCATTCATTTTGCATGCATTTCACTATGCAACGATCTTAGATTCTCACTGCGTTTTCCCTCAATTAGTTTCTCAATTCAATATGACCCACGTCCGCTGTCCAAGGAGTGTTTCCAACGGTCTTGAGTTTTAGCCTGGCAACGGTGATGATTCATGGTATTATGTTTCCCTTCAGCTGCAATATGGAAAACTCATAGTTCACTGCAAAGGTTTGTCTGACAAATGTGATGGTTTGGGTCATGCTGAATCGAGAAACCGAAACCATCACATTTGTCAAACAAACCTTCTTATGAGAGCTTTGAGTTTTCCATATTCCAACCGAAGGGAAACATAATACCATGAATCATCACCGTTGCCAGTATGAAACTATAGACCGCTGGAAACACTCCTCGGACGGCAGGCGTGGGTCATGCTGAATCAAGAAACTAATTGAGGGAAAGCGCAGTGGGAATTTGAGACTGTTGCATAGTGAAATGCATGCATAATGAATCAAGCTTGAAGGTGGTAGCCCTTCGTCTCCCACTATGAAATGCATTCAGAATGAATCAAGCTGATTGAAGGTGGTCTCCCATTGTCAGTTGCACTTCAATCTTGAATGTGGTAGCCTTGGGACTAGACATAGGTCACAGGTTCTAATCTCCTCAGTTCAGTTCGTACCCTGTTATTTTTCCGATGCAAATTATATGTTTTCTTTAATTCCCTAGCGTAAGAGGAGCCATTATGGGCAAGTTGCGGCCCTAAAAAATGATGAACATTGACAACAAGCAACATGTTTCTAATTGTTGTTGGTGTATGCTAGATTAGTTGCAAATATCATGCTTTAGAAGCCATGCTTCAATGGTAAATAGACCATTTGGAAGGGTTTAATGTGAGGTTAAGGATATTGATTCCAAGGAAATTAAAGAGAAGGTTAAGGATATTGATTCCAGTGCATCATTTACTCAGCCTTTGAAGTTGTGGAAACTCTAAATTGGTTATGATGAGAAACCAAACATCACAACAAGCTCCAAGAAATTGTCAAAATTTAAATGACACGCAAGTGGATTGTAGAAAGCCAACATCGTAGCCATTCATTGAGCTCCTCTCTGTTTCGAGAATAATTTAATATTCTCTACTTAATAGGGCCAACCATGTGAAGGTGGAAGCTCTTATGGCCCCTCCCCCCCCCTCACATCACTCTCAATTCCCCATACCCAATGCATGTACTTGAAAAAAACAAATACGTGCAAATTCATCCATATTTCATCATGAACTTTAATCTACCATTCATTCAATAAAGGCTAACATTCATTAAACCATTGTTTCATTCAGTCAACACATTCATACAATAAAAGATAACATTCAATAAACCATTCATTCATTCAGTCAACACATTCATTCAATAAAAAATGACATTCAATAAAGGTAACAATTTACTACACTGAATCATTAAACCATTCATTCATTCATTAGGCCAAAAATCATGGACGATATATTGTTATAAAAAATAATTAGACGACATTTTTCTAGTCACTTCTTTTTAGTTTTTCTTCTCTTTAGTGGTAAATAATCTCTAAGAGGAGCATCTACATCTAGACTTTATCTTACAGTTCTTGGTTCTTCATCGGGCGCTTGTGGTGATGTTTGCATCTTAGAGTGCTGATCTAGACATGGATTTTGCGGCAAGGGGTTCGGATTTGCTGCAACAATGTGAAAATGTTACATCGTTGTATTTTGCTATTGTAATGACAAGTATTTAATTTAAAAAAAACATTACAAAGGTGTTTTTTTACCTGGTGTGGCCACATCATGTAGTTCATGTTCTTGTCCAGGCTCAACCTGTACAGTTTCACCCTCTACATGCTTTGCAGTTGAAATATGGTGAACTACAATTAATGTTCACCATTTGCAATGCTATACATAAAATTGTTGCATATGAATAAATTCATTACCAGGATTCGAAGCATGAGCTTCGATTTGTTGTTGTCCCTCCTCGACATTAGGGGGATCATTGCTTTCCTGCACAAAATAGAGTCAATATTTTTTGTCAAGTATTTATAATGAATAGATTGCACAAGTGGTTAATCTTCAATAAAGTATATAGATTCTATTTACCTGTGCACCGGATGGATTGGTACCAGAAGACTGTGTTTGGCCAGACAAGCTTTTTCGGCGTTCAACAACAGCTCCAAAGCCTTGCTTGAAGCCAAGCTTCATGTCTTCCTCAGTGGCTTGTTCATTGATTCGTTTGGCCTACATATTTGCATAACGTCGTTAATTAACATTTTCTGGTGCAATAAAACGAAAAATAATTTGCAATTTATTATTTGTATGCATTATTGGTTTTTCGAAACTTACAAATTGTGCCGCGAAATTGGAATAACCACCAGGCCCAAGCTTGGTCTTTCCTTTCTGGCCTTTGATGTGTCTGGCAGCCTATGCAAGTGTTGAAATACATTAGATGTTCCATGTTTGATATAGAAATCAATAATAATAAGGTTTTGAATTACATTGCGGAAAGTATTGCATACCTCCTTGTGCCTGGTGTTATCTTTCCTTCTCTTCTCTGAGCCCTCTCCCTTCCATCCTCCACTAGAGCTCTCCACTCCATTGGTGGAATCATTGGAGGGCGCTCATACCTAGGGTTTTTTTCCAGGTGGGTTCTATATTGGTCTCGGACAACCTTGATATGTTGTCCAACCTTTTTCATGACCTCGGCTTTATTGAAGGTCTTGTCGCCGAATAGGCCAACCAACCAATTAGTGAGTTCATCTTTTAAACATTTCGGTTGTTTATGCCACCTTTCTCGGATGGTGGTCCTGAAGATCTCCAAGCATGCGTCATTCATTTGTTTATAGAAAACATCATTTACTGCAAAACGATCATGCCATGATCATAATTAGTTGAAATAAAATGTTTTATCGGTATATTACAATGAAGTTATAAACACTAACTTGATCAACGTATATTAATTACCTGGGACCTTATCGATCTTTATTGGGACGAGATCTACGTCGACCAAAAATGTTGCCTCCATTGTTCCCGTGCTAGTGACATGGGAAGATCCTAAAAATCCAACTAGGTCGATATCAATATTACTAGGATTCTTGGTGTTGACCCCTTCTTATGGATGATCTAGTGTGCGTCAGTCACTAGCGACCGGTGCGCTCACAGTTGGGGTCCGTAGTGTGTCAGAATGTGTTGCCGATTGTTCAGTCGACAACAATGGTGAAGGAGTCGATGCACGTGTAGTCATTTGATCATGATGCCACATCTCTCCACGAGCCTCGCTGGGGCCAACATCGCCTCCACCACTATTGTGTGTTCTCCAATAATTCTGTAAATACAAACCACGTCTTACACGTTCAGTACTATCATATAAAAGAGAAAATTATAAAGTTATAAATGAATTATTTTATGAATCAAGATTCCTCAACTTACTTCCAAGGATTTAGATTTTCGTTCCAACAATTCAATCCTTTCCAGGTTATGTCTTGTTTGCGGAAACTTGAGTAGTAGAGAAACGATTTTCGTACTATATTTTTCCAACAATTTGTCTATCATCTTAAACGGGTTTGTGGCTTCACCAATTACGTGGGAACCTTTAAGGATCTCAGCCACTTCAGGATCTATTGAACATTCTTCTGATGTTGTTTCATACAATGATTCACTGGGCTGCAACAAAAATATATAAAACACTATTGAGTTATATCATGATAGATTCCTAAAATTATATTAACAAAACATATCTATGATCATGGTAGATTCCTAAAATTACAACTAGGTTTACTTGGTGCCTGGAGGATGGTGTTGTCTGATCCACAGCTGTGGACTTGCCCCAATCATCGGGCCCCTGCAAAAAAGAATTAGAAAACATTATCACAACAAAACCAGTATACACACGAAAAATACATAACAAAATAAACATTATGCTACGTATTATATTGGTACAATTCCAATGGATTATACCTGCAACATAGAGGATCTTGATCCACTCCTCGGATCGATCCTCATAGGTGACTTGCTCCGATCTGCGAATATCTGCGAGTTGCCCCTTACAAATACCTAAATAAAAAACACAGTGAAAGTGATCACCTAAACGAATCCAAAACTAATCATGAGAAAACAAATCGATTAAAAACTATTATTAAGTATTATATTTTTACTATTATAAAGAATATGTATACTTGTTGCATCGAGGGTACTGTGACCCTTGGAGAACCGGACTGCATAAAAAACATAGAGAAAATTACGTAAACGAAATAATTAGATAACATTATAGGAATGAAACCAATATACTAGTAATGAAAAAACAAAGGAAAAAAAACCTATGTTTTCTTATTATATTTGCACTATTACAAAGATGTATACCTGATCCCTCGAGGAAGATGTACTCCTCCGACCATCTACTGGCGGGGTTTTATCCCGATCACTAGCCTACGAAGTAAATATGGAAAATTTAAACGAAATAAACTAATGAAAAAATCCTTAATATGTTAAATTCATTAATAAAAGGTTGGGTAAATTGTTATATGTACCACTCCCATAGTAACCTTTTTTTGTATCTACTCGGTTCAAATTGTAATTAATAAGCAACTCTTCCCCTGCAGATATTGATTTCATGGCAACTACAAAAACACGGTTTCCTTCACGCCCCTCAAATTTGCAGTTTGGTTGCTTAATTGTAGACCCTGGTTGTGTACTGTTTATAAACCCTGCAATATTCCCTGTGGCCTTTGGCCTTCCGTCCATGTACAACATTGCTCCTTTATTTTGATTTTTGTCTTTCAACTGTAAATAGTTTGTTGAAAATCCATAGCTACGCATAATTTTTGTAAATTGGACCAGGTGCATCCAATCTGTGTAGCTGTAACAGGGTCCAACATACTCCATCAATTCTGTACATGTGTTGTAAGGGACCCTTATGCCATCCATACTGAACAACCCGAAACCATGTATTGACGACGGTGCTATTCGATATATCCTCTCGTTCACACAAAAATCTGTGTTCGGTTGAGGAAGATCCTTGGGTACCCATTGTTTCGCTAAATGTTTGTACCTCAAGGGCACCTCGAGGTCGTCTTTTGTCTCATCACCATAGGAACATGACCCCCCTCGACCGTGAAAAAATTCATTGTGTTTATCGAATTTTCTTCTGGTCTTTTGACATCTAGTTGATACAACTCTTCTAGACCTACTGGATGTCTAACTTTCCTCTAGCCTTCCTAAAATCCCCTCGCTCGAGGAAGACAGATCTGACAAATACCTGTTTGGTTCTACCTGCACCATGGGAAAAAAGTTTAGATTCGACCGCAAGGCATAGATCCTCTTAAAAGGTAGCGTGTAGCGCATTTTATAATGTTAGTTGATCCTCATTCCCTTTCCCAACATGTAGGCATTCAAGCGATGAGGAAGACGATCACTTTATCTTTCTTATGAGTACAAATTCACGCAATTATGAGCTTTTTTTTATTGCTCCTTTGGGTCTTGACTCCCATATCAAACCATCCAACTATCAGCTTTATCGTCATGGCCCTAAAGTCTCTCTCATCCCATCAGTTTGGGTTCATCAACTCGGTAATTGAAGTCCAGTCACATTTAGTAAGATATTTATATTCAACAATAATATTAAAAAATAAAAATCACTAACCATTATGGAAAACGTCTAAAAGTTTTTATGACTTTCAAAAGTAAGATCTTTTAGGTGGTTAATAAGTGTTCACAAATATTCAAAAACAATATTTTATATAATGTTGTGGAACTTGTATAATCTTATTCAAGCATGGTCTTCTTAGATGACTGAAAGTAATTGAATCAAGCAAAAATGGAACCGTAAACATGTAAGTTGTTTTGAAAAATGGTAGCTGTCAGTCATACTCCCAACTAATGCTTCCTTTAGACAATTACTTGTAATATTGACTTAGGGTATTTAATTCATAACATAGATTTTCAATCATATTGACACAGAGAAAAGTAGGGCTTTCTTTATATTATCATGACATAGTTACAAAGACTTTCTTTTCAATCTTCATGACAATCTGAATGGACATGCCCCACTCATAGCCAAATACTTTTGAGATATTTACAAATCATCGAAGTATGGGGGACCATATATTTCTCGAAAGACGTTGGATTCAGTGCACCATGCCTTTGAATAAATAGACCTCCGAACCACGCATCTATTATGATGCATGTGGATGTCTATGCGGGTTTTGACAAGCCATTGTTCTTTGTATTTAATGTAGTACCCAAGGATTTGATCCTCAGTAATCTTTGTCTGCAAAATATCTTTGACCTGTTCGAGAGATTCTCCAACTTCCCGTTTTAGATTATAGATAACAGTTGGTTCTAATGTTGTCAGGTTGATGCCGAATGACTGCCACCAGTCTCTCATCCAATCAGGAACGTAGAATGAAGGATCCTCATAGATTTGTGGAATTTGAAGTCCAAACTTTAGCATGGTATAATATGTTCTATCTGTATTTTCTTTTCTCAAGAATTTCCACCATAATTTTTTATATTTTTCATAAGTGTGTGTGGTACTTGGAAACCACAGACTAGCATCTTGATGTGGCCATGCTTCCAAAGAACGCATTCGGTTAATACAGTAGTATTTTTGGTCTAGTTGTAGCCCGGGGTGACGTGCAGAGACCTTTGTCGAGATTAAGGTAATATCATGGTAGAGGTTTGTTAACCAATTTCTTGCATCGGTTGCTTTTCTCAGGGAGTTGTTGTAAATCATCTCTGGTACAATACTGGATCCCATAGGCATTCTTCCGAGTTCTGGCACTAGTCTAATAAAAGCATCAGATCCATGTAAGTTAGCATCTAATACTTCAGTATGTCTCAACTCCCACCTAGGTTTCCAGTCTTGCATATAATCCAACCACATCATATTATCATCAATTTTATAGATTTGATGTTTTCCATCGGTCCAAGCAGAGATTTCCATGTTTACTTGTGGGTTATGGGCCCACTGGATTCTGCTTTGACCTTCTACGCTCGCTTGCATCAGGCTCGCTTGCACCAGGCTTGCTTGTTTCAGGCTAGCTTGCTTCAAGCTTGGTTGTTAAAAATTAACAGCATACTTCTGTGTCAAATATTCTCTTGTTAAAAAGTCAAGAATGCTTTTTGCTTTCCCAGAAATGTGCCTATGAACAGTACAATTATAACATCAAAACAATGCTTTCCATCTTGCAAACTTTCCTTTTGTTGTTTCAAATTTTATTATGTTGTTTAGCACAAATGGAATACTGGAGCAATCTATTCTAGTTATGATAAGGTCATGGTTCAACAAATAAAGTCATAGTTCTACTCAGTTTTCTGTTAGGACAGTTATTCTCCAAGATAATTTTCCTCACAAGTTCAATCGAGGCCGAGTTCCACCACTCTTAAAATTATTTACCAACAAATATAATTTGATTACCAACGATTTTGTCTGACAGGACAAGTCTTAACTACTTAATTCAAATTATTTACCACGTATTTGATTACCAAAAATTTTATTACTTAAGTCTTTTAACCAACACATATTTGATTACCTGGGTGTAGACGTTTCTTGTAATATACTCAGAAGAGTTACTTTCAGAAATGGATGTGCCTCTTAGAGGCCAGTCAACTCTAGGAACCAAGTGACCCTATTATAGGGTTAGTACAAACAAGAGAGAGAGAGATGAATTGGCTATGGTACGGTCAATCAAAGAAAGTCAATGACAGTCAAAAGGCTCAGTACAATCACAATAAAGACGAGATGACAACCAGTAGACTGAGGCCAAAGAGACTCATGACCCCCAGTAAGGTACAAGGACCAACCAAAGGGTAAAAAACCCAACCGATAATGTACAAGTAAAAAAGAAAAGAGTGGGTATAAATTAGACTCATAACCCTTGGGACCAAAAGTAAATCAACCATTGTGGGGAAGGTACAAATAAAGTCAAATATATATTGCAATATCTCCTTGTAACTACTTATTATTTGACATGCTAAAGAGATGGAAGGTCAAATAATGTCAAATGTATGCAATAGCTCCTTGTAACTACCTCTTATATGCAATAACTCCTTGTAACTACCTCTTATATGCAATAGCTCCTTGTAACTACCTCTTGTAACTCAAATAGGACCACCAAAAGGTATGATAGCAAGAAACCTTCCTAACTAAGGTCTGGAGGGTGGTACGAAGTGGTATAAACACTCATAACAACTTGGACAAAGGGGGTGTACCTCAAATGTGGACAAACTACCATAGTACCCACAAGAACAAAAGCATAAAAGGTGGTACAAATCAAAAGATATACCAAGATGAGTAAAAGACCCAAAAGGTAAAAGGAAAGGTACAAATCAAAAGATATCTCAAGATCAGTAAAAGACCCAAAAGCTGAGAGGCAAGGTACCACAAAAAAATGAAAGGACCAAAATGAAAGGACAAGCTACCACAAGACCAATAAACAACAGGGTGTAAGGAACAAAAGTAAATCAACCATTATGGGGAAGGTACAAATAAGGTCAAATGTATATTGCAATAGCTCCTTGTAACTACCTGTTATTTGACATGCCAAAGAGATGGAAGGTCAAATAATGTCAAATATATGCAATAGCTCCTTGTAACTACCTCTTATATGCAATATCTCCTTGTAACTACCTCTTGTAACTCAAATAGGACCACCAAAAGGTATGATAGCAAGCAACCTTCCTAACTAAGGTCTGGAGGGTGGTACGAAGTGGGTATAAAAAATCATAACAACTTGGACAAAGGGGGTGTACCTCAAATGTGGACAAACTACCGTAGTACCCACAAGAGAAAAAAGATAAAAGGTGGTACAAATCAGAAGATGTACCAAGATGAGTAAAAGACCCAAAAGGTAAAAGGCAATGTACCACACAAATATAATAAAAAAAATGGAAGGACCATAAGAAAATCAACCAAGGTGGTGTACAACCAATCATCTCTCTCTCAAATGTACCATTGTTCCATATAACCTGAAAGACCATCATCACAGTAAACAGAAAAGTCCACACGGATGATGTGATCACGTGGTTCTCTAGACTACTCCTAAGGTCAAGTGTTAGTGGCTCCATCAAGGGGTGTTCAGTCCCTTGGGAAGACCATCTAACTCAACCATCTTGAAGACCTAGGAGAAGAGGACATCACACATCATCAGATAATTAGTAACTGACCATGTAAGAACTCAAAAACCCTAAAGAAAACGAGCGTGCAGAAGGGGAGCTAGGAAAAGACAAGGCTCACGGGCCAAAAAATCAAGCTCAAAAAACTGTACTGGGACCGGTGTCACAGTAAGTGAGCTGAAACAAAAGTGGCCAGAATGCCAACAAGCAGCACTAAAAAGAAAAACACCCTCTAAAAAGGTGAAATAGCAAGCAAAACCTCCTAACTAAGAGCTGGAGACCTCAACAAGTTGTATCCTTCGGAAGGTGATGAAATCCAAGTCGAACAATACAAAATGAGAGACCAATAATGGAAAAATATCCCTCTACCGAGAGGGATCCGGGGTAAAGATCCCTAGAAGAAAAGTTACTAAGCTACCTCGTTCATGGCACGTCAGAGAAGGATACTTGCACTTCTGCCTTATCACCCTTGTATCACCAGTATGGTGGCTGGAAAATACAAGGAAGACAATGGATCGATATGCCTTAGGAGCTAAGTGGAGTGTGGTATTCCACAAAGTCCATCCGGAACCAATCCTCGTGGCTTACCCCCGAAATGACGGGAGGCCCTCTCCACAAACTTGTCAATGAACGTGTCAATAAATACTAGAGGATTTTAGTACCCTAGAGGACAACAACTATGTCTCAAATGAAAATGAAAAGGGGGAATTATTTGGATGCCTATCCCCGGTGTCCTACCTAACTACCAAATTCTTTTTATCCTCAAGCGAGGTTAAAGTGTGTTGAGTTAACGAGTTAAATTTTAATGGTTGTATTACTCAGTCGGGTGATGGAAGTGCAAATCATGGTGTGATGGTTGACTCAAACCATTCAAATGCATATGAATAAAATAATCATTTCCTTTCAATGAATGCTAGCTAAGGTAAGGAGAGAGTTCTTTCAAACTATAACTACTCTTTCAAATTAAATGAATGCAATAAGTGTTCAAGTTCATTCATGGGACCTCAAGGAGAGCTTCAGATATACTCAAGTCATGCAAATGAATTCATCACATAAAACAAAGTGATAATAAATATAAGGAATTGTATATATCCATGTTCATAATTCTTTAGGCACACTTATAACATTCTTCAATCATTCATCACAAAAACACAGTGATAGTAGAAACAATAAACTGCATATAAATGTTCATGAGCTTAATAAAAAAATAGTAACCACAACTGGGGAATATCATGATGCTAATAGTGTTATATGATCTATCTCACATGGTTCTACTTCATAATGGGATGGGGCCAATTAATATTACTTTCAAAACTCATATGGTGGCACCATGAAAGAAAAACATTATGGGGGCTCCAACCTACAAGGTTATTTGACGTTACATTAAGGATGGATTTGTAGTCCTTTTGATCCCAACCACTGATATTCTCAATTACAAGCTAGTACCTTAGGAGTGAATCCATACCTTAGTCATGGAATTTCAACCCACCAAGTGCTCAAAGCAACCAAATGATTCCCACATTAGCCTCCTCCAAAGGATTCCATCAAGATTACTTGTTCAACAAGCAAGGTCCTCAAAGGGGGTTTGCACCCATCAAGATTGTCCACTTTGGAAAATGAAGCAACCATCCATGTCCACATAATAACCAATAAAAGTCTTCACATGTGGAAACAAATGTTGAAATTTTTCCCAAACTAGAGGGATGTTAAGTACGAAATAGTACCCCACACCTAAGAGCTAAGTAAGACCTGGAGCCCTACAACTCCTCTTCCTCCATGCAACCATAAAATACATCTAATTACATCATTCATTATGCAAGAAATAATTGTGAACTTAAAGAACAGTCATTTACTAGTACTAATTACAATGTGACTCGATCTGAGGAGTGTTGCCAGCGGTCTTGAGATTCAGCATGGCAACGGTGACGACTGGCGTGGGTCACCATTGCCAAGCTGAAACTCAAGACCGTTGGCAACACAACTGTAGGCCAACTTTATTTGATATCCAAATTAACTATTAGATGGTTTTAGATAATTTTGCACCAATTTCAAATGGAAATCAAAATTTATAGGGTTTTGGTGAGTTCTGGGCACCTTGCAGTGGCATAGGAAACCCTAAAACAATGTTGGGCATATTTCAGGGGGTCATCTTTTCAAATGTTGGGCATATTTCATCCATTGAATAAGTACTGGTAGTCATAATTATGAATTTTAGGACACAAACCTCAGTTACCCATTGCAACAAGTTATTGGAAGCGGATCTATGGAACTATGAAACAATCAACACTTGCTAAATAAGTGAATCCTTTTCCCCTTCTGCTAGGTTTTTGATAGCTAAAAATAGGGTTAGGTTTAGAGTTTTGAAATCCTCTTAGAACCTGTATTATTCTTATAGAAGTAGAAGGTCATATTCTAATTATGGTGAGTTGACATGATGAGACACTATGGCCTTTTATAGTTCTCTACAATATGCTTTTGTCTTTCTTTTATATTAGTATCACCTCCACACTTCTACTCATACTATGGATGACCAACACCTAATGGAAAAGTGAATTGTTTTCCCTTATTTTGATAGGTTTTTTATAGCTAGAGTTAGGGTTAGATTTATTCTCTTGGAAACTCTATGATACTTTTAGAAGTAGAAGTCCATATTAGAATTATGGTGAGCTGACATGATTGCCACTTGTACCTACCGAATATTTTGACCATTACCTTGTTGGGGCCATAAATTTTGTATATGAACTTTGTTTTGTGAAAATCTTCCACTATTGGAAAGCTATTGACTCATAGAATGCAAAAATAGGCATACAACCTAGGTCCTCGATACTAGGTCCGCCGAAATTCTACGTCTTTGTCCCATAAACAAAAGAATTACCATTTTAGTCTGTCAATGTAGTTGAACCAAATTGGTCAGGCTGGAAGGGCTTCATGGCAGTTGGAGAATGTACACTCTCACCTCATATTATCTCGTTGTATTTTGGGTTATTCATGCTTTATAACCAAATGTGGGAATCCTTAGATAACCTATAAGCAAATTGTGAACCCTAAAGATAAAAAAACATTTCCAAAATGCAATAAATTCTTATTGTAATTTGAAATATCAGACCTGTAAGATGCATTAAAACACACTAAACAAGCAGCCAAAACACATATTTACACCTAAGGAAATGTAAAAACATTAATGTCGAAATTATGGTCAAAGTGAAGTGTTTTCCCTTTTTTGCTAGGTTTTTTATTAGCAAGAATTGGGGTTAGATTGAGTGTTTTGAAATCCTCTTGGAAACTCTATGATGATTCTAGAAGTAGAAGTCCGTATCAGAATTATGGTGAGTTGACATGGTTTCCATTACCTTGTTGGTGCCATAAATTTTGTATATGAACTCTAGTTTGTGAAAACCAACCACTGTTAGAAATCTAATGATCCATACAATGAAAAAAAAGGCATACAACCTAGGTCCTCGATACTAGGTCCACCAAAATTCTACCTCTTTGCCCCTTAAGCAGAGGATTTACCGTTTTGGTATGTCAATGTAGTTGACCCAAATCAGTCAAACTAGAAGGGCTTCAAGAGAGTTGGATAATGTACATTGTCACCTCATATTATCTTGTTGTACTTTGCATTAGTGATTGCTAACCGCATGGGGGAATCCTTATACAAAGTGTGAACGCTAAAGATAAAAAAACATCCAAACTGCAATAAATGCTTATTGTAATTTGAAATATTAGAATTGTAATATGCATTAAAACACACCAAGAAAGCATCCAAAACACAGATTTACACCTAAGGACAGATTGTTGCCTTGGGAAACATGTAAATCTGTTGTTAGACCACAAAAACCTGCCCCTAAAAGCACAGTTATGCATGCATACATGTAAAAACACTTCTAAAGAACCAAAAATAGGTGGTGTTCAAACACTTCTAAAGTACCACAAATAGTAGTGCACAACTCCTATTAAGTCATGAAATCTTCTCAATTGTATATCTCTATCTCCTGGTTAAAATAATAGTAAAATAGAGTACAAATTTCACTCCAACCATAAACCTACATAAATGGAAAGTACCCATAATGTAAGGTTGGAACAAAGAGATGGAACAAATTAAGTACCCATATGGCCAAGGTACTCATGAATCATTGATGTTGAATTACGGACTCCAATGCAGAGTTCATCTTGTATAATGTTTACAAACCATCAATGTCGAATAGTGAACTCTGTAACGTAACATTGAGCTCACCTCAAATAATTTCCATGAATATATGTTGGAAATTAACACTAAGATTTATGAAGGAAAATTTGGTGTTAACATTGGCTCCATCTAGGGGATATTATCCCTTGGCATGATGTTGTGAATCTTAGAACTCTAAATGAAGAAAAGTTGTAAAATAGGACCATAAGAAATCCATGCTACAAGCTTCAAAGAGATGTTGAATGGAAGATATACATGCTCAAATCATTTACAATCAAAATTGCCACATATACAACTATCCATGATGGGTAACGTCTCACTATTGACCATGCAAGAAACCATCTAGTTAGGAACCACTGATTTCATTCCCTGCTATAAACATCAATCAACCCACCATTAATAATAATGAGCTCCAAGGTTCGAGTACAATCCTATCAATGAGAATGAATGAATTGAAGTTGGGCACTGAAAGGAATCAGTTAGTCATGGACCACAATCCTACAATGGTATGCAGGTTTTCATTTATTCCTTATGTACTGGTACCCATGACACTTAATGACTTGCAAACCCTAAGATGTGATGACCGTTGAAGATGATGGCACTTGGAATCTTGCTACATCCTTGGATGACGATGTGGAGGACACCCCTATTCTTGAGGACATGAGGTTGATCTTTGAAGGAGTCATGGGTTAGACACAAAATAAAAACAAAAATAAAAAATAACAAACCTAACCTACAAGTCTGCCCTAATTCAAGAATATGGGTATTGGATGACAAGATATGGCGAGGAGGACATGGCATTGAAGCCAACACATGGAAGATATTTTTTGTAGTTAAAGTCAATACACAAATGAAGTAGAATATGAAGTTGCATGAATTGATGCATTTGAGGTGATGTTTGGACACCCATACTTATGGGGAAAAGGGTTGCAACCTTATACAATAAAAACAACAAGTTTTTCTTGCTTAAATGTGATAAGGCCTACCTCATCAAAGCACATACATGGAGAGGAAGAACACATTCGGTAGAAATGGAACAATAGAAAACTAGTAACTCAAAGGGGCAAATAAGAAGTCGCTAAACTATAGGACTAATGGAATGTTGAACTTGAAAAAAAAAAGTGGAGATTCTGTACTTCAATCTCCTCCATAGATCATATTTTAGAGGCCAAAAGCTTCCCAATGGGAAGGTTGCACCCAAAAGGGATTCGAGCCAAATTTGAATGGCATAGAAATTAAGTCAAAGTAAAAAATAATCAATGTGGATGAGAAGCATAATAGCTTGCATGGGAAATGACAAAGAGGTGAGGGTGATTGTTAACATCTTGGTCACACACCCAACTTGGATACGCTGTAAAAAACCTAAAAATTTCCTGTAGATTAGACTGCAAAAAACCTAGAGGGCCATGATATGCTGTAATTCTCTGTAAACGTTGGTAATAATAGACTGAGCATCGCCATTCAAACTTGCTTTCCCCAAATTGGGTTATAAGGCCGTAAATCCTAGTCTCACATGGTTGATATCAATGTGCATCTTTTTAGTTATGCGATTATTCTTTGTTGTTTTGGTCTGAATGCTAGCATATAGCTCTCACTAAATTTGTTTATTGTGTTTCCAATGAAATTTTTGTTTTCCTTACTATCAAACCAATAACTACTACCCTGCTAGCACCTAAATGAGAAATTCCCTACTCAGTGAGAGCTCCGTAGGTCATGGGTAGTGTGCGTCCCTACAGTTGTTCCGATAGGCCCACACATTGGATAAAAGGAAAGGGGTTTGGCCTTGCAGGGCATGTTTGTGCTCCGCAAGACATTGTTTCACGCCCAAATGAAAAATGTGCTATTCAATCCATAGCTAATTGCATTTATTAAAACTTCAAATGCAGATGAATGAATAACAAGGGTTTGCTAGTTTAGAAGCAACTAATCTTAGTCATTGTGCTCCTCCTTTGCTCGCAGCTGAATGAGAAATTCCCTACTCACTCTCTACTCACGCCCAAATAAAAAATGCGCTTCTCAATCTCAGTCTTGGTATTGGTATTGTAGCTACTCACATTAACGCGGTATCACTGTTGGAATAAACGAGAAATTCTGTCCTACTCGCTCTCTACTTGCGCCCAAATTAAAAAATTTCTACTCAATCTCAATCTTGGCCATATTGGTCCTGTAGCTGGTCACATGAACGCGGTCTATATCTTTTTCACAAAATGAAATATTGGATATGCTGGTGTCGGTCCGATCTTTGTCTTGATTTCGGATAGCGATCTCCCTCTTCGTCTTTGTCTATTATCGATGTTAATCTCACATGAATATATAGGTCGCCAATATATAATGTGCTAATTTGGAGTTGTGCATCACCAATTCACTCAAAAGGTATTTGTTGATTAGTGAAAGGTTTACATAATTTTTCTATTCTTAGAGGTTTTCCCTTGCTAGTGACCTAACCCCTTTTTACACTTTCAAAATATGATGATGATAAGGAATATCTAGTTTCTTAGGAATTTTTGGATTGTTAGAGCCTTACAATGCATATTTTCCAAAATGGGACTTTTAGGAGGGGAAGATTATGTGTGTTCTTTAAAAGACCTACAAGGTTTGTAATAATAGTAAGGGATAAAATTCCACCAACCATAGGGATTCCATCATGTCAATGATGTTCCATTACAATACATTGTTTAGAGTATTAATGATGATGACGATGATGATGACAATTCCATGGATGATGACGATCATGATGACAATTCCATGGATGATGATGAAAATGAATACGAATACAAATACAAGTCATTACAAGTCATACGAATACGAATAC